>JAZDUH010000182.1:13797500-14397500 GCA_036419115.1 Scarus forsteni | reverse complement strand
GCTAGAGATATTGTTCATCAACCTCTAATCTTGTAGTTTTAGAAGGCTAACTGGAATCGAAAACTGCCCACAGCAACAATGTAACTTCAGTTGGTTATGTGACACTGGAAAAAGTTCTGGAAATTGCCTGGAAAATGATTTGTAGAAAAGAGTGGGAACCCTGAAAATGCAGTGACAACAAACATACACTGTCAATTTAGATGTTCAACTACTAGTTTAAACACTTGATTTGATTTTTTTTTAATTTCCTCATCCGGAAATGTTCAAGTTTATAAAGACACTTTTTGCTCTGCAGGTCACACTTGGATTATTTGTTTTCTATTGCAGTATATATCAGTGTAAGTTAGTCACACACATATTTTCATGTCATTGGAGCACTTTAGGGACAAGTGGACCATCCATCTGATGGATGAAAGACTTTCCAAACTGAGCCGCTGACACTCTGAAAACTCCTGTGTTCAAACAGTAAATAGATCTCTGTTTCTGAATCTGTTTGATTCATAGCATGACTGACCTAGCGGAACTTCAGGATAAAACATTCTCTGTGAACTGAGGAAGTTTCTCCACAGAAAAGAGTTACAAGGCCCAGAGGTAGAGTTGAAGCAGGCTTGGATCATCCTGGCAAAACATGTATGAGCTCTTAGCTCCAGGGTTGTCAATATTAGATTTGATCTCATCTATACAAAACGTATTTGAAGAACACGTATGTACCTAAAACAATTAGATTTCTTGTTAATTTAGGCAGGACTGTATATCCTTTTTGGTCTAGTTTCTTTGTTATAGCTGCAAGGAAACTCAGTTTTGAATTAAGTTTTCCAAAGCACCAGTTTTAGCTGACAAACCAACCAGCCTGTGTATTTTGCTAGTTTTCTAATAAATACCAGCAACCATCAAAGAGCAGTGCCATAATGATTATTTCTGTTGTATAATATTGAGATGTGGCACTGTCCTGTGTTTTCCAAACATTAGCCACACTCTCCTGTCATGTTGCCACCCTTGCTTCCTCTGGCTCCCGCCTGTCGCTCTCCATGGCCCTCAGGGCAGCAGAGTGGAAACTTAGCAATCCTGGCACTGTCAGTGCTCTCTGAGTCCACCCGCCGTACAGAGCAGCAGTCTCCTTGTTCCATCTGTCACTCTGCTACCATAATCCCTCGCTCCTATAACTGATCTAATGACGTATCTTTATCTAAGAGAATGTATAAGGAGAAAGAGTTTTTAGAATGTAATCCTTGGCATGAGATACCTACTGGCATTTTTGTAATTTATGTGAAGTTTCTATGTCATTTGTAGATGTCATGCTCTTGGAATACATTTTTCATAGTCAAATGATCCTTAAAAGATGGATTTGTTTCATTTGTTGAATTAAAAGTGGAACATTTCATGTTAACTCAAGTGTATGTCTGTATGATATCACAGTCTGCAGTGTCCCGTCAGTCAAGCTATTTTATAAGTGTTCACAAAGTATCACAACGACAGAGCAGTTTGGTTTAATTATAATCACTGCAGCAGACAAGTAAAGCACAAAAAAATGTAAATTCTGATTTGACTGTGAACATGAGGCACACAATTTGGCATATTTCTGACACCTTATCCTCCAAAAGACGTGCCTGTTTTGTATGCTTCCCCACTCCTCCTCTTCTCCTGCCTGGCATGTTTGTTCTTCATTCCTGCCGCACGTCATAATGGGCCGAGGCAAATCACTTCCAGGGCTCGAGCCGAGATAGTGATTGTATCAAACTGACCCCTAACAAGCTGTCAGCTCACATTTGATAAAGCATGCATCAGCACCCGCCAGGCTTGGCACCCATTTGGACGGTGTGGACAGGTCTTACTCAGGCAGCGTGATTTCCCTACGCCACTTTCCAGACAGTTTGTCTCAAACTAACGATGATTGCACCCAGCGTTGCAATTTGATACGCACAGTTTGATTCCACACGAGTTAAAAGTAAGCTGCCTGAAATGTCTCATCACATGGAAAGTTGAGGGATGATGTACTGCTTCAGTTTTGATTTTGGATATATACTTAGAATAAATCATGAGGACAGCCTTTTGTTAATATTGTTTGTCTATCTGGATGTGGTTTTAATATATTTATAGTTTGAAAACATCCAGTAACGGATTTATTGATCTATTTAAAAGCATTGGAAAAATAAGCCCATGAACTATAATGAGTAAGTGTTTATAGGTGATATATCAAAGAAAGTGACTGAGAGGAGCAAAAAAAAAAAAGTTCTGTCACATTGATAATGTGATCTTTGTAAGATGGATCTGTCTGATGACGGATATGGATTATGGTGAATTCAGCTGCTTTGTACGTGAAAGTTAGTGGAAAACTGCAACATGGTCAAGTAATAGCAGCCATCAACCCTCACTTAAAACAAGTGCTGCGAGCAGGGGAGGTGGGTGGAGCTGACAGCATATCTATTGCACTGTTTTGGTTTGGAACCTCCTGATTGCAAAATTTACATTCTTTAGTGTTTATCATTTATTAATAGCATAGCAGTAAGAGTTTGGAAGGGGCTGGCTCACAAATGCTGGAGTTCACTTTTGCAAATGCAAATTTTATCCAATCTTAAAGCCTAATATCAAGCAGATACATGATTTTAGCTCTCTAAATAACGTATCAGCTATTCACAAATGATATACTGCTGCCAAAAAGGGTGTAGTTGTCACAAAGTAGAACCAGTTCTGAAGTTTCCCATGTTATATCATCTCGAGAGACAGCAGTCCCCTGGCTCACACATAGAGGGAGCCCGTGCGTCCTGGGAAACCACAGAAATGCTGAATGAGTGAGTGAGAGCGTGTGTAAGAGCGAGAGCCAAAGCGAGAGAGAGAGAGAGAGAGAGAGAGAGAGAGAGAGAGAGAGAGAGAGAGAGAGAGAGAGAGAGAGAAAATTGCATCGTAGGGGAACAATAATAAGGTGACACAAACCGGCAGTAGGAGTAGCAATTAAACCTGTGCGTCAGCTTCGGCGTGTGCGCCCTTTTCTCCAGCACCAACTTTGTCAAAGTGTGTGCACAACACCGGCGAGGCAGCGCGTGCTCCCGGGGCGACGTGACAAGTTTGGAAGACAGGAGAGCGGGTGAAGAGAATGAGGCTCGCATCACTATTTTTAAATGTGAGATTTTGGAGGGGGGCGTGGACGGCGGAGAGGAGCAGCGGCGCAGAGCATGTTGGCTCCTGGCTGCAGCTCCACTGAGTGGATGTGCCGGCTGGAGGAGGAAGAACGCGCAGACTGAAGGATAGGACGCGGAACTGTTTTCTTTCTGGCAATCCTTTGGGGCCGAATTTTTTTCATTTTGACATTGCATTGAATTCCCCTGGATTTCATGTTCCATGCGCTCTGGTTTTTTGGATACACAGGACTTTCAAGAAGGAGAATAATCCGCGAAAACGTGTGGCAGACGGCGTGCGTAACGGACGGAGTCTGGACGAGCAGCTATTTGAATGACAATAGTTTGACGAAACGTCGCTTTTATTTGTTTAAAGGACCATCATTGAGTCTCAGTGGGTGAGGGAAATTTATACTGGAGTGAAAATTTTGATCACTTATTTAGAACTGGGCTTTTTTCAGGTAAATATTGACAGTTTGCTTTGAATTCACTTGAAGCTCTGCATTTATTGGATACAGCATCGTGGATTCTTGAGGATGGGATTTTAACTAAACCTGCTGGTATGTAATCTGTCTTTACTCCTCCAGCAGTTCACATTTATGTCGACAACCTGATAATGCGTTTGAAAGGTTGAATGGGAGAGTAAAGCATCACTTGAGCGTCTTTTTCCCGAGTTGGAGCCGATCAGGCAACAGCCAAAATGACAACCAACGGACCTGTCATCGTCTACGAGTGGCTGAAGACACTACAGCTCGCCCAGTATGTCGAGTCTTTCGTGGATAACGGATACGACGACCTGGAGGTCTGCAAACAGATCGGAGACCCGGACCTGGATGCCATCGGCGTGTACATCCCTCACCACAGGCAGAGGATCCACGACGCGGTCCGCAGGCTCAAAGAGGAAGCCCAGGAGACAGCCAGCGGACTGTACTTCACCCTTGAACCCATGCCACCCGCTGCCGAGATTTACACCAGCCACATGGTGGACCAATACGAATCCAGGCTGCGGGGGTCCAAGTCCTGGACCGACAGCGACCGCGTGGGGCGTAACGGGGGGTACATGGGCGCGCAGAGGAACCTGACGCTGGGCAACAGGAGGGAGCTGGTGGTTTATCCCAAGCTGAAGCTGAAGATCATGATCAGGGATAAGCTCATCAGGGATGGCATCAACCTGGCCAAGCCCCCCTACTCTAATAAGGTAAGAGCTGAGAGCTCAGGGGGCAGGTCACACGAGAGCATCACCTGAATAAAGTAACGTGTGTAAACAAAGGAGGACGCACGCAACACAGGGCAGCATGTTCCTCATACACAAAACAGCCCTGGCTCATTTGCTTATCAGTTGGGAAAATGTCACTGAGCCTCTTTAAATATGACGATTTAACTTATGAACTGGGATAGTTGTAGATTTTCATGATAAATTACATCTGATGAGAGAATTCTTCCACAAGAAGTCCTAAAAAAGGCTCATCTGCGTCCTGAAATAACACAAAACACACAGCAATGATTATGCAAACAATGCCAAGATTTTTCAATTGATGGTAAAAAAGTTTCCATAGAAATGTACAAAGTCTTGTTGAGTGGGAAGATAAATCAATAGCAGCACCAGTTTATTAGGTCTAAAGGAGGAATAACAATCTAAAATGCATGGTTTGATTTTGAAGAAGCTTTTTGAGCAAAACCTGCCTTGCAGTGAGAATGCTGCCAACATTGCCCACAAACAAGCCAATGTCAGAGTTGGATGTGCAGTTTGGTCAGCTACGGAGTCTTTGCTTGCAACTTTTGGAAATTCAAAACAGAGAATTTACCCAGTAGTAGAGGTGGGAATTAAAAACAAATCCCACTTAAATAGATAACTCCGTCAAGGAATTAACAATTAACAATTCCAGTGTTAATTCCTTACCCTTTGTTCTGCATGTCTTGCAAATCAAGGATGTAATGCTGTAGTCAGCGGCTGCCATCAGAAATGATAACAAAGAGGTCTATAGTCATTGCAGACAGGGAGCTGAAGTGGTCATAGTTGTGTATTATTTTGTTTCCAAATGACACAGAATATCTTCAGGAATCTATGAAAGAATTGTTAAAGATTTGGATCAATAAGCAGAATCTTTATTAGCTTTGGTATCTATTCCCGTCCTTTCTCAGTGTCAAATTCTGAGGACATCCAATTTTTGCAATGGCACTGATACTGTAGTCACTTTTTTAGATATCTTACTGTCCTTGGCAGCTTGTCTAGTGGTAAACTAAAACTTTATGAACAGAGACTGTGAAACAAAGAATAAGTCAAACATAAGAAACAGGCTAACTGCAACATCAGTACAACACGGACCATTTTCCTGGGCAGAAGCATGGTCAGTTTTGCTGAATTTTACAAAGCACTTTGTATACATACTGAGGTCAAAGCCACAAATCAACAGATCAGTGCCATCATAACTTACATCGGCATGCTCATGTTTGTTGTACTTCCTGCTTTAGCTAGCTTACCTGATTGTTTTTTTTTTTTCAGCTCCTTGTTACAAAACATAGAAGATGAGCTTGGCCCACTGTGCACCCCCCCCCCCCCCACCCCCACCCCCACAGACATCAGGATTCCTGATCATAAACTTGAACATGTTCTGATCCTCTGAGCTGATCTGGCAGAATAAAATTACCCTTTGCACACTTCTAACCTCAGGATAATCGATTTAGATAACCTTTAGGACAATGAGATAATCAAGCCTCACTTCGGGGAGACAGTTGTCACATTCTGTTAGTATATGCACATTAATATACCAGTTATGAGACATTCTGGGACCATTTAAGTCTGGCAGTTTTTTGCTATCACTTAAAAAATGTAGCTTTGTATAATTGTTATTGTGTGAAATGAGTCCACTGACTGATCTCTCCTCAAAATTGAACTGAAAAACTGCAAACATTGGCAATTTTTTGTCTCTGAACCTTTTTTGTTTTAATTTAGACACTGTACTAGAGTTTGTTTGAAACTTTTGCAATGACTTACTTAATAATTTAATTAATAACACAATTTTAAGTGCTTTATGATTTGTACTCTTTAAAATTGTGTACAGAAACAGGCATCAGCAATGTCAAACTTCTACTGGTATCAAAGTCAAAAGTGTCAGTATTGTGTTGACCCTGCTGTCTGGGTCAAAGTAGGCTTCTGCACAAGAGCTACTAGAAAAAGATTTACCCTGTTTGTAATTTAAATATTTTTCTAAGTATTTGTTAGTAAAACTGCCAAAATGTCAAGTAGTTAAGGTGTAAGCTTTCATATTGTATGAACTTTCCATTATAGAAAAGCTCAGAAAAGTCCTTGCCATTTTAGGAGAGAACATTTGGAAAGCTGTTTTGTATTTAATATAGAAGAATGATTCACTGAAGTGGCTGTGACCTCAGTATGCTGACAGGTGTTGTTGCACAGTGGAGTGCTGTCACTGCTCTGTATCCTCTATCATTTGGTTCTCACTGTAATTCAGATAAAGTACACCCTTTATGTAAAAGGCAGATACTGCATACTGCAGAGATATGTGCAGCACAGTAACATGGCCTCCCATGATTGAGCCATAGGTAAATGCCATTGCGACACCCTAAACATTTCCATCCCTGCTGCCCTCTGCAGAGTCATTGAGCGCTTCCCGTCACGTTGAATGATGGCGATGAAGTTCCTGTGGATCGATAAGCAGAGGAGATCCTGAGGAGCTTTCAAACCCGCTTGTGATTTCCTGCAGGGGTAGAAAGATTTACACCCTGATTATTAATCTACCCTGACCTCCGCTGTCCAGCTTCTCGCCTCCGCATTCAGCGTGGGTGGATCAACAAGACCCACGAGCGTCTGAGCGGGGCCGCTCTTTGCTGTGATGAATGGGCAGCAGGCCGTTAAAGGCAGGGCCAGTAAATGAAGAGGAGCGTCCAGCTGGGGAGCGATCAGCCCTGTGAGGAGGCAGACTGAGTGCAGGCTCTTGTTTTCACAGGACTGATAGTGACCTTTTCCTCAGAAGTGTCTGAATCATATGCCTCACCAGCTGAGAGGGCTCCACTGAATCACCTCTGTTTATACGCAGGAGGGCTTGTGATTGGCTCAGGCTGCTGGCCACTAAGGGGGCAAGAGGTTGTGTCCGTTGTATTTTTGTGCTATGTCAGTTTTGCTTACAACTGAATGAGAATCAGATGCTGCATGTGCTTTTCTAAATAAGAGCAACAGCAGGTCAGTTTGCCAGTTCATGCATGTTGATGGTTTTGAAGCTTGTTTTGTACCCAGAACTCATCCACATGTTACTCCAGCAGTTCCAGTCATGAATTTGTGAGGATTTTCTCTTAGGGTGTAACTTTGACTCTAATTCATCGAGCCACCAGTCCTCAAGGCCCCCTTAACAAAATGTTCTTGTTGCTCAAGCACATAAATATTTGCTCTATCCACTTCTTGAATCTCTTCTTTTCAAGGGTTGCTATCATCCCTGTTGGACACAAATCACAAATCTCCAACATTTGCTACTTTTCGGGAAATGCAAACAATATGCGTGACTATAAAGGAATAAACCTTGTATTTTCTGATCACAAATAATTCTTTTTGTACTTTCACTGGTAGATCTTTTATAGAACCCACTCACTTACATACACTTACGTCAGTGAGCATTGGAGCTGCCAATCACACGGTCAATACTCTAGCAACTTACAAACTTGACATCTTTTTAGCCAAGATTTCTCTCATATGCCTCCACCTATTTTTTGTTTTTGCAGCACAGCCTGTGGTACAGCATTATCGTCCATAGTATTATATTTAATGTCAGTCATATTTGATCTTGTAAGTAATTGTGAGAAAATGTGCCTGTGAACTTTACTCAAGAAAATAGTTTCTACAAACAGCAGGAGTTTTGTCTTGTGATCTTCCTGGGTTGTCATTTGTGTGCATTTCTGGAATTTTACTGTTTAAACCTGTTCAGACTGTCCTAAAGTTAGTGGTCCCCCAAGATTTCAAATTCGGTTTTGATCTGAAAATCACAACGTGTGAGGCCTGCCTTACTCGCCCAGTTTGTTGTTTGTTTAGTGGGAGTGTCATGGCTTTATGCATGTGCACCATCATCTTCCCAGTAGGAAACAAACTGATCTCATTTTCCCTACCGTCTTGCTTTCAAATCAGCTTTTCATCCTTATGTCCAATTTCTGCATGTTTCGTAAGCTCCGTCTGCATATTTCTGCCACTTTGGCTAACTGTGAATCCCACCGAGATTTGGGATTTGTGAGGGATTATCTGTGGAAACCAGGGCTGAAACAAAGTGTTGGTTTCCAGAGGGTTAAATGATCCCTCTCTTTGAAGGCTGTATTTATTTAGAGCCTAAACTCTCTGGCATTGAGGCTTTGGAGGAGGAATGAGCAGGTCAAGGTCTTTCTGTCTGTCTCTCTCCCTCCAGTGTGTGCATGTCTCAGTCTATGTGTGTAACCCAGCAGTTTGGAATTGGCTCCAGCCCAGTGCTTTTCTCCCCAGGAGGAGTGAGAGGAGGGTAAGAGATGGAGCTGTGACCAGCTGATGGAGGTTTGACTTACTCGGCCTGTGATTGGTCTGCAGATATCTCCCCTCTCTCTGCCTTTGAGACGAGATGTCAGCCCCCAGTGGAGACTGCGACCGGAGAGGCAGAGTCGGGGCAATTACAGGACACACAATGTCAGTCTCAGGGGATGTTCGTTGTATAGGATAACCAAGATCTCATCCACGTTTAAGCTGTCCTCTGCGCTCTCAGTTCACCCAGATTTTTTTTATTTCCTGGGCTGTGGGCTGACAGTTTATCCTGGTGTCTCCTTTGTCTGCCATTATGCAATAACATAACTAATATACACACTAACAATCATAAATGCTCTCCGGAGTATGGTAGATTATTATTAGTATTATCAAACAGCTCACTGAAAAGACTCTAGTGGGTGTAATAAATACCCATGATCCTTATCAGGCCCACGGAGACCCCTTGTCTTAGAGAGTATTATTTCTGCGGATGTAAACAAACACTTGCACATTTCTGGATCCCTCACAGGGGGACAATAAAAGCTGGGGAAACTCTGCTGTGAGTGTGCCTGTTGTTGAATACATTGATTCAGCAGAGTTTATGCCATTTGTGTTGTTCTGGCAAACACATCCACATACATACTTACACGAAGATGTAAAACTGAATTAATATGATCCCTGTTGGTCTAATTCAAGGACGTGTCAAGTATACATTGAGTATTCTTACTGTGCTTTTAGATTTTGAAGGAGTGTTGTGCTCTTACTGGTGGCAGGAAGTAGGCTTTTGAGATTGAAGACCTTTTGGAGTGTTTGCAGTTTATTGCCGTTAGGGATTCATGATGTTATTTGGATGACATTTATCAGTATAGGCAGATAATGGCCTAACATAGAGATGCCTATGCGGAACATTTTTTGCAAATATTAATTGCTGATATTTTAGCCATGCAAATTGTCTGTACCATTCCATATAATGGAAGTAATATTGCCACAATATACAAATTCATTGTAATTGTTTACCTCATTACCAGTTAAAGGGACTGTGAGGAGAATCTATTACCGGCAACGTAAAGACTCTTCTACCCATGAGCATGCGCGCCGACTGTCGTAATGCTGCGTTCCAGTAACCTCGGAACTGGGAGTGACATCATCTCCGACTTATCGGCGTTCCAGTTGAAGTCGGAAAAAAACATGCTGATCTACCAGGCTATTGTTTAGCTGTTGTTAGCACGCCCTGTGTTGTTGTTCACAAATATCACATGAAGAATGTGATTATCACTATGGCAGCATTTTTGTAAATATAAGTCTAACAATACGATGTATACAGCTGATCTAGAGCAACACACCCCAGGCAGAAGTGCAAATAAATTGATTATTACAGGAGCTAAATAACTGTTCCCACTGGGGGCATCCATCTTCGATTGTCAACTCGGGGGTGGCGAGGTTTCACCGAGTTCCCAGTAGGAAATTCAGACTTCGGGGGATGTTCCAGTTGCAGTTTCCTACTCGGAACTCAAAGTTCCTACTTCTGACTACAACTGGAACGCACCAAAAGACGTGTGCAATCCAAAGCGTGTGTTTGTTGTGATGCAGCTCGGACCTTCCTCAGAACTCTGCATTGCTTTACAACTTCTTTTTTCAACAACTTACAGGATGCAAAGCGACGAGGTAATGTATCTCTTTCTAGTTACGTAGCGGTAGTTTTTGATGTGTGACAACAAGCAATCTTTGGAGAACTTGGTATTGTAGCTATATCGCTACTTACAGCCAGGTGCTCCAAGACCTGTCCAAATAATATAAATTTGCTCTAGTTCTAATTGTCCTGTTCCCAAAGTTGAGTTGAGTATCCTGGCCTGTCTAGTCCTGTCCGACCCAACCAGAAGGCTAAGGAATAGCATTTATAGATAACCTATTTTGATGCTATAAAACTCATCATAAAGTGTGTATTTCCATCAGGCATCTAAAAGTGAGACTTTTTTGTAATTACTTAGAAACTCCTCACAGTCCCTTTAATGTTCAATTTTCCATACAATGTCGTTTATTTCAGAGTAGAATGTTGTTGGAGGGACTTATTGATGGGCTGTGGACTCATATTTGTATAGGAACCAACAAAAGTGTATAATGCATAATATTTGGCATTTAATCTCAGTTGAAACCCAAAATTTCTTGAATTTAATAAAGCCAAGCTGCATGTGTGAAACCAAATGGTCGGGTTTTGGCTAAGATTTGCCCAGTAGCCCCCTTGTGTTTTCCCCTCCCCGATGCTTCCATTGACTGACTGAATGCAATATTCCTGTCATGGCAGCCAGGTGAGAGCAAGCTGGATGGGCACTGTATCATGAAAATTTCAGGATTGAATGTGTGGAAAGGGCAGTAGTTTTGTTAGTGAGGAGATTAAGAAAGGTGGGGAGAAAAACATGGACATGACATGTGGAAAAAGGATCAACAGGCTGGATTTGCACCCATATTACCCACTTAACTCTGTGCTCTGCTACCCTCACTTTAATTATATGCTGAACTTATCAACCAAGCATGTGCTTTTCACTTAGCTGTGATGCTAAACGGAGAAAAAGCTCTTGTGGCTGTTTTAAAGAATGAGAAGCTTTTAACACGTCCCTCAACCAGAGATCAGACACATAAAAACTCTTTACAGCAATTTATTTTTGACGTCACATTTAACATGTTACAGTAACAGAGACCTGAACTTACATGTAGGTATGGTTTTTAAATTTACAATTTGCAGTTCTTGCTTTCGGTGTGGTTGTCGTATTGTTGCTGCAGCTGTAGTTGTGAAGTCCAGACCCTCAGCCTGCAAGATGCTATGCTCCCCTCTGCTAGTCACAGTCTCTGAACTAAAAACCCTTTTCAACACTTGGTTGACGGACTAAAGATTTGATCAGTTCAACCAAAGTAGCTGTAACTGCCACCAGGTTGCATACTAAGATTGCCCTGTACATCAAGCTGAATTTAAATATATTCATTCATGCTATTTTTTAAGCTTTTATTCCCTATTTTGTCTCCTACAGTGGTTGTTGCAGGTTGCACTTGCCTACATGGCCTCCCTATCCTTGTTAGATTAACATGATATCTTACATACTATTTTTATATCCATGTTTATTTTATGTGTTGGCTTCCCACAGCACAGATTTCCCCTTTTATGCTATCAAGTTGAAGTGGATATTGAAGAACTTTGTTGAATAACATCCTCAATCTCTCCCTTTCTTCTTATCTCCTTTTCCTCAGCAGTAATTCCTTGGGATTCAAACTTTTCTTTTTCTTATCAGAGAGAGAAAATACCACTTAAACTTTAAATGATTCTGCTCAGGGCCACACCATCTGAGGATGTGTTGTCATCCAGAGAATAGAGCTGGAAACAGCAGACAGTCAGTCATAATAGTGCCTCATTGTTAGCACTGTGTTGCAGGAGGAAGTGGAAGCTAAACACTGGAAGATTCTCCATTGTTTGTATGGGAGCTGATGGAGCCACATGTCCTTTCACTACTGCTCTGTTTTGCGTTCCCAATTTCCGTCCATTGAAACCGACTGCGAAGGCAAGTGCCCAGCATTGTGCCGATGGGTGGCAGATAAAAACTGGGTGTCATGCCTTGAGAGAAAGGATTGTAAGTAGATATGCAAGTTATTTTTACTGTTGTTTGGAGGATGCTTTGTGGGGGTTACTGCCTCAAACAACATTTTGGCAAGGTAAAAGTGTACCAGGCCTTTCTCTGACTCCCACAGAACAGCTGATCAAATGTTGTGGGTGTGAATCCCAAGAGGCCTGCAGCTTCACAGCCTCAAGAATGTAAGAAATGCAGCAGGCACCCAGAGGTGTTGCATCTTTAAAGAGGGTCCACAATCAGCTTTAACTGACTGTGTTACGGTCCCTCTGTAAAGAGGAAGTTCATCACCTTACATGCCAAAACACTCACCTCACTTCCTGTTTCAGGCCTTTCATCCTGATTAATATCCCAGCACTCTCGCCAGGCAGGAAATTAGGTTTTTGTTTAAGATGACCCTGGTGGCCCCTGATGGTTGTTAGGGCCTCCCGAGCTGACTGGGCACCTGCCAAGGCGTAGTGTAGAAATAATTAGTGTAGTTTTGGCTGAAGAATATCTCAAGCCCAAATACTGGAGGTGTTGGAATGCAGTTTGGTGTGCAGTGGAAAGCCAAAAAAACACACATTAACATGATGTATGCCAACTACAGCAAAGCACTTAGTAATTAAGTCAAAATGTAAATGAATTTTAGCACAGACCTCTAACCAGTCTAATTTTAATGTCTTTTCTGTCCCTCTGAATTTCAGTATGCGTAGCTTTTCTGTGCATTACAATGCCGTATCAAATACAGGGTGTGAAGTGCTTGAACCCTGCACCGTATGATACAGTGAGAAACAATTTGATATAATACAACACATAATATTGTACAATATGACCTGGGGTGTCCAATCTTTTTCACTGAGGAAAGAATGTATGGATGACTGGACCACTTCCATAAATAAAACCTTAGTGTATTCGATTAAAAAATGAAAAGAAAAGAAAACAGCTGACATAACTGCTTTCCTGTATTGGTTTGACAAGGCAAATGAGGAATGGTGACTGGAAAGATCTCAGCCGTGCTTGTTAGATCCTAAATACCACTCGAACTTTCCCTGATTTCGATGAAAATATTGCTTTATGCTGCAGAAATGGTGAGGGCTCATCACCATGTTCAGACACAGAACAAGAGTAAACTGCTGCCAGATATGATAGAAATGTTGGTGCTTCAGGATGATAGGTGCAGAGTGCTTTCTAAGTTGGTCATCAAGACAAAGCAGATAGCAGTGCAAATGAGCACAATTTATGGTGCTATGCTACAACAATCCCCTTGTCTCTAGTCATCAAGCTGCTAAAAAACATGACTTTAATCATTTAAGTCATACGCTTGCTTATTGTTTATGTTGTCCCTTATTTTCATCCAGTCATGAAGCTAATTAGTACAAACAGAGAAGCATACCCTGACCTGGAGCATAGACAAGTGAAAGACAGGCCATGGCCACAATTGACCACCAGCCATAGTTTGGACACCTCTGCCGGTACAATGCAGTACTATGACATGCAGTGTCATATGTGAAATTAAGTTTTTGTTTTTTGATGTCAATAATAACAAAATGAAGACGCGCATTTTTTACATGTCTAAAGGAAGCATTGTTTTTAACATTTTTCTGTTTGCACACACCTTTATTCAAAGAGCAGACTTACTATATATGTTAATGATAACTTTAGCACTGGAGATATGTGTTTCATCATTTGTAGCCTAGTTTAGAATATTAAACATTAAATAAATTTTACTCATCAAACATGAAAAGGTGAGAAATTTAAACCAATACACAACCCATACAGCCTCTGTAAATCTAATTTAAAACATGTAGTCACGGCACAATGAAATGACTGTTTACATTGTTTTACTTTTATTTATCTGTCATCATTTGAACTAATTACAGAGCTAAATTAAGAGCTTTTATTGCATTGTTGAAGCTATTCAGTAAAATCTTTTCACAAGCTTTTCATTTCCTGTGCGTTTGTTGGCTCTGTCCCCTCCATCTTTGTCCAATCTTATAGGCCTGGCATTTTGCCATAGGGAGGAAGAAATCCTTTCACAACAGCCCCAGAGTTTTCCATGTGTTCTGCTGAAAGACTCTGTTTGCTTAGTCTTTATTAAGGGCTCCTTAAAGGCATAATCACGCAAGGACTCATAAAGCATGGAAGTCATAAAGAAGCCAAGGACCAGCCTCTATTGTCCTGAGAGGACAGAGAAAGTCAATTAGCAAAGTGAGCTGCTGTTTACACAGCAGAAGAGGGGGTTTCATGGAGCACTAAAGGGGATAGATCACATTCCTATCAGATGGGAAAAATCCTGTGTTCGCTTCTTTAGTGGCTCTTTTTGTAATCACCCTGTGTTTAAGGGCCTTTTTTAAATCATTGTGGTTGGAATAAATTACAAGCTCCAGTGTTTAGCTCTTTGTGGAGCAGGAACTGATGTCTATCACAGTGACCTTTGACATCAGCACTTTGACCTGTTGGACTGAAATACAGAGCTTTGATGTGAGCTCAGTAGTCGTGGAGAAAATACACAACTTTATTACTGCTGGTTTAAGTGCTACTCTAATGGAATTAGAAGTTGCTGGGTTAGATTGTTACCTAATTTAAGATATTGAAGTGGACAGTGTTGGACTTACTTACCAAAGAGACATGTTTCAAATATTAAAGATGTTTTCACAAGGCATAAACACAGGTGTGGATACAGAGATGCTCTGATAAGAAAATTAGTTTTGTCCTCGAACATTATGATTCGTCTGCATATTTGTGACCCAAGATTTTGGTCAAATGCTCTGTCTAATCTGTAACCCAGCCTCCCTCTACTTTTAACCACTGTAAGCTTTGCTATATTGCTGCTCTCTTCCTGCCAAAATGCCCCACAACACAGATGTAAACAAAACACATTGAATGAATGCTATGGAACACATGAACAGCATTGGTAGGAGAGTGAATAACCACAGTCAACAGATATGGGCCGTTGCTTAACTGTGAGAAGAGCCAAGCTAGCGATGCAAGCTCGAAACAAAGAGAGCTCAGTCTTGACTGTTTTTCAGTGCTTGTAGGTAAGATTAGTTTGTCAAATGCATTTTGTCCAGTAATTAGCCTGTCCACATGTGGACACCCCCACTTCTGACAATAAGTCAGAAGCAGACCTGGCCACAGAAATAGCTGGGTGTCTGAAAGGCCTCATAAATGGGCCCCAGATGTAATTCAATGATAATAGCATTCACGCTTAAACCCCATCCACACGAAGACAGAACGCTTAACAGTTTCCAAAACGATCGTCATAAAGACGAAGGCGTCTCAGAAAATGTGTGTGTCTACATGAATGCACTCGATACACATCAAAATGCTGTAAAACACATGCAAGACCTCTAGGGGCGCTGTAACGATATGATGGAAACAAGCGGAAACAGACAGAAAAACAGTGGGCATGCACACTTGCGGCAAAAGTTGTAAACAGAGATTGTGAGAAAGTGATCATAAAGTGCCGTAATGTGTCCTCGATAATTGTTTGGTCAACTCGGTGGTTATTGAGAAGAAGGAGATTTTGCTGCAACAGGGATAGTAGGGTCACTAGCTTCATCAGCACATATGCTTCACGTACGCCGTCATTGTCGTTGCTGCGTGTGGTGCATGCGTGCCAATGAAGATATGAAACTATGACGTAAGCGTATCTGAAAACTTGCGGAGAGCCAGTAATCACGGAGCTGCGTATACGGCATTTCAAAATCTTTCCACTCTGGAACCTGGTTTCAAAAATGATCGTTTACAGACCCCCAAAACGCCGTCTTCGTATGGATGATATGCAGATTCGGCAGAAAACGTATGCATTTAGACCTCGGTTTGGCTTTGTGTGGATGGGGCCTTAGTCTTAAATGTGAAGGCAAATTTCCATCCTGGACCTGGCTCTAGTCTTTCTGTCCAGCTCTGGAAAAGTTTCTTTCAGTTTCTAGTTACACAGTGACATCACTAACCTGGAATTTAATCTTAACAATTCAACTAAAAATGTTAATAATACAAAAATAAAGCATCATACCTTATAATGAGAAACTGGCAACAATAAAAAAGATTTTGATCAAATAAATTAAAAATAAAATGGTACTTTAAATAGACAACAGAGAGTCCTCGGGTTAACATGTTGGGAAAAAAAATTCTCATCCATAAACATTTAGAATTGTTCTGGTCATGGCCATGAAAGTTTTACCCTTTAAAAAGTGCAATCAGTTGACTTTCAAATACAGAAGGGTAAAAGTTTCCTGAAAAAATGCTGAGGCCAGATACTGGTGCTCAAAAAAAGTTTGGTGCCCAAGTAAATGTACTTAGTTACAGTAAACCACTGATTGTAAGCTGAGAAAAGGAAAAAAAAATTTGTGAACCCTTTTTTTTCTCAAAGGGTACAAGCACTGTGAAAGTTACTTTGCATTTATTGTCTTTGTTTTAAGTATCATTTCCCATCTGTAGAAGGTTGTGGAATAAATCATGAGAAAGAAGAACATTATCCTCTTATGTCTTCAAGAGAACTTGAGAAAAGACCCTTTAAGTAGTCTACTATGAAGACATCCTTTAAGTGCATGTGCTCCCTCTTTTTGTAATGTTTCAGGCATTTTCTGTCTTTCAGAAAGGGCTTGACCAGCCATCTCCTGGGAGTGAGTGTAAATGTGGTAAAGCAGCGTTTATTCTGTATTTGCAGCTGGCCTTCTCATTTCATCAGTATGGGTGAGAGGGCCTCCCTCCTACTGTGCAGTCTCACATGATCAACATGCTTCTGAGCTGATTTTATACTCAGGATATATAAACTTGGTTGGAAAGATGACATTTTCAAGGTCTTAAAGTTACAATCCAGACAAACTCCGAGAGCATGAAGTATCCAGCCAGAAAAATCTCAACATTCGGACACTGAGCTGATGTAAAAAATTGAACTGATGTTTGTGGTAGCTCAGCTGCCACTCTCATGTAGCCTTTGGACATATGTTGTATTTAAATAACATATGTGAAGTGCAGTAAATGTATGTCACTTTAAGTTATGCAGTCATGGTAACTTCTTTAAATAAAGCAGGGCAGGCAGCTCGAGCGGCCATTTAATTTTCCACAGTGTGTTGGGAAACATGTCCTGATGACACACATGCATGACAGATACATTATCAGAGCTATTCTGGTCCAAGGTTCCTGCTGCTTACAGACAGCCGGTCTACATGAACACACTGTAAACACATAGGGAGTGACTGTAGAAGCCATCATCAGCACTCAGGATACTTTGTTTTCTAATCATCAGAGGCTTGTTTGCATTTCCATCGTGTTTGCACACAATGAATTATGTCTAAGCTGCAGAAGTATTTACCACAGAATGGCCAATATTGCCCTTTCAGTCTCTTAGAAAAGCAATTAGAGTCTGAAGGAATTATCTTTTTCTTTCTAAATCGAGTCTGCTTTGGCTCTGCCCACATCTCCACACTGGAATATCAGCGATTGTCTTTTTGCTGAGTCATGGTGTGCAAAGAGATATGGGACTGACAATTATTTTTATCCTCACTGGGAGCTGAATCATCCACAGAGTCTCCTCTAGTCTGCAAAAGAAACAGCCTCTGTGATTTGAGTCACCATTAAAACAACGCTTCATCAGAAATGCTGAACCATAGCTAGCTTAAGCTGGCAGCGTGGCATAATTTGCATTATCTGATGCCAACCCATGACCAGAAGTTAAAGCAGTATGAAATTATTTTTCCAACAGACTGATGTTTTACCTGGGGCATGGAGAAGCCCTTTAGGCCGCAGTAACATTACCTTTGTGAATATTGAAACTGGTCCACCTTCCCTTCTTTCCTCTGGTAGCTTCCAACACAAACCTGCAGCTGTTCTTTATTTAAACACACTGTCCCCCATTCATTACGTTTTTTTGAATTATCAGCAGCACATTTATGAAGACACTCGAATAATTATGTTAATAACTTAAGATTCTATCTTTGGGCTGTACGGTGGTGCAGCAGGTAGTGTTTCCTCACAGCAAGAAGGTTGCTGGATTTGACTTCATGGTCAGACGTCTATCTGGAGTTTTGCATGTTCTCCCCATGCACGTGTTGGTTTTTTCTCCGTGCTCTGGTTTCCTAACTTCACAAAGCAGTTGGTTTTGTCAGATTCCATGTTTGTCATCAGTCAGATCCATTTTGCAAAGCTTCAAGCTGAAACAATCGTTTTTGATTTCGAAAATGACCAGGCTTATCAGCATCATTTCTTAGGACAAAGAGGTAGAGGCAGTGAGTTTGATTTAGTTGTGCTGAAACCAAAAAGGGTCTTCAAGCCTCTAACTGGTCTGTATGAATACAATGGATATAACTTCTACAATCACTCTACATCAATCAATCCATCCATCCATTATGCATTAAACAGGGTTGGAACCTGTTCCTGCTGACACTTTGCAAGTGGCTGAACCAGCTGCCAGCCATTGCAGGCCCTCATCCAGAGACAAACAACCATTCATGCTCACACCTCAGTGAAGTTGGAGTTACCTTTCAACCTAATAAACATGTTTAATTTATATCGAACAGTTTTATCACACTGTTGTTGCTGTTGTTATCTGCACTCTCGTCTGAACTTTTTTTATGTTCATTGTTACGGTGACCTGTGAGTGTGACAAGTTAAAGAGTAATACATTAATAATGTAGTGAAAAAAGTAAGTTCATTGGGTACCAGAATAATGAGTTCATGTTAACAATAGTCTTAAAGATTTAACAGAGGATAAAAGTGTTCATTGCTCATGATCTAAGTTTATTTTGAGTTCTTAAAATCATAGATACATTTAAATAATTTTAAAAAGACAGTTCTGTGTTGTAAAGTAATGTTTAAGATACGTAGTTTTTAACGTATTCTAATTAATTCATTTCTTGTAAAGAGGAAAAGTAAAGACTCAGTCGTTTCCCTTTGCTCTGTCAAGCAGGCAATGATGGATCATCAGGGATTGATTGCTTTTGTCTAGCTCCCTCTGCATGGGAACTCTCTGTGTTTTGTCTTTGTCTATTAAACACTCTAGATAAGGAACCACCACAGCATCACTCTCATGATTATTTCTCCTGTTTTTCACTGGTGTAGCATGAGCAACAAAACACCTGAATTTGTCTTTGGTCTGTGGGAGGAAGCCTGAGTGCCTGGAGACAACCCTTGCATACACAGGGAGAACATGCAAACTCCTCACAAAGTCCAATCCTTTTTAATCCCTTTTTAATGGGATGTTGCCAAGATGGACTTGTGAAATATATCCAGTACACATGTGAAATAGTCTAAGTGGTGTGTCAGGTTTTAGACTAAAAGCGTGTTCGTCAGGTAAACTGGTGATTCCAAGTTGTGAGAGAGAGAGAGAGAGAGTATGTAATTCGTTTTTTGTTTGTTTCTATGTATTTGCTCTGTGAATGGCAGGTGACCAGTCAAAGGTGAACCCTGCAGTTGCCTCAGTGTCATTGTTAAGTCCCAGCCACCCCATGATCTGAAAGTGATCAGCAGTATAGCTGAATGATGGATGGATACTCCATCAACACAGTAGGTGATCCTTGAGTGTGAACGCTCATTGTTGATGACAGCATATTACAGCAATCATACCAAGGGACGTGCTGAAGAGACTCACTAGTAGACATGTTCCTTTCTCTTCACCTTCTCTCTGTCTTGCAGATGGCAAGTACATCAGATATGAATAGACTGACCTCAGTATCATCTGTGTGTTGGACACTCTTTGAAAAACTACACCTCAGGACCAGTTTGTCATATCGATTTGCACTTCTACATGCTACATTAGGATAGTTGTGCTCTCTGCCTTCGGGGATTCTAAGAGGTACATATTGACAGCATGTTCTGTCACTCTGTCAGTCTCAGAGTCATGCTGCCCACCCCTGCTGGTAACCTGTTAAGAATCTTTCCAGTGCTTTCTTGTTGGATCTTGTTGAGAAAAAAATGACAGCCAGATCTTTCTCCCTGTCATTCCCTGCACATTAGCTGGAAAAGCAGCTGCTTTCAATACTCAGTAAATGGAGTATTATCTTGTGGTCGGGACAATACATATCTCAGAATGTTGTATTGGTATATTGGTTGCACCAGTAAATAGGACACAGACAATGTTTTAGATGACGGAATTGTGGAGGTTTTTTAAAGGTATTTTTTGGGCATTTTGTACCTTTATTGATAGGAGAGAATGACATTGGACAGGCCCGTGAAAGGGGTGAGAGTGCAGGAGAAGACACTCTGCAAACTGGCCACAGACGGAATCCAAACCCAGGCTGGCATTAGTATGTATATGGGACGTGCCTGACCGCTAGGGCTGGGCAATTACTCAAAAAATAATCGAAATCGACTTTTAGAATCTAAGTAATTTCACTCATGTTGATTATTTTCCCAGTGTAAGTCACTCGACCGCACCCTCTCCATGTAGTCTACAGTCACTTTCACCAAGAGTGAAGGACGCACCCCCAACATGGAGGAGACAAGCGCCAATTTGTCAGAGGACCTTGTAGCCAAGAAAACTACCATCTCCATTGTTTGGGCACATTTTGGATTTTGTGCAGAGGACATAGAGCAGAAAGAAGTCAAGTGGAAAGACTGTAGAAGACCGTTTCAACGACCGTCAGTATCACCACGCAGGGCGTCGGTGGTGCAGTTGGATAGTGCGCTTGGTCAGTAATCGGGAGGTTACAGGTTCAAGCCCAGCTCCGGGCGACACATGGCGATGTGTCCTTGGGCAAGACACTTAACCCCAAGTTGCTCCCACTGCTGCACCAGTGGCATGTAAATGGGCATGAAAGTGCGTGAATGTGTTAGAAATACTGATGGACAACTAACATAGAGACTCTGAATCATCAGTGAGTGAATGTGAGAGCGAATGGGTGTGAATGGGTAGGAGTGACCTGCTGTGTAAAGCAGCTTTGAGTAGTCCAAGACTAGAAAAGCGCTATATGAGCTCAAGTCCATTTACCATTTACCACCAATTGGTCCCAGCACAGCATAAAAAATACGTTCATTTTAAAAGAGGTGAGAGCTTCAATTAATCATGATATTTAGATTAGATAATATCGCCCAGCCCTACTGGCCGCCAACACTCAACCAACCCAGCCCCTTGAAATTGTGTCTCATCAGTGCAGCAGATACACATTATTTTACACCAACTTGAGTCGGTGTGTAGGTCAGCCAAGGAGTCAGTTTTTCATGCAAAAGATAAAAACACAGAGAAAGTTTAAAATCATTATCCTGCCACTTTATTCAGTCTCAGTTATTAGTGCAGAGTAAGGCACAGCTTTTTTGAAGAACCAAGGCTGTATGTTTTACATTGAGTACACAGAATAAAAGATTCCTCATCCTCAGAAAGAAATAGAGGCTGGATGTTCACTTGCAGCTAAAAAAAATGTTTTTCAATTACAGATTCCTTACCAGCTCTCATTCACATTCACACGAATAGACAACATCAAAACATCAGCTTGCTTTCATCCAAAGCAGAAGCCAACATAATCTAAAAAAACATGCAACAGCCGCCTCTTTAAAGCTACAGCACATGTACACAGTAGTGACCCTCTAGTCCTCTTTAAAACTGCAGCAAAATTAAGATATCAAGCCCCCTGCAGCAGGATGGAGAGTGACAAGAGAGCAGGCCTGAGCATCTGTCTGTGTCAGGATCCAGATTGCAAACCCACTTTACAAATCAACACATCCACACATGTTTCCCCTCTCTCTGCATCTCTGTCTCACACACACTCATTACTGCACTCAGTGATTACTCTAGAGGGGATCATTAAGTTCTCTCATGATAAAAGATACAAAACTTGCAAGAGACATTGTTGTGTACAGATATTTTGTCTCAAGAAGTTGTATGTGAGCTATAGTCAAAGGAAACTAATTACCTCTGACTGCAACACATTTACAAGCTGTAAAGTGACTAAAAGTTACTGTGTGAACATGCAGTAAGGTATTGTAGCATCAACCATATGTTCTCCTTCTAAGGTGATGAGTTAATGAGGTCATAAATACTCCAAAATGAATGCTTTTATTACCAATTTGTCAATTCTAATAATCATATATAAGGTGTATCAAATATTAGGAGTGTGTGACATCATTTTTTACCGTAGTATTACATAGGTATCCCAACACTGACAGAGTTTGCTGCCTCACGAGATGCTTGGATTTAAACATGGTGCTTTCATTTTGAAAGCAAAATGTGTAAGAGAGCTGATTAGCCAGATAGCTTTGTGAATATTCCAACAATCTATATTCCATTGAGCTGAAAGGATCAGATCAGAAACAGGCAGAATTAAACTATGAAGGTCAGGCCATAATGTATCAACCATTAACTGAGAGTTTGATATGATCTGCAAATGTTCCACAGCGACAGATTATTTTGTGCTCTCTGAGTATTTATGTGGCTTAAGGTCATATTGCTGATGGCTTATTTCGTCAGACATTGAATCAAACTATTATATTTACAATGACATGGAAGAGTATGTGTGCTTTTTCTTTGTGAAAAACTGAAACCAAATGACTCCCTTGATGCTGTGCTGGTGACTAATTGAAGCCAAGACATGCAAAGATGGCAGATATTTGGGTGAACTGCAGAACTGACAAAGTAACAATTTAACTAATATTTGAACAGTCCAAATCACAACATATAGATATATATAGATATGAATATGAAAAATACAGAATACAGAAATTGATATTGTGAGTTTTAATGCCATATACCTGAAACCAATCATGAAATATCCTGATTACAAGGAAGGGATGAACATAAGGTCTTGACTTTTGAGCTGTTACCTCCAAATTTATTCAGATCATCCTTGAGTTAGAGTCATCACTGTACAAATACTCACTCTAACTCTGAATGTTACTAGTCAGAAGTTCTTATCTCTTTGCCCACTCATTATATAACCAGTCTGCCCTTGAGTAGGCAAAGAGATCATTTTTACAAAGTATGATATCTCAGAACATCATAGTTACAGGCAGTCATGGGGCCTTGGACTTGTGACCTATGGTCGCTGGGGTGTCCCATAGTAAGAGTGAACATTTGAAGAAGTCTGAAGGAAACTTCTTAAAGTGTTCTGGAGAGCTCCCCTTTAAAAGCAATGGATGAGCCTCGAGTGCAATGACCTTGTTTCCTAGCCTATAACCTCAAAAAATAGAACTACCTATCCTTGAGTATGAACAGACATTTGTGCAAAGCTTGTTGAAAGTCTAACACAGCTTTCTTAAACACTAGCCCCCACAAGCAAGTAAATAAGAAAATACTTTTTTGGCTCTTTTTGGAAAAACTCAGCCCCTCGGCAAAGCCATATTTAATAATTCTTCTTGAACTGCATGAAGTAATTTTTCATATTTAAATACTGCAAAAACTGTACAGTTACTGAGTTCCTTGCGCACAGACTTCTGATGAGCTTTATTAATAAAACAGGAAAGCCTGGCACGGGTTGTAAGTCATCCGGAGGTTACCTGCAACTTTTTTGAAGCAGCCTTTGGAAAGTTGAGTTTTTTTGTGGACGGTTTAAAACCCCTTTTGCAGACCTGCTTGTAGCAACAGTTTGTCTCATGTCAGCCCATATTATCCTGGACTGTGTTTAAAGGATATAATGCAGGGGTGTAGAGAGATGAGTGAGGCATGATAGCAGTGAGTATGAGTGTTAGAGAGACAGACGGGGCGAGTGTGTATAATTACCTTGTCTGAAGCCGCTGCCAGCTTGGTATATGGAACGCAGCACAACCAGCCGACTTCCCCCCTCTCCCTCCTCATCCCTAATTGGTCCATTTCCAAGGCATGAGGGCAGGGCTGCGCTGAAAGCTTTGATCACCGAGACCACACCAGTGTCGATGTGTCCCTACCTGAGTGCTTTTGTAGTGGCTGTGCCTGGCAGGGGATTGAGCCGCAACAAACCCGCTGAGTGTCTGTCTGTCTGTCTTGCTCCGGCCTCCCCGCGGCTCCACATACCTGAATCTCATTTCTAATTATCTGACACTTATTACATTCCTCAAAAACGCCTACGCAAACACACTCAGACACATATCTCACCTTATCTTAGCAAGAGCGGCATGTTGACGGTAAACTTTCATCTTGTGTGGTTTGACACTTGTAATATTTGAGGTATTTACATAACATTTATGGGCTCCGGCACGTTCCAACACAAACTTAATTTGTGTGCAAGTGCAATGTTTTTACTGTGTGAATAAGCCTACTTCCAGCTAAACTTGCACCGCAATCATCAAATAATACTCGCAATGATTTAAACACTTGCAACCATTGTGATAAGTAATGAATTGTTTCAGTCATTACTAAAGAAATATTTGCAGATTAAATACTGTCAGTTATTAAACTAAGATGGCGGACATGTCAATAGAATATGCAACGTATGGCTATTTTAATAATGAGACTGGCTTATGAGAATAAACCGATGTGATTTACGGTCACGAGTGTTATAAATCAAAGGCTGTGTATTTAACTTCAATTATGTGACGTCTTTAATTCACTGTTCATTTTATTTTGCATGGCCTCAGAAGACGATTAACTCCCAAAAACACTTTGTAATCCCTTCTAGAAAAATCCTTTTTCATTTATTTGTTCTTATGTGCACAACAATTTCTAAATTGATCTTGATATGAAGTGTTTCTGGAAGAACCCAGTGTTAATTTAAGTGTTCAAGTTTCAAGTTTTTCAAGAGTGTATCATTATCAGAAAATCATATCATACTTGTCCTATGTATTCTAGGTTTTTCTTGTTTAAAGGTTTTGGCCCATATGCCTGTAGTTTCACACTACTCAGTCAAGGGCACTAGAAACATCATTGCCAAATGTGTTGAAGTGAGATGCAGCCAAAGTCTCCCAAGTGGATACTAATTGAGAATGTGTTTGGACTGGGTACAGATGCTTTGTTGGCACATGCTTAGGTGCTCTTATTGACATATTTTCTCTTCAGTCTCATGCCAGAGTGCATATCAGGGTTGGAAATTACCTTTTTTGCCTGCCTGCAACTGTGACTAGTTGTTAATTGTCTGGCGTATATTAAGCTGTCACTGAAATTATACCGAAACAACCTAATTCCTGATAGGGATGATATGAAATAAAAGCATTTCAATAGTATTTCAGGACTGGGAGATATATCAAGATTTTGTAAAATGAGTTGTTACTGTATTTTATTTTGTAAGGATCGTGCTTTTGTGGGATGAGAAACACAGCTAAGCTTGTGGTAGTGCCTCAAAATAGTCATCCAAAAAAACTTTTTTTTGACTATAATTGTACATATGCTAAAAAAAAGCTTAAGTGGACCAACATAGGAGATGCCAAAACATGATGGCAGTCCAAAATCTGAAGCTTTTGTTGCCCTTTGCACTAAAACAATCCTACTTTTTGTGTATTTTTTGGGCATTTTGTGCCTTTATTGATAGGAGAGAGACAATGGATAGGCTTTTGAAAGGGGGCGAGAGAGTAGGGGAAGACACTCTGCAAATTGGTCACAGGTGGTACCCAAACCTGGAGCGGCAGAAGCATATACATGGGGTTCCTGGTTGCCAACCACCCCGCCAAACCAGCACCCCAAAAACAATCCTACTTTAAGCTTCATTAACCTGTGTTCTTTTTCAGTATTAAAATGGAAAAAAAAATATTGCAATATCTAGTGAATATTACTATTGAGTTAAAGTGCATTGCAATAATAATTTTAGTCCATATCACCAAGCGGTTAGCACTGTAATTATCAAGAAATGTTTTTATTTTTAAGTCAGTAAAGCTGAGCCATCATTATCCAAGTGACATACTCAACTCAACTTAATCATAAAGCATGTTTAAAACAATCACAGCCAAAACAAGATGCTGTACATAAATAGACAAAACAACACAGGCACTAAACAATTAAACAAGGGATAAAATAAAGCTGAGTTCGATCTTTCCTGTGCATTAACCAATTTTATAGCTTCTTATGTTGAGAGAACTATTAACTCCAGAGTACCTTGCACAGGAAAGGGGCTTTAATTTAAACTATCTTGATGAATTAATATACCTACCCTTCACTGTTAAAGGTAGGTTGAGCAAATTCAATAGACCCCAGAAAGTATTCTGGCGGCAGATGCTATTTTTAACACCAGAGCGTACTGTACATACCAACTGAATAGAGTACAGAATGGACACATGAGGCACAAATCATGTGAGGTTCCATACTCCCTGTTTCTTGGTTCCCTTTAAGAGGTATTTTAGCCCATCTGGAGCCAGCCAGTCACACCGTTCATTAGTGGATCAATCTAGACATTCCCAGTATGAAAGGCTGAAGTTCATCCCTCTAATTGCTGCTTTTTGACCTCTGTACCTGTCGGAGTTAATTGTTCTATTCATTAAACGTTAATCGCTTACCATGCTGCTTCATGTGGCGATGAATTGGGACTCCACTGTGACTACTGAGACAGCCCTAAAACCTGGATACCACATCATTATAGCTCCAACGGGGGTTAGAATCCCGTGGCCTCTGCAGAGAGAAGTCTGGTTGAGTTTCCTTTTGTTTGGGTTAACCTCGCTACTCTTTATTTAATTCACACTTTCTAAGCTTTCCTCAAATACACAGTGTGAGGCTGCTCACTGGGTTATACTGTATAAATAAAGACTTGATGTGAAACAGCGAACAGTTTTGGTACAAGTTCCTATTGAAACAAAACGGATGTTCAGCAGACAGACACTCTGTTGGAGGTTATTTTCTCATACAGTCCTGGCCCTCAGCATGTTTCCCTTTGGGTTAAGCTACATTTTCAAGCATATTTTGTGTATTTTGGGATTCTCTTGTAGCCATTTAAGGTCACCCTTTGTTAACGTCTGTGATATGCTCTCTTGGTGCCGCTTCATCTGCAGTGGCTGAACCGCGAAACCACCATTTTCATGTCAGCAGATCTTTAGACCAGCGCTGTGCCAAACCAAACTCTGTTTACTGTAATAGCCCCTGAGAGCTCTCTCGAAGGAAAAGGATCTCAGAAAAATCTGGAAGTGTGTAGTGTCTTCTCTGCTCTCACGTCCTTTCTGACATGATAGGGTTGGCCTTCAGAGCCTGGCGCCATCATCCAAAGATCTCGGATCATTTTGACCTCAATTCAGTCTTTGGATTGATTCAACCTTCAACTTTGACTCTTAGGTTTCAATAAACCTGTGAGAAAGTCATCAGAAAATCCTGCCTTAATTAGTTTTGCTCTCGCTGGTAAACACTGCCTTTCGGATTCTTGTCTGGAACGCATGGAGCCCGGTGTTACTTTTCATGAAATGCTTTAGTTTATGTAACCAGTCAAGTGATAGATTCCTAAAATCCAGCTTTGTTGAAAGAGGATTAGGCTAAAGCCATATTTATTTCCACATGGGCAGCGAGGAAAAATATTACGAATGAGGTCTGTTATGAGAATTTGCATATTCAGGTTTATTTAAAGGAATAATGATGGGCTTATTATAAATACAGCATGTTCCCCAGAACAGCTTTGCATAATGTGATTTATTACTTGTACTTTTACCTGAGGGGTGATAAAGAATATTCAAGACATTTACATAGGAGCAGCAGATAGATAATTTAGGGAGAAAGGAGTACTTTAGGGTCATCTACATAGACATAGCACTTCGAAAATGTGTTTGGACATGACAATTTGTATATTTTTTTGCCTATACACAGAAGATTCATAACTTTTGAACAGTATTCTGGATTCTTCTGCATAGAAAGAGAAGATTGATGAATCAGGAAAAATAGTAATTTACAATTGTCATCTGTAAATAGAAGATGGAAAGTTAAAAAGTAAGAACTGGGCATTTTTGTATTATCTGCATGAAAACTACAGGTGTATTATTTAAGGTGATAAGGAATTTTGCACTGTTGTTAGTACTGTAGTTTGATAAAATTGGGGCAAAAAGACTATACCGTATAACCTATCACATTCATTACACACAAATCAGATGATGTAGTAGGCTGTTGTAAGTTAAAGCTGGGGTACATTTATAATATGAGATCTTTCATACATCAAATTCTCCATAAAACCAGTCTGGAGATGAGTGAATGTATCTTGAGAAATCGTTTTTGTTTTTGATCTTAACTGACTTGTAACAATAGGTTGATCATTTAACAAAACAAGGAATATTCCAGTGTCGTCTGCATAGAAACATCAAATGCAGAATACAAGTGAATTCTAACTGAGCTATGTTTCACTACCAGCTGCTACATTAATGATTTTAAAGAGGTTGGAGCAGCTTCTTCTAGTACTGATATCAAGAGAAGAGTCTCACCTTGAAAAATATCCTGACCAGATCTTACCACACCTGAGGAGACAAAATGTGGAAACTGGAGAAACAAGGACCATTTCAGAGTCCCTTGCATAGAAACACCAGAGTTATAATCTCCCCAAAGTGCAGTGGTCCTGGCTTCTGGTTGCAGTAGATGTCATGTTTGATGTATTGAATCACCTCTCTGCAATAGATCCAAACAGTACAGAGATGATGTCATACTCAAGGGCCAAACTATGAACTGGCCGTCTGACAGCTTGCGGTCCAAACTTAAGTGGAGGGGTCATGCTTTAGGAATTTCTCCTCCTCATCGAGACGTAATCACCCAGTCTCACTTCATTTTAACTAACTTACAGAAGACAAGCTGGAGGATAGAAAGACGGAGAGGCTGGCAGAGCTGTGAGAAGTGAAAAGATAAAGACAGACAGTTGGTCTAATCAGCAGACAAACAGGAAGTTTGAGACTGACAGAACAGAAGAAAAGAGGAACCCAGAGCTGGACTGACAGATTGTGTGCAGACTCATTAATAAACATCCCTCATTTCAAGCAAGCACACCACTATCACACCCAGGGCCATGATATATTTATCGCAACCTGTTTTTATCTGCGTGTACAAGGTTGTGTTTGCAGCCTTGAGTGTGAGGTGATCACTCTCATTACGTGCACTCTGAAGCAGTTAAAAGGTTGAATAATTAATGCATGAAGCATCAGATCATGGGTGAGCCCATAAAGCATGAAAGGATGATTGCTGGGGTTCGAGGATAGAGTGAGTGAGTAAAGTGCTTTTCTATAGGGAGTGTAAACTGTGTCGTGCGATCTCAATTACTTCCACAAGTTTACTCGTGAAAGATGTAAGACCTGATTTAAAAACCTTTTACATGGTAGGGAAATAAGGCATGAATCGTTACAGTCATTTTTAAAGCTTTGCATAACTGCAAATTAGGGATGGGGATGAGAACCAGAGTAAAATGCCATGACTCGCACAATCTACACAGGTTGTTGAGGCTACAAATTTCTGTGTATCATGAAGCATTATGGATGTAACTGACCTTCAGAGTTTACCAGTGTTGTTGACCAGATGAGAACTATTTAAGTGCAAGGGAATTAGCAGTACACCCGCTTGGGCTTTATCTTTGTTTATCATAGCAAGTCACATTTCTTGTTCTGTTTTGATGGCCAGATTAGGTGATCACGGAGCAATGCAATCCTGGAGTTAGTTGTCTAGAACTGGCTTGACTGCACCTGATTATGCATTACTACAGACCTAATGATATTGGATGAAGATGGTTGGAACCAAAGACTGTATTTATAGTGCCCTAGTATTGTCTTTCCAAATGTTATGATCATGGATGTATTATAAGAACTGGATAGCGTGGCTCCGCCTTCTACCATGTAACAGATTTGAAGCCAGAATATCCCTTTGAAGCCAGATTCTCATTACAGCCAGCCTGCAGTTAGGATAGCCAAACTTCAGGCGTAGCTAATAATATGGCATGACGCTGTGTGTGAAGCTGTAGTAGTGAAGCTGTCACTAGTTATTTTAAAGTCTAATAACTTATAAAAAGAAACTTCAGAAAAAGAGGACTTGGAAAACAGGACGGCTAATAATACTTTCATATCACCACAATACAGATGGGGAGAACTTATTTGAATTCAAGTCGAGTAATAATTTTTTGAAGTTTCGAGCCAATTCTCCGTCAGATGAATGGACAGTGCGAGACTCACAAAAAATTTGACCTAAAGGAGACTTAGTCAATGCAGCTTCTGTCATCACCAGATGGAGAAGCAGTAATTTGAGCCCAGCATGGGCGTCCATGTTTAATATTTTTTGAAGTTATGATTGATGATGTGTTCAGACTGGATGCCAACATAAACACAGTCTTCATCCCACATTTAGTGAATTGATATCTGGTCACGCTGGATATGACCAGATATCCCAACATTTCTGGACAGTCACGCATTCTCATCTTCCACTGTTTATCATAAAAGCAGGTATTTTGTTGGATAGTCAACTGTTTCATAGTTTTTGCCATGCTTGTTGGTTTAATAATTGATAATAATATGGTTATCAGACGGCTGTGTGTGTAGTAGTGAGGGCTGTCACCAGGAGGTGGGCGGGCTGTCTGATCATGTCAATCAAACTCGTCAATGCAGAGGTCATTATATTCTACAGTTCTTAGGCCTAAGAAAAGGAACTGCAGAAGGCTGCACAACAAAGAACAGGAAAGAATGAACGAACCAGAAACCAAGTGTCCAGTCAGCATAGTTTGAATGAAGTGAGATGTATTAGGGCAAGCAACAGACAGAAATCTACAGATTGTTGATAATGTTGTGTTATTGCACACTGATGGACAGATTTCTCCTCAGATTTTTAACAGTTTGAAGTGTTTTCCTGAGCTTTTGCTATTAGGAGTGTCTCAGTTTGTTTGACCTGTTAGAAAGAGTGTGTTTGGGGGTCACTGCTTAACAAAGTGCTATTTTTAAAAGCACAGTTTAAACTTTTTGAAAACATATTTTCCACCTTCTTGCTCCTTTTATGTGAAGTTGAAGAATGCAGTTAAGGTGTTTTTTAAACTCTGTCACCTCTGCAGAGGTCGGGACCTGTGCCAACCAAGCCAAAGAAGTCAAGATTCAGTGCACAACACTTTATACAGCTGAAGAACAGATTGTGACTGCAAAATATTAACTCTGTCTCATTCATGCCATGGGTCTGTCAAAGTGTTCTCTTATATTACAGTTTAGCATTAACTAAATCCCTCCGCTACCTTACCATGACTTGTTATTTCAATTGCTGTGCTGTTAAATACTAGTGAGCTCCCACAGGAAACACAATGGGCTACCTGCAGGTCTTTGCACAACACATTTTGAATGGTAAAAGGTGCTTGAGAACTCTATACCTCAGCCAATAACATGAGAACCGTTAGCATTGAGAGTTCCTTAGGCAGGCTGTATTGTAATATGAGCTTTTGTCCAGGTCACTGTCCATTTCCCCCCCTCCCTCAGATAAGAAACCACTGTCATTTCAGAACAATGGACTGTACGACTGGGCTTCTTCTCCCAGCAACCCTTGCAGCTCTGATCCCTGTCTGCTCCATTTATAGAACAGCAGAATGCCACGTCTTCCACCTCGCTTTCTTCAAACATATCCACCATTGCACCGATGCAAGTAGAGCCCTCGCTTTACCAGGACTTGATACAAGGAATTATCCACTAGCTTTGCAACACTACTCCTCAGATTAAACAGCTCAGGTCCAATCAGAGAAGTGGATTATATTGCTAATACTTTCCTGAAGTTGACAAAAGGTCTTCGATGCCTCTAGTTGAAGCCCTTCTTTGGTGTCTCGGGGAAGTAGACGACAATACAGTAGTGGAAGTTGAGGGCAGAGATTATGTGCAGAGACGGTCTTCATTGTCATGCAGGAATCCCACAGCCGGGCTCGTACCAATTGTTATGTAAAGCGGCCATTCATATTTTACAATCTGCTTGAAATGGAGGATGGAGGCTTTTGTTATAAAAAGATAGTGGCTCCTTAGAGAATAAAATGTAGTGGTTTATTTTAGTCACACAAGCAATGCTGTTTACACAATTCAAAGGAGATTGGAAGATTTTCCCATGCTACTTTATTGTTCCAGCAGATTCATGCAGGGCAGACCCTCCGTTATATGATTTAAACATCTTGGAATCAAAGCCTCCTCCACTTTCCGCCATTATTATCCTGCAAAATCACAACAAAGCACACAGGGCTCAAGTGCTCTTCTTGTTGATTAGGAGGGGGCTTCTTCTGTAATCCTAATCAGGAAATTGATGATGAATGCTCTTCACTTGGGGAGAGGCTTTTGTTATAAAAGATAGTGGCTCCTTAGAGAATAAAATGTAGTGGTTTATTTTAGTCACACAAGCAATGCTGTTTACACAATTCAAAGGAGATTGGAAGATTTTCCCATCCCGCCTTACTCTCAGCTGTGGTGGTTTTAAAGTGGTGATTGTGAGATGTGTCACCTATTGCTTTCTGCCAATTCATGCTCCCATCGCGAGTATGTTTCCTTCTCTATGTGCTGTTTTGTTTCTTAAAGGTTGTAGAAACACTTAATTGTGTTGTGATATATGTGTTGCCCAACATATGCTGTCGTGGAAGTAGAGTTAGGTGTTTGTTTTAAAAATAATGCATTTTAAAAATTCTTGGTCTTGCTTGAATTGGCTAAAATGGGCCGTGTATTTTTATCATCCTGCCTATCATTACTATCACACCTGGATGCTACATAGTAAATGGACCAATTTGGGGCAAAGTACAGTTTTTCATGAAATTTAAGATGTTACAAACAGTGAGTTAAAATAGACTTTGTAATGTGCAGTATAAATATAGTTTGGTGGATTGATAGGTTTTAGAGACTTTGAACAGCTCAACCCCAGGCTACTGAATACATACCAATTTGCTACTAGATTTTTCATGAAATTTAAGATGTTACAAACAGTGAGTTAAAATAGCTTTCCATAAGTAAGTAATACCTTTATTATTGGTCAATTTTAGAGACTTTGCACCCACCCTAGGCTGCTGAATACATCCAATGCTACTAGATTCTCAACAGAAAATGTCTATTTGAAGTCATTGTCAAGAACATGAGGCTCAAATTGTGCTCTGGGTAATCTTGAAGGTTTTGTCAAGTCTGTGTGTCTTCACCTCCTTCTCTACATGAATATCTGCTGCCTCTGTTCTTCTCCCCTTAGAGGAGGTGGCACGTTTTTGTTCTTGCTGCTTTGTTACAGCTGTCTCTTCACTGGCATGTAATGCCTGCTGTGAAACAGGCCTTTTACACTGGATGCACATCACTGCGACTGCTGCGTGAGGAAGCAGACATGCATCTCTGTACCAGTTAGTATCCTACTGAGGCCACATGGGGTCTCTCAATTCATCTTATGTAATGAACTGAGTATCAACAAGGCCGTGAGGCTGTCAGAGAGACAAGTGGGTCTGATTGTGTATTCTCACTTCGGAAGTTTGAGGACTGAGAAATGTAGAGATTCTCTAATTCAATAGTTTTCCTTTGCAGTATGAAAGACTTAAGCTTCAGTCTATACCGGGTGACATTTGACTGGAGAACGATTGAAACGAGTTCCCTTTTGGAGGAAAATCATTGAATTCAAACATTGTGATGGCTCTGAATCCCTTTGCACTTGTTGCAAGAACAGAAGTGATATTGATGTTTATTGCTATCCCATAAGTCGATGAAACCAGTATGTTATCACAAGCCCATAACACAATTTATTAAAACACATTCAGGCATACCCCTGATATCAGATTTAAGGAAGTATCTGAGACTCACACAGGGCTGATATCAGTAGTGGTATCCTATACACAGAAACCTTTAAATACTGGTGCCGGCATAGATACTATTACTGCCATTGATACTGATATTTCATTGATATTTTAATCAGTGCTGGTGAGAGTATTGGGGCAGATATCCTGACGGAGCTGCAAAACAAAAAGACTTATCAGATACAAATATCTTATTGGTAATGGTATGTGTATCAGAACTCATGTAAATATTGATGTAAAAATACTATTGATAATGGTACTTGTATCTGTTTTGGTAAAGATATCTTACCAATACTGACACCCTCCAGGTCGTGGCCATCGCTATCTATCATCTATCCATCCAGTCCATCCATCCATTCATATCTCTATCTATTTGTCCCTTCCTACCTACAGGTAACTTTCCAATATTGATACCAGTTGTGAAACTGGTGTTGATAATGATTAAAGCATCCTGTTGACACTAAAACCTGCATTAGTTCTGACACATGAACTTTACAACCACTGTTATTTATATGAATACTTCTACTGGCACTGGTACTGATGCAGATACCCTGGTATCAGCATTGTGACTCCCCTAAGTAATTCTGGTACAGTCATTATTGATACATAACCTCCATAACCATTAAGAGTGCTGTTATTGATATTGAAACAGACATCTTGTCAACGCAGATCTCATTAAAGGTGTCCTCATTGAGATCTCTTCGTACTGTGTAAGTGTATAAGAGAAATGTGCAGTTTCAAAAGTAATAACTTACTTCTCATGCACTGCTTTACCTGATATGTCCCTTTCTTTTCCTCCAAGAAAAACAGTGTTATGTTCAGCAAAATGATAAATGGGCCTGGCTAGCTTTCATTTCTGAGTTGGCTTCTCTCTTTATTCCCTTTTGTGTTAAATTACAGATCATGTTCAACACCTCACCCCCTTGCCTCTGCAGACCACTGGCTGATTAAAGTTCATGTGGGTTGTTGCCAAGGACAGTTCCTATCGAATCAGCACTCCTGCTCTCCAGGAGACAGAAACATGTTTAACACAAGCAGGGGTGTGACAGAGTTTTATTTTTCTACTGATGCCTCCCTCCTCTAGCACTTGTCAGACATCTACCCTGCATGACTGCTACTTTACCACTCTGTCACCCCAGCATCCTCCTTTATTGTAAACAAACGGTATATTTTGATGCCTTAAACTTCTTTATAAGTGGACAACCTTGGTGACAACCTCTCTTTGAGTATTCTCTCCGAGCTGAAAGGAAGCAAGAAGCCCGGGCATTCACACTGACAGTCTTCTCTGCTCCAAATGAAGCCCCCCACTGAACCCCTTTCAGTACCAGCTCATTATGGGATGTCAAGTCTGGCATTCGTCCTCTTTTCAAAGCCATGGAGACATGTTTTTTCAGAGCTGTTATAGGTTTCCAAGGGAACACGTAGAAGCAGCGCTGAGAGTTTTTTGGTGATCCTGGGACAATAAGCGCAGTGGCAGGCTCCTCTAACATGCCTGCTGCTCTAATCATAATGACTGGGATCAAGTTTGCTGCCCGGTTGGAGCTTTTTAGATGCCATTTATTGACAGGCAGGATGTGGGGCTATAAATTCTCCAACTGGTTTGCACCTTGGTTGTCGCACCTCAGGATTGAAAAGCTACAGTGGAAACCAAAGCGACAGAAATAGGTCACTATGCCATGAAAGAGTGAGTGCCTCGAACACTTCCCTGCTAAATACCAAGCCCTTAGAGGAACGCATTACTATACATGAAAACCCCCACAGTCATTCAATCCTTCAGGCTTTGGACGCAGGCATGTCCTGTAGGAATATCCTGACTCAGCCAATCCCAGAATGCCCGCAGGCCCTCAGCTGCTAATGCGCTCCCCACTGAGTGTCACGTATCTCCCCACTAAAGGTTGCGGGGTCGAGTGGAATCGTTCATCAGGTCTCTGCAGGGGCGGAAAAAGTCGTGGCTCAAAAAGAAAAGAAAAAAGAGGGTACACTCTGAACATGGAGTAGCCAAGCCCTGCATTTCCACACATGCAGGAAGTTATCATTAATATGCTGCTTATGCACAGAGAATGGGGAGGGGAGGTTTTTCTTACTGATGCTATTTTTTCTGTTCAGGGCCGAGAGATGGCTGTGAAGTATGATTTATTATTTGTGTGCAGTGGAGTGTTTAGAACTCACTGAGGCTAAAAATTCTTTGTATACCTATTAGGAATCTGTAAACTTTGGATTAGAAGATAGATATTAAACACTCTTCTCTGGGATAATGCATAGCCAGGGGATAGTTGAAGGGGGAAAACAATCTACTCTGTAAACATTTCCCTCTTGCAACACAGCTTCTTTCTCAGGAAATCAATCATTTGACACAAAATACTGTTTCTGTTAAAGACTTTATTGATTTCTAAGGATTTCTTCCTTCCACTCTATCGGGGATTGGTTTGTCAGAGAGCCATTTTTTGTTTGATGCTCTCAAGTTACTGACGGTTATTTGTGATTTACAAAAAAGGAAAAGGGTATGTAGAAGTTTCATCAAAGTTTACTGTACCAACTAGGGCTTAACAATATGTTTTAACATCATGTCTGCATTATGCACATGATTGATATTCACATTTCAGGTTGTGCAATGTCAGTCTCATGACTCAAAACACATTATGATGCTGTTTGTATGTTGTTTGGAGGAATTTTTTGGTTTCTAAAGAGACTGAAGAAAATTGCCATCAATGGGCTTATCCGGAGAATGCAGAGTTTGTCGGTTACTTGTTTTAAAAGATATTGCTGTATCCTGAAATTAATCATTCTGGGGACCTATGTGTTATATTGTGTCAGATCATGAGTTACCCTTTGAGCTCCAGCCCTGTCAAAATTGGTTAGTAGCTTTAGTAACACATTTACAAACCTCAGGTTCATTTGTGAAGTCTATAAAGAACCTTATTCATAAAAGTGCTGTCACAGAGCAGGTGGTTTGAACACTTGCATTTGGATCCATGTAATCAGCCTGATTTTGTCACTGTTGGCTTACCGCATGTCTCTCAACACGTGTTTGTGGCTTTGGCTTTGGGTTGACTCCATCGCCATGAAGGAAAAAAGCGATCAGGGTAATTTATCGATATATCAGGTTATACTTGCCTGTACAGTTTATTTTAAAGAGGATTGGAAGCTTTTTGCTAACATCCACCCCACTCAACAACCTAACTTGAATGTTTTCCGACAAAAGCTGTCATCCCTTGTTAAACTGTGCTGAGACTTGACTTTTTTAAAAGTGATACTTCACTCAAGGCCATTGAGTTGAATTTAAGTTAAATTTGCATTTGCATTCTGGCATTTATCGTTTTTTTAAGTTAGCCATCAAGAAAAATTAATATTCAGTACACCAGTAGTGTCCCCTGAAACTTTCTCTTCATCATTTGTTTGTATCTTTACCTGCTTACCAATTACACCTCACAATATATTGCTGCAAACACTGAGAAGCCAATGATCACAGAGCATCAGACAAACATTATTTATTACAAAATGTATTTCAGATCTCCAATTACGCCAATTTATCTGAACCATGGCTCTAAAATATTCGGATAAAGAAACATCAGCCAGAAGTCTGCCAAAGCTTTTGTGGATTGTAATGTTTTGTTAAAATATTACTCTGAATTCTATAAACATCTGACTAAACTTTGTTTTTCTGTTTTTCTTTTTGGTGCACGCCATGATGGGGGAACCCTTCTACCTAAAGGTAAGAGACTTTATATGAATGCTTCCCCTCTGAATTGTTGTCTGTCTGGATTCAAAGCTTTTGCACCAGCAACAAAACAGCACATCCAGCTCAGATGGCCTCAATATTGTGGACGATTGCCAGCTTGAAGCCTGATATGACCCCTCCTCTCCTTCCTTTTTATCTCCTCTTTGTAAATATGAAACAACAGCCAGAGACATATCTTGAGTTTTGCTTGAGCTGCCAAATGTAATGTGGGTCAGGATGAGAGAGAGAAACCATACGCTACACACACTCCCACACACACATGCACACACATTGCATTGTACTTCGGTGCTATGATTGTTCAAGGGGCTTCATACGATTACAAAGCAGAAACAGCACTATCGAAATCTCAATTTATGCAGCACGGTCTCATCTCCTGAGATGATATTTTGCATTTGAGGCGTCATTTGCATCAATTACACAAGTCTGTGATTTTTGTGTTTAATTCATCAGTGTATTTACTTTGAAAGAGTTGCTGCTTCATTATAATTTCAGTTCAGAGAAGAATCAGCACAGAAAAGTAGGCTTATTTGTTTACTCCCATGTCCTGGCAAAGCAGCTTCATCTGCTCTGTGAGTGTCTATATATACGTTTGTGTTTCTGTTTTCTCTCTCAGCGGTGGAAAACTCGCTGACAGAGGCTCTTTGTTAATAGGGGGGCAGAGAGAGATGAGACTAGGTCATACAGGCAGATTAGTGCTCATTGAAATCCTATAGGAAAGGTCATTTACATAGTGCTGCTTAAATCCACTTGTGACCTCATTCGTGAACCTATTCACAAGCCCTACACCCTCCTCTGCTATTTGGTAAACAAACCTCAGGGCTTGCTCTTCTGCTACAAGAGTCTGCTCATGTGTGTTAAGCGGCCATTTTTCAGCTGACCTGAAGTGCTCTGGTGACGGAGTATCACTCTACTGTGATGTTTAGTTTGAAGCGCTTTGGCTGACCCCGGCACATTTCTGTGGATGGATGAATGCACAGTTTGTGTCGGCACCTAAAGGCCTCCACTTAAACTGACACAAGACATTTGTCTGGTACCCTTATTGTCCTCAAATTACATTAGGAGTGCAGGAAGGATGATGCTAAAGCTGCGTACAAAGACACTTTTGGGACCTTTTCAGGAGCTGGAAGTTGCTCCTGATGAACTATTACCAATGATTTTGGCTTCCCACGCTCATGGAAACAAGACAATCTAGATTAAATGATCACTTTGCCCCATGACGCGGTGCACTAGTTTTGTTGGAATGTGAAAATCAGGTATTACTTTTTCCCTTGTTGCTAGATGGCTATATTGTTACAAAATTAACTCTCAGCTCAAATATTTGCATTATGTTAATTTTACTGAAAAAATATAACCTGTATAAAGCTGCAGAGCATTTACAGGTGATGAAAGCATATGTTCATGAAATTTCCATTTCCATTTGAAATAAATACATCAATGCTGGAAAAAAGAGAGTTTTATAGGAACTATAACAGCCAATTTGAACCCTATTTTCCTGGACTAGTTGCAGTTTTCAATGTTTTTGAAGTAGATTTTGTCACATCATGTCACTTCATAAATGTACATTTTTTATATTTCAAATTGACTGGTAGGCCACGCCGAGGTAGTAGGAGGGGACACATTTGTCATTATATTTACATGATTGCTTCTCTCTTTTTGGCCCGACTATACCATGCCGGCAGCTACCACATCTTGATACAGATATGACGGTTTCTGTCATTTTTTAATCAGGAACAAATGTTTCATTTGAAGGCTTTGCAAGAAGGAGCTACTTGATGACATAGACACAGAGCTGGTTTGACTTCACAAGTAGATCAGGGTCTTTCTGTGTGGAGTTTGCGTTGTCTCCCAGTGCCTGCATGGGTTTTCTCTTGTCAGGTTAAGTAGCGATTCCAAACTGGTGATAGGGATGTGAGCAAGTATAAATGGTTGTCTATCTTTCTATGTGGCCCTGTGATCGGCCAGCTACCAGTTCCCGGTGTATCTCTGCCTCCTGCCCATTGAGGACTGTGTAGACTTCAACCCCCCGTGACCCTGAAAGGGAAAAGTGGTCTGGATGATGGATGGATATCATGCTGCTTTATTGCCCTGCTGACTTCAGCCATTATGTGATACCATTTTGCACATCACAGTCTAGACTCTCATTACCTGCAATGCCAAATCTGCTACAGAACAACCTCCCCTTATCCTTCTGTGGGATTTGCATCGACATTGAAGTCTCCCATTGTAAAAAATCTCTCCCTGTGTTAACATCACAAAAGGGGCCAATGAGCAACGTTTTTAGTACTTTCTCAGTGAAAAACAGTCACACCGATTTTTGCCCTCATATGTGAACAATCCTCTGGAATTGTCATGGAAAATTTCAGGAGTACAGTGGATGTGTGCGAGAGACTGAGTCTCCCTCTGTTGCCTCATTTCTTATTGGCAGATCATACTTTGTAGTAAACAGAGGTATGTGAATATGTCGTAACATTGTTCATGTCCTCCTAGTTCTTTTCTCCTCTACACTTTAGTTATAGCCCGGTTGTACTGTTGCAGAAGGACAAGATTGAGCTACTCAGCTGTGACAAAATAACTGAAAGCAAACTGTGTACAGTAAAAGCTTCTGTTAAATTTGTTTAGGTTTTTACTGCACTATTTTTAGACTGTTGTCTACTTTATACTTTCTCATCCTTAAATTCCCCTGAAAATCTGCGCAAACGAAACACAGTCTCACAGGAAACCAGTCTTTTCCTCGTTTTGGCAGTAATGTTGAACGCTCAAGGCTTTACAGTGTCCCATCAGGAGCATAAGAGGAGAGGATAAAACTAAAACCAGTGATTCAAGTGCCTCAGCCTTGCCATGGCAACAATTGTCATTGAAGTGGTTGCAGATGTGTCTGTCACATGACACTTTGGCAGAATTCTTTGTGTGTTGCCAAATATTGGCCTTCAGTGTGCTTTCGTTGTCTCACGTGTTGATGTACAAGTGAGAATTTACATCATTTTGTGTTTCCTTCCCACTTAAAAATAAAAATTGGGACAAGACTTAATAATGCTCAAGTTGAGTTTTTTTTTTCTTGTTTGGGAGGCATTAAAATGAAAAGCAGCAGTTGTCATGTTTTCTATTTTATTTTGTGACATGATTGATTTCTTCACCAGAGTGAAAAGATCTTGTGTTGATCTTAAAGCCTTCCCCAAGATATCTCTCCCTCTCTCCCTCCCTATGTGTATATATATGTGTATATGTATGTATATATATATATATACATGTGCACACTATCATAGGGAAACCCTTGTAGAATTAGTGACATCTTCTTGGCTTCATTTCTACTTGCAGCTTTATTTCACTAGTTCAGCACTAACTCCGTCTTTCTTCCTCACAGTCTGGTTCTAAGCAACCATAATCTGATTGTATTCACAGGAAAGCCCCTCACAGCTGTATCTCACTGTAAACAACATAACACTCCACGCCGTGTCCCCCAACACTGTGACACGCTTTCTCTGCTTCATATCAGTCACAGTCAAATTTTTCACAGCACCGTCGCCTCTCTAGTGTCTGCTCTAATTCTGCCTACTCACACCGTGATGAATTGGAAACGGTGTTGCTCTGCTTGGATGTAATACACAGCTTGCAGAGCAGCAGGGTAGAGTGTCGCTTGCAGATTTGTTGCTACAGCTCCTGTTGTGTGACATTTATCTGAGTATTGATTTGCAATACTTTGCATTTATATGCCTTCATGCTTGTGCATGCATGAAACACATGTACACAGAGTCCATGCTGCAGGAGAGGACAGCACAAAGACTGATGTGGATCTGAATCAGGTTTACTGATAAATAGAAGAAGGCCATCCTTTGGCATTTTGACTCTTTTAACCCCACCACAGCAACTAAAGCCCCAGTCACACATTCCCGTTTTTCATGGCGATTGTGCACGATTGTCATAATCCTGATAAAACGTGCTTTGGTCGTGGTGCATGCGCTACTTGGTCTGGATCAGCGTTGCATAGTCATGGAATGTGGAAGGGTCCCGACAGTTTTGAACTGTTCAAAACTGTCATGGAGAATTGCCGCTCTCAGTATAGCGGGGTGGAAGCCTAATGCAGACCTAATGTGAACGGTATTAGCGTGGCATGTACGGAGCTCAGTCGAGCTGATCATGGCCCAATCATGGCTCAATCCTGACAGCTTTATGAGGACGACTGACAAGGATTTATCCGTTTGTGCCCCGACTGTGTCCCGTTCAAGACGGCGCAAGCAACGGGGCTCAGTCGGGGCTTACGTGACGCGAACTGAGCTCGAGCGGGGCTGACGTCCTGTCTGCGGGATGGAGTCCTCGTCATATCGCTGTATTAACCTAACTGGAGCGGGATGAACACCCCCAAAGCGCTGTAGCAGCGCCACTGACGGTGTATTTACGGGGTGTGTCCAGGGGTGAGACAGTCATTTAATCCCGTATCATAGCGATCACACCAGCCTCCTCAATTGTGTACAGTCATGCACAGTCGCTATGAGAAACGGGAATGTGTGACTTAGGCATAACGTAGAATAGCTAGTGAACATAAAATACAGCTGCCTACAAAGGCAAAATATGTTCTGGGTATATCTTGGATATATTTTTACAGTATCTGTAGAGATGGTTGTGACTTGTGAGTTAGATCAGCAGTTTCTGAAATACTATGACCATCTGCCTGGCAAACACCATTACAAATTCAGTGTCTCTTAAACTGCCTTTCTTCCCCATCCTGATGCTCAGTTTGAACTTAAATAGCTTGTCTTGAACATGTGTACATGCCTAAATGCATTGGATTGGTGCCATGTAATTGGCTGATACACTAATTGCATTAATGTGCAGTTGAAATGGTGTATCTTGTAATGTGATTGTGATCATGATTAAAGGTTTTCTGGAAGAACCATAGATTTTATATTTTGCATGAACTTGTACAATTATGATCAATCACTGTGATGTCAGCAGTGATGAATTAATAATGACCATGTCGCCATACTTGTGTTTGATTTAATGAAATAGTTGTAACCCTGCTTCATGAACTCATTTACAGCTGCAGCTCTGTTCCTCACTGTACGCTTGTCTATATCTATCAAGGCTGCTGGGTTGCCTGGTTTGCATGAATGCCCCTTTAATTGTCCTTTTTCATAAAATGCCACAATAATTTGTCACACTCAAATTTACAGTCTGAGGATCTCAATAGCCATTTAAAGCAACACACTACAGTTATGTGCAATTATAAGGCATTTATACGTTGAGAAAAAGATTTGTAATCAAATCCAGAAAAGTGTGGGAGTCCAGTGGTTTCAGAAACGGCCGGTCCATCTGTAAAATACTAAATCAACTTTTAGAGGTTCAGTTATTGGACTTTTATGAATAAGGCTGAGAAAGTTCCTCTGTGAGATTAAGGCAGCCTCGGCTAACCCTAAAACGGATCACCAAAGGGGTTTTAATCACTGCTAATTGAAAGCCCTGCTGGGACTTAATGAGTCACAATGTGACAACATTGCTGTGCAAATGCCCCACAGAATCCCCAACAGCCTGTCTGCTTCCTGTCTGCTCCCCGTTTCCTTTCCTAATAGAAACTAAACAGATATTTCTAATCCTAAACTCAGATGACAGTGTCTGAAAATGTATTGAACTCCTGAGTGACATGATGCAGATCGAGGTGATCCATCAGGGACCAATGTGACTGCATGTTCTTATGTATAAAATTTGGTCGGATGGCAGAATTATGTATGTTAATTAAATTTTATTGAAATACGCTTTATTGCCTCGGGTGAAGTTGAATCACTACATTTGCATAATATACAAGAAAAGAGGGCTCTTAAACTTTTTTTTTCTTTCTGGTACAGCATATAAATTTCTCCTTTTACCTTAACTGACATTTACTCTTCTTCAAGTTTTGCTTTAAAAAAGAAAATATTTCCTGATGATTCAGAATGTTAAAACAGGACGGTTGTTATTCATTAAATGTTAAATCAGGACCATTAATTTGTGTTTCTCAAGCAGGACCCTCACTCTGATGCTGTGCCCATTAGGCGCTAATGATATCCGCTGCACTGAAATGTCATTATCATTATCTGTTATGAATTGCCAGACGTCAGTCCAAGAACTCTTTGAACTCATGATGAGACTGAAAAAATAACAGATGGAGGAGTGTCCGTGGTGAGGAGAGGCAGGTTTTCCTCTATATACACAGCGATTTGTTGTTGATACTTTCAGACAAATACAGTATTTGGGGAAATAAAGACTTCCACTATATAAGAAGCTACAGATGTGGACAAAATTGTTGGTACCCTTCCATTAAAGACAGAAAAACCCACATGGTCACTGAAATAAGCTGAAACTGACAAAAGTAATAATAAATAAAAAATTTACTGAAAATCAACAAATGAAAATCAGACTTTGCTTTTGAATTGTAGTCCAAGAGAATTATTTTAAAAAACAAACTAATGAAACCGGCCTGGACAAAAATGATGATACCCTTAACTTAATGTGTTGTTGCACCTTTTGAGTCAATCACTGTAATCAGGTGATTTCTGTTGCTCTCAGTGAGACTTCTGCACCTGTCCACAGGTATGTTGACCCACTCCTCATGAGCAAACTGCTCCAGCTGTTTCAGGTTTGAAGGCTGTCTTCTCCAGACTGCATGTTTCAGCTCCTTCCACAAATGTTTAACAGGATTTAGATCAGGGATCATAGAAGGCCACTTCAGAATAGTCCAGTGTTTTGTTCTGAGTCATTCTTGGGTGTTTTTTAGCTGTGTGTTTTGGCTCATTATCCTGTTGGAGGACCCATGACCTGTGACTGAGACCAAGCTTTCTGACACTTGGCAGCACATTTCACTCTAGAATGTCTTGATAGTCTTAAGATTTCATTGTACTTGCACGGATTCAAGACACCCTGTGTCAGATGCAGCAAAGAAGCCCCAGAACATAACTTAGCCTCCTCCATGTTTCCCAGTAGGTACAGTGCTCTTTTCTTTGTATGATTCATTTTTGTGTCTGTTGGAGCTGCTTGGTTATGGTCTTATAGCCTTTACCTTTAACATGCTTGTCTGTAATTTTCTTTCTAATCTCCTGAGACAGCTCTCTCCTTAGCTTTCTGTGGTCCATGTTCAGTGTTGTACACATCATGATACCAAACAGCACAGTGACCACTTTTCAGCCTTTAAATAGGCAGACTGACTGATTACAAGCTTGGAGACACTTGTGATGATAATTACAGGACACACCTTAGTTTAACATGTCCCTATGGTCACACCATTTTCAATCCTTTGTTGGGGTACCATCATTTTTGTCCAAGCCAGTTTCATTATTCTGTTTTTTTAAATATTTCTGCGGAACCAAAATTTAAAATCATTGTCTGATTTTCATTAGCTGATTTTCAGTAAATTTTTATTTATTATTAATTTTGTTATTTTCAAGTTGTTTCAGTGACCATGTGGGTTTTTCTTTCATTAAATGAAGGGTACCAACAATTTTGTCCACGTGTGTATTTCTCTGTTTGGAGCTAATATGAAAGTAGCTTATATGAACAACATGCAATCATTGAACTCTGTTCAGATATTAATACTGTTGCATTATTCTCACTTAAAAGACACTTTTGTACATATAAAGGTAATAGCACATCAAGAAATGGTGTTGAGAATTTAAGATTGCAGGTTTATCAGTTTGGATACATACATGTAGAGGTTTTCAAGAGAATGCTGAACCTCATGACTGGACTAAAAACTTTCTTTTAAGAGACATTTTGACCCAAAGCCCACCATATATTGACGAAAAAGTGAGCTTCCAAACCCAGTTTTCCCTATAAAGATCCTTAGCTCCAAAGACATCAGTTAACAGTATGTGACATTGGGGCAACACTGATCTCGTGAATTTGGGAGGGTTAACTTGAACCACAAGTTTTGTCAATGACAAACATATGGTTTCAGATTATTTTTTTTCACAATAAAGGACCTCATTAGTATTTATGAATGAGTGATTATATTTCATACTGCTCAGTAGCAGTTAAACGTAAGCCAGGAGAGAAGTGAAACACGCAATTAGTTACAGCTTTGACAGTCTTGTCATAATGTTACTTACCATGAACCACCAACCACCAGCTGAAAAACAGACAAGAAACCCACATGATTTTGCTGATCTTTCAAATCTCTTATACCATATACAACCCATTGTGCTGTGGATTTAACATCAGCCCAATTCAGTGAAATCAATAAAATGGGAATGTTGGTTAAATCTAAATCTTGGTTTTGATTTCACAGAAGAATTGCGGAAAATACCACCTTTTATCCCTAAAGCATTTTTCAGTCAGAAGATAAGAATAAAACAGAATCAAAAAATGTATCTTTAGAAATGATCAGTAATAGAAATACATATATCTCGGAGGCCTGTTTAAGTTGTTGACATCTGACCATAAGTTTTTCATTAGTCTAGTTTCCATGACTTGTACACAAGTCAATCGTTTATATGGGGGTCAGTCCCATGTGCTTTAAAGAGGTTATTACATTCCCCCTCAGGTCACAAAAAGGCCATGACATGTTAAAATACTCATCCAGAGCTAATGATTGAACATTGAGTGAGATCCATCAGTTCAAGGACAGACTGTTGGTGTTTAGGTCATCTGACTACTCAGTGCTGATGTGGGTGAGTAAATGGGACCAATGGAGGCGACTTAAGATCTGTTCTTCTGCATCTGTGATTCAGGCTTTAATAAATTTGTTTCTGAATTGATTGTCTCAGACAAAAAAGTGGAACATGGAGCTGCTAATGTAACCTGATGGAAAAATTGGTAGCAAAAAGATTAGGTAACACTTTACTTGACGCATACCTTTATAATGCATTATAAGTACATTTATAAAGCATTATAATGCCATTATAGCGCTGTATAACTACAGTTATAAACACTCATAAATGATCATAAGTCTTTAGAACAATAATCATAACACTCTATACAGCATTTTATCATCGCTTACAAGGTCAGGTATTATAATACATCATAACTGTTATCAACTCACTGACAATGCCCACATACATAATGAATTATACATATATTCATGATATGCTTATAAACGTCTATATCTATCAATATAAACACCCATAAATCTGAATAAGTCTTTATAAAAATGTGCTTAACACATTATAGAGCATTTTATAATGGCTTATAAGATCAAGTACTTGGCTTTTGACCAGCTTGTATTGTGTTACATTAGCTATACCTGAACAGTTTCCTCACTTTACTTGAAGCTCCCAATGAGCATTTAGAGTCTATTATATTATAGCATTTAGAGTCTATCTATCTATTATAAAGGTTTATACTACTTGATCTTATAACCAATTATAAAATGCTCTATAATGTGTTAAGCACATTTTTATAAAGACTTATTCAGATTTATGGGTGTTTATATTGATAGATATAGACGTTTATAAGCATATCATGAATATATGTATAATTCATTATGTATGTGGGCATTGTCAGTGAGTTGATAACAGTTATAATGAATTATAATACCTGACCTTGTAAGCGATGATAAAATGCTGTATAGTGTGTTATGAATGTTGTTCTAAAGACTTATGATCATTTATGACAATGAAAGGTACAGAAATAAATCATTACATAAGCTGTCACCTTATCAAAGCAGAAAAAGGGAGACGTATGAGATTATTTTTTGGCATCTTAATTCACATGCTAAAAAAGGAAGTGACACAAGAAAGAAATTGAATATATGTTTTATGCAGCTCACCCAGGTCACTATGAAAGGAATTGAAATAAAAGCTTGCTCAAAATAATTATTGGGACATTCTTAGGGTTAATTTTGTCATTTGTAAGTGGTACAAGAAATGCAGCTTACAGAGGCAAGTTCTGGAAAATTTTGGGTGGCTTTTTGCATGGTTTGGCTTTAGCCTGCAGCTCACCCAGGTAAAGTCTACATATGTTGATGGGGTTTGTTATGCATCTTACCTGATTTAATGTAGAGTTTTTGTGCATGTGTGCTTGGGATTTAACTTGCAGTTCACCCCACAAAAAATCAGGAAGTTTTAGAGTTACTTGCTTTTTTAGAGGCTCTGCATGAAGCCTACTTAGATGAATTCAAGGACATTTTTGGTGCAATCAGATACATGTTTGATTGGTGTTTAACATGTAGCTCACCCAGGTAAATGACAGGAAATTCAAGGCATTTCGTGCAAAACCTTGAATTCTCCCTGAGATGAATGTGTGAATGCCAACGGCAGGGTTTTCCTCCAAGACTGACAAGCAAACTTTTTTAAAACTTCCTCCTGAGAGGATGGCAAGTAAAAAAAACTCAAATTTGAAGTTTTCTGGGTAATTTCTATCGTTTTTTTTCCAGAAAACTTCAGGGTCACAAGTGTGAAAAGGCCTGCAGCTAAATTCTGTACTGTGATATTTTGATGTTGGCTTACTGATGCTCTTTTGTTTTGTCCCAGGTCTTAACCACACCACTTACGGGTGATTATTTCTTTTACATATTTGGGTTATAACTTGTCATTGAAGTGGATTTTAAAGTCCTGAGGTAAAATCAGTTGAGGATGGCTGGTTTACAGTGTAAAACATTGCCAGTAGGCCCATCAGAGGCTGTAGTTTAAAGACGTGATAAATGCACTGATCAGTAAGTCTTTGGTTTCCTGTGTAGTCCTGATGATCAGAGGTTAAACAACCATCTGCCAGCTTTGCCTCCTCTTATCACCACAGAGTGCGCAGTTTGGGTTAATAGAGATGAGTCCAGTCAACCAAATGAGCCCTAAGCTTCCTTGGGGTTGGTTGTTCTGTGCCTGTGTGTTTGCACAGATGTGTCATTAACTTGGCAGTGTTGAGTGGTCAGGGCAGCAGAGGCGCAGCTCCATTGTGAGCCTTGTTAGTCTGATGCAGTAAACAGCACTCATTGTGAGAAGGGGAGCAGGATAAAACATGATGATTCAGTTATTCTGGGCGGCGGGGAAGGATTCGGACCAGAGCTGATGTTTGGCCTGCCTGCCAGATGAGCTGGCAGAGGTTAAATAACTGCCACTGTGGTTCTCACCAAACCTGACTGAGTCACACAGCGGTTTAATAGGATCATTTTGTAAATATAGGATAATTATAGATAACAAGGGCTTCAGTGTGGATGTAGGTTTTTTTGTGGAATATTGGAACCTGACATCTGTCAGTTAGTAAAATAACAATAATGCTCTCATTCTTTCAGAGCCTTATAACCATAAGCTGGGTCCTCACTTCAAGACGTGATGATTTAGGCCAGATTCCCCTTCCTCTGATGGATTTCAGCAAAGTCCAAAATTTCCCAGATGCATCAAGACAAATGTTGGGGCAGCACTAACGTCACCTAGAAAAACTATGTTTCCACTTAGTTCTGTTAAAAGAGGCAGCCAGCTTAAAGGATAAGCATAATCATGAAAGCAATCATTAGTTTCACCAATATTTCATCATGGTCCGCCTACTCCTCCAGTACAGTCCGTGTCGCCCACCCATGTTTTTCGTGACTGTGCTGACTCTGAACTGAAAAAAGTTCCATTCTTTCTTCTTCCAGTTTTGTGCAAAATGGACGAATATCTATCAGATGAAGATGTTGTGGACGAGAACTTTGAATATGATGGGTGTCCTTACAGTTTCGAGCCAGAGTTTACAGATGAGGAGCTCATCGAAAGGAGGACGCGGAGGCGAGGAGAAGAACAGCTGGCATAGAGCAGTTTTCAGTTCAGAGGTCAGCACAGTCACGAAAACATGGATGGAGCGACCCTGGACTGTCTTGGAGGAGTAACAGTAGGAGACCATAGTTAAATATTGGTGAAACTAATGAGTTTTTGGACGATTAATGTAGTTTTAGGAGCGGCGCTGTATATGCCCCGTGTGCTACCATTATATGGATGTCCGCCGCTCAATTTTGGATCTAAATATCTCCCGAAGCACTGTTTGCATCAGGAAAGCCTTCTGGGTGAGTATATTGTTCTACTTCATTCTTTAAACAATGTGAAAGCTGCAGAAACCGAACTTATCCTTTAAGTCCATTCATTCCTGTGGTAATCTTTGTCATATCAGAGGTGTCTGAGAAACTTCTCCTATATGCATCATTGTTTGGTCTGCTGGAATAAGGAATAATGTGAATAATTAAGTAAAGTATACACAGATGAGGAATTAAATCATTCACTTTAAAAATATATGCATGAATTTTCGGTTTAAATTGATATTGTTGGCGTGACCTCATTTAAATGCCCTACTAAGTGCATTTGTGAAAAACATTGAAATGCCCGTAAAATGGACAAAATAACAGGGGGAAAGTTGTATTAAAAAAGTAGCCAAAAGTGGCTTGAATTCTATGTTTTGCTTAATGAAGCAAGTTTTATTTTTTAGATATTAGTCTGAATTTAAAGATATTGCTATAATAACATCTTCTGAAAGTTTTATATCTATTCTCTTATTGTGAAGATGATAATGTGACCCTCTTGGTAAGCAAAGTCACCTATCCTATAATGAGATATTTTAGGGATGCATGATAGTGGATTCTTGCAGATATCTCTGTGCCCAAACTTGACACTTCTTTCTCGTAAAGAGTCTCTAGAATTGACTTTCCTCTAACTGGGAAACCTTCCTGCTGTGAAGGACAAGTTTAAACAAGCAACCCAGGAAAAGGACAGAGCTCTTGAAAATGTCTACAGTTTTTCAGAGGTGCTGCCAAAAAGCAAACTTTATAGCCAGTTTTTGTACCATGAGTTAGAATACTTTTAAATTTTTCAGAAATTGATCTAAAATCTTGATGCAGTTCCTCCTTCCATCATCTGCAATATTTGATTCTCCAACATTTTGTTTGACAGTTTTCAGAATCAGGACTCTTGTGATTTGTTAATGGAATCTCTTGGTGTATGGTATTCTTTTTAATTTTTGTGCGTGTATGTAGCACATGATATTATTAGTAAAATATCTGGTATGGTCAGGGTTTAACATCTGTAAGTTTCTTTAAGCTCGGTCTCAAAGTCAAAGCTAGAATTGGATAAGCAGTAGTTGTGTGAACTTTTTCAAAGGCTGGACTTATAAAAGAAAAGTATAACTCCAGCATAAAACATTCCAGGACTGAACTTTTGAACCGCTATAGTAGAATTTGCATAATTCATAACATTGCTTCTCCCTGTTCTTGCTCAGCCGAGAGCCACTGTTTAATTTTCGGTCACGGTTTGAAGTTCAAAGAGACTTCCAAATTTCATGTGGAAAATTTAAACTTTGTCTTTTTCTTATCACATCTGAACTGTCTGAGTTTGAATCGAGGTCAGGAAGAGAAAGTCTGGCTGATCTGAAACTGCTTTGCTCGTCGAGACACATCCCTTTGGCCCTGACACACCGAGTATTATATGTATGCGCGGTGGAAGTGACACACAAAAGCATCTAGTGGAGGAACTCCCTGTAATTTTGACATAACACACATTTTCATGTTTATTCTCTAACTTTAAAGACTGACGTTTGTAGCTTATTTTGAAAAATGTTATAAAAGAGGAATATATTCCATAAAAGGACTATTTTTGAGCCAGTTTGTAAAATAGCAGTTCAGACTTTAGACCATAGAAATGAACTCCAATGATTCTGCTCATTACATTCCCTCCCATTAGATATTATCTGTGCAGCACATGGTTTCTGTTTAAACCAGCTATGAACAAATCTGAAATTCATTTCTCTCCTCTCCCTATGTCCAGTTTGTTTGTCTGAAGGGGGATTTCAGCCCCATCTTTAATATGAGCACTAACACAGCAGAAAGCGTGAGGAATGGATTTAGAGGCAGCAACAGGGAGAATGTGCTCAGCTGCTTTCTGCTGTACTGCACTGAGCCGTAATTAGTCTATTACGGCGGGGCAGTAGCGATGGGTTATATGATCTAGTGTTATTAGAGCATAGTCGTCACGTCTCCCACTAATTTAGCCCTGCTGACAATCTATGCTGAATGGACTGTATAGAATATAGCAGCCAGAAACCACACAAACCACATTGGTCTAAATATATACTTTCTTGTTTCACACATGTCTCTTTTTTATTCTCAGCAGTGATACGGATTGGTCTAACTTTACCAGAGAGAAGCCCTTACAGATGGTTCCTCTTCTGTTATAGCTCATCCTCTATCATGAAAACTGTCAGCTGTGGCAAGCTCACATAATAAAATCCATGATAGTGTGTTGACTATTTTCTTCCATGTGGTGCATAACCTCCTTGAGAAGGGATGTCACTTTTTTCATGTTGAGCATTTACTGCAGTGTTACAGACTGCAGATGCCAGGAAACTAACATAGCATGTTATTGACTTGGGAAACTATCAGGAGCTGCGTTTCCATTACAGTTTTTCGCAAAATAAAAGCAATATTCCTAAAATTTCGACATAGTATATTTGCGCTCTGAACGTGTTTCCATTGAAGGTTGTTCTCGGCAGTAGCGTCGGAACTCTCGTCAAATATCATCCCGCGAGATTTCACTGCAGGAAGATCGATACGAACCCTTTCTCCTTTAATTCCATTTCTATCTCCTTAAAACACTCTGTGTTCCTCTGTTGTTTGATGATTATTATGGCACGTGTGTTTTTCTCGAGAATAATGGCAAGAAAAGCCTCATTCTCCCCCTCTGTCCAAACTTCCCTCGCCATGTTTACTCCGAGAAGTGATCATGTGACCAGGTACGTCACGTCCTTTTCCGTATAATTGCGGAAAAAGTGTTTCCATAGCACTTTTGCGATATTTCTCTTTATCGACACGTCTGAAAAACCTCCTCTTGAGAGCGTAAAAACCTTTTTGCGATATTTTAGGTGTTTTTCGAAATTTAGGTGTTTCCATTACCAGTATTTTGTTGTGATATTCAGGTTTTGCGCAATTCGAGGGGTAATGGAAGCTCAGCTAGGTTTGATAACAGATTTAAAGGTGTACTCAGTGATCTTCTAATCTTCTAATCTAATGCATTATTTGTGAAATTCACCGTATGTCTCCTCTCCATCCACAAGATGTCACCACTGACAGCATGTTGAAAAAAAATCCGGTCTCAATATACAGCCTTGACTCAGAATTTCAGCAGGTAAATACTGTGGCTCGGACCGAGTTAGCAAAACAAAGTAAACCCCCCCCACAACCAGGGGGTGATCATACTCATGCGCAGATCAGACAGAGGGGGAGTTGTAGGTTGCGTAGCGTGCGCAGTTAGCGTAAGAGAGAGATACAATAGTTGTGATAGCAATGGCTGAAAACAGCCCAAAGAAAGAGGTCAGAGGAGTGAAAAGTGGAAAAGAAGGGCTATGACCAAAAGAGCAAAGACCCAGGTCAACATTGGTGTTGCTTTCCGACGGTGGAGGAAACTCCGCCAATTGAAATACCTGAAAATGGACGCGGATGTCGCCGTCTGTCTGCTGGATAGGTAGGCTAAGCAACATTAGCTTTGTGGTGCTTCACATAACAGTTACAGCCGTCAGGCATTCATCTTATTGTCTAATCTGCCAAAATGTACTGTTGTTGTGATGTTTTCAATATTGGCAGTCAAGTTGTCTGACCAGTCGGGGTTTCCTTAGCTACGTCAGCTACGCAGTTTCTACGGCCGTTTCCATGACGATGCACGTCCATCAGCTTTCGGGAGGCGGGTCTAAATTCGAATATAAACAAACCCTCCTCTCGTTTTCTCCCACATCGCTGACTACACCTTTAAGGATATAATTAACAAAAAAAATATTTCAGGATAATTTGATTGGTAAAAAACACTTCATGAAAAATACTCTTCATAACAAATGATCATAATAAGCCCCTTTACATGCAATTACACACACCCCACCCATAAGTTTAGAACAGAGCCTTCAAACACCTTGAAACTTAGAAAACCTAAATTTCATGTGCCCACTGTAGCCCTATTTCAAATGTAAAATTACAATGGATAAAGGATACTAGATTTTTGCTTGATACATTACTCGTAAATGTTGTTTATATATTCTATTTTCTACTTATGCCCTCAGTACTATCTTTAAGGTGATATTGAATAGAAGTGTGTGCTTCAAATTTGCTCTATTAAATGGAAATATCACCCAGTAAACAAAAACATTTGAAGCATCTGTAACCTGGAAAAATCATATTACTTTTTTCTCTGTTCTTGTGGACAAAGAAGCCCAAGAGGTCCTGCCTCTTCTATATTTCATTAGTGTTGAGGCAGAAGTGACATTGAGGAGTTATGTTGCTTTTACAAAAGCTGAGCTGTTTTCAACTGAGCACAGGGAGTGAATGCACTGCATTAAGTTGTCCTTGTTGCCAATGGAGAAAAATGGACGCAGGTCCTCGAAGTCATAACAAGATCAAGTTTCTTGTTGACAGCAGTGTCCTCTTGTTGCATTTTATTAGCTGAAGTCTACACTGAATCAAAATGCTTCTATGCCTTGAAACAATGCAAGAATTTTCCCTTTACAGTCAGTAAACCAGGACGTCTGTTGACCAAGAAATGACTCTGACCTTTTTATAACACATTTAGATGGTGATAATGTGCTTAAGAGAGGCTGGCAGCTATGTTACTTAAGCTTGAAATATGGCCTGAATTGCCTTTTACTCCTCTGGTAGCAGAGAATCTACTCAGCTCCTGCCATAGCATTCTTAATAGCAGTGTTATACTTGAAAGTGATAACGAAGGTAAATTTACTTTTGATAAGAGCTTAGGAACAAACACATACGTTATTAAAGCTTCAAATATAGTGTTTGTCTGTTCGTTTTTTACCACATGTTAGCTTTAGTTAAATGTTTAAGGTGGGATTAAGATGATATTTATTAAGATAAATGCCAGGAATGTAATTCCAGTGAATACCATTATTTCTCATCAGCTAGCATACATTGTAGACTATCTACTATGGATATCCAAACTACAAATTCTCAGGTTTCTACAAAGCAACAGGCAAATCATAAGAAAGTTAGAGCTTCTAATGCCTCCATGTAGAAACTGGACAGTGAATCATATTGTAAAATGGGAGGGAACATGAAAGAAACATGGGGAAAAGAAGCCAAAGATCATTTTTGTACTAAAACCATTACTTTGGAGCACAGTAGCCTTTCTGTATTTTGCTGCTAGTCTACTTGTGACCCAGTTCTATCATGTTCTGTAGTAAAAAATGATTTCAAAGGGATTTGTGGGAAAACACAAGACAGCTATCAGTTGGTCTGCTGCTGTACTTAAATGGTTTGTGTCTCTTCGATAAGTAGCAGGAGTGGCTGCAGCTGTCAGTCACACTCTGTATACTAACTGCCCAGCTTTGATGCTGATTACTCACTAGCATCTCTGTTAGCCACCGTAGCAGGGGGGGCTGCTCCAGCTGCATTACCAAACAGACAGCTCTCACACAGATTATGTTTGGTAAATGTAATCAGGGGCAAAATACGAGTGGGATTCACTTCAGTGGCATGTTGGAGGGAAGCAGTGGCAGCATACTGGTGAACATGGGAGGAATCACTAAGCAGTCTGGGTAATTATTTCTAAATCAATATTGTGACAAGCAAAGCTCTGGAGTGCCAAATCCCAGCCCCGTCAGATTTGAGCGGCCTTATCCCCATGGAATCTCCGGAGCTCAAATGTTGCTGCCATGATTGATTCCCACATGATACCTTTCACACGATGGCCATCTGCATTGCTAACGCAGTGATCCCAATCGATCACCCACAGTTTACATGAGCAGCTTTACTGTGTCTGTGTGCTTAAATTTAAATCCTGCTCATATCTAATTCAGTTGCTGCTTCTGCTAAAATAATGAAGTCAATATTAAAAATGGTGGGAGTGTGCAGAGGTGAATATAGATCATACACAGCCACACACATGCTGTCACATAGATAGAACAAACAGGCAGTAGAGTTGACAGATGAGACCATAGGTTTTCATTAATGAGCCACTTAACTTCCGCCTCTGAACCCTACTGGCTCTGCGCACAGGCTGCACTATATCAGACAAGTCGGACTATTCTACACTCATTTATTTTGTGTCTCATCCAACCTCTCTTTTAAAGGTCCTAATGTGGTTATATCAGAGCACAGAGACCCTCCTTACAGTATTTTCAGCAGAACAGTTTTAGATGGAGTGGATTATTTTTCATTTGGAATAAACAAACGGTTGGGACATTTGAAACTTGTGATCAATCTCTGCTTATGTGATATGAAAGATTTTTTTAATGATTTTAAAATTCACAAATTCACAATACTGTTCACAATACTGTGAATCACAACAGAGGCTTTGTGTTGTCGACCGGCTTACCAGCTCTTCTGTAAATGCAAATTACCTGCAAATTTGTAGAATTGTATATGTAAAATATTTGACCCAAAAGATTCCTAGGTCAGTCAGGAGCAATGCAAAAAGCTGAAACTTTGGCAATCACATGATTTCGTTGTCTGAAATTGTGATTTTGATTTGAAAACGATAAATCATTCACCCCTACCATGAACAATGGAAGTATGTGTCTTATGTGTTTATTGTGGTGCCAGCAGAGCAAGGCATATTTTCTTAATGTTTCCCCACGTTTAGACTCAGCCAGCAAAGGTTGAATGGCTTGCATAATGAAATGTTCTTGCTTATTTTCTAAACCAGTATTGTGTTTAAAGTCAGATAATAAAATGGGTGGTAGATATACAATTCTGTTCAGCCAAAACCTAATGTTTATTAGCGACAGAGACCCAAAATGTAGCTCAATCCCAGTCTCAACTGTAACACAGCTACCTGCCTCTGTATCTCTGTAGCTGTGGCTGATGAGGGCTGCTTCACTGTGGAAACCACTTCACACTCTGCTGTAAACAAAGGTCAATGAATGCTGAAAGCATCAAAAGTGGCTCAAAGAGTACACGGAGAGTGTGGTTTTACAGTATTTCAGGCCTTTAAAAAATGAAAATTAAGCTGTGCCAGGTTTAACTTAGTCTGAATAGAGAGAGCAAGTGATGACATACAGCACAGAAATATAAACATTACCAGAACAGGGGACCAAAAGCCAGCATTGCTGGAATTGTTAACATTTGCCTTGCTCCAATGCAAATTAACTTCATACTTAAAACCCCAAGTGCTGTAATGCCTGTGTCAAATATACCAATATTTCTAAACTCTTTCTGGATGATATAGACACCAATATTTTTGACAAGAGCATAAAGCCTCCACTTAAGTAGAATTAACCTGTTCCTTTCATGTCAACAATATATTTGTGTAAGACACACATATATTAGATGGAAAAGAAAATATCTCCAGTAAATGACACTTGATTTATTTATTCAATGATGATAAAATAAACCATCATGGTACATTAATGCAATTCTGCAAGTGTGACAGCTAATATGGGGTATAATATATAGCAAATAAAACATGTACAGCAAAAACGTTGTCTGTAAGTTTTTGCAGCATTTTTATTGTCATACATTTAAAACCAAAAAATCTGCCAGTACAGATATTCCGCATTTAAGACAGTTATCTGGAGATGCTGATTTTGTTCCAATGATAAAGTGCTTCCCTAACTGAAATTACTATAAGTGTAAGAAAATGCAGAAACAAAAATATATTGCAATACACAACAGTGCTGGATCGATATTCAGATATTTGACTCTCTCTGTTTTCTGTATCTCTGTTACATTCTTAATTATTAATTGTATCTGAGACAGAAGGCAAAGTTTATCTATGTTGCAGGGACTATGCTTTAGATAAAAAACACTGAAACAGAAAAAGATTAGAACCTGTGTGTTGATATTGTGAGTACATAAAACTGTAACCCATGTATTAAAAAGACTGAATTGTGATGTATCACCCTGCTCACAGTGTCCTGATATATGACGACATATTGTATCACCACATTCTTGTCAACTCCAGCAAATCGTATTATAACTGAAATTTACAGCTCCAACCTGAGAGATGACACAGCTTGAAGGGGATCCACATGTTGGCTGTGCATGATCATTTTTAATTGGCAACAGTTGACGTATGTCCAGTCTGAACATCAACACTTTGAGGCTTCTGATGGGTGGAAAGCAACAGTGAACTCTGTAAATGATAAACAGACAAGAGATTATGTTGCTTTTTTATAATCTTTCTACTTAAATTTCTTTTACACTGCAGGTCACCTCAACCCATTTTCCCTCATTCACGCTCCCATTCACTCACTGATGGTTCTGAGTTTTTGTGTAAGTTGTCCATCAGTGTAAGCTAACACATCCGCGCCCTTTCATACTCTTAGTGCAGCGTTAATGTGGGCTTTCTTATCATGGAAGCTGCCATGAAAAGACACATCCCCTGTCAACTGAGGATTACCCTGGCTTGGAAAGCTACTGGGAATATTTAATGTAAGCACTCATCAGAAAAGGAACAGCAGATTTTTGAGTAAAGCTGACAAGAATTTAAATTTTAAACCCACAGTGAAATAAATCTTTGTCTTTTTATTTTGCCCTTTTTATTGTCTGTGATTATTGCCTGGACTGGGTTCACTTAAAAAAATGTATACCACTAAAGCATGTAACTTTGACTCTTGTTTTATTTTAGATCCACATACATAGATTTGCCACATGCCTAATTCCCTCTCTTCTTCTTCCTTTCCCTTCCTACCATCTTCTTTCTTTTCTTCATGCTGCTCTATCCTTAGTGAGAGACAAATTCTTCACACCTATTAGTTCAGCCTCACACCTCCTGATAAACTACATTATCCCCACAGTGCCACATCCAGTCCAGTGTCCCCCTCACCATCCCCCCTTAAGCTATGCATACAGCAGCTTTGGTCATTGAAAGACTGTCACCTATCTGTAGGTATACATGAAGGCGATAAAAGTGGCCTGAAACAAAACCCCAATGTATTAATATCAGTCTCTAGTTTGTTCCGTTACATGTAATTCAACATGAAGAATGTGCATCTTCCCCCTCTCTGCAGATGCTGGTTTGATTGCAGTGATGTAAGAACAGCTGCTACAACACCGGCTGTAAAAACTAAATTGAGCCGGTGGTTAAAATCCAGAGAGAAGGAGCTTGCATGTTAAGATCTGAGTGTGTCATCAAAAAAGGAATTGTCTTAACAGAAGGAGAATCACAGTGTGTGACAAGGCTTCCTCTAAATCACTCCTGTAATAATGCTCAAGCATGAACACGGTGAAATAAAAAGAGGGAAAGAAGTGATGAGAATAAGGCTAATGCTGAAGTACAGAAAAGTGCTGATTGTGGTCTGTCCTGCATAAACCCTATGACCCATTAACTTCCATTTATAAGAGTCCATTATAGCAGAAGTCCACATCACATTATGGGGTTGGGAAAATGGATTAATGTCACCAGCAAGTTTTAATTACATCTATTCTAAGTTTAATCTTACATCCATCATACCACTCATGCCTTTGGGGCTGTGGGGGGCCAGGGCCTATCCCAGTTGGCCAAGAGGCACACTTGGACCAGTTGCCAGTCGTCCATAAGGCTGACATAAAGAGAAGGACTACTATTTACACACTCACACTTAGGGGAATTAATAGTCACCAATTAACCATGAGACTGTCTGTGGTCTGTTGGAGGAAACCTGAGAGCCCAGAGACCAAAAACCAAACCACTTACTGTGAACCATAAGCCCTGTCTTACTATACCACTGTGCAATGCAGCAGGGGGTGTGTTGACCATAGCTTGAATATCAGGCTGCTAACATTATCATTGCTTGATAGTTTATTTTCTCTGGTATATTGCGATAGAAACACTTTTTTCCCCCTGTTGATTTAGATCATTTAAGCTAAACATTTCCCAAATATGAAAACTACTTTATCTTAAATCTATGTGTTGAGATTTTATAGACAAAAAATAACAGGGTAGGGCTTCAATAATGTAATATTTTAACATTGTGACTGCAATGTGCACATGTGCAGGAATCAGTCAATCAGTTTCAATGCTAGATTGAGCCTTACAGCTGACACTTTTGTCATATCAGCCTTTTTAATTATGATGATGAAGAAGTGCATTAAATGTGCCTTGTGTGAACTTTCAAACAAAGACATTTGGAAGGACACTTGCTGTGATAACTACAGACAGCCAAGCGTGCAACTGTGGTAGCTTTCATCATTATAAACACTGGGCTGCTAATGGAGAATTAATGTGAAACATCTCCCTGCTACAAAATGCACTGATAATGTAGACTACAAGCAAAACAGCATGTTAAAGAAACATGTCCACACAGGATAAATAACTAATCAAAATGTTGCATATAAAAGACACAGAATTTATCTATACACATGATCTCCAAAAATTGCAGTTTACTGTAAATCCCAGGTGGAAAAACATTGAAGTATCATTTTTCCAACACAGGTTGTAAGATGTTCCTTTGGGTAAGTTATTTCAAATCCGACTTAAAGGATAAGTTCGGTTTCTGCAGCTTTCACATTGTTTATTGAATGAAGTAGAACAATATACTCACCCAGAAGGCTTTCCTGATCCAAACAGTGCTTTGGGAGATATTTAGATCCAAAATCGAGCGGCGGACATCCGTATAATGGTAGTGCACGGGGCATGTATAGCGCTGCTCTTAAAACTGCATTAATTGTCCAAAAACTCATTAGTTTTGCCAATATTTTATCATCGTCCGCTCACGCTACTCCTCCACGACAGTTCGGTGTCGCTCCAGACATGTCTTTGTGACTGTGCTGACCTCTGAACTGAAAACTGCTCTCTGGCCAGCTGTTCTTCTCTTTGCCTTCGCGTCCTCCTTTCGATGAGCTCCTCATCTGTATACTCTGGCTCAAAATTGTAAGGACATCCATCATATTCAAAGTTCTCGTCCACAACATCTTCACCTGATAGAAATTCGTCCATTTCGCACAAAACTGGAAGAAGAAAGTTGTTGAGTAGCCAGCAGTCGCCGCTGAAACAATTAGCCGTAAAGAAAGTCTTCAGTTCAGAGGTCAGCACAGTCACAAAAACATGGGTGGAGCGACACCGGACTGTCGTGGCAGAGTAGCCTGAGTGGACCATGATGAAATATTGGTGAAACTAATGAGTTTTTGGACGATTAATGCAGTTTTTGGAGCGGTGCTATATATGCCCCGTGTGCTACCATTATATGTCTGCCACTCAATTTTGGATGTAAATATCTCCTGAAGTGCTGTTTGGATCAGGAAAGCCTTCTGGGTGAGTATATTGTTCTTCTTCATTCTATAAACAATGTGAAAGCTGTAGAAGCCAAACTTATCCTTTAACGCTGGCGAGGTTAGTTAATAAAGCACTCTGAAAAAGGTTAAATAAATCACTCTTTATCTACCGCAGGATCACGGCATTAGTGAGGCAACGCTGAGGCTGATTTGCTGAGTGATTAATGCTAAACTGAGCAGTTTTAGCACAACTAGTCAATTTTTTTGGGGCTTGCAGTTTTCCCACATTGTTTGCGCTTTAACAGTCCATGGCTCCTTTGGCTGCTTGCTAACTGCAGGAGTGGCTTTGCCGAGGTTTTGCACTAAATAGACAACGACTGAGATAGATGAAGTGGAGCTGTGATGAAAAATAGATTAAATGGGTATTTAGTTGCATTCCAATTCAAAGTTAGCATAAATGATGAAGCGGAAAGCAGTTCTCAGGTCTCCACCCTCATTTATCCTCCATTGTCTCCTATGCTATAGGGATGACTAATGTCACTGTCCCTGCTGTTTGCATAGATTGTGTATTCTGGTTGTGTTTCTTTGGGTTAGTTGACATGCAGAGCACACTGAAGCAGGTGGATCAGGGCATCGAGCTGTAATTTCTCTCTTTGGAATGCACAAAGCAGAACAATTGTGGTTCTTTAAAGGGGTTTCAGTCAGAATACCGAGCTATTTTTTGCTGTTAATGTGCAGCATCTCTTTTTAAGCCTTAACTTGTATTTGAAGAAACGAGAGTCTTCGTAACCTTCCTCTTTACAGGAGAGTGAAGATGTGGCCTGTCTGCACTTCCCATCACATAATTGTTTTCCTCCTCCCAGATACAGAAACACAGTAAATGCGGTTTATAGCAGCGCTGTGGTCTTGAAAGAGCTGAACTTTATGATAGCGGCGGGGCTCGTGCAATCCTTTGAGGCATTAAAGCAGCAATAAAAGTCATGAAATTGGTGTCGTCTCTGTAACAGAATTCCCACAAAAAGTTAGTGTCTTTTTTCAGAAGATAAATTTAATCCAACCTCAGAAGTAATCTCCCCGCTACAGAATCCAATGCATTAGCAATGCTCTGGCACATATTGTCGGCATCTTGGTAGCCTATAGCATGTCTTGAACTTGGTTATCAGTCCCTCATGGGCTCTCTCTGCAATCCCATTGGACGTTCTTCTCCACAGAAATCCCACGCTTGCTTGGCTGAGTGGGCAGTTGGCACACTTTCCACGCTCTACTCCTTTCGCGTTACTTTGTTCCCTTCAGCTGTGTTGGAGGTGATGCAGAGTTCATTTTGGGATTAGGGCTCAGCCGCGGGGGCCTTGTGGCAGAGCTGGAGCTGTTAACAGAGAGAATTATGAATCTTTTGAAATGCAGACAGAAGAGTGGCTTGTGAGGAATCAGTTAACTAAACCAGAGCAGAACCAAAGCTACTGCAGTGTTTTTTAAGCATTTGGTGTGTGTGTGTGCTAGCCACTGTTTCTGTGTGCATTTGTTTCTGTGTGGGTGTGCATCCTGACATGTGCCTGCAGGGTTTTTTTCTTCCACCAGACAGAAGGAGAAATGAAAGCTTTTCACAATGACACCCAATACATGACACATCCATCTGTGAATTCAGCATCAATACAGGTGCACATATTAAAGGTGCAGCAGTGAGGTGTGCTCTTTTTTTTTCATTCTGACCTCGGTCCTCTCATTGTGATCAATACAAAATGACAAAAGTGGTCCTGCTGTCACATCTTGCTTTGTAGTTCTGTTTTCTTTTTTTTAACACAGTCATTCTCAGCCAGGCAGCTAGCTCTGATTTCTGGCACAAAAAGCACAATTTTTTTCTATCTGTCTTCCAGCACTAGCTAAACCCGGCCAAAGCCAAGATCTCGATTATTAAAGTAGATCAGGAGCGCTGCAGGCTGTCCATGCCCTCTTGCTGTGTGGGAGAACAAAAGGTACAACAGTACTTGCCAAGCGCTGACATTATCCAAAGCCCATTAGTCATTTTCAGGTCACTGTTATTGCCGTTGTACTTTCTGTAAGGCTGAACGATTTGGAAAAAGGAAATGGAATCACAGTTTCTTAGACTTGCATCACAGTTTGAATACGAGGTGTAGTAACGAAAAGAACGAGTTTAAAACCCAGTATTCTCTTTTTAATTGAATTATGTTAGAATGCTTATTGACAGATTGTCAAACTGATTGGTGAGATTGTTTTTTCTTTGCAACCTTTGCACCAAAAAAAAAGTGTAGATTGTTTTTTCCTCTGTCCATGACATGTCAGTAAGAGCACCTCTGCAGCAATATATCAAAACAGATGTTATTTTGATTAGGGATGTTACAATGCACGTAGCCAGTGGTTTGGAATGTACCTTGATTTTTTTGGTTCCAGTTTTTAGTTCCATATTACCAGAACATCAAGGGATTATTGGGAGGAGGATGCTACTTCTTTCATTCTTAAGCAATTTATGTTTCGCTTTTAAGAACGAGAAAAACAATAAAGAAAAGGAAAGACATCCACAAACATCCTTGGCGTTTATGAAATAATATATTCAGGGTATAAAAATTAAACAAGTATCTCCAGTGGTTTTGTCCCTAGCTAACATCTGTTCTGTTTTTTAATGCAGCAAAATAAAAAATGACTTCAAACTGACTGTAATAATAATAAAAAAATAAGAGGAAATATGTTGTATTTTTGTAATTAGAATTAAACAAGTGATGACTTATGGTTTGATATTAATTTAAATACATAATAATGTCACACTTTCCATCTGTTCGTTAAGAATAATTCAAGCTCATTTAGTTGTTCGGCTAACAGTCATCCTAATGATTTCAGCAAGGATTAAAAGTGTGGATTTTAAAGCAACTTGCAATTTGACAAAAGTTGTGCGCACTTTGACAGTTTTGAGCAGATGAACTTTTGCAGAAGCCAAAGTTTGTTGTGAGTCATGTTGTGAACTACCAGAGTTTTTTTAATCCAAGGCCAAGGGGAAAAGTTACATGCAATAATTAATTTGATTAACCATACTGATGTGCATGGAGTTTATTTTCATGCCCCTATTTTTAGTTTTCTAACCTTAAGAATAAAAATGAAAAACTGACCATTAGTTGTTAGGCATGATCTGATAGTTGTCACATTTTTTCACCAATTTCTTGCATATGCACTTTTGCTGTCACCTTAACCCCAATATTTCAATATCCATTTTAACGTGGGGGTAAAAATCTGTTGCAGAACTATTGCACCTGGTGCAGTGAACAGAGTATCCAAGAGTAATCTAGCTGTATTTTGCTTTCTTGACAATAACAACAGGAAGTACACTTTGAGAAAATAGAGGGCAGGCAAAGGATGAGGAGTAAGCCAGCTGATTTTGCATATGGCAGTAACAGTCCTTTGGCAGTGTGGAGCCAAAGTGCATTCTGGCTCCACACTGCAAAAGGACTGTGTGTCAGCTATATGTAAATCAGCTGGCTTACTCCTCATCCACGACAAATCTGTAGGCCTAATTTTAGAATTTACATTTCTTAATTTTTATTTATTTAACATATTAACTCTTAGGTATTGACGTTCAAAGATAATCTAAAATTGAAATGCTACCTAATTTTTCTGTGACAAAAGGTAATTTCAGGTGTGCCCTTGAGAACTCTACCAATTAATTTTGCAGTATCAGTCTGATGAAGCCACTTCCCTTCTGAGGTTCTAAGAGATAAATGTGATTTAATAAGAAAACCAGAATTACTTTATGAAAATGATGATACACATTTGTTAAGATCTTAAATTAAGCTGTCCTGTATTATACATTGTAGTGTCTTTATTTACTTGTTACTTTTTCTTCTGTTTAAAATACCGTCATGTCCTAAAATGATCATTAGCCTGCATGACTTCTTCGATGCATCAGGATTTCTCATCAGCAGAACTTTTTCCATCCTTGTTCTGACTGAACCATCTTAAGTTTTACATCATAGAGTCATTTATATTCCAGTGATCATGTTAAATGATGACACCCTGCCTTTAAGATTGATTCCACTGATAGTTGTACGTGACTGTATGCGTGTGTCTCCCATTGTCATTACGAGGGGCCCATGACGCTCTCTGACCTTCTGTCCTGACCTTGTGCTGTCTGGTCACCACCTGGCTCTGGGGGAGATCGTGGTGTGAGAAGACGACACACACACAGCCTGGCTCACACACACCTGACCAAGATTAATGGCACATCAGATATTCATCATTATTCTCACTAACAGCAGTCAGATATGGCTTTGGGCCAGGGCTGTAATCCACTGAGGTGAAATATGTTAGCAGCAACCTGGCAACAGTTCTATAGCACTTTGGAGCTTGTTCTGCCTTTATTTGTATTCATAAAAGTGCAGCGATTATATTTTAAATGTTTATTTATAAGGATAGTTGTTTGTGTGGTAACAGCCAGTCTCGCAGGCTGCACATCTAAATGCTCCATCACCTCTGCTTGACAGTCAAGTGGCCTTTGTGTTTTCTATCAGTGGCTCCTGCAAGCAAACGGTGAGCCCTCAATGTCTTGTTATCCGGCGTAATTGTCTGGAGATGAGGGTCAATGAAGCTTATACAAAGAGCTGCAGCAGGGAGAGATGGAGGCCTTGGACGGGGCTCGGGGTATTGTTGTAGTCGGATAGATAGAGAGGTGATGGTAAAGAGGATGAAGGGTTGAAAGTGAATGGGGGTGCATATCTGCCTGCTGCCTCTCCTCATAGGAACATCTGCCTGAGAGACCGCAACAGATGCAGACACACCGAGATGGAGGTGGTCGTAGTGGGAGTTGGCGAGTCCTGCCAGATTTGCATTCTGGATATTTCAGTATTAGGCTGAAACCTGAAATACACTGGATTTTGAGGTAAAGTCTTTTTAGGAGCATTTAAGAGGGAAATGGGTTCAAACTTCCTTCCTTCATGATGATTTATTTACACTGTGTTTACTGTTCTTCCTAGAAAGATGACATAAGCCCTCAGCCTACATAGATTGTTATAAATGAAGGAGTACAGACCACCAGAGCAACTATGGCATTGCCCACCTTTTCATCCAGGTTAGCATAGAGGATGGTTAATATTTGCAGATGAAAAATATCAATATGACAATATATTGACCCAGCAGGCACCATTGATTGGTCAAGATTTTGTCTACCATGATAAATAGCCTGCAAGTTTTGACCTTCTTACGACTGTAAAGAGGTCCAACCAAAGGATCAATCTCACATCCAATTACTGCATCATACATAGTTAATCCATATATCTGACATCAAAACAACATTGCTGCACAAAACTTGACATCATATTGACGTTGATTTTATGTCTGTCAAAGGATGGATGTCATGTTGATTTACGTTTTTGACCAAATTGTGATGACAATTTGATGTCAGTGTTTGATGTCAAATTGATGTTGAGTTGACATCAGATGCCCACTGGTAAAATATTTTGCAGTGCAATAATGTGTTTGTAGTTTAAAAACTGGACTGTTTTTTTGAATAAAAGGTAGATTTTAAAGTGGAGCTGGTGCTCTAGATCTGACAGGAAGTCTTCTGTTTGGTAAGAGAACCTTTATTTAACAATGCAACGAGCACAGTCGTCTTTTTCAAAAGCTCTGAAGCAGAACAGGAAAGTACCAACCTAATCTAGCACTTAATCTTAATCTCTAAATAAAAATAAACAGTCACTCCCTAAAAATCAAGGTAAGTGCTAACCACAGTGCAGGTAAGAATGCAGAAAATTACACTTGGTAATTGAGTGTAATTTTCTCAGACATTGGGCGTGCGCTTTTGCCCAGAATCATGCATCGCCAACCACATACCTGTAAATTCTCCATAATAGGCTGAGAATGGTTATATGTCAAGAGTCTGCTATTATCCACGCTAAATTTGAATAGAATTCCAATTATTTGATGCCACGTTACCTCAGATTGGCTCCTGAATGGCTCCACACACCATCTGTTGTGTAGGCTTGCATCATTCGCACCCTGCGGTCCTAATATTTACACCTACAGCACTCACAAATGCTCAAATCGCCCGGGCTGGTGTCTTTCTGGGATGCTGCATTGCACCTTGGCCGATAGCCTGCCATTAAATCTCAATGAGCCAATTTTCCTCTACCAATGAGATTCACCTAATTATTGTTCTGTGTATTGGTTTGCCTCTGGACAGCTGCTGCTGGGAAATAGATCGTGGGTGAGCAAAGATTGGCTTCTCTTCCTGGTAGATTTGTTTTAATCAGGAGTTTGATTAAAGAGCCTAAACCAGGGTGTTGTAACGCATACAGATATTGCACAGTTTACTGTTTACTTTAAATAAATAGGGAATTTGCCACCAGACAATTTTCTTTCTCCACTGAATCTATTTTTCTGCAATGGTCTCTGCAGTCTTCTTTGTACAAAGAGTGCAGGTCTGCCGGATCCCTGGAGAAGGGCTTGCAGGTTCAAACAAACAGAAGAGACTTTGGAGTTAAAGGTTTGTGTGGCAGATGTAAGACTCAGGAACTTCCAGGAAGTAGCTCCCTGTGGATCTCACTATAGATACACTTGAGCGCACAAGAACCTGAGACGCATTTGTTCAGATACGAAAATCTGTGACATCCATTCAACAGAATGTGAACTACAGCACTGATGTGGCAATGTAAGCTTGGTACCTCATCTCTTTTCTTTTAGGAATTGAACTAGGCTTTTTTATACCTTCATTGTGACAGATAGGCAGTGAGTTGGACACTGGAGAGATAAAGCGAGTGATTACTTGTTAGAAATGAGCAAATTTAACCAGGACCACATACTTTTTGACATCAGTCTCTGCACTAATATACGTACGAGGCTTAAAGATGAATGCCTTCTCTGTTTCTGTGTGATAAGAAGAACAGCTTTTCAGTGGCTCAAATTTTGCCAAAAATACAGGAAAAAATTAAACATACTGTGCCAAATCTCATTTGCAAATAGTTGTACCAATAAAGTCAATATTTCCAAAAGTCTCATTCCAGCCAGTGTCCCTCAATCCTGGAACAGCTTTTGTTGTTTCTGTTGGCATCTGATTTTGGGATTTGGATATTACAGTATCATTTATCTACTCTTATCCATTTAAAATGTTTGGGTCAAAAGATACGTACTTTAGTGACTACAATTTGTCACAAAACGGTGGAGAAAAATGTATCACTTATTGTCATATCCTGCTGGCCAAGTCTCTTCTCATCAAGTTCCAGTTTTATTCATCAATTTTCATTTTAACTTTGTTCAACCTTTATTTTTCCGGAAAAATAAGCCCTACTTTGATAAGAAATGTGTTTTCAAAAGCAACCAGACCTTGACATTCAACAGCACATTTAATAAAGTTAATGACAAACAGCTAGCAGCAAGTTCATGTAATGTCAGCCTTGTTAATACAGTTAAAGACAGGAAAATTCTCACAAAACTCATCTAAATTGATGCACTTTGATTTTATCCAGTTCTTCTGTGTTTAATGCAGTTATAGGCTAGAAAATTCCATCAAAATAGCCACAATTTTTCTAGACTGACTAGAGTTACAATGTTAGTCAAAATAGCTACAGCTGGATGTGTCAAATCATTTAAGATTGTCTTTAAAATGTCTCACTCCCCTTTAGAAGCTTGAAGCACTTTGTTATTTTAGTGTTGTGCTGCATCTCTAAGTATTTGGATGTTTCACCTGTATATTTGCAAAACCATAAAGCTTGGTATTTCTGCCACACTCTTTTGACCTTATGGTATTATCTACAATGTAAGCTGCCACCTTCATACTGATGCTACCAGTGCACCATAATCAGCAACTGGCAAGTGTTTCACCATCCGGAGTTGGTTGAGCACTACATGTTGTAAGCAGCCAAACCAGACAGCCTAGCACAACTTAGGAGAAAAGCGAAGCAGACATTTAGTCACAGGTTTAACATGTAGAACAGATCACACAAAGACTAATGAAAGCATCTTTTTATAATTTTGTAAGCTATGTTTTATATCACAAGCTTGCTTTTGGAGAAGGAGGTTGCCATGCTTAAATACTAATTTAAAGCTATGGTCTACGATTTGGAAGCTTGGTACATCTTAATAACACCGTTTATAAGGCCGTTATGGTCCTATGGTCCAATCTATGCAATATAAAGACCAAAAAGAATGAAAAAAATCCATTCAGTATATCCGCTGCAAAGCAGCATAATAGTTTGCCGGGATTGGTCCGTGAGTCCATCCAGTCCCCTGTCTCCCCTGCTCCGCACCGTCCTGCCTCCTCCCCACTACCTCCCTCATGTACTGGTGAGCAGCTAGCTGCACAGCTACTAAAGTGTCATGGAACCGGAGAAGACCAGCACCGAAACCAGGAGGCCGCTTCTGGAACGGGTAGGCTCTGTCTATAGATTTTAGCATAAGTTAGCCACTAACTGTTAGCATTGTAAACTGAGCTGGCAAAGACACGCCGAGAAACGTAAGTCCTCGCCCACAATAGGCCCTGCTCTGATCGGCTAACAGTGGCAACGCCAGACCCGCTTCACCGCCGGTCCAATTGAAATGGCTACCGCTGTGTGTTACAAGGGGGGCGACTTTCGTGTTTCTTGCTTCCAGCTATGAGAAATCTCATTTATCTTCAAGGCCAATGAATAATTTCTGCTGGCTGGCTTCTTGCTCTATCGGAGGGGGCGTGTTGTTAGGAGGCGACACGAGCTGGGGGGCGGGATCTTGGAACACGGAGGGGAGGGGTGAGTGAAGGGGCGGCAGGCTGCGTTTTTCAAATCTGTCTCAACAGCCAAACTGGTTTTCAGATCGTAGACCCTAGTTTTAAATAGATTTCTGTCCTATTTTTTTTTTTATCATACCAGGCTATAATGCATTAATGAAAGGAGCAACAAAAAGATATGATTTTTAGGTCATATTACCCAAATTTAACATCATGGGAATTTTATAGAGAAGGCATTTCATGGCCTTTGCATGTTGTGGACTTTGCTGAACCCAATAAGTTTGATAATGCAGAAGGAAATGTTTAATATTTTTCAGTGGGAGATCCCCAAAGTTAGACTGTATCTATCTTAATAATTTGTTATACATTAGTACAGCATTTTAAAGTATTCATGGCACATTTGCTGTTGATAGATTTCTCTCTGTGTAATGAACACTTAACATTGTAATTCTTTTCCTTTGTTTTCCCGACCCATCCCTGTACACAACTGTATTTAGGATCCATCACAGCTCCATCAGGATGATACCATCTAAAAGAAAAACTCACTCCACAACTTTGCTTGTGCCTTTCTCCCTTTTTTAATCATGGCTCCCGTCTGTTTCACACAAAGGTGTTGTAAGGAGGGGAGGTCTTATCTGCGACTGAAGTCTGCTGTGGACAGTGATATGCCAGTAAACCAGCGGGCCCGTCGCACCGCTTATCAGACTGAACCAGTGGCACCAACTTGGACCGCTCTTTATCTCCTATCTGCCACAGAGGATGTAGAGCAACACAGACACTGGGCCCCGACAGCCGTTAAGCAGGATATCAGGAGCACTGCTCTCTGGCCAAAGCACATCAGGGAGATTATTAACTGTGTTACTCTGGTTGCAGTTTGTTTAGAGGAGAGATTTAGTTCAGTATGTAATCAGGGGTGTGTTTGTGTGCGTGAAAGATGATTCCAGTAACATAAGTCGGGGCTTTGCAGTTGGCATTTGTTGAGCATCACGTCAGCTGGCTATTAATATCAGAAATAATAAGGCGTTGGTGTGACAGATAACATGTTGTAAGTTGATCATCTTTCAATCTCGAGCCTTCAGTATGTCAGCACTGTGCAGACACAAACAACAAAAATAACAAAGACGTGAGCTCTACAAAGGTGTGATTTTCAGCAGGGTTTGGATTGTGAAACAGAATTTGCAGGTGTTCATGATGTGTGTGCCCACTGCACTGTTTGTTTTTGCTACATCCACTTGGCGGTGTTTAATCACTCATCTGGACATAGGCACATCCAACAACAGAAAGAGGAAATTAAAAAATATTTTATTTTATGTTAGAAAAGAAAAGACAGCAGCTCAAACTGACCTGTTTGATGAATGACGATCTACAAAAAATATTGGTTTGACAATTTAATGTAGGAAGAGGGACTTGTATGAATGTTTTAATATGTGTTTATTGCATTTCCTTCCAATATATATGAGTGACTGTTGGCAAGAAAATGAAGACAAGCACAGATAACTGCAGCCTTCTTACAAGGGCGAGGATTTAGATTACATTGCATCAGTTCAGGGTGTATGTTTGGTTGTTGGAGTGCTTACCTCCATTGTATGGAAATGAGGAAGAGTGTAAACTGAAGAATCCACTTGACCTTGGTTGTAGAAGCACCTTAAGTCACATACACAGTCCATGCAAGACCAGAGATGTTTTTCCTCTTAACTGCACAGACACATGAAGGCTTCCATTAAGTTGTCTTCAAGAAATCAGGAACATTTTTTTGGAAAAGCTTTGGTGTAGCTGTTCAACTGGTTAATGTGTAAACTGGTGACTTTCAGTTGACTTTGTCCAAGTTGTGTTTGTATTGATGTACTTTCTCTGGCTTTATTTTCTTCCACTAAAGCACTGATCAGTGCTTTATGTCATGTGAACCTTCACAATTAGACATTTTGTTTTTGCTTGTGCTTTACTGATGACAGCATTTAAAAGTAATAATTAAAAAAAACATTCTTAAAACCTTGACAACAACAATGCTATGACAGTTAGCATATACATGTTGTAACAGAAAGAGCAGACAATGCTGAAAGCAACACTGTGTTCACAAATTAGGCTAATGCAAGAAAGAAGGCTGCAATTGCTCAAGTGTCCACTAGAGGCTGGAATCAAAGGTTTGAGAAGTCTCATTAAAAGGCATTAAAAAAATCAATCTTAACAACAAAGCTAAAGTGAATGACTAGTTCAAAAAAAAAAAAATATTTTTGATATTTAACTACAATGTTTTCCCATTATTTTGTTGTCAGTTTTAATTCAAGTAAGGTTAACTGTTATGTACAATTATACATTAAGAGGCAATACTAAGTGGACTGACAGGTGGGTTGCTTTTAGCTTTTTGCTAGGAGGTTATGAGCCTGCCTTTACTAAAACCTTTTAGGCTTTTAATTATCTGACTATAAGTCAGCATTTTGAATATGGAGACCACCATGAAAAATACTTCTCAAACTCTGCCACAAAAAGTGATTGACTTTGTTGTAGTCAAATGATTAGAATACAACTTAAAAGGTTAAGAATGGCTTAATGTGAATTTTGTACAGTGAAACGGGGAAGAGGGAGAGCTCAGCCACAATTTAAATTAGAAGTACAGAGATGTTAGTTTATGCAGAGTCCTTGTGAACATCTAGAAACATTGAAAGTGACCTTTGCTTGTCATGTAAATGAAAGATTTCAAGCTGTTTCTGTGCTCATATGCATAATTTAATTTTAGAAACATTTCATTTTGGCCAAATGAAGCAATACTCTATGATCTTTAACAAAAAGGTGAATCAATTGATGCTGCATGACATGTCACATAAAGCACTCTCACTTACCAGTTTTCCCTGTAGACTCCCCTGCTCTCTCTTTGCTTTATAAATTCTGTCTCACAGATAAGTTTGTTTAGACGAGCATGATTAACCCGTGTTACTGAGTGAGAACCAAGCCGAGGTTTTAAAAACAGCTCAAAGGAGCCAGAGTGCCGTGGGGTAGAAGGAATGCTGTACATATGCCTAACAAATTTTGTTACATGTTGAAACAGAGTTATGCCCTCTCTTGTCCATGACTTGTAAAAACCCACATTGTATTGTATCAGTGACTTTATTTTTCTTTGATGAAGAAGTGATTATTAATCCCTATAAGGAGTGATAGCAACCATAGATGCTAATAGCACTGCAGTGGGATAGCATGCTGTGTGTATGTTTAGCTTAAAAGCCCATCAATATATCCATCATCTAATTAAATGAGTGGCAGCGGTGAGCCTGCGAGGCATCACACCCTGTCAGTTGACCTTTCTGGTATTGGTGTGAACCTTGATCCATCCTGCACATGACTCATTACAGAACCTGCTACAATTCATGACCTTTAGCAAGATAAATGGGAGGTGCCAAATGTCAGCACCAACCTGAGGCCATGTTGCATGAGACTTTTATACACAAAATAAGGGCAAAGGTCTGTACCATATTGACCATATTTAACCAGTCAAATGCTGGTTTGCTACTGTGTGATACTTGTGTTGGTCTATTTGCATGGCTGAGTAATTAGGCTTAAATGCTGCAAACAAGGCCAATTCTCCTTTCAATGAAAATACATAACACCAAGGTAGTTAAATAAGCAAAACCAACTGTCAATGGGTCTGGCTATAGTGATTACAGTAAAAGAAACATACATTGTATTTAGTAGTGCATTTGAAATTTAAACAATTGTGGGCATTTCAATGACTGGTTGTATTTAAAACAACCATATCTAATGAGGAAACTTTAGGTCATCTTTAAGTACTGAAACATTGCCAACATTTTATTTAATTTTATTGTGGCATACTTGGCATATTAACCTTTAATACTGAACATGTCAAATGTACGTTAAATTGTTAAAATATGTTTCAATTAAAAGTTGAAACAACAATCAGTTGGGTTTGTTGTTCCCAGCTCTGTGTTCTTACTCATAGGAAAGTGTTTCATTGTGCTTTCTTAACTCTGGGACTAACAAACATTGTTAAAATATTTGATATATGTGATGCTGTGTTTAAAGGTTATTGAATCTCATTTATTTTCACAACTCCTCAAAGTAAATGTTGTTTATGAGATATTGTTCAAACGTTTATACATTGTTAAGATATGATATCTGAAGTCCTAAGCATTAACATTGCAGATATTACATAATTCTGAACTAATAATGGTGATAAACCACTTTCTAAAAAGTATGCATGAAAACTCGGTTGTGGTCTGCTGTTCTCAGCTCTGTGTTCACAAGATTGTCTTTGTGCCTAAGAGTTTTTATTTTTATTTTTGTCTTTACTTGATCGCAAACCATTTTTCCTCGTTAACATTAGCCTTTTCATTACATTGAAAAAATACAGCACTCATCCACTGGGGATATAGATCAAAACCCTGGGCAATCAAGAACTGGTCCTGCATATATCAAAACCTTAAAACCAGTAATATTTGAGCTAAACACTACAATTGTTGACTGTTATGGATCTTTTGATATACTGCAGTTTTTTTATAACACAGGCACAAGTATTCATCTGCCCTTGCAGGGAGGAAATACATTTACATCAGTAATGTTCACCTAATTAAACCAAAATACTCACTGTCAGCTTGGATTTTTTATTTTTTATTTTGTACAACTCTACCGTTGTAGCAGATACACTTGTACCCTTGCTTAAAGAGTACTTTTATGGTTTATGATCGTGTGAGCAAGGTCTGTTTAGCAAAAATACCGTTAGATAAATGTACACTTTAGCCCTTGGCACAGTAAAATTAAGCAAGCAAATCTTCCTGTCATTACACTTCAAGACATTCTTTCAGTCCATGAGGTTTTGATAATTGTGTCAATTCACAGTGCAATATGGTCGTGGGGGAGCACGAGAGAGAGTGACACAGCATGCGCTACAATTACACTCAAAAGCGGCCATGAATATACAGCTCTACTATTCCTGCTGAGTCTGCATGTTCCGCCCTCAACAAAATCAGGCCTCTGACAACACCTCTGGAGGCAGAGCAAACAGGGAACAACCTGTCAACCCCATTCCACTACCGGTGTGTTCAAAGTGGTGGCAAAACATTGCGGGGCATAAAAATGATGGTTTTAAATGGCAGCATGAATGGGGCTACTGTGTTCAGTTTCTGGCAAGAAGTTTTTACAATTCCAAGAACAAACCAGATCAGATTGTTGGTTAAGATATTGATAATAAAACATCAAATTAACGATCCCTATCCCCGCTAGCTACTAAGGCACTGTTGCACAATGGCAGTTTTGTTGCATTAGAAAACTTTAAAGAGGTCCAACAGACTTTCCAAATCTAAGATAAGCTAAGATAAACATGTTAAACAACTTAAAACAACCATAACTGAATAAACGTTTAACATTCTGAAACTTTGATTGACATGCAGCTGAAAGTGATACTGGAATGCTTAGATATTTTTTCTCGTGTCTTACCCCATTTTGATATTTTAATCTCATAGCAACCCCCACTCAGACATCTCCTTTGGATTCACCTGGCCAGACAGCTTGTTCAGAAAGAACAGAATGCACAGACATTTTATTGACCCAACAGGATGGAAAGGTCTGTTAGTGGTCTGTTATTAATGCATTTCCTGCCCAGAAATGCTTCAGCTTTATTGCCTTCCATTGGGTTTATAGGATGTTCTGTAAGCTAATAGCTGTCCTGCTTTAACCCATGGGCTGCGTCTAAAGAGCTGCTGAGTCAGAGTCCTGCATTAAGAAAATATGCTTTCAGTTTCAGTGGAACTTGGCGGACCGGCTTTAGAGATTAGCCAAGAAAAACATGACCCATCAACCTGCAACTGAGACTGGTTTCAAGTCCTGTTTTTTCTTCTTCCTGTGTGATCCTGTAGTGCAACATGAATTTCACAGATTTAAATCTATCCATGATCGCCTATTGAGTAGTTTTGATACAGAATTAAATGTGGTGCAGCCCCGGGGGTAGAAATGTCTCTGTAAGCCCTTCCGAGTCCCACAAAAACAATATTGCTGATCCTTCAGACCTCGCACACCCACACAATACAGCGCTGAGCCGCAGAGGAAGAGTGCTGGATGTAACCGCAGCACTTTTTGCTGTGGGATAGATTAGTGCACACACAATTAAAATGGGTCATTCCGCCAGGCCCTGCCGGTAAGGTATTTTTATTGTTGGGAGTATCCCATTGGATTAGCCTCCTGTTATATCCTCCCCGGTGCCAGCTTTTCCTGCAGAATGAAAGGCCAGACCGAGCAGGGAATAAAAAGTCTTTCTTTGATGGTGCTGCATTTAAACAGCCTATTAAACTGGCTAATCATGGAAAAGTAAAGGAACTTCTTGACAGGAATGTGGTAGTAGGAGGTGCTGAGTAAGGATATGGGTGGTGTTCAACAACTTTTGCAAGCGCTCTGTACTCAGTGTGTGTTCTTGTACACGTGTCTGCCACCATTTGTGTGCTAATCTGAGTAAAAGGGAGGGAATAATCACAGCTTATGCTTATAAAAGTCTTTTTGTTGCCTTTTTTCCTGAAGTGTACAAACCTGTGGCTTCTCCCACCTCAAAACATAAAGCTCTCATCACTCTGACAAGGGCTCTTAAGAGGGAGCTGTTGGGAGCAAAGGCCTGAATCAAGCTGTAGCACAAATCATCTGTCGCTGGAGGGTTGGGACTGTCAGCAGTACTCTGTCAGTTGGGGGAAGCGACAGAATGAGAAAGTGAAAGATGGGGCGGCGAGCAGAGGTCTGCCACTGCCTGTTTCTTAATCCTGCCATTTGAATGCAAAGCTGTCATTGATCTGATCATCGGCACGCAGTGACATCGCCAAAGTGAAATTCAAGGCTGTTTCTGCTCGACAAGGAGTGGTGATCAGAACATAGGGGCATTCAGGAAGCAAACAAACACACAAACCACTTCCCTTCTAACATAATTTCCATTCTGTTTGGTTTTTTCCTAGAAGTTTTTCTTTTTTCCCAAGATGTTTTGGGGCAATTCGGCCTTTACAGAGAGGGTATGAGAAAGGAGGAGCAGACAAGCAGCAAATGGGCTGCTGGTCTGATTTGAATCCAGCCTGCTCAGTGAGGCGAGATTCTTAGCACATGGTCAGTGCATGGTTAAAACCCACTTTACCATACCGTCAGCTAGGGGTGGGCGATATGGCAAAAATATCATATCACAATTTTTTAAAAATAAAATCACGATCACGATTTTATCACGATTCTTTTTTACTTTGATTTTTCTAGACTAATTTGCATGTTTGACCATTATTTCCCTATGTTGAACATATAAAAAAATGTAAAATGTAAAACCCTAAAAGAAAAAAAAAGGAAAATTAAAGCCAAAGAAACTTTCTGAACAGGTTTTAATTTAAAGAGTGCAGTTTTTATAAAAATGTACAATAAATGTAAACATAAAAGGTAATGAACAACAATATCAACATTATCTCTTAAAAGTGCAACAATTCAAAACACATGTTATCTAACTGCAATGTCTATAACCTGAGTGAATAATACAGCTGCTTTAGAACAGATTTTTGTTCAGACATCTTCAAGTTTTTATCTCCTTTTCTCTTTCCGCCATGGCTTCACGCTACATAACCAAACAGGAGATACTGTCATGCACTGTGCGTAATGTGCTACGCTTGGCTAGTCAGGTGCGCGTCAAAGTCTCTGCGCCCACACAGACGATCTGACGATCTTTCTGCTTTATGACGATATTAAATTGTTATAATCATTCACGATTTAATATTGTCATATTGCACACCCCTACCGTCAGCCCTTCAAGAGGTTTTCTAAACTTATGTCCAAACATTGTGCATAGCTCTCACTCCCAAGACAGCAGTGTTTGAGCGTGTTCATTGCCTCTGCAGCAGAGACTTTGTAACATATGGACGTAGTCTCACTGCCATCACCCAGTGTTGCCCAGTATGGTGTTATGAAGCCTAACAGTGTAAAGCTTCATGTTAAATATGCTTCTCAACTGTAAGTTAATCAGAAAAGCTGAAGCTGTAGCTTGTCTATGTGTCATCTGTAACTTCCTTTGGGTTTTTATGATATCTGCTGCAAAAACCACCAGTCATGATATTACTTGACTATATTGTGTCAGATTATTTTTAAGAAAACAAAGGGGAAGAATAAAAAGCAATGTTTGCATTCAGGCACTCAGCAGTTTTTACGTTTTGCTAGCCTGGTTTGAATGACTTCATATAATTTTGAACCTTTACTTTTTTTTTTACCAGCTGATCGCGTTACATAGTACAACTAACTTAATGCCCAGTGGGCGGAGACACTTCCTCCTTCCTCAGACTATGGAGGCTAATAGTCTTGTTTGCCAACTACATGTTTTGACCAGGTTAATTTTTCACTTTCATTTGGTCAAAAGCACAAATCAATCCAGAGATGACCCTGAATTATACCTTTACAAAGCCCCATCTCATAAAACCTAGAGAGGAGCAAATGTTGCATTAACGCTGACTTCCTCTAATCCTGGCATTAATGTTTGTGTTTATGTGATGTGAATATTTTGCACTTATTGAAATTACTGCCCCAAAACACTGATTGAAATAGACAGCTGATTGTTATCCTGATTGAAAAAAGGCATGATCAAGCCAAAAGTTGGTTTACCAGTCTTTAATAATAATCTGATCAGTGAATGTTTTCTTGTCTATAATGTCAAATTCCAAATGCCCAAAACTGCAGTTTTCGAAGGGATGTAAGGTGTTGCTTTGCAGAAATGAAAAAAAAATCATCTGCTGCAGCTGTACAGAGTTGTCAGTGCTGGACGCCACATGATTAAAAGCTATTGATAAATATCTGCTAATTTCATACCTTGCAAAAGTGCTTAAAATAAAAGATGTAAAAAACCTGATTTACTTTGACACACGATTAATATTATTTTTGTAAACCTCTGGCCTTGTTCATAGTAGGTAGGGCCTTTTTAACCTCAGACAACATGAAGTCTATCCATCATGACACACTGTTTACAATCGCCGTCTTTCACTGTCAGCATCTGTCAAATAAACAAGAGAGCTGTGTTCAGCTTGAAGCCTTTATGGCAGCGAATGTGTCTTCTGCTCTTCACCATCTCCTAACCAGCTTTCACATGTCCTCTAACGCCAAAACAAGGATTCCGTGTGTGTATGTGTGTGGGGGTGTGAAATGGGCCACATGCCCATTAGGCTCCTAATCAGAGCAGAATGCTGAGTTAGCAAATCACTGATACTCTTAAGGTGGAATAGCTGTGGATGCTGCTCCAACCCCAGAGTGCTTGTGTCGTCTTCTGTGCAGATCCCCTCCCCAGCTCAGACAGCAAATCCCAGGAGCTTTGACTCCTTTCTGGCATTAATTCCTAACCTGTGGCCAGTATTCTTACTGTCCTGCAGGGAAATTTAGAAAAACACAGATCAGCAATTCCTATTCAGCGGATATGTTGCCTTTTTTGCTTTGAAGTCATTTTTTACCATATAATCTATCTTGGCATAATGTCTGATTCAATAAACAGACCATCAGTGCATTGTTAAATTAAACACCCTCCCTCTTGGCTTTTAATTGAATAAAGAACACAGAATAGTTTGTGTTGCAGTTTTTCAAATTAATAAAAGCATCATTACAAGCTTTTGTCAAGAGGCCAACCAGTGTCTGGATGCTTTTGCATATGTACAATTTTTGCAGCTTACAAGAACAGAGGGAGTTCTTGTTATTGCTATACTTGTGTTTCAAAGCTCTTTAGTGATATTATGAACATAACCATTTAATGAGAGTTGAGTCTGTGGAGCGCTGAGACCTGGCATGGAGCGTACGCAGGCAGGCAGAGGCAGATTGGTGTGGATGGCTGCTGACAGACAGATTGATGTGGTGCTGACTCTACTGAGAGATGATGAATGACTTGGTGTGTTTGTTTCAGGGGTTGCCAGCTCCACCTCAGCGGGAGAAGTTTTTGGCCCAAGAGAGTGGAATATACCTCTCCTGGTGACAGGAGACAGAGTGGTGGAACCATACAGGCTGGCATTGATGGTGCTGTGGGTTGCAGTTTGGTGATATTAATCTCTCTGTGTAGAATTTAGAGAAGGAGTTTATGGACTGAAAATCATATTTTGACTCTTTGAGTGGAAGGAAAATATACTTATCTTAATAATTTTCTTTCTAAAACGTTAGAACAAAAATACCAGTTGTAAATCACATGTACATTTGCCCAAATCTTCATGCCACAAACTCTTTTCTGAAAATTGTTGCATGGTGTCAACATGTGCATGAAAATGATATATTTTTTAGGGGAAGGGGGGACCTTGCATATGATTTGCCAACCCCAGGGGTGATGCCAGACAAAAATGGTTCCTGTGTTAGCTGAATTTAGACGAGGAAAAGAAACTTCCTGTCTCATGTTCAAACACAGCACTGACATAACTCACAAAGGTGCTGAAAGAGTCTGTCTTATCTCCACTGTTATTCTTAGTTTCACTTGTTGACTGAGGTTGCACCACTGGACGAACGAGGGAGTTTTTCTCTCTTTCATTTAATCCACCCACTTACTGATTGATGATGGACATGTACAGACAAGGAGGTGGTCAGCATATGTGGGTGGTCCTTTTTCTTCATTTGCTTTGTTTGTGAAATATGTCCAATCTGCCTCTTCATCTTAAACTGTTTGTCAGTGTTGGTTAAAGGCTCCTTCATGTATGATACATTAGTATTATCTATTTGCAGCTGACATAACTCCTTGTTTGTCAGTGGTCCAACTCGACCACAGGTCGACTAATGTTTGGCCTCTCTGTCCAACCACACATCGCTCAGCTGCTTCCTGTTGCATTTTGATAACCCGAGACCCACACTCCATGGGTGGGTTTTGATTATCCTTGCAGCCCTTCTTCAATATGCAAACATCACACGAGAGCAACCAGAGAGCAGATTATAATTCAAGGGACCTCGCCTCAGATGGATGCAGAGGAACCCTGTGATGTTGAGATTGATTAACGGCACGGCTTGGCGTGCTCCTGCTGCTGGCTATGTAGGTCAGACAAATTAAATCTGGAGGTTTTCACTTAGACATAGCAGTGCCTGAGCATAGCTTTAACAGCATGTAGCATGTCTACCGTGAAGTGCATGTCATGAAGTCTTGACTTGACTTCATTATGTCAATACAGCTGTTTCATACAAGAGAAAAAATGGCCATAAAAGGGGTGCAAATGGTCCTCTGATGTTTCTTGGAGATAGACTGTCTTTGAAAGCTGTCAAATGAAAATTTGTTCTTGTTGCTGGTGGCTATAATCTAATTCTTTGACTGAGGCTTTGTTGTGGTGGCCATGAACCTCTCTGGCCTCCTCTCTCGCCGCCATCGCCTGAGGCCTGGAGCTAGTGCTGGTAAAGGACCTGCACATTAGGCTGCATGTCACTGAAGAGATGGATGGACAGTGGGCTCTTCTATGCTCCTCCGTTAGCGCCTCTGTTTCAGGCGGCTCATTCAACAGGGGGAGACACGCTAGCAGCAGGGAGGATGGAAGGGAGGATGGATGAAGAGGGGGGTAGAGGGTGGATTAATGAGGGGAGACTGGTGACGGATGGGGCGACATCAACAGACGGCTGTTTCAATTCCAGCCTCCCACTCTACATCCTGTCTGTTATTCATCAGGCAGAAGTACAACTCCTCTACTTATCTGTTTGAAAGCGACTTGGTACATTCTTCAGTTGTTCTCTTGTTTCGTCTTACTCACCAAGGTCGAGTCTTTGTCCCAATTTGACCTCTTAAACTTCCATTTATGATGATACAAGTTACAAGCTTTCTTTATAACTTTAAACTGGATAGAGTGGTAGGAAGTAGAAAGAAGGGGGGGGGGGGGGGGGGGGGCATCTCTTTGTGTTTGTGATTTTAGTTTTTCTTTTAATTTTGTGTCAGTTACCAAGGACAACTCTTTGTCCCAAACATATCTTTGCTCATCCAGTCTTACTTTACTGCCCTTGATATCTTGTTAAGTTATTTGGTACAGGAAAGAAGGAAAAAAGAGCCTTGAGGGATCTCTTCCTCATATTCTTCTAGTAATTTCCTTATTTTGTCTCAGTCCTAAAAGATGAGTCCTTGTCCCAGCCTGACCCCTCATATCTTCGAGAGCAGGGATCTTTAGGAAACCTTTTTTGTATCTGGTGGGGCTTTTTTTTTTCCCTCAGATGCCAATATCGAGCCATTTTGCATATCTGCCTCTCCATCTTCAAAACTTACTTTACTAAGTACAACTTCTCCTCATACCTAAGAGGGGTAGGCTATGTCCTCATGGTCATTTCCTATTATGTCTTATTTCCAAAGACATGTCTTTGTAACAGTTGGAACTAATTATCCTCCAATTCACCTTTTCTGGCCACAAACTCTCCTCTTACCTAAGAAGGCTGTTAAGGAAAATGAAAGGGTCAAGAGGAGTCACAAAAGAATCTCTGGTGTGTTTTAAGGTCATTCTCTTGTTCTGTCACCATCACCAAGAACAAGTTGTTGCTCAGGAAGACTATATCCCAGAAGGACCTCTTGATTTCACCGTGTACCTTTCCAGACTAAAAACTCTCTTTATACTTGAGAAGTTTGATCAGGATAAGGAAAGACAAAGGGGTGGCCTCAGCGGGTTGTGTTTTTGGTGGCATTCTCCTGTTATACCACAGTCACCAAGGACAAGTCTTTGTCCTAATAAGACTATTGGACCTTTCCATCGTACTTTAGCTATCTAAAAATCATATTCACACCTTAAGAAGTTGAGTTTCCTGAAGTAAAAGAAAAAGAGGCAACCTGGAGGGAACTTCTTGACCCACATTTTTTCAGTCTGTTTCACTGTTGCCAGGAAGAGTCTTTGTCCCAGTCAGACCTCTTGATGTCCCAGTCTTACTTTTCTACCTTTAATCTCCGTTTATGCCTTGTAGGTTTGGTTGGTATTAGAAGGAGAAAGAGAAGAGACCTCAAGGAAACTAGTTAGTTGTTCAAATATCAGCCCCTGTTCCTATTTACATATTAAAACTTAATTTTGGGCCTTTTATGTGTTCATTTAAAACACAGAATTGTAGAATAATTCTAAAGTTGGGGACAGACTGAATGAAAGAGCAGGAAACGCTAGTTTCAAACCCAAGCCATGTGTACTGATGATGACAGCCTCTTAATATATAATAGGAAAAAGATAAGTGATCAGATATTCTTAATTATTTATTTATATTTATTGCTACAGATCTGGTTGAGTTGTGTAGGTTGAATTAGTAAGAGCAAGGGGATAAGAGGGAAACCTCTTATCATATATTACGTCTCATTCATCAAGGACAAGTGTTGGTCCCAATGTGACCTCTTCATCTTCTGTTCCTTTATTGGCTAAAAATGTCCTTATTCCCAGGAAGACTTGTAAGAATGAGTCAGGGATATATGAAGGTGACTCAGAGGGAACCTGCTTTTCTCTTTCTGTTTGCTGCTGTTTTGTTTTGTTTTTGCTTCAAGTTAGAGAAAGGAAATATGCAGTGTCATGCACGTCTCACCCATAACTGAGACATGCAATGAAAGACAGAGAGCTGGATTTAGCTTGTTGAAGCAGACATGTCTACAATGGTACGTTTTCAAAGTTGAAGCTCAGTTGGCTTGTTTGTGGCCCCCCGCTAAGGAGCATAGTGTTCCTGGCATTTGTTTGTTTCTTTGTTTTCCTGCAAACAAGAAAACTTAAAAAACATATGTAGTTTTTTTATTGTAATTTTTAGGGACTTTTGATCATGGCAAAAGGAAGAATGACTTAGTTTTCAGTGATGATTGGGATCCTGATGCAGATTCAGGGTATTTCAACAGGTTTTGTTAGCACTGTGCGGTAGTGCAGTTTCCACATTTTTGCAAATACCTCAAAGAGTTCTTGATTTGGATTACATTTTCAGTAAATGCTGGTTATGACACGTGAGAAAAGTTACTAGAGTTTGGTTCTGATTACATTACAGATTCAGATCCACAAATGGAGGTCCTGTTTTCATTGCACGATTGGCGCAAGAAAGATGTAATGTTAATATGGTGGTGACATAATGTGGATGCAGATCCAGGAGTTTTGCAGAATTTGTCTGCATTGTGCAGCAGGGCAGTTTCCAACATTTTTGATAATTGCTTGGTTATGGCATGATATGATGAACTATATAAAGACAAGATGGTGGCAGCAGGGAGATGCAGCCAAAACAAAGCACAAATACACATGCCCAGTATGAAAACCATAGCATAGTGAGCTGAAGCATCAGCAACTCGTATCCAATGTGAAACGTTTGTAAGCTAGCACACTTCACCAAGAAACAGGCACCTCCAGCTGCTACAGGTGAGAAAAACAAAAGATATGACTAATAAAGGAGTGTTTTGGAGCCCTACAAAAATATAAATAACAAATCTGTCGAATAATGAGTAATACTTACCCTGCAAATCATATTTAATCAAATGTACAGATGTTCTTTGGATCAGGATGTGTACAAATGTAGTTTACTTTTTAAAACATTGTTTTTACTTTTATCTCTAATTTTCATAAACATGTCACTGTTTTTACTGAGGAAAGTTTGATGTGCAACAATACTATTTACCCTCTGACTTTACTTGCCCCAAACTATAACAAACACCATATCTAGCTGTCTTTGTTTGTCTACTGTTTGTCTTTTCAATCAACTCTGAAGCACGACAGCTGCCTGTTTCTCATCGCTGTGAAGAGCCTCTCACTCCACCAGCTAACCAGTCCCATGATGCTGGCTCATAAATCGCCGCCCTCGTTCCCTCCGGGTCGCCCTCTCTTTCTCTCTGCTTCCTCGTCCTACCCAACCTTCCCAGTGGGACCATTATAATCAGTGTGATGGTTGTGTGCCGGCGTCTGAGCCCTCACTGCCTCCAAACTGTTCTCGGAGGAGCGGGAGAGGAGAAACCGTGAGGAGAAGAAGAGGAGGATGGAGATGAAAGATGAGAGGAGCCACAAGGAGATGAGGGGGAGGGGACATGGGGTGCACATTAACTATTTATGTGCCTACTCCCACAGCTAATGGGAATTACATCTGTTTTAATTATTGATGGCCTAACCGGCTGTCTTTATAAGCATCTCCTTTGGGGGTTGAACTGCTTGACGGATATATCCCATTGTTGTCGTTTATGTATGATAGGGATGCACATGTGGATAAGTTTGGGCCATTTCTGGACAGCAGTGCTCTTTGAATTCATTTCTTAGGTCTTGATTCATGACTTTGTCTACATTTTATGAGAGGAACCATTGGGAGAGACTTATTAAAATGAAATCTTGAGATACATTCTTGCCTCCTACAGTTTCTCTCTTTCTTTTTCCTGCCTGAAGCCTTTACTGAAGCAAGATTTGAGCTACTCCAGCCATCTCGCAAAGTAAAAGCACTGGCAGAACTGGAAATAGCACACCTTCTTGCAGGATAAATCTTTGGACATCAACCCACTGCACCTGCATAGATAGGGGAAAGAGAACTTTTAAGTTATATTTTCCTTAAACTGAGTCTCAACTTTCAAGGGAGCAGATTTGCCAAAAACTTGGCAGAGCTTCTGCGTCTCTTTCCTGCCAGTCATCTCTCGAGTCTCGCTGTACTCAGATTCTGTGCCAACTGGCCCTCGCCAAGCAGCATTATGAGAAGGTATTGGGTGTAGCAGATGGCACTGGATGAGCCTGAGGTATCTTCTGAAAACAGAGGTCTTGGCTTCGACGCAATATTATTTTTGCTCAGGATGAACTCCAGTGTGTTTCTTTGTCTAGCGCGTCTGTGTCAGGATGTCGTCAGCTGCTTTCTCTCCTCTTCCTTTGGAACAACCCAATATTTATAGATAGGAGTTGGTCTTTATGAGTGATATCTCTTTGTGCTTCTGTTAAATAGTCCCTTAGGGAGTTTTTATTGAAGACAGGAGAAGAAGAAGAGGACACAGACAGAGCCGCAGTTATCAGTGCCTACCTTCTGCTAGCCATCATTAGCGTCACCACGTCCAGACATTCATCACCTGCCATCACTCACCTTATATGATCAATGTCTGAATTAATCAGCAACATAAAAGGCATGGTTTCCTACATTAAACGTAATTGTGCAGTGTGTCCAACATCCATGCGAAAGGTGCTGATGCACATGTGCTACGTTGAGGTGAACACGTTCTTATTACACAGGATGTCCTCAAGGTATCGGCCTCTCCTCTCCTTTGCTGACTTACAGTCTGGCCTCTTCTACACGAGCCCCCTGATTAATGGGCCCTATTAAACCCTGTCTGCTGGATGTGGATTGTGGAGAGTAGGAGGAGGAGGGGGTGGTGGAGACAAGTAGCAGGGATGGGGCGAGGGTTCGTCCTCTCACTGATGGATGGTTTCAGAAATGCTCCTTACCGCATGTGTCATACAGCATCTGGAGTTTCATTGATGGGCCGTAAAGGAGGGGTGTGGGCTGTGTTACAGTGAGTTGCATCAAGGTGTTAGGGAGGAAGAAGAAAAGATCATATAATTTCTGTCAAAGACAAAGATGGGGATGTTTATGTTAGAGCTTCAGATGCAGAGAAGGCAAGGCTGGGTGATAATAACCAAAATCACATCACTGTTGTTTTGGGACTTTTTCTGGAAATTAAAATAAATGGTGCATATAAAAAAGTCATTAGCAACACAAAACGTATTTAACAAGGACATTACACTTGAATAATGATTCAGTTTTATACAATAAAATTCAATATAGCTGATTGTATTTAATTAATGAAATTATAGATATCTTGGTATGGTATCTCCTTTTCCTTGTTTCTCTTGTGAAATTGTAAGTAAGGGTAACTGTAAAAATTAGAGCAACCTAAAACTGTCACAGTGTGGCCCCTCACAGTAACCAATGATTCCCACCCCTGCTCTAGATACTGACTCTTGCCATGCTGCTGTAATGCTCTACAACTTAGATGTAAACAAAGGACATCCATTGAGGAGATATTTCTGATGGTGTCTCACAAGAACAGTATGATTTGGTTGTACTTTTTTCTAAAGGACTGTGGTTACTACATTCAGCACAGGCATGCAGACACTGACCAACAAGGAGGGTCAAAGGCAAGCTCTGCCTATGCCAGCTAAACTTGGAAAACTTACTTCAAAATGTCTCTCTCTATAACCCTTCATATTTTTTTTCCTTTATTAAATGGAATAAATACAATTCTAGGTATCTATTTGAACTTAACATAGAAAATGATTATCCAGTGATCAGTGATCATACTGATGTTACGTATCCATCTTGCCAAGGTCAAATCTGTAACAGTTATGCACGGCCCAATCAGAGTCCTTTTTCAGCAGAAAGAGGTGGGAGCTACAAGCCTGACAACGAGAGAAAGTGACTTACTACTTTTACATGGATTAGCTTGCCAACAGCTTTTCAGATCTATACTGCATTTCTCTATTAAAATAAATAACAAATAACAACACTGAATGCATTTCTCGAGAGCAAGGATATTTTTGCTCTACTTTCCACATGTTTTTGTGAACTTTTGTTCTACAAAGTGCCTTACATGCTGCACTCTACACCACAGCAGTAGTGCATGCATCTGATTAGCCCCTGATGAATGTTATTGAATGAACAATTGTCTTGTTACCTGCCAAATACGCTTTTAAAAGATTCTACCATTCCTTGGCAATTTCTATGAGCTGTTACCCAGATGGACTTGTAACATAGGTCAGGTTGATCAGACCCGGTATAACAAAAAACATGCTTGCTGGTAACTCTGAAATAAGTTTGGTTGTTTTTTCGGTATCTCAACCTTTTATTGGCTGGCGTGTGGTCTGGGTTGTACCCACATGTTTCCCATTGAGAACTAGGATTGGCTCCAGCCCCCTGTGGCCCTAAAAGGAGGGCAGTATAGAAACTGGATGGACAGACCTTGAAATTGCTTTTTTTAATCAACATAAACACTATTACTAAAACCATTACCTTCTATCATATTTAAATGATCCAAGGTTATCTTAAAAACGTAGTATATTCCCCAGCCTTAAGAGGAAAAGCACAATTGATGAGACAGAAATGAGAGCCAGTCAGTGAGAAAGTATGCTAATCCTCCATGTGACAAATCCTAATAGGCTGATGAGTGTCTCTAAATGAAGAGGACCGGTCCAGCACCTCTCACTGAGGTGTTATCTTACTAACAACGTATTATCGTCCTCATTAGAGCGTGTCCTCTCCTTAATTATTGATCAGCTATGCAGAGATAAGTCACTCACCAAAGGCTTCATGCTGGGCGTTAAACCTCTATACTCCTTCCTGCTGGGCCCTTAGACACACTCACACTTACATACTGTACACAGACATGCACACAAACACCACATAAAAATGTTAATCACTGTTTGCACTCGCACCAGTATGTGTTAGTCCTACTGTTGTGTATTTATGTTCTCTGAGCTTCCGCTACTGCTGTTTAGTTTAATAGAGTGTTAAACTCCAGGGACAATGGAGTTTATTAGCTCACTAATGGTTGTTAATGTCAAAACGGTGCAATATGTTTTATAATGGGACGACGCCTTCCTCAGTAAAATACGTCTTTAATTTAGCTGATGCCACTCCAGAGGGCTATTTCTTTGTCTTGCCATCTCTCCTTATTTAATTCTGTATATAGTGAGGTATCAATTGGATTCCCCATGTGTTGTTCTTGTTAGTACTACATTTTTATAAGCTCCAATTCATTCAACAAATCTTCCTTTATTTAGACAGCACACTACTTTAAAGTGTCTGGCAGCACAAACCTGAACACTTCAGATGTATTTTGATGTTTTGAACGTGCAAGCCTACAATTTTTTTCTTGGTTTCAGTAATCGAGTGCCAGCCAAAAGGAAAACCTTGACAAAAGTTGTTCTAAAGCGACATGCTTTTTACAAAAATAATCACAAGGGATGCAGAAGTAAATTAATAGCTCATACAACCTTCAAAAGGATGTATTTGAAAAAGGAGAAATTTGTTTGGCAGTTTCTCCTGCAAGAAAAAAAGGTTTAGCTATTTGGCTGTTTATGAACAAATTCTTTCATCACACCATGCAGCATTTAGTCTACCCTTATATATCCAATTTAACTTGTTTGGGAAAGAGAAAACATTTCATCCAAGGCCATCGCAGGCATTTCAATTCCTATACACACTCTGGTCAAAATAAATTGGATATTTCCAAAAACAAAGTTCCAATTGTTTGTTAATATAGTTATGCTAGATATTACAGTCGGGTAAAAAAAGTAGTCTACGCTTCTCTCAACTATTTGTTCAGGGTAGCCCGCCACCCACAGCCTCCCACCACTTTAAAGAAAAGCAGAAAACACTTCTTTTCACTCTAACTCAAGTCAAACCATTGCTTTCATTCAGAAGCACAAACATAGATTTAGTTAATTGACAGACAACAGCAGAATGCTTGGGAGTATACTCTAATTTTATCCATCTATCCATCCCATCTCTTTTGGGGAGCTATACCAGCTGACAATGAGCACACAGCCACACCTTGAACTGAGCACCAGCCGATCACTGAGCCATTAAGAGACAGACAACCATTCACACTCACACTCACATCTGCAAATAATCTAGAGCCAGCAACTAACAGAATGAGCATGTCTTTAATTTGTTAGAGAGGAAACTGAAGTTCCCAGCGAAAAACCACACAGGCATGGGGAGAAGGTGCAAACTCCACACAGAATGCCCTCCCCAACAAAGGGCGTCAAACCAGCACCCCTCTTGCTGTGAAGAACGTGCTCACAACACCAAGTGTCACCCAGTCAGGGTCACTGCACACATAATCTTTCCCCTACCAGTCTACAGACAGGTAACAAAACATAAAATATGATGAAGCTAACCACTCCATGAGTCATTTCCATCTGACTTTGTTCCCCGCCTTTTCTTCTCTGTGTCTGAGTCGATTGACTTCACTTTGCGTCCAGCATATAGACACATATCTCATCTTGATTGAAGTGAAGAGCAGACTCAAGGTTATATGTTAATTTCAATTCATCTTACTTTGTGTGAAACGGAGGCAGAGCATTTTTTATTGGAGCTCAATAAAGTCATCCTCAGCCTGACTCTTGTCACGAGCGTCTTTTTGTTTTGTTTGTATTGTGTCTGTAATGAAGCAGCTCGCAAAACCCTCAAAGTCTACTTCTCAATAAGCTGCTACATACATTTTGTAGATATAGAGCGGTGCACAGAAGGAAACAAAGGCAGCACCTGCTTGGTAAGTTGTGATATAATTGAGTGTGCAGTCATTGATTTTCTTGTCTCTCCTCTCTTGCAGGTAAGTGGATGTGTTTTGCCGCAAGGGGTCCAAGGGGGCTGTGGGATGGTAAGTGCAGAATCATTTTGAACACTGAGTCATTTTTCAACATGGGACACGGTTCCTGCTCCTCTTTATACTCAGACATGCTGAATGGACCGCCGCTCCACCAGACAACACAGATTATTTTCTGTCTTTTTTTTCTCTATGGCTGCACCGCTTTGGTGTTCTTCTTGAGGGTTATCAAAAAAAAAAAAAAACAGATAATGTCTAGGTGAAAAGGTAACACATGTAGAATTGATTTGGGGTGTTTACCTTGTTGGTGTATAAGCGGCTGATGTATTTTTGCTGCATGTCAATACATCTCTCATTGTTTACATTCTTGATTTATAGAGGATTTAACAGTGATGAAGGAGTGTGGAATAAATTCTCGAGGCTTGTTTTGCCTCAAGGAGAGGATACTGATTTTATCCTAAGCTCTAAGTCAACATTTAAGCATCTGCATTGGTTTAAGGGTGTCTTCACACTCAAAACAACTCATTTGGAAGAATTGTTCAGTTGATCCCTGAGCATTCTCCCTTTGACCAGCTTTGTTTTTTACACTGTTTAAAACACCAACTTGAACAACAGAACAGACAAACTAACAGGTTTATTTTTCATACTTTATCATGGTGTAAGTATCAACAGCAACAACATGGTGATTTCAGTCAAAACTTACAGTAAAATATTATTACAATGATGATGGTAAGAAATCCAGCAAGGTGTTTTCACAGCTTTGATTGCTCAAGTGCCAGTGATCATAAATAACATCAGGTCCTTTTTATGCAACCTTTTCAACCAAAAATTAAGCATAGCATTAGTTTTGGTTGGAAATGGTGTGAAGATTGCTATCACGTGAGCATTCCATTTTTATACCGCTATCCAAGCACTGCTGACAGCCAGCTTATTACCTCTAAAAACGCCATTGGCTTATACACTCAGACCGCCTTATTTAAGCTCCTCTAGCCTGCTTACTCTTCACTGCTCCCACTGTAAGTAGCTTTGCAACCCTCCTTCATCCCAGCTTCTCTTTTATGTAATTATCTTCCTTATAATGTATCAGCTGACATTGGTGCTTGCTCTGGGGGATTTTGCTGCCTCCTGTAATGTAATGTAATTATCATGATGTTGGCTGTTTGTATGCTATGGCTCTGGTTGCTCAAAATTTTAAATATTTGACATTAGCCTCACAGTGCAATGCTTTGACATTATCTGTCACAATGCACAATTAGGAGTTTTGTAGGTAAGGACTAAATGCACATTTGCACTTCTGTTTCATTTATGCATGAATAGCCTTATCATAGAAATGCATTACATTGTCACACTGCTCAATCTTTTAACTTTGAGCAAAAGATCCACTTCACTGTTTGTCCACTCCAGCACCTGTGTGATGGCCATTTTTTGTTCTTAGACCTTGTCACTCTGTGGAGAAAAGAGGATGTGAGCCTGAACATGTTTGGTTTGAGTTTGATGTGAATAATGCCTAACATCACTCAATGTCTCATCAGCAACTTTAACTTATAAACTTCCCTGAATTTTTTACAGTTCAGTCAAAACCAGCAATTTCATGCTTTTTGTCACTTTTGCTATGACCGAACAGCCACCTAGTAAATTGTATATAATCACCACAAATACTAGAGACTTTCATAAGTACATCCCGTCTGTAGATGCTCTGATAGGGGTAAAACACCTGAAATAACATTTGCAGCTCAGTTTTTTTGTTTTAAACTGTTCCTGTAGCATCTTGCAGTCAATGCTGTCATGTACCTCTTCACTCTTAGGTTAACTGTTCATGTATATCAACTGGAAAACAATAAGTTACGTGCACATTTTACCTGTTATTACGATGGAATGTTGAGTAGAGTCTTAAAAACATCATTTGAGCGCCTTTATACAGTATGCTGTTAATAGATATGGCGAGAAGAACTTAAAAAAATAACTGTAGGCACCCCTCCCACGTAGAGTATCACTCCATGGGAAACACTGTCATAAGGCGAACCCTTCCTTTGAGTGCACAATTGACACTCCCAACAGTCTTCAATGACAACACAAACCAAAGTAAAACTGCCAAAGTCTATTTTGAGATGTGAATGATGAAAAAGCAAACAAGCTGTATGTATAAGAGCATCCTAAGATTCCTGTTTGCACATTTACAGAGCTTGTCCTCTATGGGAAAATGACATGACATGCACGCATTCAAAATCGACTTTTTAAATCCAATAACGCTGCTCCACAAGACTAAAATTACATCTCTTGTTCCAACAATCTTTCCCTTGAGATTAACCTCAGTCCACTAAAGAACTCATAAAACCCCTTAGAAATAAGAAATAGGAACAAAGCTAATGACTCGGCAAAGCCGGCTTCTCACACTCTGACTGACACTCAGATAAAGCGTACTGCAAAGCGAAAGTGAAATAATTGTTTAACAGACAACCTGACAAGCCAGACAAAGGCAGAAGTGGGCCAAAAGAGACCTCTTCCTTTTGATTATGCAAAGTAGTCCTCTCTCCATATGTGTTGCAGTGCATTGTGGGTAGTCATTAGATCAGTCTCAGCGATTTGCCTGAGACATAAGCTTTTGTCGGATTGGATTTGTTCATTGAGGAATGGGCTTAAGGGTGCGTGCAAAGGCAAAGCTGTACAGCTCAAACAACAAATGGCTCAGCTCATTTCATTTGGTTTAAATATACATGCGCATAGGCATGATAGATTGTTGTCAATATGTAAGATTGTTTTTCTTTTGATTGGATCAGTACATCAGATCAGAAAGTTGCATTTGAGGCAAGGCACTGTGTTGACTTACATTTTAGTTAGATATATGATAAAGCTGTATTGTTTATATCAACATTCAAAGTTTCTTCTAAAGTGACAACTGGACTTGAAGGTTTCTTGTTGGCCTACAGCTGGAATATAAAGCATAGGTTGACCACTGGTAAGCAGTGTCAGCTATGGGCTTCATCCTGCTCTGAGGGCATTTTGATATTGTGTTTCAGCATTCGGTCAAAACTGAAGAGGTAATTTGGGAAAGAGGCAAAATGTCATCAACAAACTCATGTAAGGAATCTCAGATAGCCATGACCTAAATCAACTTTTTCGATGCTGAGGCATCCTTAAGAAATGTGAAAAATATTGTCACTCACTCAAAATGTACTCAGAAAAAAGCAACATTCAATATCCCTTTGACCACAGCCCACACACACAAGGGACGATTTACACAGCATTAATAGTGTTGTAGCCACAGGGAAGCAAGTCTCCAGGGCCTTCCCTGTTAATTCTGCAAATTTTGTTAAGTGATGTTGACACTCTAACCCAACAAAATCCTATTTTATCTTCTATTACTGCTAAAGTGAAGTTGGTGGCTCATATTCAGAGGTATGATGCCAACTTGTGTGCCACGTTTGACGTTGTTGTTGATTCATTCCTGTGTAGGCTTACTTACTTTTCCCTCAAAGACAATCTGCAAGATTCAATAAGTGAATTAATTAGAACCAAATCAATAAGAAGATTCTGTACTAGCATTGGTATCAATAAAAATTGTATCAGTCCCCATTCCCAATATAGACCTTCCTGATCCTGTGGAATTGTAGAAGGAGAACTCAAGAAGACACAAATATAAATCTAAGTGTGTCAAATTACAAACAGTGAAGGATTAATATCTAAACTTGTCAGCGCCGCAGAGACTCAAAAGCCTGTAAGAAATAAGGGGATTGAGGTGTAAAGGCTAACAATACATGGATTTTGTATTCAATAAAACTTATATGAGCTGAAACTGAGCAGTTATTCTCTTATTACAATATAAATCTCTGAGTAAACACGCATAGATTGCACATAAGTCTGTGAACAAGGCCAACATCCGGCAAATCGACTTGTTTATTCAGTACAAATCCACTGCACAGCTCCTCTCTGGAGACTCTGCAGCGTAAAATAGACAAAAGACAAGACCCACACTGCAGGTATACGAGCCGACGGGGAGAGAGTGGAATGAAAAACACACATGTCCTGCAAATTTGAAAAGGTCACACTGTGGACACATCTCGGTGTGCGCGTGGCCCTGCATCTACTAGACTCAGCTTGTCTTCTGGGTGCCCAGGTCCCCAACATAAAGAGGGGAAACTCTGCCTCTAAATGTTTTAAAGCTTTGATACATATTTGATCTGCGACTGTCTGAACAATGTAGGATTGATTATACAGTGCTCGATGTAAAGAAGCGACGGTATTTGAGCCTCTTCCCTTTGTTCAGTCGACTGGATTCTTGAGGCTTAGTGTGGATTGAGAGTGGTGTTCCCACATGAGGATGAGTGTTTTTCTGTGTGCATGCATCAATTCTTGGACTTCATCCAAGTAGCATGCATGTGAGGAGGTGATAGGCCAGTCCTGAGGGGATTCAGAGCCTAATCTCAGACAACAAAATCCAGCGTTCACTTCAAAATGTACGATATACTATCATAGGCAGACACAATTATCCAATTAGCTGTAATTTGTGGTGTGAATCAAAGCAATCAAGTCACTTAAGTGTACAAAATGTTTTCCGAACAAGGTCATGCAAACAGTTTCAGAGATTTGATTTAGTTTTGATTGAACAACAGCAGTGTGGAGGTTATAAATCTCTGTATGATACACAGCGGCCAGACAGAAAAAGGGACTGTGGTGGATCAGAGGGAATGGCTGATGTGGTTTTTGTGGTGTAAATGTTGTTTTTCATGGCTTATGTACGTAGTTTGAGATTGATTTTGGCCTCAGCAGTTCAATGTACCAGGGATACAATAAGTTAAATTATATGTAAGGTAAGAGTGGCTTTTGGCCTACATAATTCTGTCAGAACACCTCTGAATCCATGAACAGGTTTGTGCTAACTTGACAAAAAATGTTATTAAAGAAACTAATGAGCATACGGCCTGATAAAATGACATTTGACCTTGTACACAGCAGTTTTCCCCAAAGTTAGAGCGGTTGTCAGTTAATCACTTAAAGGAAATTAAAATTCAAAAATCTTCTATGTCATAATTAAGCTATTGTTTTACAAGCTTGGATGAATATACGGCCTAGTGACATAACCTTAAATCCTCTACCTCTTCCTTAAAATATATTCACAAACATGGATGGACATGGATTCAATAACCTCAACTGTTTACCTCTAAATAATTGTCAAAATATCTTTGTGTCAGTGTGTAGTGTTTGGAGAAAATCTCTCTAATGTATTTAAGAGTGAACCGCCTAATGGCTCTGCAGATTGACATTTTGTCCAGTGACATAAATCCAACTCAATTAATTATCTTTTAGCCAGACTGAGAATAAATTACCTAAAGAGTCCTTTACGGATTTCATGAACAATAAAGGAATGAACTTCAGACCCAGTGTTATTGACTTTTGACTTCCAAACACTAGCTAATTGATCGTAGAGTTTTAAAGCTGGGGTTGGTAATTTTGGAAAACTAGCATGAATTTGAATGTAGCATCTCCTCAAGACTCTGTCTAGCCCCTCCCACCCCTCCTACAAAATGACATGCATGCATGCGGCTGATATATCCAAAACACTGATTCAACTCCAAACCCCCAGCACAACGTGTTTGTTTAACACTACAACAAGTCATGTACAGTAAAAAAAAGCAAACATGAAAAGTTAGTTAGTACTCACAGCCCGATGTTGATCAGGGTATAGGTAGTTCCTGTGCTATTCTCGACATGGCTGTCAAGTCTCCCATTTTGGCCATGAAACTACTGTATTTTACGTATTTTATCCTCTTTCCCGACGTCCTCTGGTATTCATATTCTCCCGTAAAGCTCCCGTGTGACAACATAATAATAAAAAACATTCCTCTGCCTCTCTAAACTGAACTCTGTCACTAGCCTGAATGGGGCGGTAATGCTCCAAAATGATGGATGCCAACCACCATATAACTGAAGAAGAAGAAAAAGCCTCACGAGAACATCCACCTGCAGTAGTCTGGGTGGCAGCTGATCAGAGCAGCAGAACAAACTTAGAAAAACAAAGAGTTTATTTTAGATTTCTTGTACACCTGTCTTAAAATGTGAGGGATACTGGAGCTTGGTTGTGGGACGGCTCGTATTGGGCTTCCCTTATTTTCAAAGCCAAAACTTGACAGGTAAGCATTCTCCCACGGACTCTGATCCCTCTCAGCTCAGCTAAACGCATTGAATCAGTGCATGCCAGTGAAATGTACGCGCAGCAGGCAGGCAGACGGGATTTGATTGGTTTAAAAACTGGGGACACGGCATGTTTATTGGTTGGTGTTTCCCCTGTTGCTGTAGATAGCGGATATTTTTTGCTCTGTTTTAAGACCACATAATGAATTGATTGTCAGACCATCTTAACCAGCATTACAAAAAATGTATCTAAATCAGATTACCAACCCCAGCTTTAAGTGAATAATCTCACGAATGTTGATGTATGTTTTTGTATAAACAATTAATGGATGAGCATGAAAAATAAACAATAAAAGAATGTGCATAGGGTCCTGGTACACAAAACCCTATCAGGTTATCCTTAATTTAGAGTTGAAATTAGGCCTGTGCTAAAAAAAAATAATAAAATAAAAAAATAATGAAAACTCTTTGTTAATTGGTATGAATTTTAAAGAATTGATGCAGCCCCATATAATGCAACATCAGTATTCAGAGGCAATGACTGTGTCAAATTTTAAAGAAAATCACATTTCACATTCCCAATGGATATGTTAACTGACTTATTCCTAAAAAGGACATTGGAGCCAAATTTGAAGAACATCTCATCAGTGTCCTTGAGAAGCTTTATTCACAAGCAAGGAATAAGCATGCTGCCTAATGGAACGAACTTTGAGCCAAGGCTACCAATATACTCTCAGCTCATCCTTGAATCAAATCAGATTTCAATAAAAGTTTAAAGACAAACCTTACTCATCGAGTTTACATTCAAAAGTCAGTTGTTAGCGTGAGACCCAAGGACCTTGACCCTTGATGCTCTTAATCACTTCGTCATTGTGCTACAGTGGGTATTTGCACAACATTTGAAGAATATCATACCTAAAGTTCTTGAGATACTGTAACCACTGATCTCAACCATTGACCATTTACCTTAAAATATGATCATTTCATGCTGGAGTTAGACACAACAGCAGAAGATCAACCTTCAAATATGATTCTTCTGATGCATACACTCCAATTCAGCTACTCTAGATGTAAAGCCTTTTCTGCAATATTTATGCTAAGGTATTCAGGTAGATGCAATTATCCAATCAGTTTAATTTCTTGCTCAAAAACAAGGCAATCAGCTCTTGTTGTGCTGAACTAGTCACCTCTAGCTTGCAATTTATTGTCAAAGTGAAGTCAGGGGAACCATTTCTGAGATGTAATGCAGTTTTCTCATTTAAAAACTGGCCTAATTTAGCGAGCTGCTTTCATTTGGAGCATTTGGGAGCAGCGTTTCATTTTAGTGATTGACCTTTTTCAATTGATTTCCTCCCTCGCTTGAGCAGGTGTCATAAATATCAAGATGTTGCGGGAAACAATTAACCTTCATGCTAGATGATTTGCATATTTTTAATCTGCTCCATCCATTGAAATTCATCACAAATACAGCTTTTTCAAAATCCAATCTTCATGTCTGATTGGAACAAATAAAACCATTATTAGTTGACTTATTTATCTTTCTGCTGAGCATAACTCAGTATTGGATTTGATTGTTTTCACCATCAAAGCTTCTATAAATAATCAACAAAACCTAGCATGTCAGAGTTATTCCATGGAAGTGAAAACTGAGATCTGGGACGGTTAATGATCAGTTTGTGCTCTCCAGAGCCTGAGCCAGAAATACCACACAGCCGTCTCCCCCGTCCCCTCTCACAACATTTGCCCCGAGCCAGTCCAGATTTTTAATCACTTGTCAGTGATCCCCTGTCAGTAATCTTGTTTTGTGTAAACACGCACACTTTTACACATGATACTCAAAGGCTGGGCACATTGGGAGTCGATGAGCAGGAAGAAAACAGACTACACAGAGGCCTTGTGTCCCAAATTAGACCTTGCAGAGTCACTGACATTCCACCTTAAAAAAACCTTCCCTTGGACACAGCTTGCATGTAAGCAAAGCATCAAATGTCTATCCACGACCTCTGCAGTGCTAATCTTAAACCTATTACCACTGATTTGCCTCTGATTATGTGTTTATCCACGCTTTGACATGGGATACAGTCGCTTATTTCTCAAGAAACAAACACACTATAAATAAAAATGTGAGGGGGAAATGTAGCCGGATCTAAAGAGGTGACTAAGCTGTGTGTTTGACAATAAATTCCTGGAATGTCAGAGAGCGGCTGTGAGGAATGTGTGCCGGTGTGCGTGTGTATGGTGTAGCTGACATGACAGTTCGCTAAGCCTCTTTAAGCTGACCCTCTGCCACGGCTGTGTTGTGTTGACATTATCCATGTCAGGAGTCTGAGCTGCTCCGGATGACCCAAAACAACCACGGCGTTTGCAGCTCATACCAGTGTTTTTTGTTATTGTGAGGCATATTTCCTTTGGAGTTCCATGTCAGCTTTGAAGCTCTGTTAGGGCTGGGAAACACATCAGGATTTTTAGATGTGTGAAATCCATTCAAATATGAGCTCTCAAGACAACATTTTTAACAGGTTTGGTTGATCAGACAGGTATCCATAGGGCTGGACAATTTATTGAATACAATTTTAATCACAATGATGTCTTCCAGTAATTTTGAAAACAAGATAACTGCTACATAGCATGTCGTGCTTTTGTTCATGTGTGGTAAGTGTTTCAATGTTGAGGCAATTCTTTTCTTAAGAATAATTTGCACATCACTACATTTTTATTATATCAAATCAAACAGCCAGTTAATGTAATTTTATACACCAGTGACTTAATGCTGCCGAACAAAGTTGCAGCTTTTGTTTTTTGGTCAAGTTTTGCCTCCCGAGGGGTGCTGGTTTGGAGGAGTGGTTAGCAACCAGGCACCCCATGTATATGCTTCTGCCAGTCCAGGTTCGAATCCCGCCTGTGACCAGTCTGCAGAGTGTCTTCCCCTACTCTCTCACCCCCTTTCACAAGCCTATCCACTGTCTCTCTCCTATCAATAAAGGCACAAAAATGCCCAAAAAATACATTTAAAAAAAAAAAAAAAAGTTTTGCCTCCCGAGAACCCTTAACTGACCAGTGGAAGCACTTGCTGTTGGCATGTGCATTAGAGTCCATCAGATGATCAACATGGCGGCCCAGTAGAGGGCGTGTTTGCATCACGGTAGCCCGTTTAATTTGACCGAAATCCTTCGAATGACAACAAAAGTGTATTTAAAGATAATGCATGGAGGAAGACAACAGTGAGTGTAAACTCTTGCTTCCACATTAGAGTAACTTGGTCAATTGTTGCCTGTGGAGCAATTTTAGTCACTCAGTTGAATTGTAAAAAATACCAAGTTCTCCCCTCTCTCCCCTCCATATTACAAGTAGAACTAGCCCCAGGTCCAAGCAGAGTAACTACAAGTCTGTTTTGACATTGTCAGCAGATGCTCCAATACACGTTGCATTTAATCTGACTTAAAGGTGTCCTGGGTGCCCTAGATATCAGCATCATTTAAGTTTTACAAGAATCATGTTTGACTTTCTGATTCCGGTATTGTATTTGTTGATAATCTTTATAAAAGACATTCAGATCCAGGACTTATTATTTAAAAACTAAAGATAAAGATGATAATTTTAGGTCCATATTGTCCAGCCCTATCTTTCTCTGTTTGGCGTCAGATTAGTGTTTGATAGCAGCCATAAAGGTCGATTCAAGCAGAGTATTATTCCATAACCTCCATATTCTCCTTGACTCACTCAGCTCCTATAGCTCCATCCATTTTCATTATACATCCTGTTCCATGTCGGAGCACAGACAGAGAATATAAAAAGGTAGACGTCTTTGTTTACCGGCGCGGGGGAGACTAGAAAGTGCACCTTGATATCTGTGAGTAGACGAGCAATAAAAGAAGCAAAAGGTTGGGAAAACAAACATTTAAGAGAAATATATAAAAGAGTGTGGGGAGGATGAAGCGTTGGTATGTTGTTGTGTTCGAGAGATGTGTCAGAAGCTTGTGAGACTTCAGAATGGGGCGCGTCGCTGTTTCATGTTTATCTTTATGCTTTAGGATCAACAGCGGCCAAGTCCTTCATGTAAAAACATAATGTTATCTTACTCAATTGAGTGTTGTTTCACAAAGAGAATAAATGAGGCATGTGTGAAATCTAATAATAGAAGCTCCTCATTCTCTGCCTGCCTTGTAGCAAATTTTATCATTTAAGAGCACTAACATCTCTTTTCTAACATTAAAGCTTGCCCAAATTTTGTAACAGCAGGTCATTTTTGTATATCAGATGCTGAAATGTACTCTTATGTTGAGCTATAGTCTCAAGTGTTTTGGTGGTGATGAGACTGACTAAAATACACACTGATGGATCTTAATGATCTCCCCCAAAGGAACAAACATGACCGATGGGAACAGGATTTGTCATTTATGTTTACCATTTTCCAAGTTGTGATGCTGCCACAGGGCTGGGTATCACTCAGAGGGATTCAAGGCCTTGAACAAATCAGCATTTGTTTACATTTTCCTTGACAAAGTAAGCAATGTATATGGATTGTCGAAAGATAGATAGTAGGCGGGGATATTTTGGTTTGAAACGACTTACACTTTTTAAGAACAGGAGCCCCAATCCGAGGGTAAATAAACTGAACATGCTCTTTTCTGCCTCTAAGTTTAAGTTCAAGATTAAAATTGTTTTCTACTTTAGACATACACACTCAACATTAAGGTAAATTCAAAGTACTATGGACTGTTCTACTGTAATATTCCCCATTTTTGTTGAATATCAGCCATGTTATTATGATCCAAATTTTTATCTCGAATATATTGTTCCAGTATAAAATATAAAACGTAAAATTGACCTGGACCTTTCAACATGCTTGTAAACCTAATTGTTGCTGTATTTTCCAAGTGATATTCTTCTACCATGTCAAAATGTATCCTTTCTTTTTTCCAGTCCATTTACTTCACCCTCCAGTGACATTTCAGTCCAATTACACTTCAGATCATTGCAGTTCAATTCAATATATCTCATCCATCAATTATCTATAAAGATTATCTATTTTGGGGTAGGGGGTAGTAGTCTGGAGCCTATCCCAGCTGACATTGGGCAAGAGGTGGGGTACACCCTTAACTAGTTGACAGACAATCGTGAAGCCAACTAGAGAGACAGACAACCATTCATGCTCACACTCGTAGCTGAGGGCAATTTAGAGTCACCACTTGACCTAATGAGCATGTTTTTGGTCTGTGGGAGGAAGCCAGAGTGCCCAGAGAGAACCCACACATGCATGGTGAGAACATGCAAACTCCACACAGAAGGGCTCTGACCAACCTGGGGATTGAATCTGCAACTTTTTTGGCACTTCCTGCTGCAGTACTGTGCCACCCAAAATTCAATCCAGCTAAATTCATGTCTATACAATTTGATGATCGGATGTAATATTTAATGAGGGTTAATAAATGTCTCTCACTGTTAATAATACAATGTTTCACTGAGCATCTTTAAATGCTAATTTTTGATCCACATTTGTTCCAAAAGCTGCTGTGATTGCACTTTTAGAAGATTGTAGCAAGTAGAAAGTTGTTTTCTCCTGTGGTCAAGTTCATATATCTAACCTGTATCAATGTCTATGAACATTTAAGACCTCCTGATCAAGAGGTTAACATGAATCACTTTGTGTTATCTTTAATTCTGAAATGCAATTTGGCAAAATGTTAACATTCAGTAAATTGCAATTGACAAGCTAGATCCTGCAGAGATCTTTAAGTGGTCAGATTTTGTCTTAACTCTTGGTTCATAGTTTTCTACGACTGTTGATGGCTTTAATTGCCAATATTTAACAAAGGTGCCAGTTCCCACTCTCTGAGTACTCCTGATCAAACTCTATTTTTACTCTGCCTGAGATGTTCTGGTGGAGTGCAGTATGTCCTTCCCCATGTTGGCCGAGTATGTTCTGATTGGTTGATTTGTCTCCTCTGTGGTAATTGGTCTGGTCAGTGCAGCTCAGGGCTGTATATTCACTGGCTTTGCATTCTTTCTAAAGTTCATGCTCTGAAGTGGGCTTTCCTTTCTGAGCCAACTGGTTTGACTGACTGATGAAACAGTGGTAAGACATCACTTCTGTGTAGTGGGACAAGAAGAGACAGCTGTCTCACGCAGGTACTGGAAATGTTCGGGGGTGGGGGGGTGTTCTTCTTTGTTGACTTGTGCAGAACTCTTCCCTTTGGAAGTGACATGTAAAATGTACTGAAGGGCATACTAAACTCAATAAAGCATAATATAATCTGAAATAAAATAGATATATTTAAGGCCTTTCTTAAACTAAAATAGTAACTCATCATCTTTATCATCTTATCATATTTACATTAGCATCCCGTGTTGCTCTTTGGCACATATTCAGTGTTTCAAGATGTGCAGTTTTTCACAAAAATATCAGCCAGCTCTGCCGCTCCTCTGGGGCTCATGTATTGGTGGGGCACAGGTGTGATACTTTGTATCTATCTGCATGTGACACACATGCCCACATCCACTGGCCCATGTCAGAAAAGAGGGAAAAAATCCCAAACCGTTCACTTCAGTCACAGATGGCTTAGATTCCTCCTGGCACACAGGACTGTCTCTGCAGCTTTGCCTTAAACTTGGGGATTCAGTTAAACCTCAGACACAGAAAACAGAAAGAAAAAACATGGTGGCTGGTGAATGGATTATTATTTGCTGTTTTTTTTCCTCCATCATGGTTTGGCTCGGTCTGCCTTGCCATTTTCCAAAGGCATGTGGTTAATCGATTCATTTTCTGTTACATTGATAAATACCAACTGTCTGCTTATTAAACTTGCAAATTCTAACAAAAATATCTCTCCTGACAGTCCTTGCTGCTTCTCTCTTAGGTTGTTTAAAACACAAGCTTTATGCCACCATGAATGTGCAAACAACCATGTAATATGGTTTAGGTGACTTGTCAAGCAGCACTAAAAATATCTTGTGATCATCCACAATGGAGCAACATCCGAGAACAAGAACATTTGATGTGACTTTAAAGAAGCCACCATGACAAAAACGTTATCATTAGCATTTCCTAACACCTGTCCAAACTGACAGAATTGAGATCAAATGCTATATGATGGCATCGGAATGTAAATATTAAATTAGCGAAGACCCAGAGGCCTTCTTTAGCTGAAGTGGATGACAGAGAAAGACGCATGTGTGATGAAAATCTCACAGATAAACAGCCTTTGTTATGGTAATGAGATGACGCCATGGATGACAGCCATTGGCTGCGGCAGTGAAGAGGGCTCTTCAGGAACCAATGCCTTTTTGTTATCAATGGCTGGCAGCTGGAAAAGCCATAAAGAGATGGAGGGCTATGAGAGGTGCTGGGCCCTGAAACAGATTTTATGTGGGGCTAATTTTGCCAGCCAGAGTGGAAGACGAGAGAGATGTGGTTGTCTGCTAAAATGGCCTCAAGAGCACTGCTGAATTTCCTGGGGAGAAATGGGACTCAACATTAGTACCTCATTCAGAGTGGAGTCATCAGCTTTTTCAGTGTTATTTTTTGACCTAATGTGTCTTTTTCTGTCCTCCAAATTAAACATTACATTTCATGTGAAACAATCTGACAGGAAGATGAGTGCTTTTTTATATTTAGTGTCTTCTTTTATTCAATGTCAACCCAGTCGTCTCTAAGGGGTTTTAGTGGGTTTATCACTGAGTGTATTCATTTGTGGAAACATAGATACTCTCTACTGTGCTGTTTGTGTTTACTTAATTATCTCTGCTTGCTTAATGCATTAACTATCACCTTTACACAGCTGCTACACTGAAACCCTTTAAAGCCTGTTCTTACTAATCCAGTGACTAAAGCAAACTATATCTAGTTTCCAGTTAAACCATGTTAGTACTGACCGAATATAGGCTTGGTATGAGTACAAAGAAAAACAGTCTCAAACGTGAAATGTATTGAGGACAACAAAACAAAAATAATTTGAAAACTGAAGAGATGTGACAAGGACTATATATGTTGCTTGAAGGGTCAGCTATAATGCACTTTTCAGTGTTTTAAAATGTTTCCGAACAACAAGAGAAAAAATCCTCCTCTCTCTCTGTTACTTCATTCACCTTAAACCTTAAGTAAACATTAAAGCACAGTACTGGAATACTAATGCCATGTTTAACTCTTGAATTGGATGCAGTCATACAGTACTCAGCTCAGAGGGTTGAAAACAGCCTGTTCTGCACAGGGCTGAAACAGAGGGGTTTGTTAAAATCCAAAGTACATGCCCATGAACACAATTACATCAGAGGTCCTATGATAACTTTTTAACGTACCTAACTTTTAATGAACAGATTGAAATTAATACTGTATTGTCTGACTAAAGCAAACACTACCACTGATAAGGTTGATTCTGTCTGAAGAGCTAATATTTGTGCCTGACTTTTCTGCAGCTATAGGGTGTGGGGCATACAACCAGCCTTTTTCAGTTTCCACAGGAAAGTTTTACTGAGTAATGAAAACAAAGCTGGATGTGATTTAGTTGTTCAAGGGTAGAGATCATTCATTTATCCAAGTAATGATACCCTTGTTGAAGTTCCCTAATGAATCAAGTTTTCATATAAACTGGTTGGTACTAATACCATTATTGGTAATTGAGGAGTTGGTAGATTTTTTTTAGATTTACCAGTGATGTTTCTAAAAAAAAAAAAAAAGCTGGTGCTCTGGCTTTATGTAACCAAGAAAACAATTAATCAAATATAATGGAATTGATAGAAGTTTCTTCCTCAAAAACCTCATGTTCTTTTTTCAGTGTAACATTTAAACTCATTAGGATAATGTTGGCGTTACCTTTGGCCAATTTACCAATCCAACTTTAAATACATCTTAATTTATCATTAGGTCACCAACCTATTCCTTTAACTTTTGTCATTTCAAATCAAGGGCTGTGAGAATTTCTTCACTTTGTTACTAAGAGCTTGAGTTTGTTTTGAAATGTTAATACATACATTTCAACATGAAATTGACTTCATTAATCACAGTTAAGGTTTTGAGGCTTGCTAGCTTATCCACAACCTCCAGGGTTTTTGGACTCCAGTTTAACAGGCTCAACATGGTAAACACATCAGGGACAACCAAGACCATAAACTGAGCCATAGACTGCATCAGAGGGGAAGCGTGTCTTGCTCACTGGGAAACAGTTCCACTGGTGTGATAGTTTACAGTATCTATCAACAGAGGGCACCAAAGTTCACACAAGCAGAAATTATCTCACGGTAGTGTTGAAAAAAATGTATTCCGTATATGTACAGTGTTTTTAAAATTCTCAGCCCTGCATCCATGCATGCACTTCAAGACGAACATTATGCAGCTTATTGTGCATGCATTGTTATGTATGTGTCACAGTGTGTTTATTTCATGTTGCATCAACATTGCCTGTTTCTTCAATCCAATCATCCATAAATTCACACCACAATCACAGCTCCCTGATTGAAAAGAAACTGTTAGAACTGCAGCCCTACTTTTCACACCTAATGCAAACTGAAGGCCATCACCACTTTATATTACACGTGCTGCCTTTACAGTAGCCTCATTCATTGTCATCTTCCTCCCTGTCCTACTTATTCCTCCTCTTTTGTCCGCCGCACCGGAGATGGGGGGTGTTTCCATCCTGATTCAGCGGGAGGCCGGCATTGCTAATAATTCCTGGCAATCACAGAGCCTGGGTCTAATCAATAGGAGAGACAGGGCTAGCAGGCTGCCATCCAGCCTGGCCCTGATCGCTGCTATTAAGAGCCTCTTTAACCGCTAACACCACACCATCCCTCTGCGGTCTCCCCCTCCTCCCATACACCACTGACACATGACTAATAGAGCTGTGATTATGAACTTCACATTCCAGTTTGTTTGTTTCTCAAGAGGGGCTCAAGGTTTGTATGGTTGTTTCAAATCAATCACTGAAATTTCCCCATGAATTTTACATTTTACAACCACAGTAATTCCCTCTGCCAGCTCACTTGAATTATAAGGTTATTCACATCGCGTCCAGAATGTTCTTCACTCTTGACAACCCAATTTTAATCCATAACATACGACCAATCTCAGAGGACGGTACAGTTCTAGAGGAAGCCTCGCCTACAGATACCCACTCGCGAACAGATGGACTGCCAACTGGAAATGCTTCCTTGTGAGGATGAAAAGAATAGAAAGCACAATAAACTCTTATCACATATAACAAAAGTGGCTTTATGTTTGAGATTTCCATGCCAGACTTTTCCTTCATACTTCATTACATAATTCATATATGCTTCAGATGAAAAGCTGGAAATAATATACGTGTGAACAGGGCCAGTAATTAGCTAATGTCTATTATTATACTGCAGGAGGAGTCGCTGAGAGGTGGGGGATTTAATGCTCATGACAAGAGATAAATGAGTTTGCGAGGTAAACGCACATGTGAGGCTTTAACCCTTCAATGGCTTGGCTGTGCTGTAGGCTTCCAGTAATAAAATGGACAGAAATGGCTTTTATTGCCTTATTATAAACAGATAAAGCAACAGACACCATAAATGGCAAACTGATTCTATTCTCTAGAATCCTCTATGCAGTCGTTCTCAGTCCTGAATAAGCTGTGCTGTGGGATAGGTGTCTCTGTTTTAACTTTCCAGGTTAATTTTTAACAGGGTAAATACATCTTGTAGCCACACCCTTGTGTTCCATGTGTGCCACTGAGCACTCATTTTCAGAAATGACCTCCCTTAAACTGCATGCACTGTTATATCATCATCGTCGTGAGGCAAATACTTGTCTCTTAGATGCCACGGATACTACACCTGAAATGTGTCCATTATATCGCTGTATTTTGACAATAGACTGTGAAAGAATTTGATTTTGACTTGCAGGACACCCAGTCAACATTTTCTATCAGTTTAGTTGTCTTCCACTTCTTCTTGTGTTTGTTTACATTGCAGGTTTTATGTGCATGCCCAAAGTCTTCTTTGGTTTTGGTGCATCAATTTGGCAGCGTTTCAGGACTTGCGTATCTACTAAAGAGTTTTCAGTATTTTTGTGTGGACAGGCTCATTTCTTGAAACAATGCCATATTAACTTTTGAAAAACTGAAACAAAATGGATTGTTTTGTCTCTGATTGGACAGGGCCTTACGGCGACAAGCAGAATACACGCTGGATTTGTTGCCAGCTGATCACAGGGCATAGAGATACAGACAACACAAAGGACAGACAACCATTCACACTCAAAGTCATGGGAAATTTAAAGTCACTATTTAAAGTAAGCATTATTGTGGTCTGTAGTAAACCGACACAGGCATGGGGGAGACATGAAAACCCCACAGAGAAAGTCCCTGGCTTACATGTGAAGTCAAATCAGCCGCCCTTTATGCTGCGAGGCGTGCGCACTAACCTGCTGTATCACTGTGCCACCCCAGTTTAATGGTATCCTTCCTATTTCTTTGTTACTTTACCCATCTTTCATAAAATATTCCTCTATTAGTCCATTTTAAGCTGTTGCCCAAATTATGTCATTAAGGGAGATGTGCCATGCCCTACTGGCTCCAGGTAAAGGAACATCCTTGAGGGGTTGGGGTCAGACATGGCTCACATGGATGTACATCTAAACAGTCTGTTCTGAGCGGGGCTGAAACTATCAAAACATTTTTGGGGACATCTGAGATCAATGTAAACTTGATAAAAATGTAAAAAATATGTACAGTGAAACCTTTATTGATAATCTTCATTTATGTATGCATGGTAGCTTGATGCTGACATTATAGCTCTTTTCCTTAAATGAGTAAACAGATATAGTATGGCTCTGCTTTAAGCACAAGGGATTTGTTTCTTTGTTAGTACTGTTGAATAGTTTGTTCAACCGACCATTTAGATGTGTACTGGGATGTGGTTTTAGTTTTGCATATGTTTGTAATGTATTTTCCACGAGCAAAGTTTCTTTATTTTTTTCTCTCAGGCTCCTCATTATGATCATTCCAGAGTGAATTCCATGTTTTATCTACTTGTTTATTAAGCGGTCTCGATGTTTAGCATGGAGAAACATGCTATTTGTTGTTAGGGATTGTACTGTTCTTAGGGATTACCATCTATCCTTGCATTTCTTTTTTTTAACAGCACCATGGATAGAATTAGCATCTTTTTCTGCGTTTCCATAACCTACCTAAACACACAAGTCAATCAACACAAATCCTTTGTTTTGCTTCCTCTGTGGGGAAAACAACTCAACAATGTACACAAAAGCATGCAGGAATGTCTTCCAGCACCTAAATGAATGTGATTCATCTCATTACAAAGAGGATTTAGCCCCAAATTTAGTAAGGGGACTTAAATCAGAGCTGAGTGCCTAATCCTTCTCCAGCTCATGGCTGAGCCTTATTGATGAATCCCCCTCTCCTGAGAGGTGTAGGGAATCAATAGGCAAACAGCATCATTGATCCTGACTGCTTTGAAGTCATGTCTCTCCCAGCCAGAGATCCACATCTCCCAGATCCCCGCTGTCACAGAAACCCCTCTGTCCCCTCGCTGCTGTCTCATTAATGACGATCATGTAACTGCAGCCCTGTTTGCAGAATATGAAGCTATAGATGTGAAAGAGTCATCTGCACACATAAATCTATACACATCCCAATTTGTTTTATGCTTTAATCAAAGTGAGCACATGAGCAGAAGATTAACTTTTATAGCTTTGTCAAGAAGGTTATGTTCACCACATAAATGTGCAGTGATGTATGCAGAGTTATTTGGAGAAACAGCAAGACCAATTGATTGGGTTTGAGCTGTGTGTCCATTTAGCATGTTAAGCATTTTAAGTTGAATAACTGAATGGTTAGTGCCAGATTTAAAATCCAATCAAGCAAATTTTGACTATCGACTGAAACGTTTTCCCCAGACAGCCACTTAAAATGGCTCAGTGACCCACATTTCAGTCCTGTCTCACCACTAAAAAAGCACCGCTTCTCTCTTCTGTTCACCATGATTACTACCTCAAATCCCTTGTTGTTGTTTGTGATGACTGCCTCCTGTGACATCATTGTTTTTGAACCAGCTGAACCAAGTTGAAGGCATTGATGTGGGAATTGTTTGCAATAAAGCAAATGATGTCAAGTCCTCAAGCTAGCCAGAACCTGTTCTTAAGTCCCCTCCATACTGGGAACATTCTTAATTATAGTTTATCTCACTCCTGTTTTAACATGACCTTATTAATGTAGGCTTAAAAGTTATAACTTTGTTAAAGATCAGTTTAAAGTAGAGTTATGTTACCCAAATGGGTGCCCAGCTTTGTGTGCAAAATAACTTAAAGGATTTAGAGGAATGATGAAGCTAAATGATGAGGTATAAAGGCTTAATATCCTGCTTTTTCACCACAGTAACATGTCCCAGATGTGCATAGCAGAGCCCCGAGGGAAGCTTTCATCAGTGACATCATCACAGCGGTCAAGACAGACACGGGCACCCCTCCGACACATGGGCCAACGCATTATTATGTGGTCCTCCATAAGACTTCTGTGTCTCTCTTAAAAAACATTTGTAACAGGAGAGGGATTCATTCCACCTAAGGTGTAGAAATCCAGCTTTTTCCAGCATCCAGATAGTTATCGTTTGACTGCAACAAAGCGAGCCATTGCTATTTCCTAAAACCTCTGCTTTCAATTTTCTCAGGAACATTTTTTTTTTCTGGAAGCTCCCATTCGTCCCTCGGCCACAATGTGCTGACAGAAGCAGTTATCACAGCTCCCAATAATGTGAGCGTTTCCACCGGTGAGCACAATGAAAGGCTTTGGGAAGTCTTGTCAAATCCATTTATTTTACAACACCAGGCTACAGTGGAGAGGACACAAAGGGATTTTTTATTCTTTGGTTCAGTAGTAGAATTCATTATTGGGTTGATTCTGTCCCAGTTTTTTTTTAAACCAAAATGCAGAGCGTTCCAGTCAAGGTTGTTTGAAGTTTCATGTAATGATTATGTTTAGAATTTAGAGCAATCTCCATCTACTGTATCATCACTAGCATAAAGCTGGGCAGTTTTTTTTTAAGGAAACATTCTGAATGGAGGCTCTCTGCTTGATTTGATTAGAGAGAGATTTTGGGTTTTATATGTGTTGGACGTCTTCCAGTCTGATGAAGCTCCAGCATCATAAAAACATTATTTGGACTTGTGCACTGAAAATCTTCCCTCTTGTGTTCAGTATTACATTGTTAACAATCATAATGTTTCTGTATCTCAGTGTAGGGATGCAATTATAAGGAAATAAAATAACAATTATAAAATAATGATTATTTCTTGAATGACTCACCAATGGTGAATCAATGATGAAAAATACCCCAGTGACTGTTTGCAGACACATGACTAACAGGACATCACTCAGTTCCATGGACTGTGGAAGTACCAGTGTTGTAAGAAGACTGTCGTGTATTTTAGACAATTATACTGCAGAGATGCATTTTTGAGACACTAAAGTGAGTACAGAACAAAAATGTCAGTAAGCTGTCAGATGAGTCTGATTGCCATAAGGAGATTCACAAACAGAAAAACAAGCACTAAGACGGCACTGAAGTAGCCGCTGAACAGCAGTCGGACAGCATTGAGCTCGGCTGTTTACAGTGAGGCTCGGTATAGGATAAACAGCCACTGCCCGGCGAAAAAATTTGGTGACCTCCCCAGGGATTATGACCGCTGTCTGTTTTGGATACATGATTATACTTGAACACAGAGTGCACAGTTTAAAAATGTCTACTGATGGAGACTTATCGGGTTTGAATGATAAACTGCAGAAACCTCGATGGGAACTGGAAGACATGAGACGATTCAGGTTACCAGTGGATGCACGTCTATAAATTTTGGGTTTATGTTTTCAAGTTTGGTGAAACACCAGAATGACTTTAGGATGATTCAGGATTCAGAGGATAGCAGAGGCTGTGAGTAAATCTGCAGTCTGTGGAACTGGTCATGTGGACATTTCTACTTCTATGGACTCAAATCAATGTGCTTCAAATGTGAAGGACAAGCCAAAAGGCAAAATGAAGGGTTATACTTAAATAAAGTTTTCATCTTGCACAGATTGTTAATTGGACAAAGACACAACCAGGTTTTTGATTGTAAATTTACAATTAAAGACATGCTAGCAATAGCGTTAGTCCATGAAATGCTTATGTTGCAAATGATAGTTTAAGCTCCATTAAAAACTGACATTTAAAGCCTTGTTAGAAAAGTCCACTACACAACAGTATGTAATTATGGTCAGATATGTAGATTTAAGTTCATGACGGGGACATTTATAATACTTTAGTGCAAATTTCCAGTAAGTTACATGCTGAATGGCATCACTTTTGACATCCAGTGGAAATGGAACAAAGTGTTAGTAACATGCAAACAGTCAATAACTCTGGGGTAGCTATGGTTCACTGGTAGATTTGGTTGTCTCTTGACTTCTCCTGACTTTGGAATTCCTCGCAGGAGCTTCAAATTTGGTATTTCAAGTAACTTATTACAAAAGTACATTTACAACTATTTCAATAAGTCATCTCCATGTTGGAACAAGGATCTTATCCTCTCGACATCTTTGCACGGATGAAAGCAAAGCCATATGTTCGGAGCTGGGTGTAATGGTTGTATCAAGCATCCAAAGTGCATATTTGTGCTGTCATGAGTATTCTCCTCCACTGTACATGCTGACAGAGAGAGAAGCCAAACAGCCCTGAGCTCAGCTCATTAGGATCTCTCTGTGTTGTGCCCTGTCAGGCTCACTCTGCCAAGGTAAGATGTTCTTCTCCTCTGAGAAAGGAAGAGACAGCATGGAGGTTTAAGGGGAAACTTATGTGTGCGAGCACAAAAAGGAAAACATAACAACCTTCTTGCTATAAAAAGATTTGTATCCGTATCAAAAGAATATCACCTTTTTGAGGGGTGATGTGAGTCATGAGGCATCATTATTTTGCTCAAGGATGTCCTTGAGTGAAACATTTAATCTCAACAGCTGCTCTTGAGCTCGAGCTAAGCTCTGACCTCTTAGCTATGTGGGGGTTTCCAAATATGTAACCTATAAAGTGTCCAATAACATTACAGTAAATGTTTTAAGACCCCTAAAATAGAATTCATCATGTTAAAACACCAGTAAAAAGCAACCAGTAACTGAAAATCTCTTTAAGTTCAGCCTGTTGAGCCCTGAAGCACACAGGTCATAGAGTAAGAGTAATGATCGGCACCACTCACCCTACAGGGATATATCTGTAGGACTTTACATTCTTATCCATGCATGAGGTCTGGTGACAGCAGGAATAAATGACCAACAGGAGCAAAAAGCCACTGCAGAGCCTCTTGGCGCCTATTAAAGCACATAGATATACTCTGACCCCAGTGACATTTTACATGTAGATATATTCTGTGCTCGCCTGCCCTGGACCGTGCACACTGTATTGATTGACCCAAGGATCATTGCCTGCCACGGTACGGATAGTAGAAATCATTATATGCTTTTTTTATTACTTGGAGAGGATTTGAATTGGATAGAATATGGAAAAGCAAATTGTTTAAGGTAAATAAAGACGGGAAGGTGACCTTGCTATCTGGAAAATCCTCAGTTGTTCTCATTAGTCCACTCCATGTTGAGTACTGAGCTGTCATCTCAGCCTGACTTCCCTCTAATGAGAAAAGGCAAAGGTGTTACTTTATGCCAAAAAGGGTGTTGATCTCCTCTTCCCTGCTGTGGGGTGAAAGTGTCTTTGGTGTGTAATATGTCATTTCTAATGTCCTGCTCCACCTTCTCCTGTGTGTGAAGGACTAGTGACATGTGCAGCTGAAACTCAATTCAGGGGTTGCACACTTGAAGTACCCAGCCCTCTTAGCAAATAAAGACTGAGTGAAGCTGATCTGAAGTGAGATGGTGTTGTATCAGGGCACTGTAGGCGACCTTTCTGTTATTCATCTCAAAGTTTTTTTTTAAATATAACAAATTACAGTTGAATGGTGTTCATTATGTCTTTAAGTTACATAGCTATAGTAACTTTCTTTTATCTCAGACATGCAGATTCTTCACGTATCTTGACATGTTTCGGTGGAAACTTCCGCCTTCCTCAGAAGTGTCACCAGATGATAGGAGTGACGTGTTAAATCAGCTGGTGTTATGGAGGTGTGACCCTCCTGTCAAATTTTCTGACACACAACGGAAAGAACATCAGAAGGAGTGTGAAAAAGAAACAGGAACAAGACAAACAAGATCAATAAAAGAAAATGCACAACAGGAAAACTACAAATTTGCCATAACAGACCACTGCAGAAGGGAAAATCATCTCATGGACTGGGACAAGGCCAGAGTCATCCGCACCAAGGACAACAAACACCAGCGCTGGATTAGGGAAGCCATCGAGATCAGGAAACGGGGCCCAGGGCCGGTGAACAGGGACGAGGGGGCATATATGCTCTCACACACCTGGAGCAGCGTCCTGCAGAGGCGAACGGACAGCGGGAGGCGTGACCCTCCTGTCAGAAAATTTGACAGGAGGGTCACACCTCCGTAACACCAGCTGATTTAACACGTCACACCTATCATCTGGTGACACTTCTGAGGAAGGCGGAAGTTTCCGCCGAAATTTGATCAGATACTTGAAGAATCTGCATGTCTGAGATAAAAGAAAGTAACTGTATCTATAACAAATTACAACAAAAAAAACACCAAGTCAACATAATGCATACTCACACCAACAACTGTACATGTCCATCAAATAAAATACACCTTTGAGAACATGCATACATATGTATCTGTTGACTAAAAACAGTTTGAGAAGCCACATTACCTCATTAACCTCATTAGCTCTTTATTAGAATGTATCGTTGATTTGCACCAATTGACGTAGCATATTTTTGAAAACATATTTAGTTTAGGCCTGTGCATTAGAACTGGTAAATATCAAATTGAGCTGAAATACATGGTGCCAGAATTATTACATCTAAAAAAAGGTTTTTATTTGGCAGGGAAAGGTGGGTGCACTTGCTGACTGCATTTAAAGGAGCCCCCAACAGGGTATTGTTGCTGGTGCTTTACTTGTTCTCTACGGATACATTGTGTGAATTGGGACACAGCTGGCAGCTCCAACCCATTAAGGTTTAAGTAATATTCAGCCCTTTGTATCAGATTTTACATTGAAATAGTCAACACAGTGACACTGTTTTCAAACAAATGCATTATGAATGACACTGAATACAGCTGCTGTACATGAGAGTGCTCATCTTTTATTGTATGCACTTAAATTCATTCTGTAATGGAATAATAGTGCATGAAATGGACATCATATCATCAGTTACGTGTTATGTAAGGAGTGAATATGAATAATGAATGTTAAATCAGTACAGCCTCTAGAATAGCTTTCTAATGTTGTATTTGAGCTTCTCTTAGCAGCATAGCATGGCTTTGGGACGGAGTGTAGTGTAGACGATTTAATCAGGAGCTGATTCATTAAATGTAAAGGACGTCCAGTCTGAGTGACCCGGAGAACTTACAAATATAATGGTATGACAATACAGGAAAAATGCCAGACAGAGTTGTGTTTGCAGCTTTTTTCAGCAATAGAAACTGAATCATTTATTCATCCATTAAGGGTGTATAACATCCGTGCGATCAAATAAAAGTAAATGCATGAGCCTTGGCATCTTTAGTAATCAGATTCCGACCTGCTTTACTCTCCATCCTGAAATGCACTTAGAGCTTGTATGAACTTATTTCCTGTCGATGACATCACTCACGCTCCTTAGTTTGTCTTTACGGTTACAAGCTTCTTTGTCTCCAACGTTTCACATCCAGAGCCTATATTCATAGCCCTGTCATTCTGCAGGTAGCAGCCGACAGCAGCAGTCACAGCCTTGAGGAGTTGTTTATTTGAAGGAGGCGGTCGATGGCACAGATTGCCCTGTGAGGCTGTAATTACACTGAAATCTAAAATGGCAGCCTTTGAAAACAGATGAACTGGTCAATAAGTCACACCACCAGCCTTCCACTGTGAACCCCTTCTTCACGTAACTGGTACTTTTTACTGCTTGCACCAATTAATACTCACAGAGAGTAGCAGCAACAATTGATTGTTGTGGTATGGAGAGAAACATTAAGTCGTGGTATAAATCAATGTAAGGGGTTTGACCATGTCAGGAGAATTGCTCATATTTCTCAGGCTGTTTATTTGTTCAGAAAGTGAATTGGCTGTTTTGTCCTCTTTGTGTTTGGTGTTTTATCGGAGAAATGACAAAGGGCAGAGCAGAAGAATTAGCTGAGGATCAACATGATCTGAGAGGGACGTGGTTTATTTCCATGAGTACAATAGATGCTTTTCTCATGTGAAAGGCAATATCATAAAATCAGCCTTTTTTTCAAGCATCGTAGTTTCTTACAGAATGTTTGGGAAAAATGGTGAATCCAGATGCATTATTCACCTGAAAAGTCAAATATTTTGTTTTTTCTGCATATCAAGTACATAGTCAATGGAGTGTTCACTGTGAAAAACAGGAATTGCTTAATAATTTGTCTTTAAAGTGCAACTTAGCAAAAGGTAAAATTAAAAAAGACATTCATTCACAACAAAGATTACTAACAGCTTTCCATTGACTTTCTTAAGCCCAAATTCCGCTGCATGCGTATCTGGTCCGTCTCCGCTCCGCTGCGGCAGCGGAGCCGATCCGTTTCCATTATAAGCAATGCGTGTACTTCAACCAGCTGCGGCACGGCTCCGGCACGGCTGGGTATCTGCTCCACCTGCCTCCGGCAGACGGAACAGATACGCAGAGCTTCAATTTTTGCCGGATGCCGGACCACGGTGGAGCAATTTAGCACACAGAATATTGTGCGGGACAGGAAGTTGAGCACAAACACAAAATAAAACATCCGTAGATGTTTCAAAATAAAATAAACCGTGTCAACGGAACGGAAAAGTACTGTACCTGGAAAACGTCATTTAGGGCGGAGACAGACCTGGTGTTAAAAGTTCAGTCTCACCCCACTTCACCATGGATGAGGAGCTTTTGATTTTGGAGGTGCAAAACCACAAAATACTTTATGAGCTCGTTGACCCGCTGCAAGGCGGAGTCGCAATGCTTCGTACCGCAGACGGATCCAGTGGGAGTTGACGCATTTCAGATGACGGAGCAGAGCGGAGCAGAGAAGGACCGGATACGCATCCAGTGGAATCCCCCAGTTAATATCTGTACAAGTGCCCGTCCATCCATCAGTCTGTCCACAGATACCACACCTTTCCCTAAACTAACAGCATTAATAACGCATTGGTATGTGCCAAAATCATTTAAATATTCCTGTAATATTATTGCAGTGTCTTAAACTATAATGGCTTTTTTAATTTATTTGACATTATCATTATTCTTAACCATGGATTTTGAAACTTTTTTTAAAAGAAAACAGAGAAAAAATAGTAAAGCACACTGATATTTATTTATGAGGACACCAAATAATAGTTATTTACTTGCATTCCTGAACAGAAAACAATATTTTTAGTGGTTGAATGTCATGCTTGATTAATTTCAGACTTCTCAGAGGAGCCCACTGAGCTGGCTCAAATGTGAGTATTAAAAGGGGAATTTGGGTTCAAATACCTCATTCAGTTGTCAACCAACTTCCAAAAATGATTTCTAGAACATTGCATGTGGTGTGTAAAGGCCTTAAACTTTATCTGGGACTATAGGCAGCATGTGAGGTCATGTGTCTTTATGTTTTTTTAGCACAATGTAACATAAATTCTGATCCTGGATTACATCCCATTCCACCATAAGTAAATGTGCCACTTGTTACAGTTATTGATAAAACCATGATGGCTGTCACTAGTGAGATTCCACAGTTGAAAGGGATTGTTTTGCATTTTTGCTGCTGGCAACACTTGCTTTAGCTCCAAAAAAATGCTCCTTAACATGCGAGTCATCCTGGATTTGACTTTAATCTGTCAGTAGGATGCAGGTACACAGACATGTACCTACAGGGCTCGTTGATTGGCTCCTCTTGGATCCAATTACTGCCACTCTGCATGACTCTGTGTCTGTGTGCTGAACGATGGAGGCCAGTGGAACAGGGCACTGATGTCATCACACACCTCCCCTCACCCTCACCCTCAACCCCCTTGTCTCCCTCTTTCTCATCACTGGGGACATCTGGGATCGGATCTGCCTCCCAGATACAAATAGTCTGATTTTTCTTTTAGTCTGTCTTTGTGGATTGTATTCTCTCAGCCCCTGTCTTCTTTCAAACATGTATTGCTCTAATTGATGATGAAATCTTATCGAGGAACAGCACAAGAAAGAAGAAGACTTAATGACAAGGAGGCTTTGGGAAAGTAGGACAGATCCAAAACTTCAGCTTTACCTAAAATGACCTCTTTTGAACTGTTTTAGAGGTTAAAGGCGAATAATATCCTGCACAGATCGTGTTTCTGTTTGTTCCAGGATGTGTTCATCTAGTCCGTCAGTGCTTTTCTTATTCAATTTCAAAAACACTTTGAGGGCTTTTTGTTCAAAATCTGCTACAATGTCCACTCTGACTGGAAGACCCAGTCCACAGGACACTGGGCCTCATGCTCATTTATTCCTCCTGATCACTAAGCTAAACATGGAGCTTTTATCCACACTTCAGACTGGAGTGTGGACTGATTCGATTTTAGTCAGAAATAATTGATTATCATGCTTATCACATGCTTATTAATCACAAGTCCGATTAACGTCAAACTTTTGCCAGTTTATCTACTTCGTCAAAATTTTCAGTTTTGCTTAAGGATGATTTAATTGTACTTTGAAGGTCAAGGGCTTGGTTATTTGGCATTAATACTCATCCCTAGTAAGATATGTTACACTTACACACACGCACACATAATGTCCATTCTAACAAAAGGAATGTCTCATTTATTTTTTTTATTTTTGGGGGCAGTTTTGATTCTTTATTGACAGGAGGGAGACAGTGGATAGGCTTATGAGAGGGGGTGAGAGAGAGTAGGGGAAGACACTCTGCAAACTGGCCACAGCCTGGATTTGAACCTGGGCTGGCAGAAGTTTGTAAATGAGTCATGCCTGGTTGCTTACCGCTCTGCCAAACCAGCACCCCCTGGAATTAAGCGCTAAAGGTTGATTGGGGCCCCAAGGTCATAATTTGATTCTAAATGCTACATCACACAAAATGCTTTAAGGAATTTTCTCTCAACTTTGGACAAATGTCAACTCAGACTCAAGGACTGCCACGGTTAATTCTGGAGGTCAAAGGTTCAAGGCTAAGATTGTTGGACCTCAAATTCATCTCTTGGTTGGGACTGGATGTCTTCAGAGTGGCTTCAGGCATTGGGTCTTCTTTTAAACTCTTGCAGTATGTTGAAAATACATAAAGGCATCCCTTTAAACTTTGCACGTGTCCACTTTGATTGAAGTGTCAAAGAATAAAGGCCATGATTGCGGGACCTCAAATTCAACTCTTGTCTGCAAACCCAATTTCTCAAATGCATTGAGGGACTTCCATCACACTTTGTACAAATATCCATTTTTAGGTCAGAATGAACTTTGACAATTTGAAGGTTTTAGGAATCCACGTTTTTTCCTTTTTTGTGAGCAAACTATCTCAAAAAGTGCATGACACATTTTCATCAAATATTGCGAAAATGTTGACCTCAAATCAAGAAGACATTATTCAAGGACATGGTGATGGGTCATTTGGACATCTGTGTATTTTAAGAAAAAAAATTGAAAAAAAAAATTAGGATTATTATTTTTTAATTAAATCTGCATAAAGGCCATCTGGACTTATTTCTATTCACTTTTATAAAGCACTTTTATTAAAAGGCTCAGTGATGAACTTAATATATTTTGATCGTCAAAGGCTGAGGTCCAAGTGAGCACCATTCAGTCAGGTATTTTGGGAGGTATTTCGAATTTGGCACAAACCTTTACTCATGAACAGATTTGATTTTGGAGGCCAAATGTCGCTGCAACCATAAACTATCTGAATATGACCCCAAATCATCTTTCAGGCGAGACACTGCCCAGCCAGAGGAGTAGGGCTTTTGTATGATCCAGTGGTCGGTTGTTAAGTTTTTAGGTGACGTTGCCCTCTCTAAAACCCTCTAACCTTCACCTTCAAACTGAGTATCGTACAGCAAGTCCCAGGAGAGTGAACACGTGCATTATGATTTTAATGACTTTAGCAGTCATCCGTGGCACATACAGAGCTTCCGTAGTTTGAACCTGATTATTATTCATGACTTCTTGGTTAGTGAGATTATGCTTTGTTTCTGCAGAAATTGGACACCATTGCCACTTATAGTGTCTGCAACAAGGGATTCAAACCATCAAAATCAGACCTCATAGTCTCTAGCCGTTAAAGCTGAAGTTTCTCCATGCCTTAGACTCGTTTTTATAACCAAGGGGCCATTAAAGCAGCCTCTTTAGGTATCACTTTCCCTCTCCTTCGGGTGTGACAAAGCGCTTTCACCCTGCTCGACCTTGTCCTCGTATCTCAGCGACACAACCGCTGCTGGCACGTTTTTACAGCACTAAGGATATCTGTGGAAATGGCTGCGGGGCAACATGAGAGAGCATCAAGAATTGAAAGAGTTACTTATTTTTATATTTATGTTTGTTTATTCATTTTTGCTCTGTCACTGCATTTAAAAGAGCAGGACATGGCAGGGATGTCCCCAAGGAGGAGGTCAAAGATTTGTAAGCGTTGATGCCTGAGTAATCACAGCAGACTGGAGTACCATGAGATGTTTGTGTGATGCATTCAAAGAATAGGAAGTCACGTGGCAGATTAAAAGCAAAATAACCTAACATTGGAGTCAAATCAAAGTGGGAAACATTAAGGGAAGAGGAGAGAAGTAAAGGAAACAAGGAAGTAAGATGTTCTTTCTCATATGCTGTCTTTGTAATCTGTCCATTCCTCTTCATCTACATATTTAAAGAAGACTCTGGCAGTGAGGAAGCAGCAGCAGATGGCACTGTCACCTGGAGTGCATGTGCAATGATAGATGGCCACCTGTGTCCCGCTCCTCTAACAAAAACAAGGTTTTCTTTACACTTACATGTTAGATATGTGAGTAAAAATTGGCTAAAGCTGCTTCAACGTGCTCTTTCTAGTTCCTAAGGAGATTACCAAGCCAAATCTACTCAAGCGGCTGATCAAACGTGTCCGCTGTGCAGAAATACAGACACTTATAAATCACTTTAATCTCCGCGCCGGGGGATAATCCCTATAAAGTGATGCTACACGCACAAGTTTGCACACAAACTATCAGATCTTATTTTTTTCATTAATTCCACTGTCATTCTTACTACAGTGCACACAAGATGGTGCTTATCTTCCTGCCTTTTCTTGTGACAGCCCCAGCATCAAAGTAAAAGATTTATTTTTTTTAGTTATCTGCAAGCTGCAGCAACAATTGTGGGAAATAAAGTATTTTCAAAAGTTTGAAATGTAAAATGCACTATCATAGGCAAATCCTATATGAGAAAATCTGCTGAAGTCTGGAATTCCTTGGGTATGGACTTACAGCATAGAATGCTCTGGTCTGTACTTACGGATCTGTTATTTGACGGTTTCACATCAGCAAACTTTGAAATAAGCCGTGTGATTGGCTGTCTGCCATTTCAGGGTTTTCCTTGCCTTCTACTCAATGATTGCGAGGATAGAATCACCTCGGACAGAATTAGTAGCACTGATAATAGATGGATATAAGTATGGATGGAAGCAAAAATATGAATATGAAGGTGTGTTAACAATGGGCCCGGCTAATGTGGGCAGCAGTCATGCTCATGTGAATGCACCTTAAGGGCATCGAATGATCTATTATTAGAATCCCAGCTTGAGTAGAAACATCTGCTTGATGCAGGATTTAAAACCACCAAGTGTTTGGATTTACCTCCTTCTTAACTGGAATGCAACAGAAAGGATGAAAATTACCTCTATTCAGCAGAGTTTTGGACATTCTGTAGTTGATATTCATGCATTCAGTTTCTCCTTTGAGGTTGTGGGGAGGCTGGAGCCTATCCCAGCTGTGGGCGAGAGGCAGGGTACACCCTGAACTGGTCGCCAGTCGATCACAGGGCCTCTATAGTTGATAGTAAAGGAGGTGTGCTAACCCTTTTCCCACTCACTAATCTCTATGTTGTGCTTTTGGTCACATCAATAACTAGATGAAGTTGGGGTGCTGGTTTGGCAGAGCAGTAAGCCACCATGTCTGACCCATTTCCAAACTTCTGCCAGCCCAGGTTTGAATCCACCCTGTGGCCAGTTTGCAGAGTGTCTCCCCCTACTCTCTCACCCCATCTCATAAGCCTATCCACTGTCACTCTCTCCTATCAATAAAGGCACAAATGCCCAAAAATAACCTTAGAAAATAACTAAATCGAGTTTTTGAATTTCCATTAACCAGCAACAACAAACAACATTTTCAGTACAGTCCATTTTGGTTTGTCCGCCCCACACCATGGTGGTTATCCAAAGACTGATGTGGATCCAGGAATATTTTTAAGGATGTGTTAACATTGCTAGAGAACAGTTTTCCACATTTTTGCTAATAACTCAAAAGTTCTCAACTAAAAAGAAATATTGGTGATGCTACAATGGGGAAATTTAAAAGGCTCATTAACATTGCAAGATCAGGTAGTTTTACCCCATTTTATTCATAACTAAAAAAGTTTGCCATGGTGTGAATTATCTGAATCTTGATGCAGATCCAGGAATATTTTTTCATATTTTTTAACATTGAGAGATGGGTCAGATTTCCACATTTTCACAAATAACTTGTCAGGTTTGAACTCTGAGCATTTCTACTTTAAAGCTCAAGTGAGGCTCACAATAAACAGATGTATGAAAACTTTCCTAAATGATAACATTTGTGTTTTTTTTTTGGGGGGGGGGGGGGGGGGGGTATGTATATTTTTGGGCATTTTGTGCCTTTATTGATAGGAGAGAGACAGTGGATAGGCTTGTAAAAGGGGGAGAGAGAACAGGGGAAGACACTCTGCAAACTGGTCACAGGCAGGATTCGAACCTGGACCGGCAGAAGCAAGTACATGGGGTGCTAACCACTCCGCCAAACCAGCACCCCTAACATTTGTGTTTTTGATATGACCTCTGTAGTCATTTCACACTAAATGATGGCTATGCTGTAACATCAGGAAACTGTTGTTCATGTACTGTTGTAAGAGAATGATAGCCAGTATTTGCAGATCGAAGAAAAAGAAAAAAAAGCTTTTTTCCCATCATCCTTGGACACATCAGAAACCAAAAGCCTCATCACACATGCTTGTTTGAGCCTGATTTGGGATTCAAGAAAACATTTTAAGTAGGGAGGAAATCTGGGGATTTGACAAGTTAAAGGTAAAGCCTTCTCTCAATAGCTAAGCATGAGATATTTTAAGCTTCTGGATAATCACAAGGCTTCAGTATTTCATGATCTTTTCCTTACTTTTGGAGGATGTTAGCACAGTGAAGAGTCTTAGCTTTCTTGCATTTTATCAGCTTTCTCTTCAACCTTTCCTTATACACTTACATTAAAGCTGAGATCAGCTGATCAACCTTTAAACAAATAAATAATTCATCATCATCATTTTTCCGAAACTTCTCAGTTTTGGCAGCTGAAATCACCACTCGCGTAAGGTGTTGATGTGAACATCTGTGCTTGTGTTTACATATATGCTCACTGAGGGAATCATCCAAATCTCCATCTGCTAAAGAAATATGGTCCACGTAGTGCTCTGTATCCTCTCTGGTCCAACAAAAGAAACTGCAGATCATATGTCCCACTCTGTCTCAAGTCTCCCGCTATTGTCTCTCCCAAGTAAGGAAGGAGAAGGATGGGAAGGGGGGGCTCCTTTGAGAGCTGTCATCCATTGCCATCCATTATCTCAGTAGCCGGCTGTGGATGGCTGAGCACCATCAGCCCTGTGGAGCGCAGTGGGACTCGGGGTTAGTGGGGCTCCCAGTCAGGACGCCTCCCTCACACCGCTGTGAGCCTCCCGGCGGACGGCATCACACTGGTGAAAAGGCGACTTGAATCCCGCTCCTCCCTCCTCCTCTCTCCACCAAAAACCTACAAAGAGCAGTTAAACTGTGTGAAGTCAGCAAGGCTCTATTCATTAAGCTGCAGACTTTTGTTAAATTATAGTCCCGTCTCAGGTTCATGTCAGTTCACCTGGCTGGAGGATACAACTTCCTGGATAGCTCTGCTAAATCTGCTGCCAGATTTACTGTAATTCTGTCAAGTTAAACACAAGCAGGGTTTGTTTAAGTTAATAGGCTGTCATTTATTTGGGGTTTTTTTTATTCTCAGAAATCACTGCAAATCATTTGAAAAAACATTTCTTAAATAACACAGCTTTAGATCTGGATCTTTTAACAATAAGAGATGTAAAAAATTATATTTTACATAGTTGTGCATTTTCTCCGAATATTCTATTTGAAAAAAGGTATAGAGCCATATCATAGACTTGTCTTAAAAGTGTTTTGCCATGCAGCACAGGTGATATTCTTTTCTTCCACCAGGCACAGCTGTCATTTTACACCAGTAGCTCAGGGCTGTTTAAATAACAAAACATGCACCCTGAGGGGCGTGTTTGTCTTAAAAGAGGGGCGGTCAAGTACAAGGCAAGCATGTTTATGTATTCAGGATGCAGGATATGACTGCCTTTTAAACTACTTAAAACCTGGACCAAAGTCTGTGGCGCAGTATGACTGTGATACCTCAGGGATGTGGCAGGGAGATGGGTTCTTATCTGTGAGTTCAAAACATACATGCTTTCCAAAGGGGAGGGAATAAAAGCTGCATCTAAACCTCCACAAAAACAAAATCTGAAGTCAAATAGGTAATAAATATAACCTCCCAAAACATGATGCAAACGGTCAAACAAAACAGGACACAGGACCTGTAATATCAAAGCATTGTTGATAAGATCCAATTAAGTTTAATAATACAAACCAAAACATGAAAAAAAAACCACACATTTAAAGGCTCTATTGCAATAAGGCTCCAAATATTAGTATACATACCTCTGAGTGCCAACAGTCATTTCATCCATAGGTATTAATACTGACTATCCAGCGTGTTTTATGCATGCATTATAGTAAAGATTGAAGCAGAGAAAATGATAAAAAGTTTTGTTGCAACCAACTATTGATGCTTGGTAAATGCAACACTGGAAACATAGTTTTGTCAGATCAAGTCATAATTTGAGATACTGTTAGCTAACAAGGTTACAATTACTTAATGTGTAAGTGTCCAGCATGTCTTTTTGATATTTTCTGATGTTTTGACAATGCATTAATGAAATTTAACTTGAATCTGAGCATATATATTTTTTTTTACAATATTATTTTTGTGCTATATATTAATCTTAATAATGTGTGTATAAATTAATTAATTTAAATTCCTTTAGGGTCATTCTAGTACACTACTTTCATTTCCATCTATACTTACATGTTAGCCACAAAGCTGTCGCTGAATCTTTTCTGAAAATAAAAAAAAACTGATACAAAAATGAATAAATATACTTCCCTGATGAGATTTTTTTATGGGTTTAAGTGATGAAATGATGTAAGAATTGATTGGCATACTGAAAATGATGTATTTCCATTGCATACCTTTAAAACTTTTACAAAAGCTGGTTTATAACATCGGGTAAACTCAATATGTGTATTGGTACCTTTGTACCTTTGGCTCCTCTGATATCAAACTGGTTATTCAACAGAAACAAACAAACTACACTACAAAAACAGCCTTTACATCACTCTGATTGTTCTTGAACACAATAGTGTGCTTGACTACATGGGTCCCAGTGTGGAAACTTTATAAAATGTCTTTTTCTGTTGTCATTTTTACTGGTATAATGTCTTTCCCTCTTAAAATGGACTCTCTTCACACAAGCACATCACACATCCAGTCAATAGTGAGGTGAGGAGGAGTCAGTGGACTCCAGCAACAAAATAGCTTGCCACATCCAGGTCAAAGTAATCGCACAAGATTTTACTTGTACTGAGAAAAATGTCAAGTCTGCAGAAGAAAAAAAAAAACTCTTAACCAAACTGCCTGTTAAGCTCCACCGAGTTTCATCATCATAAAACCAAAACATGTAATCCATTTTACAGACACCTTTCACTCCACTGTTAAATAAAGTGTCTGTATCTACACTTATTATGCCTAATTGTAATTACTGCACAGCCAAAATAATTTTCAATGGAAAACCCCTTCAGGTTTTTTAATGAAGTGAGCGGCACTCCTGGGAGCTGAAGGCTGCATGCAGACAGGAATGCATGATTAATCCATAAAAATGCCTCTGGAATGCAAGTGCTTGGTCTCCATCCAATTTGGGATCAAAGGAGCTGGGAAAAAAGAAAAACAGTGTATACTTGTCCCGGCAGAATAATTGCCTTTGATATGATTAATCATTTAATGGATGTGATAGTGCATGTCTTACTGCGCCTCATAAATCATATATTTGCTGCTTGGGTTGTATCATGTATGGCATTCTTACATCGGTATGATCACTGGACGCCTTGTAGCTACATTGTTGGGTGATTGAGTTGGTCAATTGATTTGAATCGTGGTCTTGTAGGGCAAGCAAGTCCTGAATCACTGGATAGAATTACATATAGTGGTTTGTATGAAGAGACTGAAAGCTCTTGTGAAAAAAATCATTCACTGCTGTCAGTGTAATATTGTTTGTTGCTCAGATCGTACTGGCTGTATACAGGGTATTATTACAATGTATGCTGTATACAGGGTGTTATATCAGTGAATCAGCTAATCAGAAATGTATGTTTTTTAAAAGCATTACAAGTCTTCAATATGAATTTACAAGGTATAATTTCTATTTTCTTTCTACTTTAGCATTAGTTCTAATTACTGCTATATGCAACTTCTCATTTGATGCAATGTACAATGTCAAAAATGTGACACTTTTTGTTGTCTTGCAATATAATTTTCTATTATTTTAAACATTTTTTCCCTTTTTGTATTGTTTGGATGCTTGACTTTTATTTAGTTCTGCAATTTTCTTGCTGAAATATCTGAACATAGCAATGAGAGGAAGTTATCACAGTCAAATACTGATCATACACCATAGGACTAAACAGAGACTTTTACATGACTTGTTATATTGACACCCTCTCACATCTTAAGACAATTTGTGACAAGACAGGAAAACTTAAATTATCACTAACTGAAAGAGTACAAGTGGACGTAGTGCAATCAAGCCTATGTCCTTTCCCTACTGTTAAAAGAGGCATTTTTGTCATAAAATAGACAATTTCGCCTATATTTATTCACTTTTAAAAGTCTTTATTTAAAAATGGTCTTAGTAAGCTGTCTCCTGGATCTAAAGTTTTTGTTGCCTACAACGCTGGGTGTAAGTTCTTTGCTAAGAAACAATGGACAATGGATTTAAATTTCAGCAGTCAGTATCTTTACTGGCTGCTTGACACTTCTTTCAATAGCTGGTAATGGTGTGTAAGATGAGTATTTAAATTTCCTTTGCAGCATCTTCTTACTGAATACTTCGTGTTGAGCTCTGTCTTACCCGGGACAGTAAGGGATCCAAAAAACACCCAGAAGCAATTCATTATAATGAACAAGGGATGGTCTGGATTGTTTTTTGCACAAGCAGTGTCTGTCAGGTCTTGAAATTGTCTTTTAAATATTGATCTATTTGGAATCTTAGAGAGTAATAATTGTGATTCTGATTTTTTAATTTAATTAATTTTTCCACTGTTTTACTGAGCTGTTTGCTCCTTCGCATTCCTATGAAGCTTACCAGTATGAGTTTTCCTTTTGATGCTCTCTATTGTTTTAGACAAAGCTCACATCTTTGAACATCATTAGCATAAGACAACACTAAAGACATGATGTTATTGTACAGCAAAGACTGAACAAAGACCCCCTTAAAACTGCAGAAACAAAGTCTTAAAACCACCTTCACTTAACAACTGTGATTGCAGGAGGACGCCGTGCCAGCTAAACCCTCAAGTTTTTAGTCTGATTTAAAAATCTGCATCTTAAACATTGAATGGTAAATCATATGTGGAGGGGGGCCAGCAGGAGACTGTTCTGTTGTGCTAACAGTCAGTGCATTAGTCATTTATGTGACCAGCTATATTTCCATGATGCAGTGGGGTCTTGCGCTGTATGGAGAGTCTTAGAAAGCCTTAAAAGTATTTAGTGTAAGTAACATTTTTTAGTGTTTACCTGGTCACAGAGCAACATTTCACACTTGTAGATTAAATCTAATATGATACTACATTTCTATGATTTTGTAGGTGTTATTTGTCATTCTTTGTAATCAGATATTCCCTTTTTCAACTTTGTTTTGGTATCCTCAGCATGTAACCCCTTTTCTCCTCGGAGAGAACTCTTGAATCATCAACATCTGCCCTCAGATCAGAGCTTTGAACATGGAGCAAAATGCTCAGCAAACGGCTTTGCAATGAAATATTCATCAGAAAGCTCCACGAGTTGCCGTTTGAATCATGGAATCATGTCAGAAAGTTAGCAGTCCAAATGAGTCTGACTAGTTTTCTCAGACTTTCTTGCCTTGACATTTTAAGTGGGTCAATGAGGAAATTGGAGAACACTTAAAGCAGTAGTTTATTTTTACTGATCTGGTCATGGCAATAAATACTTTGGGAGCACAGTGAGAAAAAGACGGGGTATTAGTAACCGTATAAAGTCCTGTATGGTTTCAATTTCTCTGTCCCTCTTATACAATAAGTTCAAATTGTCCCAGAAAGCGCTTTTCTTCCTCCTGCCGTGCAGAATTTTTAACAGCAGTCTGATCTAATAAGCACAGCGTTGTGTGTCAACAAGCAGCAGGCTTCCACAAAAGAAAAATCTCTTCAGGCTTCAGACACTTGTTTCCCTCTTTTTTAATAATGATAGCTACTGTTTCTCTGTGTTTACTGTCTTATACCAAGAAAATGCTCATCGCAAGCCATGTGAAACCACACTCACACTATGATCTGCCTTGTTGAATATATATGCAACTGTGGCTATGAGAAGTGTCAGTGGTTTACAGTGTTAAGATGTCTTATTTTTTTTGTCATTTGGGCTGTACACAAAGTACAAGAAAGTAGTGTAAAGCTTCTGTGAGAGTTTTTTAGCCTGCTATTTAACAAGCTTTTACTGATGCATCTTTATGACCTCCAACAGCACTTGTACAAAACAGCGGAATATATTTTCCATTTACTGTAATTGACAGGATGAAAGAATGTACCATGATGTTTAAACCATATAATCCTTGAATGTCTACATTTAAAAATCATTACTTCTGTTTAAGAGAAAATTAAATTATTTTTAATTTCACGTCTGTTTCTGATTCACAAGAGACTATCACATTGAGAGAAACAGGTCCATTCTAGTAGAGAAGAGACTCTGTCCTCGTGAATACAAATGCCAATACTGGCGTTGAAATACTGGTATCAGCAATAATGAGTTCAGAAATATCAACTTTAACACATATCAGCAAAACCAAACATTATACATGGCTGTACAAAGCACTTTCAAGTTCTTCAGCTAGTACCAGTTAAAATCGATATGGCCGCAGCTGTTTCAAAGTGAGAAATTTCTGTTGTTGTTTTTTTTATCTATATAAGAAAATCAATATACGAAAATGTAATGGTGAAGCTTTCTTATGGCACTGTTGTCAAAATGCCCCATTGAAAAAGGTGTTTTTCCTGGTGGGGCTTACCACCACAACTCAATCACTTTTTTCCTGCTGTCGGTCACCTTATTCGTATGTTGATCTCAATTACCCTCATTTTTCTTAATAAATATGACTGCACAAATGAAACATGATGGCATAGCATTTTGAGTTAAAGCCCCTGTAATAACACTAACAACTAACAGCAATAACTCGCTTAAGCAGAATAATAAAAGTAAAATTTCATTGTTGGTCCAGACCCCAGTACAATGATTGACACTGGGAACGATTCATTAGTTCAAGATGCTTAAAGAGTTGATGGCTCACTCTCCTCTTACCCATCTGAAAATATATTTTCACCGTGTGCCCCTTCTATAAACCCCTCCCTGTGGTGTCCCTCAGGGCTCTGTCTTGGTCTTTCTGATCTTGCCTTATCTATTCCCTCTCCCTTCGGGCACAGATTTGAGAATAACTTTTGAGATACAATTTGCAGAGGATTTTCTTTCTTTTAAATCTGTTTTGAAGTTGTCCATAGGGCTTGGATGCAATGATGAAACTAAAGATGGATGATAGGTTTGTTTATTTGCAGTTAACACTCATAAACTGAAGCTTCTTGTTACTGATTCTTATGTCTGTTCTTATGAGGCACCACATGAACACCCTTTGCATAAGCCCCTGGTTTTGAACATCAGTTTCCACTTTTATTTGTTGAAATGATTTCCTGATGATTTTTACAAGTCATATTTCAGGCTTATTCCAGAAAAAGTCAAGTCATCAAGACTAATCTGAGAATTAACCCTGTTTCCAAGCATCTGATCCAGCAGCTGTGTCAGCTTGATCTATGTCACTGCTCCTTCTGCAGCTTTTCCAATAACTAATGAAGATCATAGGAAGGTTTGAGTCACTGTATCAGTGATGTATTTCACATTCATAATGCTGAGCCATTGTTCTCAAAACAAAGTCACATCTGCAGGGTCAAAAGGACACATCAGCCACAGCTGCAGACTGCATTAGGCAAACTTTAACCTTATTACAGCAGTCATCAGATCTTTGCACTGGCCACTCTGCAAACTTAATTTCAAACACACTGTATTTCCTTTTTATCTCGGATCCTGCAGCTTTAAAGCAGCACAGTCCTCTGAGTGTACCATCTGTGTGGCTTTAAAATCCAGACATAGACAAGCGCACAAAGGCATGCAGAGCTGAATCACAAACCACAGTCATTCCTCTACAGCACCAGAAGAGTCGCTCAGCCCAAACACGCAAATTAATTATCCATCTGAGCCCCGTCCACACTGCTCCAAAGTATTGATTCCTTTTCTTTTGCAGAGCTCTGTTGCATGTGTCCATCAGTATGTAACATAACTGCTCCAACACAAACATTAGCAGTGTCACATAAATCAAACATCAGTGTGTAATTGCTCTCCTAATGGAATGAGGACGCATCGATTTATGAAACTAAGTGGACGTCTTGTCTCAGACACAACACTAAACAGCTTTTAATGATGCCCCTCATCCCTGTGCCTGTTGTGTACCTCTGACTCTTAACACACAGCTACAGTATAAGACTTCAGAGCCTTCTGAGTGGCAGAAGTTCTTTTTGTCTACCTTATGAGGAAATCAGTAAAACCTGCCTGCAACAGATGAAAATCAGTATCTTTAGATGATAGTCAGCTCCCTGCAATAAAAGCAAGAAAATGAACTCTAAGTTTAAAAAGAATTTGCTTCAGCAGTTTGATCAAAGGCTGCTTTCTCTGGAGGCAGCTTTGTCCAACTTTAAATCCAATTTCAGTTCGGTCTTGCGGTTCCTAACAAGCGTATTATCCTAATTTTTTTGGCTGATATGCCCGCGTTGACTCCTTAGCCTCTCCTCCCTGAGTCAACCTCTCATGTTGATATTTCACATCCCTGTTATCGACAGTTAAGTTGACCTGAAAGGTCCTCCGAGGCGGGTCTGGCTGATGACAGGCCCCTCTGTGAGCTTGTTTCTGCAGGCGCTTTTAAGGAAACTGATGCCTTGGGGTGCTACAGTGACGGAGTTCATCCATTACGCAGTGACAGTTTGATGAATGTGTCAGGCAGTTTAATTATAGGAGTGTGTGCTTTAATATCACCTCCTTGTTTGATGATGTTATTACTGTAGCATTTGATTTTTCACCTTTACAATACCTTCACACAGGCAAGAGCAAGAACCGGAGGCAGGACCATACTGATGAACGTGATATCTCACAAAGGCTTTAAGGTGTTTTCTTCAAACTTGCGACGATGCTCACTGTAACTCAGAAGTGAAACATTTTTATTGTTAAAAGGTCAAAGTAATTTGCTTTGTGCACACCATCTTTGCAAAGCTGTACAACATTTGATTTCAGCTTTAAAAACAATACATTTTATCAAATGAAGTTCAAGAGTGAATTGTTTTGATGTTAGAGCTCAAAAATCAGAGTCATAGCGCCTCAGGCTCATTCCTTACTTGTGAAGGCTGTATTGCAAGAATGCTTTATGTGAATTCCTAAAACTTTGAGCTTACTGCATGTTCACTGTGACTGAAGGTTGAACTTTCTAGATTTGAGGAGAACATCAGTTAAGATCTGTTGTGTCATTGCAGTGCTGCTGGATTTGCCTGGATTTTCCAATGTCACATAGGCAGATCCATCTTGCCACGCTCCAATCTACATCTACTGTGAGCAGTCCAAAGCAGAATGGCCCAATCAGTTTCTTTTCAAGTAGAAAGTGATTGGAGCTCCAAGCAAAACAACAGCAGGAAGTGACTTAACAGAGATTAGCATAGATGCTAACAGCTTCAGTAGCAGCTTCATCAGATCTGGACAACATTTACTTACAAAATTAAAAAAACAAATAACAGCACTAATAATTTTTTAATAGAAAGGATATTTTTGCTGACTTTTGACATGTTTTACGAGGTGTCTCACATTCTATCCTTTACCCTGCAACATCTGATTGGCCTGTAATCAACGGGATTGATGGAACAATCATCCAATCACCTGCTGGATATAATTTGGAAAGGCTTTACCCATTCTCAAACTTTTTCTATTGACTGTTTCTCAGGTGGACTAGTGAACTATAGATTCTTCTGGTCTGTCCCTGCACTGGTTAGGTCCTGGTTCTCATCCCCTTTATGCTCTGCTTGTTAGCATAATGCTTAAACAATAATTTATAAATGTCCACTTAATAGGTCAAAGGAAAAGGTTACTCTGACATGAGGGTGGACTGTCAGGACTAGCAAGACCCTCTCTGTTGACCTAAATACTTGTGAACTTATATTTTATAACTGTGTACATCTTATCAATGCTAAGATAATAGCATAGCATCTTAATCTTATTGCCACTCTGCTTTGGTTTCACTGTTCCACTGTAGCTTGTTTCATTTACAGCTTTCATCTAATCAGTTTCCACCCCTGTATTATCTCTGGGTCAGATAATTTGGCTAAGCCTTGTAGGACTTTAGTTGAATCCCTCTGCAGTTTATCTCAGAGTCAGTTAATCAGCCTCAGGCCCTCAGGACTTCAACTGAAGCCTTTTGCAGTTACATTTAATTAGGGTTACATTGTTTGTTGTCATGGTGCTCGATAAATCAGATTTTAAGATTGAAAGAAGGAATGTAATTGTTGACATAACAAGGCCCATATTTCAAAAAATTAGTCAGACCTCACTGGGCTGAACTTAAAGTCCTGAACTAAGCAGCATATCAAAGCATAAAGAGTTAAAGTTGAATCATTAATACATATTTAAACAGCTCTAAAAGTTTAAAGCACTGTACTGTTTGGTTGTTTAAGATTTTTTTTGAAGTACTGTTATTAACATAGGTAGGCTAGAGGAGGAGAAGAAATTGATTTGATTGTGGATGTAGAGCTAAAACCTTTTCAAGTTGGATCTTTTATAAAAAGCACATTGCTGGGCTCGAAAACCTCAATTTACTCATTAAGGCAACACTCGAGCACAAGAGGATACTGATAAACCTGTGTTTCAAAGCTTCTTGAATAAAAATGAGTGCATTTCTAAAATCAAGAAGTAGGACACCGATATTTTTAATATTTTATGACTAACATTGGGAAGTTACTGCACTTCTCAATGTCTGTTTTAAGACAGTTATGGATGTGCAGGCCTCTGACTGGCCCAAAGAATGTGACAGACAAACAATTTTTGCCCTTTTCCATTAGCCCTACTCTACTCTACTCGACTCTGCCCAGCTCTGCTCTACTCGCCTTGTGCTGCTTTTCCATTAGCCCCAGTCGCCTGCCCAACTGGGTGCAGTGTTGCTGTAAACAGCTAAGCGGCACTGCGGTGACATCATTTTGAGCACAACACAACAATCTGTGGCTTTTTGTCACAAACTGAGTAAAAAAGGAAAGCAGAAGGCTGCTGGTGGCAAAAAGATATACCCCTTGAAAAGCACTGGAGAGTTTTGGAAGCTATACAACAGAATGAAGGGTGAGAGCAATCGAGCTGCAAAGAAAAGACGTTTGAGGGTAAGCTAATGGTAGCTACCGCTAGCATGCTAGGTCATCACGCTCATGACTCATCGATGAAGACATTGTCTGAACAATCAGTAGCCGGCAGTCGGTGATGTCATCTTTTAGTATCGACTCAGCTCATTTGGAACCAGAGAGGAGTAGGTACTAAAACTAGCTTGTTTTAGGAGGTACCTAGGGCTAGTGGAAACACGCTGCAAATCGAGTGGGGCTGAGTAGAGTAGGGCCAAGGCATGCTAGTGGAAAAGGGCCATTTGTTCAGTCACTTTTCAGTTTTTCTAAAAGAAAAGAAAAAAAAAACAGTCTGCCCTTCCCAGTTACTTTCTATGGGATGTCGTCCAGATTGACTTAAAAGTTATCCCATAGGTGCATGAAACTATCCATCTGGTGTGTCAAGTCAGTGTTCAGTTGTGTTATTGTGCTTTCTTTGTATCTTTACCAACATTGTGATTACCTGATTAATTGGAACTGTTGTTGTTATGTATTTATTGTTTTACACACCATGGTCATGACATAGAACACAGTTTTAAGAGAGTTTCATATTTGATGCTGCATCCTGTCAAAGAGCATAAAAGAAAAAGGGTTACATTTTTAAAAGGTGTCTTATGTATTTATATGTCTACAAGAAGTGTGTTTCACCATAAGATGTTAAGTATCAAAGTTACAGAGTCAGTGCTCTTAATGTATGATTTAGTCGGACTGTATGTACTTGTGGCAGAATAACACTGAGTGCTCAGGTGGACATTCACAGCATGTCACTACTCAGATGTGTTTGGAAACATGCACTCACCCCAAAATTCTGTGGGTAACAGAAGGTGCACCCAAGAGTCAATCAACAGACACCAACCCAGTAATTCTTCCAGACTTGAGGTTGGTAAAATGGTGGACCAAAGGCCAAATTTTCCCCACCTTCTACCTTAATTTGATCCACCAGTCAGTTTAATCTTAACTTAAATATTATCTGTTCCTTGCATGATAACAGCCATTTGAGTTAGAAATTGATGTAAAGAAAACAAAACAGTATTTATTTTCTTACAAAATGATATTGATCTGTTAAGTTATGCTTGATGAAGAGGTAAACCAGTATGGCACGATTACATTTCGCCAGTATTACAGCCAATTTATGGGATATCCATGACCATTTTAGTCAAAATATCAACGGTAAATATCTGCAATAATGTTCATATCTGTTCATATCTACTGATAATCAACTTTTCAGACAAACATCTGTCGATACCAATATTGGTCTGATGATATCCTGCAAGAAAACGGCAAAAATGGCAATATTGGAAGAGTGTAGAGCTATGATTGACCAATAGCAAACATGGAATTTAAAAAAATATATTTGTAACACATACTCTAATAACATGTAAATACTCTGAAAGTTGAAAGCTCAATGATGGATTAACAATTATTTAGCCCTTAGGCCATAAGGATCGACTTCATGTGGCAGTCAAGTTGCCTTTCTCCAGTTCTAGACCCACTGCTTTCCTTCCATCATCTGCCAAGTGTATACGTCACAGAGACCCAAAACCACCAGACGGTAGTTTTCATTTTGGGCTGAAATGTTATTTCTCACACAAGTGCAGCTGGTCACGCAGCTTTCACTCAGAGATTTCAGTCAGCTGTGATTCAGAAAAAAGGGCTGCAGGCATTTAGTGCTGCCAGCCTGTCTGTCACTTGTCCCTCCTTGGCTGGCAAGGGAGTGATAGACAGGCAGCTGGCCCTACACTTGTCAAACATTTGAGCTTCTTTTTCACCAATATGCTGGTGTTAAATAAAAACACAATAAAACAGTCATGGAAAAAAAGCCTGCAATTTGATTTGCTTGTTTTTAAGACTGATAACTTCTGTGCTACCTTGACAGTCTTTGGTTTGATTTTGCACTGGGGAGTCTTATTAATTCTTAATATAGTCCTGCTTCTGAGGCTGTTACACGTGATGCTCTTCTGATTCACTGTAATCAAATAGAGAATCACGCAGAAGATATTTTTAAGACCTTCACGGTGAGTCAGATTAAAGTGAGATGTGTTGACAGAAGCTTGCCATCAGACGAGTGTGTTGCATGTGAAATATGTGTTTGTGCATGCATGTTGAAGTCTTAGGTGAGATCTGGGGTCACAGAGAAACTGTCTGAATTTGTGATTTTTTTCCGGGTTGGGCCTCTTCTTTGATGTGTCACGGTTTCAGGCTGAACATGACGGGCCTTGTCTTCCTCCTCTTCATCTTAAACCTCTCTTCTTTATCACAAAGCTCCATGCTGGGAATGGCTGGCAAAAGAACTCCTAATTATGCAGCAACACAGATACAATCTGAGAAGTTGTCTGTCTGTGTTATTGCTTTTGTCAGGGCTTAGCTGAAATGCAGTAATAATAGAATTTCCTGAGTGTTTTGAAGAGGTTTTTAGCCAGAGGAAGGACTTTTTAAAAGTGTGTTGTACTTGTTTTGATGGCGGGTATGTAACCTTGGGATAAATGTGATTGTTTGTTAGCGTGGCTGGCATTTTAAAACCCTTAGCTGGGAGGCTGTACAGACCTTGAAGGACAAAAAGCAGTGTTAAAGCCCTAATAGAAGAAGCCCAATATCTAGACAGTATAGAACACACACATCAATACAAACAACCAAACACACACTGATCTGATATGTAATTTACATGCACGATAACACTCCAAACCTCGCCATCACACTTTGTTGCCTCGCTAAAGAGTTCCTCGCATATCCATCACCTGTCAGCGCCGAGCGAGTGTGAAATGATGATGATGGATGCTCGGATGTTTCCTCAGAGCGCATAAGAGGAAGTGTGTGTGAACGCTCCCGTATCCTGTTGTAGCTGCAGAGGTTTTTCGCTGGGTTCGCCTCAGGTGTTCGCGTGACCTGAGGGTTAATTGCGAGAGTAGGCGAGCATGAAAAAGTCACGTAAAAGTCAGATGTTTATATCTGAGGTGGTTTATGACAGCTCGGCAGCACAAGGGGACGGTTTATTTTAGAAGAGTTCTGTCTGACAGAGGCTGTGATGGGGAAGATCTCATCAACCCTGAGCCAAGTTGTTGAGCACTTATCTTTGAATATAAGAGACTGCTCAATTTTTAAGGAGTTTCATGTTTTATTGGACAGCTAGATGTGGTCAACTGTTGTGACACATAAATAAAGGAAGCTAACATTTTTCTTTCGGTAGTTTTGTTTGGTGTCTCCATGCAAATAGCACAGCAGGACAGGATTTTTAACTGAGTTGCTTTCAAGTTTGTACATGTTGCATAATTTAGTTCGCCATAATGTGGAATTGGGCAAGCTGTATTAAAATACTGTTATGAAATTTCAGTATGAAACCTCCCTTTTCTTTAAAAAGGACCCCTTACCAACAAAAAATACCACAGACCTTCCTCTGAAGTGTATGATTATATCAGTGAATTAAACTGTAAAAAATCTGACATTTTCCTTTGAAGATATAATTAGAATATTGAACGAAATTGTATGTTTGGATCCCTGGTTACCTCTGTGCTCATATTGCTTGCACATCTTGTTAGCCTGGCCTTGTTGTGCCCTTCTACTTACTTACTACTCTTACTACTCTACTTACTCTACTTACTTTCTGCTAAAATCCCTAAAAATCAAAATGTACATAAAATTCAACATATAGATTTTTCTTATCTCATTTGATACATTAGGTGTTTTTGGCAACTGGTAATCCATTTGAGGACATTTTTATCATTTATCTGATTGTATCCAGAGGGTTTTTTTTTATAATTTGTTGACATAGCCTGGCCTTGTTGTGCCACTCTAGTTAAGTCCTGCTCACCTGCCTGGCCTATTAGATAATTCACAGTGACTTAAGGTGCATAGGTCACCTCCTTAGTTACTGCTCACTGGTTGAAACCATTTCTGTCTTTGAAACCACCCTCTACATATTACGAGCAAGCACAGTATGCAGCATACTGCACACTGTATTTGGAAGTATGGCTGCTAAACAGCTGATATTTTGCAGTATGCAAGACCTGGATCAGCTGATTATTCCTCTCATTCTTGGTAGATGGCAACTATATGGAAATATTGAAATTTCTTTTAAAAAACGGAAACAAGGCTGAATGCTGGTCTTGTGACTCTAAGGTACCAATAGACAAAATGTACAACATTACATTTGGATTTATCATTTCGGATGCTGTTGGTATATCTTCACAATTGAGAGGCTGTGAATAGCATGTACGGTTATGAAACCAATTACAAAAACAACATCAGTGAGCTGTAAACTGTACAAAACAAGCCTTTAATGAACACCTCAGTGTCTATGTACAATACTGTGTCCTAGTACAGGTGCACGCCCTAATCTAGTATCATGGTTCACTCAGACTAACCACAGACATTTTACTGGGAATGGTTTGTCTTTGCCACTCCAAAACAGCAGCCATAACAGCAACCTTCACTTCACATTGTTGTCATGACTACAACCAAAAAAATACTGTTTCATATGAGATGAAAAAAGCAAGGACAGGTCACTGATTATGATCATAGCCATAGATCAAAACTGCCTTTCCTACACTCTATTTATATCTGGGTTGGGAAGTTTGGCCATAAGAGTGGTTTATTTTTGTATTGGTACTATGTTTTTTTATATTTGACATCATATCATGGTTAATATTGGCATTGGCAAGTTAGTTTGAGATGAAGCTATCTGACGTGGTATCACACTGAAAAGTTGTACTCAAATACATCAGCACTAAATATCGAACATCAGCGTTTGGAAAACAGATCCAGACAGAAAGCAAAATCAAATATTTTCCACTGTAAAGTTCCAGTCACAACAGAGTTGGAAAAAAAATCTTCCTGTTGACTATTTTCTGGTATTTTTCCACACGACTTGTACCCCGAGGTGCAGCACTTGTCTCAGGGCACTTCAGGTGTGAAGGTCACTCTGACAGCATGCCCCTCCTTCTGTGCCAAGTACCACGGTGTCTTTCCTCTGCCGGTGTGACCCCGCATGCGGCTGTGGTCACACGCGGCTCCGTGTTGCCCTCTTCTCCCTCCTTTACACAGACACAGTTTCTGCTGGCGCCGCCATATGTTTTGCCATCGACTGTCATACATGGAGGGCAGAGGTGGGAGATGCCCGGCGGTATCGTGCCGGCAGAGTGCTCCACCTCATCAGGGAATCGCACACGCTGTGACACATTTCCCGCTGTGGTGTGTATTATGACAATCGGGTATATTCATGTTTTTAACATTTTTTGTTTTTTCCCTTTGATGTTTCTTCTGCCTTGAAAGAAAAAGATTGTGGACTGTTTTTTGGCTTTCTTTCTCCAGCTCGATTTGGTTGAAGCCTTTTGTGTTTCGTCCTCTTTCCCACACATTATTCTGGCAAATGAACAACCACACACTGTTAGTTATGACAGCATGCTGCCACAGATATGGACCTAATGTTTCCTGTTGAATTAACCCTCCTTTGGGTGCTTCAGCTTCCTGCTTCCTGTCTATGGGAGAAAATAGGACACTGGCATGGCGGCCTGTGGAGAGAAAACAGAGACGCTCAGTGGAAACCTGGGGAGAAAGAGGACACTCACCATTGTTGACCACCGCAATAACAATATCTTACTGACAGGGAGCAAACATTAGTTTATGGCTCCATTATTTCAAACATTGTGGAGACAAACATGCTTTTTGATGGATGTCCATGACCTTTGTTCTCTGGGCAGCTTCCCTGCAGTGTGTGGGAATCTCAGCCATTTCTGACGTTGCTTCGAGCTCCCATTTCAGCCAGATTTACGGCATTGTCGAGGACGCCACACTGCAGGCTGTGTTACTGGGCAGTAGCTGTTGGTCTTTGTAACAGGAACCCTGGTGAAATCGTGCCTTCTTATTTCAGACCATATTTTGAAGGAATGAAAAAAAAGTTTATGGCAATATATTGTTCCAACTGGTGATATTTCTTTTCAATAGGAATTTGACTCATCAGGTTACCTCATGACTCATAATGGTGGCATCACGTTTGTCAGAGAATTAAGTGCAAATTCAACTTCTTCATGAAGAAACTGGATGAAAGGAAAAGATAGCTTGACAATGTCTAACAAAGGAAACATAAATAATGAGATGAAACATGATACGAAATTGAACCGCAACCAAAATACAGTGAATAATTTAATTTTCTGATTGTTTTTCCTGAAATTTATCCTTCAGTTAATTAGATATTGTGATATATCACTGTTCAGGTGTTTGCAAAAACCCTCTATCGTAATATCATAACCACTGCCAATGTAAGTGTAATATGCCTCACATTGTATCTCTGTTATATTGATTATCATATTGCAGCATTTGTTAGTGTTTTGCAGTATGTAGTTATACAGGATGGAAATTAATAACATTTTACTGATACCAATAGGCTATTATTGATAATTCCAATTGATACAAAGCTTTAACAATTCCCTTGTCAATTCCATTGATTTCCTATACAGATAAATGTCGGGATACAAATTTGCAGTGGCAACATGTCAAACACATGGCACTCATGATATTTATTACTGTGCTGCATGGGTGGATGCCACAGAAAGTTGCTGATGTTGTTAGCCACTAAACATTGGATAGTACGTGTCTTTTTGTCAAAACTTAAGCCACAACAGACTGCTTCTAATGAGAGCTTGATATCTTTGGTTTACAAGGCATGCAGGACAAAGTGGGAGAACTAATAAGACCATATTAACCCTTTAACTAAAAATAAAATAAGGGATATTTATATTATTTATAAAACAGAACAAATCAAATCATTGTTTGATTCCCTTAACATTTCAGAGAACAGAGATTCAAAAGTTTTAAAAGATAAAAGTTAATTACCTAATGACTTAAAGTAGTCAAATATTTTGGACAAAATCAATTAGAAAGAGCATAAATGTTTGTAATTAAACAGAAATTATTTAAAACAAATGATACTGAGTTTGAAAACACACCAAAAATGTTTTTTTAATTAATAACCATATTAATACATTAAAGTTAAGTATTTAAAATAATAATGATGGAAAATATCATCTTTTTTGCAGTTTTTTCTTTATCCTAAAACATGAACAAAACAAACAATGATGTTTGTTTTTTATTTAACACATTAAATATTTCTGAATGTATTGACCTCTGCCAAACAGTTGCTAGAAGTTAAAGGGTTAAGAAAAAGAATGTTTTATATAGATTTTTAAATAACCCCACAAATTCCACTCTGAAGGAATTCCTGAGTTTTTCAATAAATCCCGATCATGCATCAAACAGTGCATCACAGATTGACACCTGCATGCTAGCTCAGGCAGACAACTTAGGCCACAATGATCACAGCTCTCTACTTCCAACCCTCCACTGCTCCAGCATCTATCTGCAGGCCTAGACCAAAGTATATTACGTATATTAATCTCATCACTCCTCATATTCAGTTTGTTGAATAAATCTGCAAGGAGTAATGAGGTTAAAGCTTAGACACTGAACTCAAACTATGCAATAAAAACTGCTGCAATAAAAACTATCAACAAATGATAATATGTCTGACCAAGACATTGCATGTTCTTGTATCATGTCTTGGCTATTGTGCTGTTCTCTAGCCTTAAGTTTAGATTTTTGTCTCCCTCTTTTTCACTGTACTATTCCATCCCAGGGGCCATATGCACATTTAGACATAGTCCAGGGTGTGTTCATATTCTTTAACTGAAGATTTATCACCAACACTGCTTTTATTTCTTTTTTGAATTGGTCAGGCCAAGCCAGGGGCTGAAACTCCATTTTGGAAAGAAACCAGCTGCTTGCTTGCTCTCACAGATGTTATGTAGCATTTCAGCAAAACAAAATCCAATTTCTGCTTTATTTAAAAAAGGACATAATCCCACGCAGTAAACTGCTGCTACAACTGAGTAATTACAGTCTGTCGCCACATTTATGCATTTTTTTAGATAACAAGTGTTGCAGCCAGTATGGAAGCATACGGGCTGCTTTTATAACTCCACAGACAGCTGTAACTATAGGGACAAAGTGACTTAATACATTCAGTTTGTGTTGAATTACCTGTGAAAAGCCTTTGAGACCATCAGCAATGTGACCTATAGAGATAAAAAAAAAAGACTATCTACACATCTGTCCAGGCTGAAGGCCCACTCCACACAAGGGCCTTTAGCAAAATAGCAGTCCATGCATTTAAATAGGAATATTATTGTAATGACACACAGTGGCATCAAGTGTGTGTGTCACATAGGTTTAGGAGAAGGGAGGGGCTCGGGCCATAAAACATTTGGCAACTCTGACAGGTTTGAGAGTCCTGCAGGAGAGACAAGCCCCGACAATTGACCTCATGGCTTGATCTTCATGTTAATGCCAGAGAATTTATCACCAAGTTTGAGCCTCAGGGCACCGGCACAGAGGGAAATTTATGTGAGTGTAAGTCGGGTGACAGAATAAGAGCGCTGATGCGTTTGTTCTCTTTATTCTGCACCCTATGGCAAAAAGAGATCACTGATGACTGTGTGGGATGGAGTGTCTTTCAAAGAAGCTTCCAGAGAAAAAGTGCCCTCAATCAGTCATTTAGTTTGTTAACTACAGCGCATAGCAGTTCAGAGCTGAAGCCAGTGGTTCCTGGGAAAAACAGCGAGAGTTGATTTAATAAATTTACTGTTAATTAGTGTTTGGGAGCATTTTGCATCAGTGCGTCTTTTCAGTTTAATGGGCTATTTAATGATGTACATTGGCTCAGCTGCAGTCAGTTTAATCACTGTAAGTAACCTGATGCTGGGCTGATTTGGAGTCAAACTAAAATTAAAATGGAGTTTTGCGAGAAGTATGTGCCTTGTTTGTTTTGGCCTGTCTGCATAAATAGGGAAATTACAGGAGAGTATATTCCTCCCTCTGCAGTTACCGTGGCGTTAGGTTAGTGTTCACTGGAAATATGAAGCCTTAAATTTGCAAGCCTCATAAGTAGTTTAGACATTTTAAAGGTCAGTGTTGTTTATTCAGTCCAGTCTGGCACTTTAAAAAGTTATCCAACTGCCCTGAATTTCAAGAGCAACACAGTAAAACCAAACAGCTGTTAAAATAAGAATAAGAAATAGGAAGATTCTGTGGCTGGTAATAACAATAATTAATAACAAAAACCCACTGAAGAATCAGATGATTTCAGAAGATTGGGTTGTGTTTTTTTGATTGGAAAACATTTATTCCATTCATGTGGCTAAAATGCTTGTATGTATGTAGGTATTGCATCAGTAGGTGTCTTACAGTTGTGCTTTGGAATAAAACTTATCACTTTGTGTTTAAATCCACAGAGAATCATATTTAGGTAGGTTTAGGCTGACTTTCTGGTCCTTGGTTTTGAGCGAGGTGAGGTGGTTAAATGCTTCTGATCAATTGGGTTCCTGAGGCTTGTCAAAAAATTCCAAAGACTGAAGCACAGAGTGGAACAAATCATACTGCAGGGATCTATAAAAAATCTAAAGCTTAGCTAAAATTACTTTTGGAATAACCCCCATCCCCAAAATGAATGAACAAATTAAAGATAATAAAATAGGTTTGTCTAAATTAACTTTGCACAGTAGCTCTTTGTGACCCGATTCATTAGTTAGTTTGTTGAGGTAGATGATGAGTAATTAGATGGATGGAAAATTAGAGTAATTGATAAATTAATGGATTGAATTTGAATTCAAGATGGATGATGGATGGATGATGATGGTTGAGACATGAATTTATGAAGATGAATGGATTGCTAATTGTGATAAGTAACAAATGGATGGATGGTAGACGGATGGATGGATGAGCCTTGGATGACTCAGACATGGATTTATTGCTAGATGGACAAATTTAAGAATGAATGGATGCATTTAACTGATGGATGGATTAATGTACATTTAGGTTAACGGATGGATGGATTAGTCCTGGAATGGCTCAGACATTGAATTGTGGAGGGATGGATAAATTGATAAATGGATGGATGGTCGGACTAATAGACAGTGGAATGGGTGAATGGCAGGAAAATTTGCTGGAATGAGAAATAAGAATATGGATAGATGATAGATAATGGAGAATAAATGGGCAGAGGGAATCCTATTGATTATCCGGCATGTAATAGAAGAATAAAAAATGAAAAAGATTTTCTGAAAATGTTCATGAAGAGCATGAAATGTAACTGTTTTTGTCGATTTGTTCCAAAATCAAGGCCAGTTAAAAAAATGCTTTTTAAAGGCTGAAAACACTTTTTGGCAGAGGGCAAAGATTAACTTGGCTCAATGGTGCTGTCATATCAGATGAGTGGGAGATTAAACAAAACTCCAAATATAATTTAGTATGACTCTAAGACTTGGGAAAAGATTATTCTCTCATTCTGTCCCAACAAAAACTCTGATGGAAGCAGCCTCTTAGCAGTAAGACTATAATACTACAGTTTGTCAGCTTTTGGGTTTGGCCAACATGCAAGAGGGATTCTGTTAAAGCACACTGTTGAACCCCAACAGAAGAATTGTTTTTTAAGAGGTTATAAAAACAGGATTTCTCAGAGAAGTAGTACAAAAACCTGGATTTTGATCACTGAAAATGGAGCCAAGTCCAACTGTACCTCAGTATGGGGCTTTGTGCTCCAGCCAGCAGGCTGCAGAGAACATTACAGCAGACAGGGAGTAATAACTTCACGTTATTACTAACAGAAGGTCATATTTCTCCTGGTGATCAGTCTCAGCTATGAAGAGTGAGCCGATTAAATGAGAGGTTTTTCTTGAATATAGGCCTAGCCACACTGACAGCATGAAATTGTTAGCTGTAAGTGAGCAAATGCCACAAGCGATTTACCTCCACTGAGGGCATGAGACTTTAATTTATTTTCATTCACTTTAGTAAACGAATCACAGCGGCTTTGCAATACTTCATACTGAGATCTGTCGACATCTGCATGTCCGTTGAACTGAAAACAGTGACACCTCATTAAATATTTGTCACTGGTACATGTCGCCTTTCTCCTGCTATGCAATTTTGTCCAAATCTGCTCCGACCACTGAAAAATTCAGGGCGTGTTTTGCTTGTCAGCCATTCAAGGCATGAGGTGAGACTTAAACCAGCCTAAGAGCTGTTAGCTCTTTGAAACAGTCAGACTGAACCAGCGATGAACTGCTGTTTTTGAATGCAGCCCCAGCTCTCCGGACTATTGCGACTATTGACACACCTGACTTGAGAGTAATTGCAGCAGTTAGCTTAAATCAATTAGCAATCCCAAGCACCATTTGCTGCTTATACTCCTCAGCTAACACCATCACTTATTCACACCACAGTGTTAATTGTTAATGCTTTGCTAATGATTGCTTAATTGTTTTAATGATAAAGTAGAGGGTTTATCAAGTGACTTTAAGTGAGAATTTGCACTTAACCCTGATTTTTTTTCTCTCTCTCTTCCATGTTTTTGTCTGCTGACGCCGCCAATGATGTCTCGCCTCCTTCATTGTGTCCAGGTAAGAAAAAAAATCCTCAAATTCTTCTCCCTGTCTCGCCTTCCTTTGTCTTTGTCAGTCATCCAGACAGATGTGCGACAGCAGCCTGAACAAAAACACGTGCAACCTTGCTTTCATTATTCCCCTGTTATTGCCTTGCATCTGCTCCATCACTGAGAGGCTGTGTCACAAAGCCTCTAAACTGATTTGGTGAACTTAATTTCGTCCCACTTTGCTCTCCCTCACTGCCTTTGGAAGCACATGAAGGGAGGATCTTTTAGCTGAATTTAGTGTGATGAAACACAACAGACCTTTGAAACTTAAATTTAGTCCCTCCTGTTCATTTCTCTAATTTAGCAACCATTTAAGCTCTTGTGAGGATTCCTATGAAAAAAGACTGAAAGTGAAAATTGTGTCTCCTTGTGACCCACAAAAGTTAACAAGACCTTCAGGGAGAGGATTTGCGTTGACTGTGAGGTTTTTTTTAATACATAAACTGCTCTTAGGTGGGTTTTACACGAATACGAATTTGTAAGACTCCGGTAAAATAAACTATCGATCTGGTGATACTGACACATGGAGACGCATATTTGTCCATGACTCTGCATCTTTTTTGAAAATGGGGCTGCAGGTGGATATCTGGGTATTCGTCTTTATGCCGTAGTTGGTATAAACAGATAAGTCCAGAAAAGACAGTGACCTCATAGCACCCCTCCTCCTCCTCGTTCAGAACAGAAGCATGGACAGGAAGGAAGTCAACCTTGTATGCGCATGCGTATTTTCTGTTCTTGGTGCTTTGTGGCAACTTCACAGTGCAGGGTTCCCACGCATCCTGGAAAACCTGGAAAACCTGGAAATTTATTGCCCCATTTTCCAGTCATGGAAAGCATATGGAAAATGAGGAAAAATGTGAAATGTCCTGGAAAAGCCTAAATTGTCCTGGAAAATTATGTGTCTTCCATCTGCTTTGTTAGTGAACAAAAATTAAACATAGGAAATGAAGTATAAATGTTCTTGGTAACAACTGTACACATAGCCATAAAATGTGAGTAGATAACATAATGCAAGTTAAGGCATAAGATATAAAAACTTAACACAATGGGGACAAAAATTAATAATAAAAATGACAAAATAAAATATAGGCAAACAAAATCTGTTTGAAAAAGGAGAGTAAATAAAGATTAAAAGTAAGTATAAACATAAATTTATAATAGTGAGGCGCTATATAAAAGTCAGACCAAAAAGCTAGCGAGCAGACAATATTTGTGCCGGAGAGTTAGAAATGATCAAATCTTAAGTTCAACATGATAAGGTGGAGCTAGCAAGAGATATTGGTCATCAACCTCTAATCTTGTTTTTTTAAAGGCTAGATTAAATTGAGAGCTGCCAACAGCAACACTGATTTCAGTTGGTTATGTGACACCGGAAAACGTCCTGGAAAAATCCTGGAAAATGATTTCTAGAAAAGAGTGGGAACCCTGACAGTGTCACCTTTAGGCCGGGCGTATGTACAACAGAATTTTGCGTGGACTTTGCGTTGTCATGTAAATGCACAAGCCTATGTACAATACAATGTGTAAACAGCGATACATGTTTTGCCTACACCAAGACAATACGGGGCCATCCTCGTGTGAGGGGGGCCTTAGTGTGGGATAAATGTCAAAGAAGGTGGCTGAATGTATGCTACTAAAATAGATAATGTTGTCAAGGTTGTTGCAAATGTTCTTGATGATTGAAGTTCTCCTGAAAAATGGCAATACTTTTCCTTTCACAGTGCTTATCTATAGCTTTTTTTAGTAAAATAGGAAAACCACAACGGACACATTCTGGTTTTTTGGCACTTAAATTAAATATTCAATAAACGGTTGTATTTTCCTCATCTGGGACACTCTTATTTTTGTCTTAAGTAACCTTATATTTTGTCTGTAAATCCCATCCTCTTTTTACCTTACGCCGAGCGCAGCACATTTATGCAATAATATGTTAGGAGAAGGAGGAGGAAATAGTTTGTAGACGAGTTCCTTCAACTTTAAGATTTTACAGGTTAACATATTACTTTTATAACCTTACTATAACTTCAACAACCATTTTTAAGCTTTTGAATGTTTCCTTGATCTTGCAGCAATAAAAAGAAATGAAAGCTCCTTACTTTGAGCTGCCTGCGACTCTCACACAGCAATGCACATTCGCATCCACAAAACCGTCAATCACAGCAGCATTTTCGTGCCTTAAAACAACTTTTAGTATGGTCAGGGCAAAGTATTGCTGATAGTGGAAAAGGACTTTTTTTATAACCTGTTTCAGTAAAATTTGAATTTATTTGAATTTATTTAGGATAGTCCCTTGAGATGCAGCATCTTCTTTTTGAGGGAATCTGCCTCATACATTATGGCAGTCTATCTATGATCAAACTTTTTTGGAGAAACCTTGTATCTCAAATTTGAGTAGTTGTATTTTTGATTAATCGGAAAACTAAAGTATCCAAACCAGTGTGTAATTTTTGGCACTGTAGTATTTATTTATGCAAAAATCTATTTTAATACCCTTAAAAAGTATTGTTTTTCAGGTTTCTGCCAAACAGTAAGGATATGTTTCTTGTCTAACTATTATTTTTTTTCCCAAAGCTTAATAGTTCATACAAATCACTTAGAGACAAATAAGACAAAAAGTGGTTCAAAGCCCAAACCAAAATTGTTGTGGAGTTTTCTTGAATTTATTAAGATCTAGTGTTGTTTATCTTCAGGTTTATGTTGCATTTTCAGAATCCTGTAAGAGCTCATGATCATAGCCACTGACCACACTTTTTTTTTATCAGAGCCCCTCAAAAGGAACATAGCAGTACATTGGTAATACTTGGAAATGATCTCTAAAAGCTGTGTGAACTCTGCCTCATACTATGAGTCTCCCTCTGCAGCTTCAACCAAATAAAGATGAAAGCTTTCACGAAACAGCACCATAAGCAGAGACCTTGTGGAAAGATGCTCCAATAGACAAAAACCCACAACAACAACAAGGTCACCTCTTCCCCACTTGAGCATCCATTGAGCAGCTGAGAATGGGGACATGAGGAGGGGAGTGTGTGCGAGACAAGATAACACACAAGAATGGCAGAGCGTAATTGAGATATCAATCAAAGGGGTTATTTCAGGGGTAATTGCTGAGGTCCTTTGGTTTGTATTTGTGTGTGGGAGAGTGTGAAAGAAGATTGAATGTGAGGAGAAAAACAGGGAATAGTCTTGAGAATCCGTCATTCATCTTGGTTGAATGGCTGTGGTGTTTTTTGCTGTTTTCTCTTTGAAGTGGGGAAAATAGATAGATAAAAAGCAACTTCCTGTCTATAATGACAACTGTATATTGAGCAGTAGCTGCATTTTCTACATCTATTTATTTTCATACAAGCACATGTCTGGCTTAGACTTATTTTTGACTAATTATTTCCCCCAAGAAGTTGAACTAAAGGGTCTAATTTTAAAATCGTATGCATCTATTTTAATGATGTATGAATTTCCCTGAGGGGTATAAATAAACAATATTCACTTTTCAAGCCAGTGGGTGCTTAACAAACGTAGATCCCTTTCTCCCTCACCTGATATTGAAATTGAGCTCTCCACTGACATTCATACACTACTTAATGTTTATGCATGCTGAATCTCTCATTTTATTAAATGCCAATCGGCTTTTCCATCCCCTCGGACGGCTGTTTGAGACTTTTTGGAGAGCTTTGTTTTAAGGGCAGCGTGGCGCTCATGAATATTCCATTTCCTCATGAGATTACTTCCTGTAATAACATGGCTCTGCTCCCCAAGGACACGCTACAACAGACGATACGCACTGCTGTAGGCACACAACCACAAGCACACACACACCCACACACACATACGGAGTTTATCCCTGCAGCACACATTCCCGCACATAAACCCAGGTTAGATTATTTATACATTAGCATAAGAATATTCACTTTTAATTTGCCATTTTCTGCCCAAGTGCTTTCAGATACCTGACTCCTAAGTCAGAGAATACACTTTTAATTGTGGTTTTGGTAATGGGAAGAATGGCCTTGAGGTAAGAGAGGATTTCTTTTTTTGCTTTGTTGAACCTGTAAGGTCCAATTTCACACAAGAAAGTTTCCCTGTTTTTGCATTGCTAATAGCTCCTTCTCTGAGATATTTTCTTCAAAGAATCCTGCAGAAAAAGTTGAGTTTATTGACAAAGATTTTTATTAAAGGTTTAATTCAACATAAAGTTTAGAAAAAAAATTAAAAATCCAGCTCGACCCTTCCCATGTCATGGATGTTCTGCTCCAGCCCGTCCACTAAACTGTATATTAAAAGGCCAAAGCCTGATACAACCCAGACATTTTTCAGCTTTCTGGCTTTAATAATTAAGTATTTAAAGTGAAATTTCTTAGCTGTTTAATGGCAGCATATGAGTGAGACCTGAAGGAGCACATCATAGAGATATATTGCTTCATACCTCCCACTTTCCTCCGCACTCGGACATTATTAATTATCTAACGGAGCTGGGCAAATAATCAAAGTTTGATCACCACTACAATTACTGCCTCTCACAATTATAAAAAATAAATTGCAGACATTAAAGATTACTATGCCTCAGGTTGTGATACAGTTGTCTTTTTCTCTTTTTGGAGCCCTGATTCCCCATGTTTAGTCCTGACTCTAGGCACCAGCAGGAGACCGGCCCCTGAGGTCCTCAGAGTCCAAGATGGTTCATATGGCACTAACATGTCAGAAATGTACTTTGGTGCTAGGCCATGGAGAGATTTGTACACAAGCAGAGCTGCTTTAAAGTCTATTCTCTGAGCCACAGGAAGCCAGTGTAGGGACCTGAGCACAGGACTAATGTGTTAGTACTTCCTGGTTCTGGTCAGGACCCGGGCAGCAACGTTCTGGATGTGCTGCAGCTGTCTCGTTTGGAGAGGCCAGTGAGCAGGCCGTTACAGTAATCTAACCTGCTAGAGACAAATGCATGGATAGGTCTCTCCAATACAGGCCAAAAGTTTGGACACAGCTTCTCAATGCATTTTCTTTATTTTTATCACTAATTTCATTGTAGATTCTCACTGAAGTAATGGTGGCCACTCATTTCTCTTAACTTAGCTGATTGGTTCCTGCCATTATATTAATTTAAAAGTGTCTAATAGGACTGTCAGCTGTGCATCAGCTTGACTTCTGAACAACACAAATGATGGTCCCAACCCCATTAAAAAGGCAAGAAATTCCATTAATTAACCCTGAAAGGCACACCTGAGAAGTGAAAACCATTTCAGGTGACTACCTCTTGAAGCTCATAAAGACAATGACAAAAGCCTGCAAAGCAGTAATCAGAGCAAAGGGTGGCTACTTTGAAGAAACTAGAATATAAGACATGTTTTCATTTATTTCACACTTTTTTGTTAGGTACATAATTCCACATGTGTTCATTCATAGTTTTGATACCTTCAGGGAGAATCTACAATGTAAATAGTGATGAAAATAAAGAAAACACATTGAGTAAGAAAGTGTGTCCAAACTTTTCGCCTGTACTGTATACATAAAATGTCTGTAATTTATTCTGCAAAATCATAACATATCGGTGGTAAACACACGTTGTCTAGCATGTTTATTGGAAGTGGTTTTAGCAGTAGGAAACTTTGGGCCCAGTGACCACCAACTCATTGATATCAAATGATGAAACTCTTTAGTTCCTCACTCTGCTACACCTTCATATAATCTGCTTTTTATCTCTGAACTGCTGCTCCAAACCTCCTGTGACAACCCCAGCAATGCTTTACCTCACTTAAAATCAACATCCTCTCTACAGGACGGACATACACGCTCATATTCATGGATTGATACCTGTACATTCTGTCAGAGAACTGACTGACACAGTATTTAATCAAGGCTGAGTCTTTCAGCTAGTTGTGTAATTTGTTATGAAATAAAGTAAAACTGTTTGGATTGCTGGATTTCAGAGAAGATTATTCATCTGCTTAACACTCCTTGACATTAGCTTAAACAACATATATGTCACGTTGCACCAAAGCAGACGGTAGTCCCCCTCTAACAAGGACAAACTTCGAGCGCACAGTTTATCGTCACTCACAGTTGGAGTGGAAACATAAGTCTTCAGTATATCAGCAGCACATGACTGCGGTGGTGTGTATCACTGACTTACTGCTGGGCATCTGCTTTGGTCATCATCACTTCATCTCATTTTTACAGTCTGAGCAGAGATTTCTGGAAAGAGTTTTTCTTCACAAAGTTTATACATCATCACACTGTAAAGACTAACAGCAGCCTTTAACCACTGTCTGTGTTTTTTACATGATGTATTTATGAAAGGCCTGTGGAGAGGTCTATAAAGAATTAAACGATGGAAAGAGCTGTCATTTCAGGATGGAAGGAGCAGGTTTCAAGGGTTTTCTTACACCGGATAAACCAATTATGCATCTTGATCGTTTCCGTGTCTGTTTTTCTGCATTAGATGTCTTTGACTAAAATGTCTTTTAACTGCTTTTCACAAATGCAGCCTTCAACCACTCAGCAGAGTGAGCACATTACAACAACAGCTTTGTCTTTATTCACTGCTTACAACTGTAATGTATTTGAATTGAACTCATCACAGTTCTCTTTGTTTACTCAATATTTAAAAACCCACAGTTTGCATTTTCTCCTGTTATAATTTTGACGACTTCGAGTGTATGTTTATAATCACAAGTGTCCCAAAAATGTTCTAGTTTTCATTTTCTGAGCAAATCTTAGGCATACCCATTTTCTACTCCTGAATCACCCATATTCTTAATTTGTCTGAGATGCTCTGTTAGAATTTTGTCGTGTGCATAGAAGTACTTTGTCACAGAAAAAGATATCTGAAACAGGCTGAAGGGCATAGAACACTACAACCTTGGTATCACCTATTTGGCACAATGATGAGAAGAATAATCAGAACAAATAACAAGAATGTCAGACATGTTTTCTTTTTTTCAGTCCGTGCACCTTAGTTTAAAATGAAGGTTCAAGTTACTCTACGGAGTTCTTGAATTTAACATTAAAATCTGCACAGTTAGTCTTTTGCTTAGCCATTGTATAGTTGTAGGTAGCATCAACACATCCGTGTATCCCTTTTAGAGTCTCGGGAACTGAACCTTATCCCAGCTGACATTGGTACACTCTGGACTGGTCACCAGCCAGTCACAGGGCTGATATAGAGAGACAGTTAACCATTCTCATACTCACACCCAAGGCTGTTTTAGACACTTGGCTTAGCCTAGTTAGCATGTTTTTCCAGATGCAACTGAGGGACCCTCAGTGAATATGAGCAGTACCAGCTGCGTCATCGTGCCACTCCAGCTCATGAAGAATTCAAAGTTTTATGTCCACACCTATAGATCACAAATCTCAAGGCACACCATGTTTATGCCATGAAAAATCATCCTTTTACTTCTGTAAGTGTGCCTTTGCAGCCTGAATTAGTGTATTTCTGCCTATAAATACCCACTAAAATCAAACTGACATTTTATTGTTCCTCATTTTTTTATCAAGCATTCATAAAGGTGATTCTTTAAACACTTAATCAACACATGTTTACATTTATTGCCACACTATTTGAGAACCTCTGGTCTATCATAACATTGTTCCCTCATTCACCTGTTAAAGGTAGATGTTAGATAGATATTTGGATATCTGAAATATAACATTTAATGCACATTGTTATATAACCCATTCAGCTTTGATCAGCTTGACTGACAAGTGAAACACCCAATTATTCACTACCAGCAAACAGTTATTCACATTATTCATCAAATCATCTTTGGAGGAGGGCAATTAATGATATCTCCAGCCGACCATGAAGCGGACATGATGAGGACATTAGAAATGCAGTCATCAATGGCTGTGTAGCGGAAAAGGAGGAGGATGTTTGAGCTTGTTGTCAACAGACCTGACACGTGGATGACAAATGACCAGAGCTGGTTCCTCATCACGCTGATGTTGTGATATTCACGTCTAGTAGGATAATGCAGTTTAAAAGAGAGGGGTGGGATTAAAGGATTCTTTTAAGTGGAATTAGAGGCCCTCTTTCCTACTTCATTTGAAGCAACGTTGAGTCAAGTATTGCTGAAGTTTTCACTCAATAGGAATTGGCTTATTGATTAGGAGTTCATTGATAAATCTATGGATGGATTGGTCACCTTGAGTTGTCTTGAACTGTAGTTGCTTTCATCCTTCATGCATGGGTTAAGGCTTAATCCAAGTGTCTGCTTTTGAAGTTTTGCAACAAGCCTTGCTGTAAAATCCAAAAATAAATAAAGCAAAAGAGTTTCTGACTGGTTATGAAACAGACTGAAATTAATACTGATGACTCTCTCTGACAAAAAAATTGATAAGACATTTGGAATAAATCTTTATTTTTAGTTTAATGTTTTGGATGCCATAGGGAACGGGCTACAGAATATTGGTTTTTGAAAGACTTCAAGAGCTGAGTTTTCTGTGTTACAAGCGTGAGTTACCACTTTGTCCACTTGGGGCACTATAACAGATGCAAATGGAGTGTTACTCATGGAAGCTTGACTGAAATGTTAAGCTTTAATTTTTCAGTATTCAAAGATTTATCATTTTTCTTTATAATAGATTTCACTCTGGTAAAGGTCATCACTAAGAAATGCATTTATTTGAGAGAAAGTTTCTCACAGGAGCTTCAATGGTAAAAATGTATAGATTTATACATTTTCTTAATTTTTGTCCCTTTAAAAGCAACTTTTCTAGATCATTTTTGCAAGAGTACTTTTTTTTGTCTTGCATATCTTTAAAAGATATTAACTGATTGAAAAGTGGCATTTTTTCTGCTTAAAGCTTTCCCCGAACATGTTCCTGGGTTGAATTTAAGCTCATTTGAGAAATTCATATCTGGTTGTGAAGCAACGTTGAATTAATATTATGGTCTGTATTGCACAAAGAAAAATTAGACCTTCAGCACACAGATTTTATATTGTCTTTTAAAAGTTAAGATGTTACTTTAATGCGCCTGCATGCTGTCAACAGCCGTCTTAAATTACTTTTGGAATATTTTGACTACTGAACTGCAGCAAGAATGTTTTTTGTTAAAAGCCACATGTTCCTTGTAGTCCACGTGGCCATCAGAGTTCAAAGCAAAGTTTTTCACAGGAGCTTAAATGACAAAATACTTAGTTTTCTTTCTTGCAGCTGCAAGAGTCTTTGGAGGCCAGTATTCAGATTTGTAAGTTTGGGTGAGAAATTAGGTCATGATTTTTAGATTTTTCCTGCTTATTTGTTTGTCCCTAAATGTGTACCTGCTTTGAGTTAAAGCTCCAGTTGGAAATTCATATGGTCTTGAAACCACAATCAGTATTGAAAAAACAAAATAATCAGAAGGAATATTGCCAATAGCATATCGTTAGTTTAAATGCTTGAAACCCATGCAGCATGGTTGGTGTCGGAACAGGTGAACAACTGCACCCTTCAAAAACAATCTTATTGTTTACCTCTTGTGTAAATGATTTATTGTAAGTTGCTCTTTAGACATTAAAACTAGACAGCACTGGATGAGGGCAAATCTCTACAAAGATAGCTCACAAATTAATGTTACACCTATCAGCAACTCTTCCATGATGAAGTAATGCTTATCATATGATTCCTTGACTCTGTAAACCTTTTGAATCATGTTGACATCATTATTAGTTGAATATTTTAAGTGAAAATGATCATTTACTATGGCAGTTACCAGGATCACCACCACAATGTTACATTTTGCAAGTTGGGTTATTACTGACACCTCCTGAAAATTTCAGAAAAATCCATCCAGTAGTTTTTTTTCTAACTATAAACAAACAAACAAACAGATTTGCTCAGGGAAAACATAGAAATATGTTTTTTTTCTACATCAATGTCAAGTACAAAATTAGCAATCAGAAAAAAGTCTCCCCTTTGAGTCCACAGGGGGTTCCAAAATCATCAAGACACAGAAGTAAAGATGTTTGAAGCTGTTTGTAGGTGTTGCAGAATTCTGTCTGAAACAGAAGAGAAGTAATACTATTAATGAAAAAAAGTAGCTGTTTCAGTCTGAGACGAAAAAAAGTCTTTCTGTAGTCTAGCTGGAGCTGACTTTAAAGCCGTCTGGTTGCTTTGAAGATATGAGCCTTTTGAGAAATGACGCTGTGTATCAGCACTTTGTCAGGGCAACAACAGCCGCACTGCTGGGGACCATAAAAAACAAAACAATATTTACTGTAAATGAAATGGCACAAAACAATCCCCGCACTGAGATATTTCCAAGAAAGATTATCAAAATGCTCTTTATAGATTTCATTGCAAACATACAAAATAATACATAACATCTGGTATGGAGGGACTGGTTTTCATTGCGTTTACAGAGAGAGAGACATGCAGACAGAACAGAGAGATGGAGACACAGAGGGTGAGAGAGAAAGATCACAGATAGTCATCATTATCTAGCTTCAGTCCTCCCAGTGGTGGAGCAGATCAATACCGTGTACCAGCATGGCTCTGCAGAGGAACCCGCTCCACACAGATGCTCATTACTCGGCCTACACTCTCATTACCACACAGAGAAGCAAGCACACACACGCAGTTCTGCAGACATAGCTGTGTACACATTGTTTCTCTGTCAGTCTTTGTCGCACTTTGGTGTATTCAGCCCACGCACTACACAACTGAACAAACATTTGCTCTGATTTTGCCTATATGACATATAACTTTAGTTGGTCAACTTTGTTTGTTAAAGCATTTACATCATGCCAAAGCTGTGACCTTGATCTAAATACAGCTTTTCTGGCATTTGGCTACAGTTGACTGCACAGGCTTTCCAAACATTCCAGACAACCAATAAGCCTGGATTATACTTCTGCATCAAAGCTACAACATAGTTATACTATAGTGATCCATGCTTTCTTAAGCATTTATACTAGTTTGTTAGTGCAATACTCTACCATAACATCAGTCACCAGTTTTGTTTTATTCCATTACTGTTATGCTGTATTCTTTTGTATTTACAGGAAAGTACGGCAACTGAAATGGAGCACTTAATATTAGAATAGAGCTGAGAAATATTGAGCATCAGTTTAAGGTACAACTAATACACAGAATGAAAAGATGGGATATAGGAGAGCTGAATTACTAAGGTAAAGGAACGGATACATATTTAACTGGGAGACCTGGATAAGGAAATGCGCCAAGTCAATTTGGCAAATAAAGAGTAGGTCAGGCAGTGTGTAGAACTAGCATAAGCCTGGATTTTTTAGTAGTTCTGGGACATTATCTGATGTTGATGCAGTCATCACGATTTCGTCTGCCATTAAAATGAATTTTATGACACCTTTATCACGGGTGTAATGAAACAGGTTGTCCTGCTGTGCACTGCCTAAATCAGCAACAGAGACGAGTAAAACAAGATAACTGTGATTTGTGATTGACAGCTCCGTTTGAGGTCCATTCCCAGCATGTTTCCAGAGTAGAGTGAGGCAGAAAGGTGGGCTGAGTGGGGAGGTTACATCTTCTCCCTGTGCCTGCATTGGTTTTCACTGGACACTCCTGTTTCTTCCCACAGTCCAAAAAGATGCTCTTGGTTAATTAGGAATTCTAAATTGCCCTAAAGTAAGAGTATGAGGGAGAATGGTTACCTGTCTGGCTGTGTGACCCTGTGATCATCTAGCAACCTCTTCAGGGTGTACCTGCCTCTCACCCAATGTCACCTGGAATAGGCTTTGGACTTCATGACCACAAAGGGATAAGCGATTAAATTAATTGATGGATAAGGTGAAAAAGACATTTACTAGGACTTGCTCTGTTTTCAGAACACTTTATAACAACATCATTTAAGTATGCATTTGGCTAAAATTACCAGTCCCTAGTGAAACCATAACACCAAAATGTTCCGTCTAAACTCAGGAATATTCCGTAAATCAATGTGTCCTGCAGTTACACATATTTCACATTCAAATAGATTATACATAAACCAGATGACTATATAAAAATTTATCAAATTCATTTCTGTACTGCCAGGCACCAGTCTCTGGTCTGTTGGTTGGAGGAACTTGGTCTAAATACTCTAAAGATGAGCATCAGCTTAGGGCTGTGTTTTTTAATGGAGATCAGTCCCACAAATGGAGGTACTTGATCAGAGCGATCGAGGGTGGGGGACAAAGGTGGATGGTGGAGGCATACCCATTAAAAAGCTTTCAGAACACTGGTGTTGACATCTGATGGACATCTACTTTGTCAGAGAGTTGTACATAAAGCCTTTAAGCAGAATGTTTTCCTTTTTTCTTCTGTCGGGCCTTAACATGCGCTCATGACCATTTTTGCATGCACAGCTTCAATCAATCCAAATCCCAATCCCAACAAAATTAGGTCATAATATTTACTGTGTTAACGAGTTTCTATTTTTGAATAATGAACATGGAGTTGGTGGGATTTGAGATGGGAATTGGGTCTCAATGTAATCCTTCATGCCTCTGGTGGGAGCATGTCTTGTATTTGGCTTTATCATTGTTAAGATGTATTTGCGTGGAGTTAGACTGTTTTTTGATGAGGCAAAGAAGAACAAAGGACTGATTTAGGTGTTTTGATGATTTTGCAGAGTTTAATTGCGGTTTGAAAGGGAAAAAATGTCATGCACGTCTCCAATTTTTGGAGTCCTCCCAACAGCTCTTCAGCTACTGGGAGCCCCTCAGAAAGTCCTCCAACCACTCTAATTTGCATTCGCTGCAAAGTTCAACAAGCCAAAGGTTCCTGCTTTGAACAGTGACACAAATTCTGGGGTGTGTCTCACTCTTAACCCAATGAAGGGGAAGCTGTTTGTCGAATTCCACCCTCTTTATTTCCTCTGTGACACTCCATGAATCTGAAATGAATTTAGTTGCTCTCTCAGGGAGCTGAAAGGGGCCCGACGGTTGCTCTGGGAGAGTGGGAATCTGATCCAGAAAATACAGCTGTGTGTATCCATGTGTGTTTGGTGTCAGTTCCCTCGCACACACAGCGGCGGACAAACAGATGTTCTTCCGTGTTTTATTGCTAGCTGCTGCTCCCCGGAGAGCAGAGAGGGCCACCTGCTGGAGACAAACCATGACCTTGAATATCTATAAAATGATCCATCTGCTTTCTGTGTTGGCCACCCTGGTGTGCCGCAATAAACCTTGACAATGTTTGCTTGGTGACACTGTGGCTCATAATCATCACAGTCACCTCAGAGAGAACTTTATATCCAGATAGACTTTGCCAATCAGTTATTGCTTATTTCTGTTGTAATTGCTGTGCCACTGATCCTTCTCACCATCATATTTATGAGTCGAATAGTCCAAACTCAAGTCTGACAATCATTACAGTCACATTTCAAAGCTTATTTTCTTCTAGTGTAGATGGGGTTTATAAGAAAGGACTCACTGTAGTTATTACTAATCCTATCCAGATTTCTTTATCTGCATGTTGGCTAGCATTGGCTTGTACATGACTAAGAAATGAGACTTGGATAAGTAGAGTCAAAGTGCAGTGTCAAAGTGCATTCGAGAGTGCATCCAATCATTTAATACTTTTAGAAGATGATTTGATGGCCTTTGCAAATGTCAGTGATCTTATTTCAATGGTATTTGATGGTGGTTTGAAAAGAGTTTACACATTTTCAATTCAATCATCTGTAAAATGATCCCAATTTGTTTTTTGTTATTGGGTTATTTTGGTTTATTTTTATATCCAGATCCCATTTGCAGTAACCTGACAACAGTTTAGCCTGAAATGTTGTTGGTATACTGAAAGAAACACATTTTGCTTGTGCAGCAATGAAAGTGCTCAGTATGTTAAATTCTGTTTCATGACTCAACAGTTACATAATCGACAACATGGCCCTTTACTGCCACAGTGTTTTCACCCCTGTAGACCCAGGTTCTGTGCATGCAAGCTTCACATACTGGCAGTGCTTATGCTACCTTCCCTACCACAAGGCCTCTCACAGGCCCTCTAACCCAACTAGTAGACTTATGAGCATTTCAAACCAAAACCTAACAGGTTAACTCTGGAGTCCCAGAGCCACCCCCCTCCTTGTTAACTCTCACTGCCCACTATATCAGTACAAATGTGCATTCTTTTTCTATCTTACCTACTTTACCACATGGCTATGACTGCCCAAACAGCAGTGTCACATTCAACAGAACCAGGCTAGTGCCAGGTAGTCATAATGCTTCTTTTTTTATTATTCTTTTGTTGTTGTTGACACAGTGGATAGATCCAGTGATGTACCATTGGCCTAAAGACAAATTATATTATTATAGCATCTGAATATAGTTTGACCCCCCATCTTGGATATATTGTCAACTTGAATTCAAGTCTTCCCTCTCTAATTGCTGGTCTGACTGTGAACAAAGACTTTATTTTGTTGTTGCTCTTTATGTTAAGTAACATCACATTACATGGTTGTGAAAGCGCTAAAGAGCATGAGCTTTACATACACATACAGTTAGACATCTTCAACAGTCTTAGCCTCGCCACCATCAGCCCCTTGACAAAAGTCATATGTCAAGAAATTTACACCATACAAGCTTGAGTCCCTTTATTTACCATTTCCATTAACCTACCTTCATGATTAAGTACATCAGCAGGACAACAGTGTCACCTTTGCATACCCTTTGATTATAATGATGGTGCCAGGTGCCATCTTCAGCGCACTCTGTCAGCCTGGTTCTTACAGAAGAGACTACTGCAGGCACAGCGGGGTTTTACAACATCACATAAATGCACCATAACTCTTGAGTGTGTGTCCGGTGGTGTTTTCATGTCAAGTGCACCATCTGTCCAGTGTTCCTGCCGGGCTCCTGCCTCCCGGCCACCTTTAAGGTATTTATTGGGTTGTGACAGTTCAAGATCAAGAGCAATGTCCACAGAAGTGTGCAGATTTCAAATGAATATACAGATCACGCCAGATGCTTCTGTGTTAGCCTCAAGAGAGTTCATTATCAAAAAATCTTTTGATTTGGTTTAGAGTAGGTTACATTAAATATTTAAGCTACTGTCTCTTCTTTCTCACATACCCATACCTTATATTTTAGTAAACCTGCCTGCTGTCATAGCAACCTATATGAAAAGTCAGGGCTAGCTGGTATAGAGAGGCTCAGCAGCACAATAAAGAAAAAAAGATGAAGGAGCGGAGGGAGACATGGTTATCAAAGACATCAGGAGCAGTGGAAGGAAAAAGTGAAAAGGGAGACCGTGGAGACAGAAATGACCAAACATATGAATGGCTGGATTTGACTTGAAAAATAATCCCTGAGGTGACAATACACTGTCCACAGGTGCAGTATCTTTTGTCGAAACACCCCATTAGGAAGTTCTTTCAAATTATTCTGTATATGTGTTTGATTCTTTTTTCTTAGCCAGAAAATTATATATTTTGTTAGATGTATTTTTACCACCGCCAGGAGGTTATGTTTTTGCCGCCATCTGTTTGTTTGTTTCTTTCTTTCTTTCTCTGTTAGCAACATAACTCTAAAATGTATGGACAAATTTTGATGAAATTTTTAGGAAATGTCCAGATTGGGACGAGGAACAAATGATTAGACTTTGGGTGATCCGCTATGACGAAAAAGTGATTTTTGTGAATAACTACTGAGCTAAAATAGATACCATGCTTAATACAATCGCTAATTTTATGTTTTCATGGTCAAGGAATCTACATATTGAGATGAAATAAAGATAGGAGTAATATTTATGGTGAAAATCACAATATGGGTGAGGACTGTGGCGCTTTTCTAGTTGTCATAATTTTTTTTTTCATGTAGTTTTTGGCTGACACATTCTATGAGACAATAATATGGACTATAAAAATGTTTTGGTGGTACATTTTTATTAGCTTTAGAAATTAAGTAAATTGGGAGGAATTTGAAAATTGACTTCAAAAGCTATCTGATTTTAAAATTATTATGCATTATATTTGAAGATCTTAATAGACTGCTTGCACCATCATTTTGAACTTTTGATCTCAAAAAGGCCATTTTCAAATATCCTCAAGCCACATCCATATCTTGAGTGGGAGAAAATTAGACAAAGCTCAGTGGGACTTAGAATAAAACCGTCCATTTTAAGCAGAGCTGAAACAGAAGAGTTTATAGGCATGCCCTGTTTAATAGAAGTGAAGTGTTTGACCTTTCAGGAATAAGTAAGGTAGAACTAGACTGCATTCCAAACTAAGGGTTGATTTTTTTTTTTTTTTTTTTTAAGTTTTAGCTGCAATTCCTGTTCGGTTACCTCCTCCAAAGAAGTGAGGTTTTTGTTGTTTATTTGCTTGCCTGTCTGTGTGTCCATACAACTTTGAGCAAGATAGCATAAGAGTCTCTATGAATTTGAATGCAATTTTCAGGGAATGTTTGTCATGGCTCAAGGAAAAGTAGATTCAACTGGTGGTTTGAATACAGATGTGGATTCTGGATGTTTTTAAAGTATTTGTTAATATTGCTTTTTGGATGGTTTTTGTGCCCTGACAGCACTCCTATTTGTGTCTCGAGATGGAAAACTAATTTCAGTTGGGCATCAATAATTCTCTCGTAGATATCATATCATTATTTTTTTTATTCTAATCAATTCATTCATCAGTTCCTTCCATGTTGTTCTGCGTGCCTAGCAAATCAAAGATGCCATAGTCTTATTAGAGGCAGTCAGCAGGAACACAGCAAGGATGTCAACAATCATAGAAGATACAGGACAGAGTTGGGAAAAATTAGGAATGAATTTTCCACAAAATGTCACCTACCACAGCATTTAGTTGGTGGAAACATGGAATAACCTTGCATGGATAGTCATCTAATTGGCATATTGATTATTAGTGACTTGTTTGAAATTATTATCAACTTTTTCCACACAGAAAATGAACAGGTTTCAATAAGTGAATCATTAAAGAATTGTATTAATAAGTAGAATTGCTTCTGACGGGTATATATGAAATCTCATCATGTGCCATACCAGTTCAAACAGTGGCAAATGCACCATGTTTTAACTCATTAAAGGACAGTTGTGATGTTGGGTTTGTAATGGGCTCACTTCAGTTAGGTAGCTGGTTGATTAGTGAGAGCAAATGTGGATCAGTAGAAGTCTGTCAGTAGGAGTCAGCTGTTGTTTCTTCCAGTAAGTCTATTGATTAGGGTGGAGGTATCAAATGTGTGTGTGTCCAACTGTGCATGTGGATTTTATGGTAACCATAGAGATGTGTCTCCACCCTGCAATGTTGCAGCCATGATGAAGCATTACGTGAAATTTGTTACCCCCTCCTGCCTCATCAGGTTTCAACTTAAAGATTCATCCACAGAAAAAAATGCCTGTTTTCAGTCAATAAATTACAATAACTTTAACCTTACTGCCTCCCTGAATTTTTCCTCATTGTAACTTTTTTATTGTGAAGTGTAAAAACTTCTGCTCTTACTCCTACACATACCCTTTTTGCTATCTTCCTCCCTGTCTTCATGTGCCAGTGCCAACCCTGAGTGTGGTTTCTAAAGTGATGGTGACTGAATGCTGAGTCTAAACTTGAGTGTGTGTGCATGGTCTTGAGTTAGATACTGTATGTTTTTGCTTTATGCCGTGAGGCTGTGACTTATATAATAACTGAGATAGTCAAATGGACAGAAAAGTTGTGTACAAGTGCTGTCTTTAACATTCGGTGCCTTATAGGATATTTTCTTGCTGATGCTGATAGAAACAGCAGCCTCGGGTAGAATTTGAAACAGATACGTGCGTAAACACAAGCCTCTGCTCTTTACTTCATGCTAGCAAAAGATTTGAGTGTCCACTTTGGTTCTTTTTGGATACTTTTTTGTACTCGGGTATCATTTTTCCATTATGATGCACGACAGCGATGGATGCTTTTTGCCTGTCTAAAATGTTTTTCTTTGTAAAAGAATAGTACTATGTGAATCATGAACAATGGTTCTTCAGAGGTGCTTTGTGCAGCTGTGTTCAGGTCTGTGTATGCACTACTGTATAACTCTTTTACACAGGAACCAGCCATGCTGTGCAATCACTGAAGGCCACCCAACCCCCTGCAGACACACAAACACACACTCCGAATACATACACTCAGGTGTGGTTATACTATCTCAGACACACAGTGCTACACGTTCACATAGCCAAAGGGCCAGAGGGTTATAGTAAGAGTATTTTCAGTTTTCCCAATGAGCTCAGTGCAGTAACTGATCTAAGCTTGTTTCCCATTGGCATTAAATATGCATGTGTCCCAGCCTTTCATGTGGGCAACGCTGAGCTGTGTTTTTGTGTAAGAAGTCCTGAGGATATTTTCTGATACTTGCAGCCCACCAATTTTTTATCTCCATCTTTTAATTAAGAGAGAGAATGAGGTCTGCGAGAAAGCGAGCTAATCTTTATTAAATGGAATTTCTGGGCCACTGGGTTGCTTCAGGGTTGGTTATGAAACATTCCGGCAAACACCACAAACCCCCCCAGCTTTACGTTCCATTCTTTCTCATCAATTAACCTTGAGAAAACCAGAGGAAAAGACCACACTGAAACAATACAGGAACAGAGGGGTTAAAATGCCTGTTAATTATTCCACCTTCTCACCTGTTCTGTCTCATTGTCTTTCAATAATTTCTTGTCTAATTGTTAACAGCATCCCTTTGACTAAATGCCTTATTCCCTCATGCTCTTAATGGCTGAAATTCACAGTATTAGTATACTACAGTCCAGGCTGGAAATCTAATGAAGTTGGACTGTTGGAGAAAAAAAAACTCTTTTAAATTAATAAAAGCTCCAGTGAAGAGTTTTTAGCTTTCTACAAAACAGAATAAAATTTTCTCCAGTGCCACTGTATGACTTACTAAAGTAAACCAGACTGTCATCAACAAAATTATATCTTTAAAGTTGTTTTCATTGCTTTTAAACCACAAGGCAAGCCAAGATGTCATGTTGCCAGATCCGCTTTTATCCCATTTTAACATGCCAAAGATTCAGTTTTTGTTCCATGTTAGATATTAAAAACAGTACAGAGTGAGTGGGGGTAAGAAAACACCATTTAAAACTGGACAAAATCTCTAAAATTATTTTTTATTATTATCTAGTTTCTTCACATGGGTCACCAAGATCAGTCTCTTAAAGGAGCTTTAGATGAGGTTTTTTCCAACAGCTAATGTTACTGACTGAACTCTGCCGCCTTGTGCATAGAGGTACTCTGTCATGTTGAGGAAACATAAAAATACACCAGCAGGTATGTAACAAAAAGCACAATGGCCTCTTTACCATCTAAAAAAAGGATGGTAAAGAGGAAAAACTAGTAAAACAACAAATACATCTGGCAATACTTTATTAAAAAAGATTTTATGTCTGTCAAAATGTTTAACAGTAGCCTACTTTTGAGCTACTAACATGTCTTGAAGATTCAAAATCGAGACAGCTGGACTGTCTATAGTTGAGCACAGTCCAGCTGCCTCAATTTTGAATCTCCAAGATAACCATGACCTGGATGAATGAGAATCTACACAGACAAAGCTACTAACATGCTATTAAAACAATAATCTAGCAAGGGGCTTTAAGCTAATTTTTATTGTATAATATAAAAACTTAAGCCTTTTTGTAGAAAATCAGTTTTGTGACACCTAAAATAACACAGAAAGAAAAAAGGCAAAGTGTTAACCAATGTTATCTCATTTGATTTAAATGAAAAAAACAAAAAGAAAACTGACAAATCATTGTTTAGAAATGTTTCCATTTTTGAGGAGTGATTAATAAGCTAAAACCTACAGTGCTAGCTTGAGTGTAAAGGTTAGCTAGCAAGTTGTGGAACATTCAAATTCACTTTTGTTAAACAGTTTATTTATGGAATTTGTTCTATCTTTAATGGAACCAATTATGTGTAGTTGAAATAATTTTTTGTTCTTCAAGGGTAATCATGCGCAGTCTTGACTAAATATTACACAGTACTTTATTTTGGTTATGTCAGTACATTCTGTTGAGATTTGTGCTTGATGATCATTTAATAGTCAGATGTTCCTAATATACAAATTAACAAACAAAACAATGTAATATATACAACATTAATGTTGCTGTTATATTTCTCATACCAGTATTAGCTTAAAGCTAACTACCATGATCTTTAGAGTGGACAAGTGGTTATCTTGCCTCTTATTTTAAGGCATCATTCAAGCAGGAGGCCCGTGCTCAAATATATTTTAACTAAAAATATGCAGACATGAGACAGATTCCCTGCATTTATATAATTTACCATTATAGTATAAAGGAACACTGTATAAGCCTCCACTCCACTCTGTGTATAGTGTCACAAGAAATTGGCTTACATGAGACACTGGTAAATTGTTGGCCCTATAGCCTACTCAGACTCCAGTCTCTGGTCTGCTTCCATCTCATACAAGGACACACAATCAATCATCTTTGACTTGTCTCTATGGGGGGCTCGGGCTGGACACACATGCACTGTGCCCACACTGCCCGTTCTAGCTCTGCAGGAAAAAGGTGATGCCTAATCCCTGCACCCTGCTGGCTCCTGTGGCCACCACTGGTCGCTCTTATTTCCCCCTCTTTCCCTGCAGGTCAGCTTTCTGCTGTTCCATTATCCCTCTATCTGTAATTAAAGGCAGCCAAGGGGAACTGAGATGGAGCCAGGGAGGAGAAGGGCTGCAGATAGGTGTCCATAATTCACAGAGAGGCTAGTTGACAGCAAAGCCTTTTCATGGCCCCAGGGTTGCGTGTAATTACATCATTACAATGCAGTTTTTTCCCATCAAGGCCTGATTCCCCACTGACCAATAAGGTAATTCATTAGTGCTTTGTAGAAGATGGCTAATGATCATTTAAAGAGGGCTAGGTGTGAAAGGTGTTGCTCACATGTCACATATAATAATGGCTTTTCTACTGTTGCTGTCTGTCAAGTTCATTGTATTCCTTTTAATGTAGCATTATTCCCTCTTTTTCATCCAGTCCAGATATTGGAGATGGTAGTTTATCAACAAGTTAAGATTTTAATATGTTTTCTCCCAGTTTACAGGAAGATTCTCCTCACTAGTGTTAGTGGTTGCTAACAATGAATTCACATTGAATTCTAATGAATTAAGTTTCAAAGACTGTGATTTATGTGGCTTCCAGTATCTTTTTTAAGGTATAATAAGGAAGTTGGTCAAGCTGCTATTGTATCATGTTTCTGGCAGAATTATTCACTTTGTGTGCTTTTGTTTGCCACTGATGGTGCTTCGGCAATGTGCCTGGTTCTGCTCTGGGTATATTCCTCTAATTCCTTTTTTATTTTATTGTTTTTGTTGTGCCTGGTGAATCAGTTTTGGGCTTGCGAGAACAATATTACAGTCCTGTCATTTTTTAAATGTGATTAGTCCCCACTATATTTAACAACAACCACTGTGGTGTAATTCAGGCTAAATATACCACTGCAAGTTGGCTTCTGTGGAGTAAGACCCCAGTTCACCCTCAAGTTCAAATGTTGGCTCAACAGATGTGATAAATCCCGTTGGATATTTTGCAGTGAAAACTTTAGTAACAGTAACATACCTAAAAAGTATTGATTCCATCCCCCTGTCAAGTGGGCATATGTTTTGAGTTTGAGGAAAATCCTTCAAAGTGTTTTTGAGACCTAAGTTTCAAGGGTCAGTATTCACACACATGAACAAAGCCCTTGACCTTAAAAATCTAATCACTTTATCCTTGAGTCAAAGTGAACATTTTGCAAAGCTTAAAGAAAATCCCACAAAGCTTTTGACAGATATCATGTATATTAGCAAAGACATAACACAAAAACATTGACATTAACCTTTGACCTTCAAAATGTAGTGAGATTATTACTCAGTTTGTAAAAACTTTTAGAAAATGCTCCCCTGGTTTCTTGAATGGTCCATTTACCACAGAAGCCTCATATGTCAAGAGAATTGGATGAATTACCTAAAACATTGTTTTTGGCCTTGCCTATCACAGTGCAGACCATTTAAAGTGATTGAGTGACGGAAAGAGGGGGGATTGTTTGGATGACATCAACACAGAATGTTTATGCACACAATATTTTTCAGTTTCTTTGGAACTTGTTTTTCAGAAAGAAAAGTCACTTCTTTCTTAAGACAATGTACACTTCAATCCTCGTGTGTGTTGTGTGTAACTATATATCAGTACCTCTATCCTGCTAGCACATGCTATAAGCACCATCCCATCTCTTCAAGCACTCCCTCTCCACGCTCATAAATGGTAACCCTCTCTTTTCTACCACATCCTCCCTGTGCAGTCCTGAATCCTTAATACCCATGTTCTGTGAGTGTAACCCCATGCCAGGTCTTTGTCTCTGGGCCCACTCCTGCTACATTGGACAAGATTGGAACCTGTCGCAGTAATGGGGTCTCTGACCCGCTGGGGCTATCACACACAAAGTGTGTAGGTGTGTGAGGCTGCATATACGCAAGTCGTTGCATGTGCAGTGATGTATGAGGACACAAACCTCCCAATAGAGCCTCAAGGGCATGGCGTAGCTGCCATAAACACGCAGCCTTGGTTATCAGTGAAGCGGTAAATATTGATTGTCTTAAATAGCTATCACATTACGCTCATAAATATACATTGATTACTACGTCCCTTGGTAAATATCCTTCGATTTTGCTTTGAAAAAATTGAAAGACATAAGCAGCCAGAAAGACAAAAAGCCATTTATAAATTCTTACTTATCTTTCAAGGGCTTCTTTTGGAGAACAGCTATCAGCTGAATGACTTAATGTGAGGCTCATTTGCCCACAGTTATTTAAACTGCTGTCTTTATGTTAACCACATTTTATTACATAAGTTCAAACCATGCACAATGAGGAATCAGTAGATTTCCAAGGCTGCCTTTTGGAATCATTTATTTGTATTTTTTAAGATCAGTTGTGCTTCAGTCCATTTGCAGAAAACAAAATGTCAGCCACCCCATACTTTCAAACCCCAAATCTGACTAATGTCCAATCACAGAGCCTGCACAATATACACCACATCATTAACTGTGGTTGAACCCTGGTTATTTAATACACTTCCATCTCTCCCAGCCTGTGAACTCCCCTCACTGTGAACGCCTGGAGGGCATTTATAGTTCCTGTATATCACTGCCAATGTTGAAGGAGAATTTTACAACCAAAGTCAGCCCCAGTTCAAAGATGAACTCCATTTTACCTCTTACCTTTTTTTTCAATGTATTCAGTCCGCAGCAGTTTAATCCTCTCCCTGCTCCTCCCCATACTATATTTTCTCCAGCAGCTGCAGAGAATTGTTGATCAGTTTGACGTTTCCCACACCGTGGGTGTAAATAATCTGATTTATGACAAGAATGCAGCCCAACAGAGGAGGTGAGAATTGAATTTTTGAACCTTCGTTTTACCTCTCTCCTGATATGAATCCTCTCCGACAAATAAAAGCGGCATGTCTCATCGGCTCATGTGAAGAGAAACTGAATTACTAATTGGAGACAAAGGCAGGCGAAGATTAAAACAGAAACACTGACTGGTGAGGGGGTCTGTGCAGTGTGCCAAAAAGCATTCATCTGGACTTTGCATACAACATGAGCACCAAATCTGCCTGAATGGAAATATCATGGGTTCATCAGAATTCCTTGAGTAATACAATGAACATTTTAGCTGACAACTACAATTACAGATATCTTCGTTTTGCAACATTAAAATTATTTCTGCAGAGCAGTTTTTAGGGATTACTCCCCCAGTTTGTTGGTAGATTAGTTGGTTGTAAACATCATCAATTTTAGGAGAAAAATGATTTCTAGGAACTTAGACCCCTGCTTTGCTCACCTATACCTGCCAGCCTTAGATGGTATAGTCGGACATTACTTGGGTAAAGGTTGTGTCTCTGATTTTTTCCCACTTACCATAAATTCTGAGACCTTCCAAAAAGTGTGTGCATTGAAGTCACAGGTCCAGAAACAAGCAAACACAAAATATGATCAGCATGCACTGATATATTTGGAACCATTATATGTCTCATTATATTGAACATTAATGTCACCCCTAACTGCAGCCCCAGGAGTCTTCATCATCAAACAGGAGAGTAAAGGGCTGGATAGTGATCCAAGATGCATCTTATTCCCAGAAGAAAATATAATATACACTTGTTTGTTTGCACTACTAATTCTACCAAATTACTTAAAGAATACACCCACTTGAAACAATTTTCTCTGAATCCCAATCATCTAAAATAAAATTAAAGAATAAAAATATCAAGCACTTTGTCGTTGTCAAACAAAATAAGAATTGACCAGCAGTTAGCAAAGTTAGAATTTCAAACTGCCCACTTCATATTAATAAGTGACTAATGTTACCTGTTTAACTATGGTTATGAATGAAAACCACCTGATCCCCATGCATGAAATATCTCTATTAGCAATAACAGGATCTTAGTATCTAATGGAATAAGAAAAATTGGATGATAGTTCTTACAGTCATAAGGATCCTTTTTTCAAGTAAGTGCTTTTGAGAGCGTCTCAAACACCTCATTATGTAAGAGTGTCAATTCTTGGACTTAGCCACTGAAAGATTAGTCTGTGAACGTTGATCCTTCACATTACCAAGAATGGGGCAGCACCTTCAGACAGACTTAGCTCAGACTGTCTATGATCACCTGGCAAATAGCAAAAGTTTCCCTGCCAGCTCAGGCTTGCATCAGTGCTGCATGCTAACTTTCAACCTTCAATCACTCCAGCATCTATATTTTACTTTAACACTCTTTGTAACTACATGCATGCAGTGATGTGGTTTAAGCCCAAACACTAGTCTTAAATGAAGGTCTACTTCTGCAATAAGTAGTTTTAACAAATACAAATGTGAGTTGTCTGAGTGAGCATTATGTGTGGGATGATTGCATGTATCACTTTGTTACTGTTTGGTAAGGGAGTGTTTGTAGTTAAATTCAGTAGTCTGATCCCAGCTTAAGAAATCTGTCTGACTTTAGACTTACTGCAGCAAATCCAAATTTGCTTTGTGTGCCACCCAGCCGGTGGCATGTGTATAAAATTTAGAGGTTGTTTACATATGAAATGTAATCCATATGCATATATGTATATCCATATATGTATCACGAAAGGCAGGCATTTTAGTTTGAGTGAGCAGGTGCATATTTCGAAGTCTTGATTTATCCGTGTTGGATATTCAAAGTGGATAATTGTCCAGGGAAATAAATGGAGGAAAACAGCCTCTATTGTTTGCTGAATTTAACAGGAGATCAAATTGATATTGCTCATTGTCATAGTGAAGAAATAAAACTCATTATTAATGCTGTGATTTAACATATGCATGCAGGCAAATACATGAGCTTCAGCTCTTAGTCCAATGTCTTTAAAGCAAAACAGAATGAGGTCTGTGATATTTTTTTTGCAACATAAAGCTTATTGTCACATATTTTTTGCAATGATCCTTTGTCTGGCCAATGTAATTTCAGCAGACCATGTTCCCCTATGATTGACAATAGCCCCAGTAGTTTTGCTGTGGAACAAAGACTGATCAAAATTCCAATGTTTCAAGCTTATAAAAACACCACACATCCGACACATTTGATGGACCACAACCTTTTGCCACATCCAGAGGACTGGAAACAGGCCGAGGTGAGGGAAATAACCGGTGAAGTGAGTTATTGAGTGATGATTTTGTCCTGACAGGCTCGATTTTGTGTAGCCTGGGCGGACACGGAAGTCCAACATGACGAAATGTGGTTGGAGTGAAATTGAAACTGGGAGAAAAATGACCAAAAAGTTCTGAACTCTGTTTGAACTCTTGCTGCTGAATGAACTTCTGGAAAGGTCAGGGATTCCCATTTCCTTATGTATCACGCAGTAAAAATCTGTCTGAAGACGAAAAATAAACAGACTTTAAAAGTTCTTTTGAGAAAAAGAAAACCTGCTTTTTTATATGTCTGTCTGATTTATTTTGTATAACTTTATTTTAATATTCTTACGTTCAACACCGCACATGATGAATGAATACACACATGCATTTTGCAAGAACTTGAACAGATGAAAATCCACACTTGAACCCTCCCAGCATCCCTTCCTGTTTACCCTGACCAAGAGCACTCTTTATGAAAAAATACAGAAAAATGTGGACACTGGGAAAACAATGCAGGTTAAGACTTAACAATATGACAACACATCTTGGGGAGAAAGAAAAAAAAATAATTAAGGTAAATATGAAGCAGCAGCTGTTTAATTTTAGACCTCAAGGGTAAATTAACTGCCATAGTTCATCAGAGAGTCATCTTAGAGGTCGCACTAATTGTATGTCTGATTTTCTTAAGTTGTATTTTGTTTGATCCATTTTAATACTTACAAACACAAGATCTAGAAGAGGAGTCAACTATGATTATAAAACTGAATTATTTTTATGTGAACATGATTGAGTACAGCATGTAGACAACATATTTCATGCTTATATTGATACATAACCATTTATTTGGAAGTATGCACTAGGGATGGAACGATTCACTTAAACTCACGATACGCTGCACCTCGATATGCCTGGGTCTCGATACGATACGTCATGATACAGTATCAAAAAAGAAAAAATATAACTGTGTAATTATACATTATTTGTTTTTGTTTGAGTTGCACACAGGAAAACACAAGGCCTAACAGGCCAAACACAAACAATAACACTCTCTCTAACCCTAGAGAGGTTAGAGAGAGTGTATGCTAACGAGCAGTAGGCTCGTTTTCGCCGTCTTCGTCTTTTTTAATGAGAAAGCCAAAATACTGCCAGACAGATGACTTGTATCCATGCGGAGCGTCCTCAATTTCAACCTCATTCGACTCCATCATTCGGCTTTTTGGAGGCAAGGTAGTTGGTGCTAATGTTTGTTGTCGTCACTTCTGGTCACATGCGCTATTGCTGGACATGACGTCTTTATTTCGCGGTCCATTTTTTTCGAACTCGATGTATTTCGTCACATACTGTATCGCGATATATTGCCAAACTACATTTTATCCCATCCCTATTATGCACATATTTAAATATGATGTTGGCAATACATCATTTTGTATTTTTCCCAAAACAGTGAGGAGAGAAACAAGAAAACCTCTTCAGGTCTCCAATTGAGGATTCACTGATCTAAAGTGGAAAAGCTGAAGTGGTCTGGAAAGTCTATATTTGAAATTGTAATTGGAAGTGATAGTGGTCACGTCCTTCAGGCTCACTAGGAAAAGAACCATCCAGATTGCAGAGAGCACAAAGCTCTAAAGCCAGTATCAATGATGCTGTTGGCGTGCGTTAGTGCCATGACATGGGAAACTCACACATCTTTAAGCTTCTCTAATACCAAGAATTACAGATTTTTTAAAGGAACTCCCATCCAGATTACATATTTAAGGGCAGTTCTTGAATATTTCAGCAAGACAATGCCAAGCTAAATTCTGAATGAGTCCTGACTGCAGAGCCTCACAGTAATGGGGTGGCGGTTTTTGACTGGATACAGTCTGGACCTGTCAGAAATTTAGAATGCATGTGGCATTATAAAAAGCAAAATACAATAGTGGAAACCCTGCACAACTGAGCAACTCGTGATGTTTAAGAATGAGAAAGATTTCTAAGTATGTAAAAGTCCATTTGTTTTTTATTCATTTTCATAGCATCCCAACTCGTTTGTAATTGTGATTATTTATAATAGCATGTCTGAACCAAAAGTTTCCTTTACTAAACAATTCTAAATTAAATGACTCAAGCCTGAAATGAATGAACATCTTTCACTTCCTTGTTTGAAGCCTTAAATAGCTCCCCACATTGTTTGAATCCTCTCGATCAGATTTCATTATTCTAATCAAAATCTAGGATAAAGGTATTGAGCATTCTAATAAATGAGTTCTCCGGAGCTTGACGGAGCAGGACACGGGGTGGTTTCAGCCTGCAGGCGCTCTTGAATACAAAGAGCGGCGGAGAGCTTGATCTGTCTTTATGCACTTTTAATTACACACGGCTGGCTGGCCTCCAATCCTCCAGGGAGAGTGAGCTGAGGTAGAGCACACGTCAGGACCAGCCGCTCCTGGTGGCAGCCCGGTATTACCCTACCTAAACACCCCCGAGGGGAGAAGGGGAGGGAGGGTGGGTGGGATGGATGGGGACAGTGAGAGGTTGGAGGGGGGAGCAAGCACCAGTGAAGGGTTAAATCAGCAGACACATATATGAGAGCCACAGGCAGCTGTCGATCATTCCTCTGTGTTTTGATTGACAGGCAGTGAAAACAACTGTTGAGCTGGGCTACAAGTGACAAGTAAATCTCTCCCAGCAGCCCCTGATACCTGATATAGTGAGTTCTATATGATTATGTCAGATATAAGTGCTTGCATACTCCATGACATGTGGAAATAAGTTAAAGGTGGTATTCTGTTATTCCAAGTGCTATGAAAAGGGAAATTTAGGGGCTTAACATCTGACTTTTTACCTATTAACCTATTTGCAGCACATTCATGTGCAGGTATAAGTTTAATTACTGTGTTAGTACAATCAATATGAATATAAACATGTTCATCTGAATGAAATCATGCAGATTTTTTGTGTGATATTTGTTGAATACTCAAGAATGGCACTATTGAGATGATCCTGCACTCACACTCACATCTTCAGATAATGCACAACTCTGTAGGTGATTCAGTTTTATTCATTTTCAAGCATGTTCAGGGTTCATAAATACGCAATAGTAGCAAAGTTTAGCAAAAAGATGGGCTTTTATTACGACTCTTCTTCGGTACAACAGTTCAGGGTTTTAGGGAATAAAGTTAAGGAACCTCCGTTCTAGGACAAACAGCATTATGCTGGATTTTTTTCTGTTTTAGTAATTTTGAAGAATATCAACAAAAAGTGATGTCAAAGAGAAACATCCTGCTTTACTGGAAAACTTTCCATGACCCCAATTTTCCCAATGGATGTGTAATGCATTTCATTCAAAAACAGCCTCAAAGTATTGCAACTTGAAATGCTGTTTTTGTGGTTTTCATCAATATTCTGCCAAATTATTGTAACCTTGGTAGTGGCAATCAAAAAGAGTATAAAAAATCAAGCAGCCCAATTCTGGAGCGACTGATATTAAACAGATGAGTGGTCAGCACTGGTCAGTAATGTGAGGAGACTGACACAGGTAAACCTAGCATGTCTTGCTCACATAGACAACAATCGGCTGTGTGAGGACATGGGATAAGGCTTAGCGTGTGATTTAGCTGCCAGTACCCACATCATTCCACACCTTTTCTGTAGACTGACCACGATCATCCATGCGTGCGTATCGACTCATAAATCCACATAGATTCACAGCCTCTCCCACCGTTTCACACACATACAGACGTCTTTCATGGACACACATTCCAGCAGTTCAGAGCACGTTGAACAGCAAGTGCCCGGGGAATAAGGCTACCTCACACAGAGAGACCCTTTAGGTGTCTGAAACCCCCTTGATCCACATGACTCTCACCTCCCAGAGCCGTCCTTTACCGCCAAATGAATGGTGTAACCTCCAGGCAATGTCAAGGTGAGGGAAATGTGTCAGTGCCTTCCCCCCAGTGAGCTTTCTCCTCGCTCCGGCTCTCTCCAGTTAATGACTCTACAGCAGAGTGGAGACCGTTAACTCGACCACGCCGGGGCCAGATGAGCCCAGAGGAGATGGTTGGAGGAAGAGGTGGATGCAGACTGTAATCACAGGCAATCATCAGCTCTCCACGTGGACTCCTACCTCTGCTGGTTCTGTTGGTTGGCCCCAGACCTGTGATTTGAGCGTCAAGGTGGAGTGATATAAAAGACAAAAGAGGAAGATGAGGGCTCCGATGAAGATTTATAACATGAGTACACATGAAAGAAAGATTCCTATGATTTACTGTAGATGAGAGTGCCCTTAAATCACCTGGTTTATGGGTTGAGAGTGACACTGAAGGGTGAATCCAGAGCTCTTACTATCAAAAAAAAAGTTTGGCAAAAAATGTAGCCTGAAGGCAAAGAAGAACTGAGGATGGAAAGGAATCCAAGTTGAAGCTGTAAACAGGGACACAGCACATCCATGCAAACCCTCAACACACTTAATGGTCTGGAATTCATGGTCTTTGTGCCCCAAATTAAGTTAAATAGATGCTAGGTTTGGAGAACATTTAAGAATTTGTTTTTTAAGATACCCAGTGACCGACAAACATGCCTTTGTTATGTTGCTGCAAGTGGTTTAGCTGAGCTAGCCTAAAGATTTCCAAAGACAGAGAAATACTCTGACTGAGCAGCTTGGTTATTGCACCAGCAAAAAAAATAATGACACTTTCAGAAAAGAAGTGTGTGATGATACTGTCCTTGCCAAGATGGTGGTATTCAAAGCAAGAGAGCTAGTGAACAATTGTCAGTCTTTTCTTGACATTTTTGAGCATTTCAAAGTTTTTAAAACCACAATGAAGCACAAATTAAGACAGGAATCAAATTGAAACATAAGAGCAATATAAAGTATAGAATATAAGAACCACAATCAGCAAAACAAAAAATAAATGGATTGTTATATTAACAGCCCTTAACTTGTATCTCTTCCAGCAGCTGTCTAAATGAGAGAAGCTAAATAGCTTTTAAAAGGCTATTTAAAAGGCTGTTAAAGGGACCTTAAAACGCAGTTAGAGGGACTTGTATGTTCGGTTATGTTCAGTAGATATATATACTCTTTCATTCATTTTCTATACCCGGCTATCCCTTTCGGGGTTGCGGGGGGCTGGAGCCTATCCCAGCTATCATCGGGCGAGAGGCGGGGTACACCCTGAACCGGTCGCCAGTTGATCGCACCATTCACGCTCACAACTAAGGGCAATTTAGAGTCACCAATTAACCTAATGAGGTTAGGTCTGTGGGAGGAAACCGGAATACCCAGAGGGAACCCACGCATGCACATGAAGAACATGGCATTTTTGATGCAAATTTGAAATGATCTGAGATTTGCAAAAAAAAATGTGACTATTAAGGGACATTAACAAGGCAGCAGCATAAAAGGGTTTAAATAATGCTTGTTAAAAATAAGTTTACAAAGTTAATATAAATGAAAAATAATAGTTGGTACAGAGGCAAGCGGTTGTGTAATGTCTAATGCAGCCTCACTTAACTTTGTTAAAATATTCTCCATTCACACTGCAGTTTCAAGCTGTAAAATTTTTGGAACTTTGCCCCTCCCCCGTGGATGTCACAGAGATGAAATTAGGGGCAAAAGTCAGAACCCACTTTTCTCATTCTCCAGAGGCTTTGAAAACTGTGTTATACTTTGAATTGAATAATAAGACGATCGCAGAACAGTTGTCTAGCTTTCAATGTGGCCCTGTGATTGGCTGGTGACTGGTTTAGGGTGCACCGCGCCTCTTACCCAGTGTCACCTGGGATAGGCTCCAGCTCTCTCACAACCCCAAAAGTGTTGAGCAGTACAGAAAATAAATGAATGAAGGAACACTATCATATCTCACAGAATCACTGTGAACACCTAAAATGTAATGATGACAGAGCTTTGCAGCCTTTGTGTCATTAATGCACCGACAAAGGACTATTGATATCAATGAAAAGCCTACATTTAGCAGGTGGGCAAAAAGTGTTGTACATGCTGGACACTCAGCTTTTCATGTAAGTGGCAGTGATGAATTGACTAGTTTTCTCTTCTTTTATAAGGGGTGTATGTGAAGTGGACACAGAGTTATTAAAATGAATGTCAAGTCTAAGATGGGCTCACCATGAAGCTCCAAATTTCAGTGAGACAATTTCAAAGTATGCATAACTCTGTAAAAGCCCAGTAGAATTACACATTTGAAGGCATTCTTGCTCTTCTAGTTCTTTTCTATATGACATAAGATAAATAAGCCAAAGGAAAATTATGTAATGATAACATTTCTCTGCACGAGCTGACTTTGTGCTCATCCTTTGAGTGACTTGTAACCTTTGCAGAGAGAGATTGTTCAAACCTCTGCTGTGTGTGAGAAAAACAAAAGTTGTGTACCACTTGATGTCTTGTGCTCAGGCACTGTGGCTCCTCGACCCTCCGGGCTAAATCTAATGGAGTTCTGCCTCCTCCCGCTCTACTGTCTCTCTTCATTAACACACAAGCAGCCCCCACATCGCCTGCAGTGCTGATACTAATATGGAATGCAGAGCGGTTGTTCATTTTATTTTGCAGCTGCGCTATCTGATGCCACTCAAGAAGAACAACCACCGGTCTGATCTGCTGGCCTTCATAAGCAAAAAATAAACCCCTGCTTTGATGGTCACATGCGTGTCGGGTCAGGCTTTGGAGCTGTAAACTTTAACATTGTGGTATGTGTAGTGATAGAGTGTGTGAGAAAAAAAATCCCTGGACTGTTTGTGTCTAACCCTCGAGCCCACGTTCTCTGTGGTTGAGTCTGCTTGTCTGCTTTCTACTGTGGTCTTTCATCACGTTCACTCCCCACTTCGGTATGCCAACCAGTGCACTAAGTGTGTAAATAATACCAGATTTACACTGCCATCTAGTGTCAGGAAAGGGAAATCCCTCAGTGGGGTCATGGAGATCAAGTCTTGGAGCATGCATAGAGAAATAAATAATAACTGCTGTGCTTTCAGATTCTATTAGATGGGCTTAACCCCCCCCCCCCCCCCCCCTTACAAATGTCTCAACAGCACTAAGATGTTAATGACTCATTTTAAGGAGGAACACATTTTAACAGAGTTTTGAGAACGTTGCAGACTATTTTTCAAAATTATATATATATAATGAAAGTAATCATTTTAGCAGTTAGTGAATTGTCTATTAGTGTCAGAATTTTTTTGTGTCTATAAGGCATTTATGCACTGAGTTGGTCTTTGTACATACTACTTTTATTTCAGCAGTCGTGCCTGCACACAGGCTCTATGACTTATGTTTAATGTTATCAACAATTCTTGCAGAGCAGGCTCCCTCTCCCCTTCTGTCTCATCCTGCAACTTCAATTAAGACATCATGATATTCCCATTTTGCAGATTAAAAATATGGAGCGTAATAGATTTGCCAAGAACTTGTGCTAACAATCATGTAAAGCAAGAACGACTGAACTGAAAGATGTCCCTCTCTGTTCAACTGGCATTTTTGGCACTCTGTGCTCTGAAAGGTGCTTCATGCATGAGTGGATGGACCAAGTGATTTTTTTTCTCTTTTCAAAGAGTAAAACAACCACTTTATCTTCTTCACTGCTCAATGACAAGCAAATTTTTTGTATCATACTGGCAACTAATTTCTTATTGGTACCTTTGGAAAGGTGTATCCAAACAAAAGGACACAGTGTGCAAGGGGCTTTACTCATGTGCACAGAAATAATTATAAAGTTGTGTGTTTAAGTGGAACTGAACACTGTCAGAAATGCCCACATTGTACAGTTTTAGTAGGCGCTGGGCACCCCTGAACTTCTGATCTTAAAATTGCCCCTGCTGCAAACGCTGTCCTAAAGTGTTTTGTTTACATCTTTCCCATAAAGTAGGTGTGTGTTTGTGCACGTGGAGGCTGCTAGCTCATTAATGGGAGTCTATATTGGTGTAGCAGGTCAGTTAAGTCAATGAGCGAGCACTAATTCTCCTCTAGTCCTTCTGTGCTTTGCCACTTGTTATGCATTTGCATATAAATTGCTACAAATGCTGCGCTGCTGCTAAATTCCTTAACCGACACTTGTTTAAAATTCATGAATGCTTCTGGATTTTGTCTTGCACGGTTAAGCTGTCAAAAATCCTTTGAAGCTTCAAAAAAGTCTCCAGCAGGTGCCTGTGCCGAGGCATTTAGACAAATTTATGAAACTCCTTCCTATTTTTGTCTCTGAAAGCCTCTGAGGCTCACCATGGCTTCTGCAGTCTCTCTCTTTTCCTGCGTTCAGACTCATCACACAAACTCTGCTGGCAGATGGAGGAGAGAAGCTGTCCCTAAAGGTATAAATGAGTGTAACTTGGTGAGTGTGTATATAAATCATGTCTAGTTATATGCAGTCAAGTGAATAGTACACTGACACATGGGATCATTAAAATGGTTTGCCTGTCACATTACTGTGAGATGGTGAGAATGATCAAAAAATGGCTTGTAGCCTATCTGTTATCAATACTTTCTTGCCTTTTAGGGGTTGCAAGGGGCTGGAGTCTGTCTGAAAGGAGAGAGACATCTTTCAGTTCAGTCTGTCTGACTAACATAATTGTTAGCACAAGTTCTTGGGTACTTGAGGCTGATACTCAGTTGCCAGGTTGGATCTTAATAGAGTATTTTTATGCTTTCAGCAGTACCTCATCCTGGTCTTTTTCAATACCTGAACCAAATATACACACATATCATGGCACAGATAGTGGTGCTTGTTTATGTGAGAGTTGTTGGAAGTTCAATAAAGTAAGCTAGTATTTTGTTTGTCTGTTAGTAAGACAACGAAAAAGTTCTCAACAAATTTTATTGAAATTTTGAGATAACCTTGGTGACGAGACAAGGAAAATGCTGTTTGATTTTGGTGATGATCTGAACACAGAAGGATTTATTCACATTGCAAATAGGGGTATTTTCCATGTTTTTGGGAATAGCTCAAAATATACTGGATGAAATCTTTAGGACTGGTCATACTAAAGGCAGAAGTGTTTGGAGTTGGTGATAATCTGAATCCAGGATTTCTTTTAAAGGATTTGTTAACGTTGTACCAAAGTGCAGTTTTCCACATTTATGATCTGCTATAAATTTCAAAACTGCTTCGACTGCCTTGGAGCACTTTTACCTAAAGTAAGAACCACTGCCATTTCAACAAAGCATAACTTTTAACATTAATAGAAATGAGTGATGATACTTACAAGAGACGGTATCAAGCAAAAAGGTAATTTGAAAATTAGAAGCCTGAAGAAATATGTCACTCATCTTTTACTCTGTCTTCACTGCTCCTTCTTCTCTGTGTTTAGCCTTTGTGTGTGAGCTCAACTGTCAGAGTGCTGCATTTGATGGCAAAACAGGGTTTCATATTTGAAATGTTGATGATAATGTCTTAGATGTCATTAAAAACTGAAACTACTTAATCCAGGCTTCCTTTTTTGCAAGGAAAAACACAGTAGATGGGCAAAATGTCAGTTTTTCCAGTATTGTTTGGTGCTGTTTGATATTTTTTTAAAAACAAGACAAGACAACGACACACAAAACCTATTTCTGACTTTTTATCACCATTAAAAACTTAAATAATATATATATGAAAGTATTTGGTCTATTTTTGGTAGGATGTTCTGCACTTTCATAGTTACACACTCCCTGATGCTCCTGTATGCCCTGAGTGTGTGATCAGACTTCAGACAAGTGCTCTTGTTCACTGTTAATTTGTGTCTCCAGCTTGATTGTTTGCCTCAGGAGGAACAAGGACGGCACTCGGTGCTAAAAGTAATTGAATGGCCTATTTACATTCTGCTAATTGATTCCAAGGCTTTTGATGAGCTTTTTCTTTTCTTTTTTTTTTCTCGGTGGAGCGCTCTGTGTGTGTGCCTTTGTCTAGCTGTGAGACCGGGGAAAGAGAGTTGTATAATGTCGTTGACCAACAACACAAATATTTTAAAAACATTGTATTTTTCCTAATGAAGGTTCATAAGGCTTAATTGTTGTATATGTACCACATTAGTGATGAAATGACAGGAAATTAAATGTGTGAAGCACTTTAAAAAAGAGCTCCTTAGGTCAAAAGGTTAACATGTGGTCTTACTTAACTTTTAACCCAACTAGTCACATTTCTTGTTAAATGAACAGTTAAAGAAATGCATATTTAATTTATTTATTAATTCATGTCACAATTCACCCCATTTTTGCTAAAATGTTTCTGCCCTGTCTCTATAACATTATTATTTTAAATTGTCAATTGGATGTAACCACTGGGTCCTGAATGTTGGATTGTTTATTGCCATGGGGAAGCCAACAAAAGTTGGAAGGCAGCAGACAGGATTGTAAAAGTGGGGAACTGGACTCTAGCAAAAGTCTATTTGAAGTCAGGCCAAGGAGGTAAACACTGGAGAGGCTCTTGCACTTCTGATCGAGTACATGGGTTTACATATCTGGATCAAATCTGAAAAGGGTCCTACTAGGTCCCTTAAGAGCATAGCCATTTGTTTGTGCAGCTCTGCCTGTGACCTCAACTTTAAGTGGACTTAAAGGGCCAATTCTGTACTTTTAAAGTGGGGTTTTATGACATTCAGGCTGCGTTTACACGCAACGAAAACGGTCAAATCCGATTAGTTGAAACTTTTGAAAACACTCTCCATGCAGCTCCTTGTAAACCCGTATCAGAGCGTTTAAGGGTGAAATGCTGATGTCACTGCGTGCCCTGTACTCTTTCACATAAAGGCTGCGCAGTCATACCAGGAACAACAACAGCTTCGGCCGTCTGCCAAGTAACACGTAAGCCTCTTACCGTGCTCGGTTAGTTATCCAGACAAAAATATTGAGACAGATTTGTTGTCCGAACTGATTTGTTGTCCAGAAAAGAAACTCCTGCGTCTCTGTGCGTCTATTCGCCATTGTTGTTTGTAAAAAAATTTTCTTCTTCGTTCATGTGTCGTAGCAGTGCTGCCTCTCTGCAAACCTACACCGCCATCTACTGAACCGGCATGCACACTACAGCGGATTCACTCGTCTCCAGCGTCGTCGTCTGAATGCAGAAGAATTTGAAAACGCTAAGGAAAAATCTTTGCGTCTTTAAGTCAGGAGTGTCTGTGTAAACGCAGCCTCATATTAATATCAGATGGGGTAAGAGCTCATCTTAATTTGACTGATTTTTAGGTGAGCACAAACTATAGAAAACAGCATTGTGGGGATTTTTCGCTGAACTGAAAACCTTTGAAACCTGCTAGGAAGCCTGTTTTTGTTTGCACCTCTTGAGCACATTACATAGCCACGTGTCTTTCTGACTGAAATGAAGGGAAACTAAACAAAGGGGTGTACCAGCCTGATGTTAAAGCTTTGTAACTGTGTTTGGTACAGGTAACGCTTACGCAAGCTGATTCTTGAGTTTGTTTCCGCTTACATTGCATGGATCTCTTGGCCCCATCTACTGCAAATATAGCCCGCCCTCTGCTTATTACAGTCACAGTGACTAACGTATTCACTATTGGAAGAACTTCATGTAACGCTTCTCAAAAATACTGAACTATCCCTTTAAATGTCTTTCTTTATTGCCTGACTTCAATAACACATCGAAATAGGTCCACTTAATCCATATATAGAGATACATTGGGACCTATAGTGTGTTATTTTGAAGCCTTGGGCAAGTGTCCATGTCAAGCTGTCATAGCTGGCCTGAGAACAGGTTGCCAGCACTGTATGCATTAGCCTTTTAGCTTGTTGGAGCTTGAATGAAAAATGTACAACTTCTTGTTTATATATGATGATGTGGATGCTGGAGGGTTTCATTAGCAGCTATAAATACTGTTGTAATTTAAAAAGTCAAACATAATCACATTTACAGCCATGAGCAGATGGTCTTATGGAGGGAATCTGAGACTACATCACTTAGTGGCTCAGAAACATTAAACGTATTCATCTCTATACACAGGAAACGTCCTCTCCAGCCACTTGAACAAAGAATGTTGACCGCATTTTCTCTGCCTTCTCTCATCAGTATGCACACACACTCCCTATACTGACTGTTTTGTATATTTTGGCCATGCTGCACATCCTCGAGAGTCTCTTCTGGGGAATTTTTTTGTAACTCCTTCACTGTGTGTTTACATCAACCTTTCACTTCATCCTTCCTTCTCTAAATGTTGTGATGACAGGTCCAAACAGGATGCAGATCAATTCGCATTAGTTTATACGAGAGATACACAGGTTGAACAAAGGGTCACCAGACTGATAGCACTATGTTGATGCTGTATGGACAAAGCCTTTTATGTGAGGAGCTGCAAATGCACAGATGAAGCAATGATATTGCACACAGCTTTTGCTGCCATATGTCAAACTTCAGCTGTTGTGATTGACTCTTGTCCTTAGGAATACAGATTTTGGTAACCAGACTTGAAAATTTGACTGTAATTGAGAACTTTATAGCTTATAGTAATGAAATTGAAATTCTTGGAAAACACAAATGCTAGCTTTGCCTGACGTTATGTGCTTCTGTTTGATATCTAAGCATAGTAGTTTACTTAAATTACCAGTTTAATCGGACGAGTGCATTTGCATGTCACATTTGGATTTGGTTCCAGTGGTGGAGTTGGTACAATTAATATCCTCTTATAACCAATCAGTCTTTTTTTTGTCTAGCTAAAATAACAGCAAATGCTATATTAAATGCTAATACTCTTGTTCTGATGTCTCAGTACAAGTGCTATCTGTATTTCAACACTCTTTTTATGTTCAAATTCTCTTTTTTTAACAATCATGTGTTATGCTAATCTACTTAATCTGAACTAATACAGTCTCATCAAAGAAGTTTGTCTTTGATAAATGCTGTTTTCAAATCAATTCCAAACCGTTAGAATGTAAGGCTCCATTTGTGCCTCTTTAAAGACTTTTTTTGCATGTGGGATTAAGTAATTTGATGACCTTGCATGCAAAACTTTAAGACTATAGTTACAATGAAAATGGATTTAGCTAACAGCTAAAAAGATGTAATCTCTGTTTTATGTTTTTAGCCAAAGGAGCAAAAATCTGAAGGGTTTTTGTATGAAAGAACATACCATACCTAAATTTAGCCCATGAGGCTGATTCTGTCATGCTCTTTTGTCTGGTAGAATTCTCTAATATCGATGGAAACTAGCAGAAAACATGTCATGCCAATTTGTACTTAAGTTCAAACCGAGTCTGCACATGGTTTTGAGTTTCTCATGCTTTTGTGCTTTGTAAACTCAATGATCTGTTTCCTATTTGCCACAGTGTGTCAGCGTCTGCTCACCGTCACCCACGGCTCTGGCAGAGCACTGTACCCAATGTTATTAGGTTCTGTCAGCAATTCTGTCTCGCTGAGCCATGTCCCGGAGGGTGGAAGAAGTTTCCTCTGTAAGCCTACTCTTGCCCCTTCAGTCCCCTCATTTGCCTCTTTTCCCCAATCATTTCTGCTTTCTTCTCTTCTCCCACGACCTCTGGGAGTCCTCAAGAGGAGCGGTGCTCCAAAATAGGATGCTTTCCCCCTCTCTTTTTCCCCTCCTTCTCCCGAATTAACATCCAAAAAAAAAAAGTCCAAACCTCGCTGCTGAGTGACTCATTCAAATAATTGTTGCTTTTAGCTGTATCAGGTTACTCTACGTTTTTTTCTCCCTGACTCTCTTCTTGTTTTTCTCTCTTTTTACTCGAGTTCAGTGTGGTATCTGGGCCACTCGTGAATTAGGGCCTTTGAGCGAAGAGGCAGAAAAAATAGGTGACATCAGAGAGGGATCCAAAACTCGAGTAGGGCTGTAATTTTCTGCTCTGTTGCTATGATTGCATGTAAGTCTGTTGCAGACAAATGAGTCAGTGGGAGATTGTGCAGCTTCTTGCTGCCTGCTGGGTCACTTTATTTGAGAGTATAAATGACTTAATGTGCTTTTGTTTGTGAATGTGCTGTATGTTTTCCCTTGGTGTATTTTTTTCTGGTAGGGCTTCCCACAGTCTAAGAAACATGGTTAACAGGGATTGCTGACCAAAAAATGGCTTTGTTAGCTAGCAGATCATGTTTTAAGGCCATCAGTTCAAAAAGTTTGCATAAACTAATTCATCTGCACAGTTTATATTTTGCATACCATGTTCTCGATTTGTATCCTCTTCCGTGATAATTTGTTTATAGATTTGGCTTTAGTCCACTTTTTTTGCTACATGTGAGGGGGACACCACAAGACACCGTGTAATGGCAAGTTCGGAGAAAACAAGGTTGTTTTCACTCTAAAAGTTCAGTGGACCTGGTTTACTTTGGGGGTGAAGTTGCATCATTGTTGAAATTTTTACTTGCTTTGATTTTCTTTCACACTGAACATATCATAACTCAGTCACATGCTGTGTAATCTAGCCACCTGCTACAAGTTGGGGCTGTAGCTGTGGTCTTTCTTCCTGACATGCAGTCTGTCGTTACACTTTAATTCGCAGTTTCGAGTAATAACACATTCAGCTCAAAGCATTTTGGACATAATCTGTGGCAGCTTTCACATCACTCCAAATCAACTAAGTTTTACCAAAAGCGGACTAGATTTTGTTAGTTCCAGACTAGGGATGGGACGATACACTTAAACTCACGATACGCTGCACCTCGATATGCCCAGGTCACGATACAATATGTCACGATACAATATCAAAAAAGATAAAAAGAAAAAAATGACTGTGTAATTACAACTTATTTGTTTTTGTTGAGTTGCATAAAGGAAAACACAAGGCCTAACATGCCAAACACAAACAATAACACTCTCTCTAACCCTAGAGAGGTTAGAGAGAGTGTATGCTAACGAGCGGTAGGCTCGTTTTTCGCCGTCTTCGTCTTTTTTAATGAGAAAGCCAAACTACTGCCAGACAGATGACTTGTATCCAGGCGGAGTGTCCTCAATTTCGACCTCATTCGGCTATTTGGAGGCAAGGTAGTTGGTGCTAATGTTGTTTGTTGTCACTTCTGGTCACATGCGCTATTACCAGACGTGACGTCTTTATTTCGCGATCCATTTTTTTCAAACTCGATGCATTTCATCACGTACTGTATCACAATATATTGCCAAACAATAATTCATCCCATCCCTAATCCAGACCAAATGCGTTATGTATAAGAGCTTTCCTTTTAGGGTACAAACTCAGGACCTTTTTTACCTAAACAACCAATAGCCAGGCTTGACTTGGTTTTGGACAGTCACCACATGTGGTAGTGGCATAAACACCCTTGGTTATGTTTCTGTAAGTCATATTTACACCAACAAGCTCCAGTGGACAGATAGATTTGTACTGATATTGGGAAGCTTTGCTCAAACCCACATACTAAATAAAGGCACTCAGGCTCACTGGCTATTGAGCCAGGTTGTATATCTTTTCTGAAGTAAGTGTAGAAGTGTTACTATGGACAGTTAACACACATTCCCCAAGACTGATTGATAATTGCAGTCATGAGTTCTTAGTAATTACTATAATTTTGACCAACAAATTGAAAACTGATAAGAAACTGGCTCAATGTTGTTGGGTTTATCAAATCATCACAACATAAGGAGGTTGTGTTGCACCCTCTTAATCAAACTAACCAACAACCAACATCCACTGTTAGGCATCCAAAACACAATAAATGATGTAGCTTTGCACTCATTTGGGGAAGCTTAGGTTGACATTAAAAATACTATACAGCTTAGGCAATCAGTTATGTGCTCAGCGACCATAAAGCAAGGTTGTATTCCTTAGTTGGGGGTTTTGTATCAACATGAGTAATGATCAGTGAAATTTGTAATCTCAATACCTTTGGAATATTTGTCATTTTTATTTTGGCCAAAACTGCACAGCCTTATATGTAGATTTTTATTTAAATATGCATTTCATTGCTGTTCAACATCTTTACAATGTTCCTTGGTTTCCTGAAGTGCCTTGCCTGATAATTCCCTTACATGTTGTATTTTGGCATGCCCATAAACCCCTCTGTGTCCTTTCTGCTTGAAACCGGCTGTTTTGGTGTAGATCTACATGGGCTGTGTCTGTCTATATTCAGAGTGTTTTAGCACACATTTGCTGAAAGGTGAAGAGAGCAGAGGGAGTGAAAGGATTTTTCCTCATGTTTAGGGTTTACAGACAGGCCATGGACACGTGTTTTTGAATAAAGACCATTAAAAACCTCACTTTGTATTATATGTGACCTGTATTGCTGTGTTTACACCTTAAGCAGCAATGCTCCAGTCCTTTTTTTGTTTAGATATGACATAAATTTTGTATCTGACTTCTGTTTTGAAGTCATAGATCCACATAAGATTTGACCAATACCAGATATAAAAAAGATCAATTTCAATGTGACTTGAGTCGTTCAAAAAGTCATGAAAAAATCAGCGAAGTGAAAAAAAAAATCAGATTTAGGTCACTTTGTCCTTCAGTGTAAAGCAGCCTAAATCAAACAACAAAGAGGCTTAACATGTCTTCAAAAGCCTGCCGCTCTCACTGAAACATTTCCTGAAAATGGCAGAAAAAGAGCAAATTATGAGAGCAAACGATGGAATCCCTCCTTCGTTACTGTAGCCTCTCCTCCCTCCTCCTTTCCTTTCCTCTCCCCTCCTCCTTCCTCCTCGTCCCATGTGAGCAGCAGCCCGATGACTGGCCCTCTCTGTGTCTCCGCTGCTTACGCTCCGGCAGACATGCATTGTTCTCCACTGTACACTACTTGTTGCTCTCATTCTCAGAGAGTTTGTGCATGTTAGCCCTGCTGGAAAAAGAAACTGACTTGGAAGAGTTTGGAGCTGCCTCACTGTGAGTACCAGCTTGATTTTGGGTTTTTATTTTGTCGGGAGGGACGAAATGTCTCAGTCATTAGTTTGTGTTGTGAAGATCCAGGGTTACAGCAATCACTTGAGCTCTTGATTTTTGTCAATAAGGAGACTTTGAAAGCAGTTAAGCTCTGATTCTGTCACAAAAAGTTACAGAAACGTGAAGAGAAACAGTTGTGCCGCTCTGGTGGTGAGAACGTTTTCCAGCTCTCCTCTTGTTTCTGACTGACTGACTTTCTTTTTGCTGACTCACTCTATTAACTTTACACACATGGCTCCATGCTGAGTGGGTGTGTGTTTAGAGGACATGTGTTTGCCATTGTGTCAGGAGTAATTTTCCTCCATTAGTTGTCTGCTTTCTTCAATCCAGAGCCGTTATGTGTGTCAGTTAGACAAACGAACTGCTCCTGTATTCTTGTTAATATGGTAATGTGGAGCTGTATTATCTGTGGTTATTATTTGCGCTGGTTTCTTATCAATTTTCCAGAACAATAGCCTCTCGCCTGGCCAAGACCTCCCTTGTAAATCAGCTGGCCAAATATCAACCCCAAATCTCCTGCAAGATGTTGTGCATTGATTTGCTCTGTCGCCAGATGCACACTCACAGAGACACAAGCGCTGATACACAATCGGGCCTTGTCGTCCAGAGGGACTCTATTGTTTGGTGTGCATAATTGTTTGTGTGTATGTGTGGCAAGCCTAGTCCAAATGGTCCTGGACAATGAAGTCTGTCAGGGGGATGTGGATTTCTTGCTCTCTTTCTCTCCTTTTTTTCTTTTTTTTTTAAATTTCTCTCCCTTTCCTGTGCAAGTCCCCCTCCACATCTGGATCTCCCCAGCAGCTGACAAGGAACAAGGGAGCGGATGAAGGGAGGAAGGAGACATGTTTTGGGGAGGCAGGGGTAAGAAATAGGAGGAAGGGGAGTTTACAGAGTCTAGAGTTTGCTTCCCTCAATGCAGGAAGAAACCTTACAAAGTCATTGTAGAGCAGATGTATGAACGGAAACACAAATACAGGAGGGGAGCACGCCCTCGCACAGACTTAGACACATTTAAGTACATGTAATTACATGCACTCTCTAAACAGCGAGGCTAGCATTATTCACAGTAACATTATAATATATGACTGTCGGGGTATATGTGAACTGTTGTACTTTAGCACCAGCTTCTCTTAACCAAAACAAACTGTCTCTCAGTGCACCACCTCCACCAGGACTCCCACGGTGGTTCAACCAAGCGCTGCAGTTTGGAGTACCAATTCTCATTTTTTCCTTTAGTTCCTGTTCGAACAGTTTAAGTCACTATCACAAATTCATTTTGGTGAACTTAGTGGAATTCAGAGAGTAAATTGTAATGTCTTCTGTTAGTTGGATAGATCTCAAACTGCACATTATCAAGTGCACCAGCACAGGTGGTGGTGCTTCACAACTTGAGGCTGTAGCTCCAATCAAAGGCAAAATCCACTTGGCCAAATGTTTCCCTATGACCCATAAACGCAGCATTAGAATAGGATTGGATCTCATTCATAGTAGAGTTATTTAACATTTGGTTACTTTTGTGAATCTGAAATATACCTTAAATAAAAAAAATCAGTTATTGTCCATCGAAAACTGTGGCACTTGAATAACATAATTGAAGTCACATGCTTGTAAATGTTGAAAAAATTGTACAAAAATTTGGGATGCGAGATTTGGATTTTTACCATAATACAATGTGCTGATATTTCTCAACTTATATTGCCAATATACGTATTTTTCCATCAAAAGAACAAAGTCTGTACTTTATAAATCTTACTTTGCTTTCAACGTGACAGTCTATTTGTACAAACAACAGTTGTACAACAAGACAACCAGCATTTCATTCTTGAAAAAATTAAACTCTTGGTACATGTAAAAACTCTTACGAAAATGTATTGATGTCGTGATGATAAGGCAATATGTATATTATAGTATTATGTTATATTTTATTATTGGAATATGTCAACTCTGACTACAGCATTGTAATATTACAATAACACTGTGCCTGCCTATATGAAAGCACTTCATGTCCAGTCACATGGTTCTCCATTCAGACAACGTTTAACTTAACATTTTGACTTTAAACAGTGTCCCCGGGTGGCAGGGCTTCTCCTCTTTCTCTACATAGCGGCACGACTACAGTCAGACAAGGATGAATGTATGAGGGAAAAAAAAAAACATGTTGCAAAGTGTTAAGTGGCATATAAGCAAGCTGAAGAAGATCAGCAAACATAGAGCTTAGAACAACAAACCCAGGGGGAATTTGACTTGAAATGACTCCTCCATACTTTCCTTCAGAATGTATTAGATTATCACCATGATATTACTTGAGATCTGTGTACTGGCTGTAATGTTGCAGTGGTTTTTCATCTACAAAAAAAGAGAGCTCTTCATTCCAGCCTTAGCGTGTCAACTTTTCAACGGGAATTTTCGCTCAAGGCCCGAGCTGTCAAAGCAGCTCCTGTTCTCTGTCACTCTCTTTACTCTCCCAGCTCTCAGCTCATCAGAGAGCGTCAGCCCGTGGCCGGACTCTGATGAGACTCCCTGAAGCCATAATGAAAAGCTCCACTTTAAAGAGAATCACTGGGCTGCTGCTCGGACTCGCTTCTCTATGCTTTTTCATTATCTCTCCCGCCAGATGAAACTGCACATGCCAGCTGCTGGAGGGATGCTCTGGCATAGCTGGGCAAACCTCACTTCTGTGCGCGTTAATCCGCACCAGGTCAGGCAGGGCAGGGCCATGAGCAACAGGTGTGTGTTGACATCATTAGCCGTGCAGTATAGATGCACGTTTATATAAGGGGGTAAAAGTCCCCCTCACATCTGCTCCTGCGGTTTCCATGCGGCACGTACAAGTTTGCTTTGGTGACAGTGATTGGACGATGATAAAACACCGGCGTCCATTTCCTCCTCGGCCTCCCTAGAATTATTTGAGTTTGCATTTTCCGCCATATGTGCATGTGTTATTCAGACGTCTCCCTCTGTCGCTGCAGCTGCTCTAAGTCTGCTTATACACCGCTACTTTTTCAGTTTATTTCTGGTTCCCTAAAGCTAAATGATGGTTTGATTTATAGGCAAGCAGCAATGATGTTACTATGCAGGTGTTGTTAGTTTCACTGAGGTCACCATGGTAAATAGGTCAACAGTTGGTTTACAGTGTTTTTGTGGCTTTATGTTAACATTAACTCATTTAATGACTCACATTACCTCAAATGTTTCCTGAGGTTTTCAAGGCATGAGAAACTTGTGAACTTTATAGGTGTAATAGAATATACCCTGTTTTGGTAACCACTATACAAACCACTATGACAGACAGGACATGTTCATCATTGCACAAGGGATGGGTGTTGATACTTTATTTACCAATCTCACTGTTGATTCTGCTTATTGATTTGGTTCTACATCAGTTCCTTTACTGATCTGTAGATTTTCTGTGGGGGTCAACAGGTTTTCGGGGTCAGCAATGTCAAGCACCTCAGTCCTGATATTGAGTGCTGTGCCGTGTAGACAAATGCTTCTGCAAGTTTCTTGTGATTCCACCCTTGATTGAAATCACAAACACTGGATGTTGTGCAGATATAAAAAAATAAACCACAATTTTTGACCTCTTCTGTTCCCACTTTGCCATAAACAAGTCTTTGTTGTCTTTGAAATTCTTCTTGCTGACTGTCTCAGATGAGATTGTGATTTCCTTGATTTGCATGGCGTGCAGAACAAAGTGGAAAGTATTGATGAAAGAATTTTGATTTTGATGCATTTAGCTAGTTGTTATCAATTCTCAACAATAATTGTGTTTTCTGTTGCCATATCTAGAGAACACTGAATATTTTTTTCAAAGATACCTACAGAAGGAAGGGGAAATTTCACTGCTATGTTGCTGTCTTTGTTTCATTTATGTTTGGGTCTACTTATTTGTGATGAACCATGGCTAGAAAATTTCAAGCAGGGCCATGACACACTGTCAGCTCTTCCCACCTCCTTAGCTCACTTCTTGTTGCACTTTGTGTGGTGCTTTTACCAAATTACAACTAATGGATTTATTTTGGTCATGAATTTTCTATCATGAGGGAGAAAATACTGTTAAACTGGACTTCCTTGGGCCTACACCAACAAATCCCAGGATACTTTGTGAAAAATGTTAAGTGCAAACCAGAAAGTTTACTTTTAATAGCTTTTCTCACTTATTGTGTAAAGTTTATCCTCAGAACCTGAACTTTGGTCAAAGACTTGGTAAACACTTCATCATGGGCTAAATTTGATCAAACAGAGCAGAGATTTCTATAATGGAAGAAGTCCAAAGGGGTCAGGAGATGGCAATAAAACCAAGGTCACTTCCAAAATGGTTTAAAATTCCACACTTAATATGATTGCGAAAAACATGTGTACAAAATGAGTTGAGTTTGTCATAAAGCCATAGTCAATGGGTGTGATTCATGATAAAAAGTACATTAATGTATAATTAATCCTTCGATTATAAGTTGTACTTAAACAACTCCAAGGGACTGTCAGGCTCCTCAGTTGTTGGTATTATGTTGAGGGTCACAGACCTAAAAGTCAGGGGACCCCTTGAATAATAGAATAGATAGAATAGACTTTATTTGTCATTGCACAAAGCAACGAAATTTCACTGTGTCATCCTGAAAGCGGAGTACGACACTGCATAAGGCATTCATCCATTAAAAAAAACATGTTTAAAAACATAAGGCATTGCACATGGACCCATATTGCACTGAAGTAAATAAAAAGAGGTTCACGTTATTGCATATGTTGGCCAGGCATGTTAAGTTCAATTATGGCTCTGTGAAAGAAACTGTTTTTGAGTCTGGAGGTGCGGGCTCTGAGTGCCCTATAGCGCCTCCCTGAGGGTAGCAAAGAGAACAGGTGATGACTGGGGTGGCTGGGGTCTCTGAGGATCTTGGTAGTGGTGTGGTGACAGCGTGTCCTGAAAATGTCTTCCAGTGGGGTCCCCTAAAAGTCAGGGGACCCCTTGATTACTTTTCAAATTGTGGTGACCTGTCAGAGATCATTTACAATAATTGTAAGGATGCACCGAATATTCTGTGACCAAATATTTTCGGCCGAATAATGCAAAAAAAAGGAATATTCGGCCTTCGGTGGAGTGAGGTAATAGCAAGGCCGAATAGTACTGTGTGACGCAGTGACAAAATGAACTACGTCACTGTGTGTGACTGTGGCTGAGCAGACTAAGGCTGCCACTTTTCCTAAAAATCCAACTCGAACGGTTTTCAAGCATGCACCCAAATAATTGAAGATATTTGTAGCAAAGGCTGCTGGAATATTAAAAAAATATCATAATATTCAAAAAACAATTACATTCTTTTAAAAACATGTCTAAAAAAAATATTCTAAGCTATTTATGTACTATTAAAAAATACAGTAAACTACTTAGCCTCCGCATTGGATATTAGGTATTCGGCCAAGCGTTTATATTTTTTTCGGCTTCGGCTTTGGCCACAAATTTTCATTTCGGTGCATCCCTAATTGTAACCAAACTCAAAGTTGTTAAAACTTAAATGATCCTCTATCCTTTATCCTCAATTGTCCCCAATCCATCTCCTGCATGGCGTTATGTTAAGCCATATAGCTGCTGACTGACCTTCACAAGGGAGTGAGGAATGGGGTGACAAATAAACAAATATGTTGTGCCTAGTATAACTCTTGATAATTCAAAATCAAAGGACGCAATGACTTTGTTTCTAAACCTCAATAAACAGACATCAAACTTTTTTTCTGCTGTTTAACAATGGCTGAGTATGTGACCAGTTGACATGGTTACTTGTGCATATGTTGTGTGCCTCATCCATTCATTATTAGTATGTGCTAAACTGATGTTTTTATTCACTGCTGATGGGTATTTTATGTTAGTTGCCCTAGAAGATTTCAGGTTAAAGATTGAATCGGGCAGTTTCTAGCTTGGAAAAGTTTGCAACAGAGTCCACATTGAAAAATGAGAAGTCAGCAGAAGAGGTTTTATGAGCTGACAGAGCATCTCTACATGTCAGCTTTAGTTATTGTTTGATTGGGAGTCATCTAGCATCAAATTGTATCTACTTTTTCTTCCATTAAGTATATGTTTAATACCTGGAAGAGTAATATGACTGATGTTTTCAAACAGTTGCCCCATTTAAAACACAATGATACCAGCACCAGAGGTCTTTTTAACGGTCTGACATCAGGCCTGTCAGTCTGCCTTAAATTACATCAGTAAGTCACTGGGCAGATCAGGCCCCACAGCCAATGAGATGGTGTCATTTGGCATGAGAAACAGTACAGTATGTGTGCCAGCCAACAAATCAGACTGTGAAGGAGTGAAATGTGTCCTAACAAAGCTGCAGTTTGTTTTGTCGGGGTAATAACATCCACCCAGCAATGATGTCAGCACTGTGACTACAGCATTGTAAAGTAGGTATCGGACAAGGCCACCTCAGAGAAATGCATTGTAGTGTGAATGTAAATTCATGTCAGCATTGTGCACAAACCCAAATGTCACATAGACACTTACAATAAACAGTTTATCCAAGTTTGGGACATGTAAATCAAATCTTCTGGCATACAATCGGCAAACTTTGCAAAATGACGCAAAAAAGTCAAATAAAATCATGTTAATCTTTTTGATGGCTTTTGTTGGAAATTCAGGCAAATTTATGAGGCAGTGTGTCCTGCTATGTATCCATTTGGGATATGTATCCTGTTAAAGCTCCTGTGAATTAGAAGTCTTTCTTTCACAAAACAGTCTCATATTGATATTAATGCTTTTTTTGACAAACAAAAGACAAGACAAATATCAACAATGTTGATTATTTTAGTGCTTTATTTGTGCATCAGGGTTGGTGTCTGACAGAGATTTATTTGCAGAATTATTGTTCTTGTTCCACTTTTTTTTTTTACCCTTTTGCTTCATGCTTAATGCCTTTCCTTTCCTTAACTAATGCCTTTAATATTGTTGTCCTATGCACTTTTCTTGACAGACTGTACTCCAATGAAGTTTCAAAAATGACCAGCTGTGGGTCAGTTCATACCTACACTGTAAACGTGTGTGTGTCAGTATCAAATAATCTAAATCTGATTGTTAAAAAGTAGCAAAGGGAGTCCCACAAGGTTCATCACAAGGCCTCCTTGTTCATTAATTTAGAGAAAAGACTCCAGACAATTTTTGGTTAATTAGGGTAGCCCAATAACATAAGGTTGGAGAAGGAGCTGTGTGGTTGGTTGCTTGATGACCAGAGAGATGGTCAACTGTCATGCAATGGTATTACCAACCTCTGACTATGCAGATATTATTCTTCATAACTTATCCTAAATCTCCCAATATCACAAACAACCTTGCGGTATTTAACACCTTTATCATTGTGCCCATTTACATACCAGCAAAGAAACAGCAACTTTTCTTAAGGCCGCAGTATGTTGTTCATTTTTTGTGTAACTGAACAAAAAAAGATATAATAATCAGTCATCAAGATCTCATTACTATAACCACCCTGGAAACCATTAGACATTTGTGCCCCCCTCCAGACTCTATTTGAAGACTTTAGAATATCTAGCAAGGGACACAGGCTTTTTGGCCAATCAGGGCTCAGCTCAGTGTTCCCTCCACTTGTGCTTGTATATCTACATAAATGTGCCTTGGTTGTTGTTTAGTTTGGAGAGGTAAGGTTAATTTTATGAAGGAATATGTGGTCTGTGGCTTTTTTAGGCTGTAAATACACTGACATTATGCTAAAGGTAGCTAAAGGCACAAAACCACAGTGGATTGTTAGCACATAAAGAGAGTCATTGCTAGGAGCACAAACATGGAAGAGAACTGGGAAGCAAAGGTGATCTGCTGCAGTCTCATCCAAGTTACACACCTCAGCTTTAACAGTTTCAAAAACCATAATAGAAATTGGCAGACATGCCTTGTGTTGAAGCTCCCTCAGGCTTGTATCACGTACCTGAGAGTCTAAGAAAATTCACTTTTGAAATCTTTCCATTGAGCTTCTTCAAACTGCCATGTAGTTACCTTAATGTATTACTGCACCCATAACTGTTAGTTTGATTTGTCTATATCTATTTGGCTATGTATAGAATGATGCTATAATATAGCACCTCGGCCACTTGGACTGCTGGGTGATAAGTTGGGTTTGTCTTTGAATGATAGGCTTGCCTCATTGAGATTTATTGTACAAGATTTGATCATGTGTCAGCTTTGACAGCTTCTGCTGACATCATAGATGAAAACTCCAGCTGGGTCTCCTTCATCCTCCTGTTGTCATTCATCTCACCTCCTCTATAACCCAGGCAGATGAGTCTGAGATGAAAGCAGCACCTTAAGCCTCACTGTCTCTATTTTTTGATCCCTGTCCCTTTCTTTTATGTTTTTCCTCTAATCTCAGCCAACATTCACTCTGTATGTGTAGAAATATGTGTAGAAACCAAGACTTAGGGGTCTCTGTTGTCAAGTGGCATGCTCTGCAACACTATCTTTTATATCCTTTCTGAAGATCCAACCATGTCCAGTTTCTTTGCTTTTTGGCTCTTCATTGCTACAGTTGGTTCCCATTACAGAGCACCATTCCCTAGTCAGACAAATCTGAGACATATTTGGGGTCCAGCTGCACTCGAACAATCCAAAACATTTTGTATGTCTCAACAGGCTGACCGACACAAACATCCAGCATCCATCAAAGTGTGAACCAAAACCAGTTTAAATTACTTGGACACAAAATCCTCAAATCAAGCCAAGACGTGCATGTATGTATAAAAATGAACAATGCTGTTATGTGCCGCCTCACGCAGGGAACAGAGTGTGATAAATCTTTTGTAGAATGAGAGGTTTCCAGACCAAAAAAAGGGAGAATTTTTACAGTGGATGTGTTAAGTGTGGATGCGTAAGTGACACCTAAAATAGCAAATCATTTGCAATCTACTTTAAACAGTTCCAGACTACAGCCTAGTTTTTTTTGATTGGCTTCCAATAATAGTTATTTTCACTGAGGTTTACTTTAACTATTATTGCAGGAAAACATCCTTTCATCCTTTCTTTGCTAAACCTCTTTGTTTGCCTTAAGCACTCCTGAAATGTAATTCCTCAGTTCTTCCCTGAAGAGCTTGTCCTCTTGAATGAGTAGTCTCAATCAAAACAACCCATATCCGCTCAAAATAAAAAATGATTAGAATGAACAAATTGACATGGAAAATCTTTGTTTTTTTCCCTAGTGAACAAAAAAATTATATCTTATATGGAAGATCAAGATTTGCTTTACTTGAGCACCAAAACACTAAAATGAAATGTATAGATTTGGATTTAAAGCATTATCGCCTTATGTTTTCAGCTTTATTCAACTGAAGTAACTTTCTTAATTCATTTGGTGTATCCGTAGCATCATCACTGCATATACATTTAAGATAAATACAAGCATCTATGCAACTACACAAATCATGTGCACAAGATGTTAGTGCCTAAAACTTAAAACTCTTAATCGTAAGATAAAGCAAAAGTTAGTCAAAACAATGACCAATCACAAGACTGAAAGGAAATTACTTTAGTTTTAAAAAGTGGCACTGTGAGCAGATGAGGGTATGAAATGACTATATCAAATTATTTAATAACATTAATCACAGAAAATGTGCTGTTAAGATACTATAGCCTGACAGGAGCTGAACGTTGCTCAACACAGTGTCTCCCTGCTTTGACAGTGATGGAAGTAAGGACACTGTTTCTCCTTTGAATGTCTCATTTCACTATTAAAAAGTGACAGAGAGCTCATATGACAAGACAAAAGCACCCTGGCAGGTTAAAAAAATCTGTATTAACACTCTTGGTATTTTTTGTTTACTTTTCTGTCTGTAGCAAGTGCTTCTCTAAGATGAATCGATTTAACATAAGATTTATTGATTTATTTTTTTGAACAGGGTACTTTTCTTGTCAGCAAGTCAAGTTTAATCAGCTTAAAACACCTCAAACTATATCGTAAGAGTATAACATACAACAGTTTCCTGAGTATTCCTTGCCTGACTGTTAACCTTGTCTGGATTACTCATGCAGAGAGAGCCAAACAGGAAGTCCTGTAAAGGAAACGTTGCTTGATAACCTTGAGCACATGATGTCATTGAGTCCTTTTTGCACATGTACCCATTCTTGATTTTAGCATCATAGTGTTAAATAGTTGATAATTGATAGAAAGGACTTTAAAGCTGTCTCCTACCACTTGACACCTTTACACTTAAAGAAGAATCCAGAAACTGTCCTGAATATACCCATGTGTGAATGCATACAGCCAGGTTTCCCATCCAGACGTAACCTCCTAATTACCCTGGTGCCCCTGAGTATTTCCTCTTTCCCACCTCTCCATTGGCCAGCATGAAAACTGCAGGAAAGCCTTCTACTGTGAGGGACATGTGTGAATGTGGAATACTGAGGGCTATACAGGCTGAAATATTCTTGAAATGTTGGTGTTACATGGATGTTAAGGGCTTCAATCAGTAGATGAATAATCTAAAATGCAAAGTTGAATATCTAGTCAGTTCATGTACATTAGTGATTTCCAAGTCAATTAATTATAAAATGATGGACGAAATCATGTTTTAGATGCAAAATTATATATATGAAAGAATCAAATAAATAATGTGATTAGTTACATTATATATATACAGTTAGCAGCTAATCACAGTTTTAAAATATTTATTAGCCCTGGCATGGGTGCTTGGTTTCCACTTCTGTGCCTGTTTTCAATTTAACTTCCAGTGTTTTGTGGCAGTTCTGTCGCAGTGATTAATTAATTTGTTTAAAGTGTAAGTAGGAACACATTGCCCTCCACAGGATCATTTTCCTTGCAGCCACTATTAGCTCAGATTACAGTGAAGCTCACAGTGCATCTCGGCCAACTTAAAAAATCTATTTTGTGAAACGTCAAAAGGCCAGGCTTTGTATTAATCTCCAGCAAAATTCCCCATTTTGAGGGTGGCACAGGTTACACATCACAGGGAGATGAGAGGATTAGAGCTATTATTTATGAGAAACAGAACATTCTATGATTACAGGTCGGCTGTGTGTGTGTGGATACAAAGAGCTGTGATTACTGCTGGCACTGGCGCCCCACTCCCCAGGATGCTGAGTGATGACTGGCACGGAGGGGGGGAAGGAGAGACTGCAGGCGTGCACACATGGACTGTAACATATCAACACACAGGCACACATTAAGACGTACAAACACAAAGGCTTACACCTCAAGGGTTAATCTGCTTATGCTGTCAGCCTATATTTCCAGGTTTTACTTGCTCTTATTTGATTTTTTATGCTTCTGTTCCAGTGACAGGCAAGGTGTAGCAGCAGTGTGTTTTTTTCCATTTTCCCTCCAAACACTATCCTTTGGGCAAATTGCATTTTTGTCAATATTTAATATACAGATATGTCAGAACTCCTTATCACTGATATTGATACTGAAATTTTTAACATGAGGACATAGTCTTCACTCAACAAAAAATGCTCTCATTGTAACAGTTTATTTGTACACAAAACAGATTTTAAACAAGAAAAACATGTTACTCCTTAATAAGTGATACTGGTCATTTTTAAATGTTGTAATGATGAAGTGAAGCATTGTGGTATATTTGTGTTTTTTGCCAGCATAGACAGTAGGGATTTGCATGGCAGGTATGTATGGCCGATAAATACGAGCTGAATGTGAGTAGAAATTTGAATATCTGCCAATACTGATAATCAACTTCTTGGACCAATATCTGCTAATACCAGTGTCATACTAATAATATCGCACAGCCCTTGAGAATGGTTTAAGATATTTATTCTACGACTTTGAACAAGTGTCTACTCGGACTCGAGGATAAACAAATTAGATTTTTAAAGCACAGGATCAGAGGCCATTTGGTGACATGATTAGCGCTTGCTTGCAAACATGAAACAGCTAAAATGATTAAAGGGATTTTTCTAAAAATTAGCATAAATAACCATCTTAAGTAAAGGTGAAATGGTTAGGTTTATAAGATAACAAGTAAAGGTCATCCCTCATACACTGATCTGGATTAAGTCAAGGACCAACCCTGTTTTGGTCTCTTGCTTTCACCCCAAACTTTGCACAAATGTCCACTCTGACTCAAGGATGACATTATCATATTTTGGAATTACAAGGTCAATGGTCAAAATCATAAGTAATGATCATCTCATCATTATATTTTTTTCCAATTTTCTTCAAATGTCACTTCTTTTTGAAGGTATAAGATAAGCCACATCTGAAGAAGTATTATTATAATTGCTTATATTTGTAAGTCATTGGCCAAACATCAAAATAATAATAAGGCTCATTCCTCTCATAGCAGAATTATCAGACTTCCACAGAAACTCCCCACCACCTCCCTTTTACTTGTCACTGTGCCTAACTATCAGGTGTAAAACTGCTTGGAGGTAGCGCTAGCTTTTATATTAATATTTGTGTCATATTGTTGAAACAGAATACATGCAGAGTTGTGATAGAGGCCAATAACTGAATGTAACATTCTTTAAATGCTTGATTTAATTCATAAATGACAGAGCAGCATGTCACTAACAGTCAATAAAATGCTTATAAATTTTTATCATATCTCGTAACATGAAGGGTCCGCGTCCACATATGCTTATTCCTGTTTGCGTTGCCATTGGAAACTGCTTGGCAAGAATCCGTGGTGATGTCAGCACTGATGTATGAGTGTTGGAGAACGACATGGGGATGACTTCAGCTGAGGGTAAGTCCCAGAGGAGTCGTATCAGCTGCAGCGAGCACTCGCCGTCAAGACTTTCTCACGCTCGGTATCAGTGCTAACAGCCAAAGAAGTCCTGACCTTCCACAGACCCCTTCTCCAACCTCCACCCTGCACCTCCTGATCCATCACACAGGCATCACAAATCACATCACCCCCAGTACGCAGCATGTAAGAGACCCCAGATATGCTCACATACACAGTCTAACAGCATAAAAGGCTGGGGATGTTTGGGGAAGATTCGGATGATTATGGAAAACTGCCTCTAGAGGCACTAAAGAGCAAATAAAAGAGTCTTCTTGTTTTCACTGACGTTTATAAAAGGAGGAAGAAGGTTGTCTTGCTCAGCAAAAAAATCGTATTCATTTTTTTGTCACTTGGACACAGGGTTCACACTTATGAACTCAGAATAGAATAGAATAAACCTTTATTCATCGCAGTCGGGAAAATTTACAGTGTTACAGCATCAAAGTGAACAGCATTAATAGAATCCAAAATAGACTTAAGTATAAAAAATAGAAGCATGTACATTTTTCTACCTATAAAAGATATAAAATATCAAAAATATACAAGAAGTTTGGTTACAAAAACTAAAAGCAGATCTTATAAAGATTAAAGACCTCATACACCACGCAAACAATGAATAGTTTCGACAAAAATGTTGACTATATATACACAGGTCTCTGTTTTATGTATTAAACTACACCGTGGGTTGTTACACTGAGAGGTCACAGTGGCCAGGAAACACAAAACACAATAACAAATAACTAATTACGACAACAAAAAATAAGAAAACTCACCAACAGTATGTATAAAAACACAGCAACAAAAAAGAAAAACATCAAATAAGAAAACAAAGCAACAAATAAAATACAATAAAACATGCTGTTTAGTTGCAACTGCTACAAATCAAAACACAACGCCAAACAAGAGCCTAAAAGACGTTTTGAAATCATAGTTTATTTTTCAACATATTGTGGTTTATTGTGGTTTCTGATTTTCTGTTTCTCAATTGCTGTTATTTACTTTAGTTTTTTTATTTCAGATTTTTTGAGTCTTATTTCTGTTGTTATTTAAGGTTTTGATGTTTTCTCATTTTTGTTGTTTTGTTTTGAGTTTTACCTTTTCTTGTTTGACATTTCTCATTTGTTGATATGCATGTTTCGTTGTGTTTTTTTATCGCGTTGTTTTTGTCTGTTAGTATTTTTTATTTGTTCCTGTTTCCTCTGAGTTAGTTTTACCACATTTGTTGTTGGTTTTTATTTAATTTGTTTGTTTATTTTAAATTAGTTCTATGTTTTTCAGTTTGTTGCTTTTTTATATTTGTTGCTTACTGTTTTATTTTGCATTTGTATTTTTTATGTTCATGGTTTTTTGTTGTTTTTATTTGTCGCTGTACTCATTAATCTGTTGTTCTTTTCTTATTTTTTGCTGTTTTCCTATATGTTGTATTTTATTTTGCTGTTTTAATTTTTTAAACTTTTTACACTTTACATGGTTTTCTTCTTGTTTTTCATGTTTGTTTTTGTAATTTCCCTCGTCTCTATTTGTCTTGTGTGTTGCCTTCAGGGCCACCATGAAAGTAACAGTTAAAGTCCAACATGAACACAAAGACGGCTAAAGTCAGTGCTGCTGTTGTAGATTTTCACTTTGGTTTAAAATGAGCATGTTTGTCAGGATGCTGTGACACATTCACTGTGTTTTGGTGTCAACAGTGAAGACAGACATGCAGTGAGTGTATCATTTTGTTATGAAACAAACTTGAAATGGTCAGTTTTGTATGCATACTGTAATTTAAAGAGGGTGTAGTTAAAGCAGTATTTCCTGAAAGCAGGCTGGTGGTTAAGCTCATCAGCTTTGGTTTGAGGTTTCTGGCTCCTGGCACATGTGTGCTGGGGCTTTTTTTCTGTGGGCAGCACAGGCAGCCGTGTTCGTGTCATGGTCTGTCGTTGGCATTACTGCATCTTCAGTCATATTTTAACATTTTGAACAGAAGTCCCTGCACTGTAGCTACATCACCTTTAATGTTTCAGACTGGTGGCCTTGGTCCAAGTTGGCAGATTTACATCTACAGTCGATTTATATACACGTTTGCCTCTTCCTATACAGCTGTGCTACCCTCCATGGAAAGAAAAATAATGACAGGCGTGCCAACCACACTGCCGGATTAGGACTGTAGCCTGCCAGTGCCAGTGTGCGTAACTCTGTTCATGCTTGTGTAAGTTGTCAACACTCATGAGGTGTTAAAGGATCAGGAGCCAGTAATGAATCACAGGCTGAGTTATTTCTTTTTGCATTAAGGCTTCACCCAAAGGTGGGTGTTTAATGGCCGTTGTTAAAGGAAAGGATGGTAAACACATACAAGTGCTAAAGTGAAAACAGAGCGTGTTGAGTGCTGGAGACAAGAGAGAAGAAATTCATGTTCAGGCTCTCTGTAAGCACACCAACTTTAAAAGTATATAAAAAAACAAACATTTTCGTATTTTTGCACACGTATTTGACCCAACTGTCTACTGACCCACATAAGTAAAAGCACCATGGCACTTGTTTTTTTGATCACTTATGTCTGAAAAGTGAAATTTGAGCTCAATGTAGCATCACAGTGGTGGAGACACCAACTCTCCATCACCCTCCAATTACTCTCCAGGGATTGGTATCTCAGTCTTGCAGCAAATAATAAAATTTAAACTAATTTCATTGTTTTTTTAGTGCTTCCCCTACCAAGTAACTGTCATGTTGTTCTTTTCACAAATATGGGAATGATAGTCAAAAAATATCATTAAAATGCAGTTTTATGCAAAGCAGAATAACATTTTTACATCTGCCTTATGGCCCGCTATGGGGGCCCAGTAAGACTTATTTTCATGGGGCCCGAAATCCCTGGCAGCACCCCTGGGCCTCAGGCAGGACCTTCGCCTGGGCCAACTGAGGGAGGCACGGGCCTTCATACATGGTACATGCATAGTCTGTATCCAGTCACACCAGCACCCCCGCCAGGGTGTTACTGATGATGGGGCAAGGCCCTTTGTGCGCTCTCCACACCAAGTGCTGGATGAATGGATTATGCAAGAATCTGGTCAATTTTTAGTCTTTTTTTCAGAAACGGTAATACATTTATGATTTCTATTTCTGTATAGCCTGGTACCAAATGATCTGCAGCCAGGCACTGGCCAACGGCTTAATGGTTACTTTGATTTGAAAGGTCGTAGGATGAATTCCAGCTTTGTGCATTATTTCTCTACATCGCATCAGTGACAGTGTTTCTGCATTTAATCACCCATTCATCCTCCCAGAAATAAAAAAAAATAAGTGATAAGACTTTAAAACAATGTTACTTGGGATTATTCCTTAGTCTGAAGCCTAACTGGTTTCAGATGCAATTTGAAAAACTAAAAGTTGACCCTGAAATAACTTCAACTTTTAAACCAATCTTGAAAACATTTTCAATATTTCCTACAGATGTCTTCCAGGCGTCAAAACAGTTACTGACAGTTGTTTGGCTGATATATTTGCATAGTGCACAAAGTTTATCATAACTGTCCCTCACAGGCAGTTTTGTGATGTAATTCATTGTTGCACCTCTGCTGTTGTTTTGTCTTTGTTGTCCCAGCATTGCATACTTCTTGATGAGGCTAACAAAGGCTTGCTTTCTCTGTTCTCAGTATTTAGTAGGTCAAATCTAACGAGCTCTTCTGTACTATCAGCACTTAGCCCCAGGGGGAGCTCTTGCTCCAGCTGTGGACTGTAAATGCCCTTTCCTGCCCTGCCTCAAACCCCCTTCATCTCTGAAACATCCCCTTGTGCCCTCTGTTTTCTTCATCACCATGTATCCCGCTTTTCATATCTTTTAGTCCAAATATAGCTTGTAAAACAAACAACTTTTCCCCAGTTTCTTAGTCAAGTTCACTTCTCTGATCTCACTTTTTTCACCCTAACAGCAGCACATGTATAAACATATTTCCACCACATGTCCCTCTCTTTGGTGTCTGTCATTTGTGTTCATAAAAACAGACTGAATCAGAGGTCTGGTTGAGGTTATGACTGAGCGAACCAAACCGGAGAACTAGATAGGCTCAGCTGACTTTGTTGTAGCTCTGTCAGTGTGAGTCAGTGCAGGCTGGTGGAGATGTGTTGCTGTTGCTCTGCTTCCCTGCAGCTTTATCCCTGAAGATCTCTTTGAGCCTCAGAGCTGGGTGAGTAAAGCCTCGTCTGTCTATCATTAAGCTGTGCATTGATATTTATGGCAGGGATGAAGATGAGAAGTGCATCCGGACCTGTTGTTTTATGTTGTTAAATACAGAGGATGATGGTGAATTCTTAAAAGGAAGTTTTCCAGTCTGGTGCAATGGTGAATTTTGATGATTTTGATGGATTATAAGTATTAAACACAACTTAAACTCAATATTTAATGATGATTGTATTTAATGGAATTCATCACATAGGCCTTTATTTGAAGCACTGGTATTTTGGCAGCCTTAATCCCACATTTAATCAACTAAATCTTTAACCTCTCCATTTGAGATTGGTACCAAAATGTGATGCCAAAATGGTACATGTACTGAAGCATCCCGTACCTATTGGCTTAACACCTTAGTACATTTTTATATAATTTGATTTATTTTTTGTCAGTATCAGGTAACTATTTGTGACAGTGTTTTCAAGTTTTAAAATCTTTATTTGATCCTGTTGTGGCTGGCTAGACAAAAAAAACTTAGACATTCAAACATGAGACAAATAACAAAACAGCTGGACTTGAAATCATTGATGAGTGTAATTTTTTAATGGTAGGTTTGAAATAAGCATATAAACTTCTAATCTAAAACTGTATCTAGTCAATGCTTTGAATTTGTTTAAACTGAAAATTTAACTTTCAATTTCAGATTTTCTATTTCATATTAATTTCACTGTGGAGCTTTCATTATTTCAAGCTCCATGTTATTGTGCCAACCCAGCCCAACCTTTTTCTCTGGGACCAAGGCCAGATAAGTCAGATTACCCCATTTATAATGTGCAGAGACACACAAACACACCCAGTCACACTCTTCCAAAGACTCTTGTCTCGCACACAAGACTTTTTAAACCTTCCTCAGATATGAAACAGGGAGCTCTGACACTCAAATCTTAGAGCTGTGCTTTACAAGCCATATGGGCTCTTTTTTTAAACTCTGAGATCATCATGAACCAATCATCCTGCAGCTATGCTTCAGTGTTTTCAAGATTTTGACTGGATGAGCACAAAAATGTGGAGAAAAAGGAGAAAATAAATGATAATAGGATGTTGTTGAAGACTACTGGTCAAAGATCCACCCCAGTAGTTACCTCCTTGTGTAGTTCTTGGATATGCTCTTCCACATGATCTATACTTGTTTCCTGGCTGTCTGTCTGTGCTGTGGATTATGGTGTTGCTGACAACATGTGGAATCGAGTTATTCATTGTTCTGGAGTATTTACAGGCCATAATTACTGTGTCTAATGCATTCTAAAGGGATTTAACAGTGGTGACAGTTAGTTGAAGATAAAGTAGCACACATTTAGGTCCATTTTGTTATTAACTGAGCAAAGTTTTGAAGCAGCAGGAGGATAGCAGAGGGAAGCAAGGTAAATACTGCATTGGTCTGGGCTATATGCCAGCTCCGCGCCACAGGATATGGATCTTGTTTTAGCCAGCATGGGCTCAGCACCAAGCCCTGCAGCGGTGCTCCCCTGGACCAACACAAGCCTTCAGTTAGTTTGTGCAAAATGTGTGTTCAGATGTCCTCCAGGGATCTACCGACTGTCTCCACCCCTCTGACTATCCATGATCCTTTTCTATATCTGTACTTCCTAATTGATTCAACAAGGTCTCATACTGTCCACACAAACTCTCTCAGTTTCTAGTAGCTTTATTGTAGCGGTGGACAAGAAACACAATATCATTTCCGAAGTGTTGATAAACCTTTGTTAAATAATTCTACAGTACAAGAGAAGTTGCCTTATCACGTTATTACTTGAGTAAAGGAAACAATGTACAACTTTTCTTTTTAATTTTACTTTTGATCCAACTGTTTGATTGCCTTCAACAGGAGAGATGGTTTCCTGTTTCTTGCTGTAAAATTAAATCAGGTATTAGATTCTGGTGTGCCCATAAAGACTTTTTTGTCAGCACTGTTCTCTAATGCTTAATGTGACTACACTGACATAAGCAGGCATGTTCCCTCCACACCAGGATGATGTATTTTTGTAGACCAACCTGGAAGCATCACACCAGGTCTTTTGAGCAAAAGCCTAAGGGATTTTTTTCATCATGTTCTTGAATCAAAGATAATAAGGTCTGTGATAATCAAAATTAATTGAACTTGCATTATTGTTTATCATGATGATCTTCACAATCTATTACAATTTTAACAATTTTTAAAGCCTTAATGCAATTGTTGTGAGTAAAAGCTATAAACAAACTGTTATGAACAACTGTGGTTGGTGTAAAATCAACTGGCATATATAAAGACATGATGTAACTTCTTGTTTAAGAATTTTTGCATTATTCAATAACCTGTTCAAGTTCGTGTCTATGACGGTGGCTATGTTGTTTGTATTAATGTTATTGGAAATGACCAGAAATGATTGCATTCGGGTCTTGTAGTCCTTGTGAGTAGTTTCCTGTCATCAATCCTTTTAAAAACACAATAACACTTAATTTAAAAGCTGGGCAGTATCAGATGTATTAATTAAATGTTTGAATCTCATTTGCCTTTGTGAAACATGAACCTTGTTTCAGGTTTTTATCTAATAGGCTATTGTAAAAATGCATACCTTTGGCCTTGGGAACCAAAGATGCTAAAATACCAACTTCTGCGTTTTGCCCTCTTTCCTGCACCACTCTGTATGAATAAAATACCGTGGAAAATAAACTTTGTAAGTGTCCACTACTACATTATTACTTCAGGTTGTCAAAATTGAACATTTTAGGCTCTTTTGTCATTGAAAAACATGCAGACGCTGCCCCACTCTCCTCTTCAGGAATGTGTTCTTACCTCAGGCAGAGCCATCTGTGTCCCAAACTTAATTTTACTAAACCTGCTTTTAATCTCAGCGGGCCCATTAACTTAATGCTGCCCCTGGACCTGCAGAATCGTCTTGGCTGTGGACAGGCTGTGGTCTTCCAGAAGGGTGAGGGGGCAGTGGAGCAGACTCATTACTGGTCCATTTTCTGGCCCCCAACCCAGAATAGAAGGACAATATTAAACACAGAAAGTTTACGACCACTACCTGCTCCATTTGTTTTTGTCCGTCAGCATGGATGTAAGGTTGTTAGCTGTTATGAACATGTACTTCCACAGGGACATAATTGACACAGCAGCAGAGGAATTTAGTAAACAAGAGTAAGTGAGATAGGTGTTTCACGTGGTTCAGGGTGACCATCTGGAGCAATGAGCTCATACAGGACTCCCCACTGACCAGTAATGAGATTTCATCAGGTCAGATCATCAGTACAGATCATGCTAAGGATAAGGACATCATAATGATACCCTCTGGTGTTTTAAAGACCTGTAATATTCAGCCCAAAATTATCCCTGATACGTCTGTTTTACTGAAAGAGAGATGGGGTTGGGATTGTGTGTAGAATTTGGCACATACAGTATGTATGCTAATTTAAGTATCAATCTGATTGTAGCAACAAAGCTTTATCAGATTGTTGCATTTATACCTTCTCTCTTTACAGAGCATTTACCATGTGAGATGTTAGCTTTAAATGATGTTAGCTTTCAATGAAAGGGAGAAGGTAAACAAGTATTTTTTTTCCGAATTAATTCAACCAAAAGCTTCAAAAAGGGGCTCAAGTGTTTTAGTTTTAACTTGGTGGTTTTGTTAGACTTGCTTGAGGAAAGCAAGAAATTAAAGCAACCTATGTGTATATTTACTTTAACATTCAATATAGAAAGATTAAATAATGATAATACGTTTATAATAATAAAAGATTTAATAATAAAAGGTTAAGATTAAATACCAATATCATGTTGGCCAGCAAAAATGGTAGCTAAAAGCTGAACATTAATATTTCCTCCTGTTTAAAAAAAAAATCCACATTGTAATGTTGCTTTATATTGAGTAGGTTGAAAAGACCAGAAGATGTAACTGGCCTCTGTTAAATAACCACAAGTTTAAGGCACCCTTCTAGCTAACTAGGTTCTTCTAATATCCTTAAGCTTAAGTTGTATGTTCCCTAGTAAGCAATGGTATTAGCATAAAATATGGTACTTAAGTAAGATATGGTATGCTAATGTGATATGTGAATGTGTGTTTACAGTGCAGTACAGTTTGCTTGCATTACTTTATTTATTTGTTAACAGACAAATAAATGCCAGTATAAAAAATTGAATTTAGAAGTTGGTTTGCTATTTGGTTGTATCACACATCAGGCCTCAGTTTGAAAAGTTGAGTTAGCAGCTAACAGTTAAGTGGCCTGCTAACAGTAAAGACAGTTACAAATAGAAAGCTAATGTTATCCCTTGGCCAAGCTGTAAATGCCAAATTGGCTTATAAGAAATATGACCAATTTCTATATTAGCTTTATTTTGCTATGCCTTTATGGTGTTAAAAGATCAGGAAAAAGTCAGTAATTTCTGACCAAGACTTTGCGTGTCAAATATGAACCTGTTGAAGCGATTAGAAATAGGCCTGTATGTTTTGTTTTGTGCTTTTGTGGCTCTTTTTAACAGTGTAAGCAGGATCCTCTGAGCTGAAATGGGGGGAAATTCCTGCAAAAGTAGAGGGATACAGTGGTTGAGCTGAGCTTGCATTATGTTTGTGTGTTGTGCGGTTGAGTTTTATGTAGAAAGTCAGCCAGACAGTCAGGCAGAGACAGATTGAGATTTTGCTTTACACACAGACATCCCTACAACAAACAAAGTGTAGTCATAGAGTTTGCATGGCAGAACAAAACACTGGGATGTTATTCATATGTATCTTTCTGTTCATGGGAGGTGAGTACTTTGACTTTTCTTTAACATATAAGTTGATCTTCTGAAAAATGCAGTATATTAACTTGATGTTTTAATACAAAATTACCAATAGTCCCTCAAGGAAAGGCTCCCAATATCTCAAACTAAAAGTTAACAGCAAAAGATACAAAGATATAGCTATGAAAACATTGGAGCTACAGACAGAACTTTGAGTTTATGCTAGTTCTGGTCCCCCTAGAAGTTAAATTACAACTGCTGGTTTTGTTTGGTACAAGTGGATGTATATTTCACAAAAAGCAGTTTTCCCCTCTTTATTAAACTAGCATGTGCATCACTTACTGATAGTCCCTGCCATGAAAAGAGTAATAAAATGAGTCTGTCTTAGCAACATACTGGTAATGACATAATTCAACACCTACCCTGCAACAGCTTTCATTTCAGGCATTAAAAATATAAATGTAGAAAGGCTTAATGTTGCCACTGGCAGTCTTGTTTACTTTTGTCATTGATAGAGGAGCAACAGAATATTAATCTGTTTTTTTCACCATGTAAACACCTTACAGGAGCTTTAATATTTCAACATTGAATGGATAAAATGTGCAAAGCCTCTAGAAAAGGAAGCTCAGCACAGACCAAAAATATAGAACCTTTGTCACATCACAGTTCTCTTAAAGGGCTAAACCTGGAAATCAGATGGAAAGTTGTGAAGAATAGTTCAGTTACCATTAGCTCTAAAATTGGTTGGATTTAAGACCCACATTTGAATAAATGAATGCAATCAGTAACAAGAAAGTGGATTATTCAAATTTATCTTCACATTCTCATTTTAAATAAGGCAAAGACAAGACAGATATTCACACTGAAATAGGCCCAATTGGCACGGCTGAGAGAGAGCATCATGAAAATTATAAATTATGGAAGAGGAAGTGCAGAAGCATCTCCTGCTGTGGTCAAGGTTGGCCCCCGAACTAAACTGGCTAATGATGTCAGTCGGGAGGTTTTATATAATGTACTCTACCCACATGCAGTACATGCTGTCAGTCCAAAGTTAAATCCAGAGTACAGAGCCAGCGATACAGCATGAATCAAATATTTAGTCTGAGTTGCCTGGAGTATGGAGACTGTGCCACCACATTAAAAGAGTAATCTAAATACTTGGCGCACCTGCTGACAGATGATGATTTACTGAAATCATTTTTCATCTTGAGCCACCTGACAGATGTTAACAAACACTCTTTCAATATTGTTGGTGGTGCATTTTTTGGTGTCTGTTTGGAGGAAATCCAAGATGGATTTCCATGTAGGTCAGAGGTCTGATAGGCTTACAGTGAAATAAAGTGAGAAGCAGATTGTGTTTTGATAGAGTGTTAATGCTGAACGATATTTAAATGGCACACAACACACATTTCTACATTTTCAGCTACATAGGACATTAGTTGGTATGCCCTGGAATTTCATTTCTGGTCAAAGTGTTTGTGCAATAGGCCGAAAGTCGGTCAGCTCTCTGTTGTTGGCTCTTGTAACTGAATTATAGCACAGGGAAACTATTCAGCCCTGGTACTGTCCCAGCACTTACCAGAATCTCCAATGAGAGAGTGGTATAACTCCTGACAGCACAGCGCGACAGGAATCAAATAATATGGTGGTGTTGAAAATCTCTCTGCATTGAGGTTTGGTATTTATCCACCACTGCTAGCTGGATTAGGATTTTTTTTTTTTTTTTTTGCTCGTCAGCCTGTATTTCATTGTAGTCATCTATGCTTTCAAATGTGTGAATGGCTGAGTATGTGTGACAGATCATGTGTTGTGGGTTCTGCGTTAGATATAAGATAGTGCATAGTGAATACTGACAGTAATTATAGTAGGTTGAACCACAGGGTAGCCTGAGGCTGGCCAAGGAGCAAGTAATTATAACATCTAATACATAACCAAATGTCAACATGTCTACAGCCTATTAGTACTTCAGGTGATAAATGACTCTACATGGGAAGAGAAAATAGGATGTTTTCTGTATGGAAATAATATAAAATGGGCCTAAGGTATTTTGTAGAGTTGGTTGTAGTTTTTCAGTGGGTGCACATGTCATGTATGATGTGCTCCTGTTAAAAAAACTATATAACCAACTAATGCTGGGTATTTCCAGCGACCTCATGATATGATACGTATCCCGATACTGAGCACACGATACGATACGTATCCCGATACACATAAATTGTGAACATTGACTACACTTTTAACAGAACTTCCAGCAACTTTCATTTTTTTTTACAAGGAGAAAAAGAACAAGGATGTGTTTTAAATGGCTCTTCAACTTAAGAACATTAATTCAGGTCCTCAAAGATGGTAGATAGACACCAAAGTTTTAATTTGGAACTGTGTTTCATGATGTAGCTTGGCTTCTACTTTGAACTGTGCCATTGTTAACATTACCCAAGGAGTATTTACAACAACTGTTCAAACATTGAGTTTGTATCGATACACGTATCCCCAAGGTGTGCATGACGATATTTTGTCGTATCGATATTTTGAGCACAGTTCTATGACCAGCTAGTAATCACATGATCTTCCCACAAAATATGCCCCTCTAAGAGCAGGTGCCAGTTTCCTTTAAACCTAGTATAGGCAGGTATAGATTAAAATAAAATAAATCACTTGACAAGTGCTCCCTTTCTGTGCAATGCTGAGTTTCATCAGTTTGTTAGCCCTAAATGCTAATTCCTCTTGATTTACTCTTAATAAACATCTTTTTTTTTTAAGTTTCATTAGGTACACTACAATGTAACCTTTATAAAGTCCTTCTTAGAATGAGAAGAAAAGTGCTGTTAACATGCATCTTTGTTGAATGGTTCAATGGTTGTAAGTGAATCTAGACTATGATTGGCTTTTGGGATTCAATGTCAAGCACAGTTGTGGTCTAACTGGAAATGTTTGATCTATGGATTGTCATTATGAAGGATCTTCCAGTCTAATACACCAGTTTATCCTTTTTGGAAGTCTTTGGACAAAGACACAATATTATTGATCGGGGGCCTCCATATTCTGGTAGCGCTGATCTGTGAAATGTTGTACAGGGTGTCAGTACAATCTCCATCTTCATTCAGAATAGATTTTGTTTTTGGTATTGAACATCTGTTACATCACATAAAACAAGATTTTTTATTTTAATCAGCAACAACTTTCAAGATAAAATAAATTTCATCTATCTGTATACAGGGTAAATTTTAGGGAGACAGCAAATCTAATCAACAATAACTGACTGGTCGTGTTAAATTTTGTCCCTCTGGAAGGAAACAATTATTTTCATTATAAGGTATTTCAAGCAATGTGAAATACTCCAAGGGCTTTTCACCATTTTACTGAGGATATTTGTTCAGTTTGGTGTGTCAGGGGAATTACTGGGGGAGCTTGTCATTAACCCCTTGTGCCACCTGAATTGATGCATTAAGGGTATCCTTTTTCATTGGGAAATAATACTCGTCTGCTTTTGTGTCTTTCCATATTTCTGTCTTTAAATATTCCTCTGGATGAAGCAAATATGTTTTAATTCACATTAAATAATGGATAAATTAATATGGGTGTGGGATGCCAAGAAACAAAAAAATCAGTTGAGAAAGACTTAAAGCTTACCTACCAAACCCCTAAAGATGATGCTAGAACACCTCTGCCAAGCGACAATACAACTGGTTTTGGTTACGGAAACAAAGTCAGGGCTTGCTGCGCCAAACAATGCTCAAAGTTACTAATCCAAACAGGTCTGCTCTGTGGAAAAACGCTATTAGTATTGCCAATACATGTCTAGCCGTAATCACAGCTTGAAAAAAAATAACGCAGAAAGATAGATGGATATTTTTTTTTCATCATTACATTTTCTCCCGATAATGTTTGACTCCAACCAATGGCTTAGTCAACAGGTGAGAACGATTAGGCCGAACCAGGCAGACTTAGACCTGTAAAATCTTTACTAATCCCCACTGGCTACTGTCTTGTTAGCGTTAGAACTGTACAGTCAATTCAAAGCTACCCTGTGTTCCTGTATTTATGTTTGTTACCCATAAACATGAAGTAGATACCATTAAAACTGAGCCTGGGATGAAACTGCAGGGGATAATTATGTGCTCACTGAACACATGGTCCTCAACACTGGGACTGAACCTATTTTTACTGGAACTCGCTCAGACGTTAACGTATGGTAGAGCGGCTGACTTGACAGAACAGGATGTGCAGGAGGATTTTATAGACTGTCCAGTGTCATGTATGGCCACCAGGGTCTGTGCTTGGAGGGATGTGGGTGTGTTTGATAACAGCAGGGGGCACCACTGTGTTCCAGTTTACTGCCCAACATACAGAAAGAGTGAGTGTGAGAAACAGAGAGAGGAGGCAAGACTTGAAAGAGGTTCAAACAGTTGGGAGAAAAAGCCTTAACAGGTCGCTGGGAAAACAGATCAGAGAGGAACCAATGACAGGATGACTAAATCTTAGAGAAAGACACATGAGCTGTTTAGGAAAAAAAATATATACCATATGTTGCACATGTCTTTGCCACTTATAAGGCCTATCTGGAAATCTTGCTAAACGTTTGCAAGTAAAACTCCATGCTGAAATCAATAGTGTTTCTCTTTAGGATCAACAAAGATCCTCATGGGCAGAATTTATTTCCCTATTTTTTGACTTCCTTAAGATAATTAATCTATCAATAACTTGATGAACAGTCATGCCAGTGTGTATGCAGTCACACTTTTTTCGAATGTTGATAATTGGTGACCTCCACACTGATTCAGTTGCTGATGTGTAGACTGCAGCTTGCATCTGCATCAAGTTAATGCTGGACAATGTGCACGGCCGATACGCTGACAACAATCCTAGTTGAGCAGTTTCCTGACTTAAGGCCTTGCACAGTTATGCATTTCCCTCCACAATACATGCAAAGTAAAAAAGTTACCGGGCCAATATTAGTGCCAAGCTACCAAGCCTGTACAAGCTGTAACTGTTCGCTGATGACTCGCCACTGTGCAGCTTGTTCATACTGCAAACCAGCTCACTATCTGACACCAATATTGGGGTTTCAGGATCAGGTGCAAATAAAAACAAAGTCAATTAGACCAAAAGTGAAGTGATTTGTCCCAGAAATCAACAAGTTCCAGTCTTATTGTCTCCAGTATCTTTCATCTCTGTGTTTTCTTTGTGGTGTCTGTCTAACACACACCACTACCCTTGATTAAATGCAGGAGCAGTTAATAAGAGTGAATGATTTGGATGTGATGTCAAGTAACTGACCCACTCCCGTGCAAGTTAGGGCTGGGAAGTTAACTGATTTTTAATTTGAACTCCAGTTCAGTTTTTGCTCTCATTTGTGAAAAGAAGATAATCTAGAAAAATACAATTCAGTTCAGCTCATGTTGTTTTTTGTTGTATTTGGTAATTGTTTTTCTGTGTTTTTTTATTTTGCTACATTGCATTATTGTCACATCAATAATACAGCTGTTTTTTTGCATAGCTATTTAGCATTCTTCTCCATATTCTCTGTATTTTTAAGTGTCTAGAACATTGAAGCACTGACTGCTTACATCAAATAATGTGAGCATTTCTTATGTACATACTTTAAATTGAACTTTCTTAAAAAAGTGGTTGAACCTCATCCAATCCTTACTCGTAGGTGACTGAGCCTTTTAATATACCTCTTTTATACCCAGTCATGACCAAAAAGAGATGTTTTTGAGCATTCCTCATCTTGTTGCCCCGTCACAGCTTTTTGAGCATGACACAGTCATCAAATTAAAAATCAGTGAATCCATTTGCCATATTTATCAGTTTGAACATTCAATATCTTGTCTCTGTAGTGTGTTCAATTGAATATAGGCCAAAAGGATTTGCAGACTATTGTATTGTTTTTATTTACATTTTGCACAATGTCCCAGCTTCATTGGAATTCCAGATTATAAAGTTAATTCCAGAGCTCCAGTACACAGAGTGACATGTTCACTTGTTCCAGTGTAAGATGACATACTGGACATGAGCTGTCACCCTGGCACTGCCACCCTGACAGTAACACAGCCGCCAGCCCTGTCTCCTGACCTCCATCCACAGAGACATCCACACATCTCCACTGTCTGCACCTGTGAAGTCATGAACAAACAAACAAACACAAGCTTTATACCCTGTTCTTGTTGTTTTCTAGCACGCCTGTGAACAGCATTTTAACAAAGTCCTGGTTTATTCTCCTCACAGTCATCTCTCACATCCTGACTACAAATATGCACCCTGCTCCAAAACATCAGCAATCAGTGAGAGAAACTCTGTCCTTTCACACAGAGCTGCTCATACTTTCAGAGGCTCGCTTACATCCAAAACAACATCTGTCCTTTCAGTCGCGCCTGATTAAAACACACTGGAATCTTGGTTCACACACTCACACGCACACAATAGTGTAACATAATCACCTACCACATGGCCATGGAACCACGGACTGCGTGGAGAATCTGGGAATCCTGGGATTAGCATAAATAGGCTTTGTTTTCTATATTCTGTTTTTTCTTCACACTGTACATGAAAGGAACCAGCTATTACCACAACATTAACAAAATCACGGATCACTTCATGTAAACCCATTCCAGAAATTCCTGTCTGTGTGAGAAAATAAATATTTGCTGTAGACTTTTAGAACTAGGGCCACATTAATATTAGCCAACATGTTATGATGGCAGCCATTTTTAATGGAAATCTTGCATTAAAGTGAAATCATAAGTGCATTTGTTCCATGCTTTGTAGAAGATTTGTAAATCACTCGCACTTTACTGGTGTTAAAAAAGGCATTCAAGGTGACATTTGGTCAATATTTCATAATAAAACAAAATGATCTAGCTAGCTGATGTAGCTTAATTTAGCATTTAACCAAATAATTTCCTACTTTCTGGCACCATAAAATAACTTAACAAACTTTTGATTACTCTGACTCAACTTAGTTAGATCACAGCTAATGTTGGCAACAAACAGCATGTTAATTGTATTAAAAGAGGCTTTTATTATTTCAACAGAAACACCTTTGGCACCTATTTGCTACAGCTAACATGGCCTAAATAAAATGTACCAATACCAGTTACATTTTATTTACTGGTTATAAACAATATAATTTTCTTCCCGCCCTCAGGAAAGTTCTGTTGTTTGCTAAATAGAAGTTGAAGGTATTTTATTACAACAAAACACATCTGTTTGACAACATGGTACAGATTTCAAGCAAACAGGTCTGTTAGCACCAAACTTCTGGCTTTTGTTGTTTTAGCAAAAACAGCCTATTGGTTTATTATGGCTTATGGCTATGAGGTCAGCACCAACAACTCATTATCATTATGATTATATGATACAATGTTTTTCGCATTAATGTTAGCATAAGTAGAAGTTTAGGTATGTGTTATCAATAAAACCAACATATCTGATTACGCATTTGAATAGCTAGGCAAAAGCTTAAATATTGAGCCCCCATTTTACAAAACTAATTCCTGCTTAGGCCTTATTACTCCTATGGTTAATGTCAGTAACTGCACACACGGCAAGTGTAACATACAAGAAACCATAAAACGATATAAGTTTTCCCTTACTTTGTTGTTACGTTATAGGAAGGTGATACACAATCTTCATTTTTAGCTATTAGTAAGGTTAGCTGTTAGCTTGGTGTTTGTTGAAGTTATTAGTTATTATGATTGTAACACAGAACAACACAGTCAGCTTTATTTAGACAAAAGTTTAACACATTGTTCAGTCTACGTTCTGTTAACAAATATTTGACATTTTATTTTTTGGATAATTCTTTCCAATAAATGAATAAACATTAGCTATAGACTAAAACAATAAGCCAAAAATAGTTATCAGACATGCTGACATGCTATGGACCATTGTCTTTTTTGTCCACTGTCCGTTGTGTTTCAGTTTGGTTTTATAAATTTACCACTGTGAGAGTTTTTATTGACCAAAATGATCATGTTTTCACGACTGGTAAACTGAATACTGTGTTAAGCTACAGCACAAACCAATAGTACTTTAAGCCTTGAACACAAAGTGAAAGGAAAATGGCCAGTGAGGTAATAAGGGGAGTTCCTGCTGGAGAGTTTAAAAGCCTCATTCAGATCTCTGTTAAATTAAATGTCACATTCACTTAAATAAAACATACTTTATGAGCTCTGCAACAAGAACACTGCCAATGAAAATGTTTTGAGTTCTAGTTGACTCAGCAGATCATTTTCCTTGCTGTAAACCTCGAGATCTTCCTCTATTTTCCTTGATCCTCATTGCATCTCAATGACACTGGTAAATATTTTTGTTTTCTTTTTGTCCCTGAATTCCTGCATCCCATTGACAACCACACAGGATATTGAGCTGCATTTTATAGGTACAACTTTGTATGCTCTCAGCAACGCTCTCTCCACACTCAGTTTGTTTTTGCCAACATACTGCACACCGTACAGCTTGAAAAGAAGTCTGAACCCTCTGTGTATTTTGAGCTACAGCTGGTTATCACATGCACATCATACCGCGGGCAGACCTCATCTCTTTCCTGGATCCATTTGTTGTTGTTTTCTGTGTTTTCCCTGTTACCTATGCATCTCTTTGTGTGTTTATCTCACACACTCTTTATTGTTATCCTCTTCCTCTCTTTTCTCTCTCTCCCTTATGCCCAGAAGTAATTCCTGAGCTTGATGCGTGATATCAAAAGACTCGAGTGTTCTGGTCAGCGAAGCAATGGAAAGTAATACCTATGGAGAGCATGAACATCAAGCATGAGGCAGTCATTTGATTCCCCCTGAAAGCTTTGTTTTCAGCGGAAAGACCAGCGTGTTGATTTAATTTAATGACTTGCTTTGCTGGGGGAGGGGAACCAAGGAATCAGTAATTACTTGTCATGCTAATTGGGCTTGTGTGATAACTCCCACACAAGACTCAGCCGTGTGTGAAGCGCAGAGGGACTGGCCTGGCCACCTACTCATTATAGCCACACACACTTTTCTTACGTTTTCAATATGCATAAACACGCATATATGTGCACATAGAAAAACTGAACAACAACCACATAAATTCAAGCTGGTACAAAGAAAAGTGTCATGAGACTGATGTGTCTTAAAGCCACCATGGTGAAAATATTGATTTGAAACTAAAAAACAGAATTATTCTCTCTAATGGCCCTTTTCCACTGGCATGCCTTGACCCTACTCTACTCGGCCCTACTCGATTTGCAGCGTGTTTCCACTAGCCGGGTACCCCCTAAAACAAGCTAGTTTTCGTACCTACTCTGCTCTCGTTCCAAGCGAGCAGAGTTGATACTAAAAGATGACGTCACCGACTGCCGGCTACTGGTTAGTCAGACAATGCCGTCATTGATGAGTCATGAGCGCGATGAGCTAGCACGCTACCGTTAGCTACCGTTAGCTTACCCTCATACCTCTTTTCTTTGCAGCTCAATTGCTCTCGTCCTCGGCTTCATTCTGTTGTATAGCTTTCAAAACTCTCCTGTGCTTCTCAAGGGGTATTTCTTCTTACCACCTGCAGCCTTCTTCTGCTTTCCTTTTTTACTCGGTTTGTGACAAAAAGCCACAGATTGTTGTGTCGCGCTCAAAATGACGTAACCGCAGGGCCGCTCTCCCCGTTGGGCAGGCGACTGGGGCTAATGGAAAAGCAGCACAAGGCGAGTAGAGTAGACCCGGTTAGAGTCGAGTAGAGTAGGGCTAGTGGAAAAGGACCAGAGTGTCTCTCGATGTCAGGAACCACAAGGCAAAGGTCGGAGACACTCAATCCACTTACGCTTTTGATTTTAGCCTGTTTGTGTTGATTGTTAATTAAAGTTTAGTCACTACATAACAGATAATAAAGATTATCATCAGCTCTTGTAGCCACAGAATTTTATACAACATCTTAAATATCAAATTTAGATGCACTTGAAAAGGATGAAACTATGTTTATTGTTAACTACAAAAAGGCACATTTCACTGCAAAAATCTATATGAAGGATGAGGAACATTTACGGCACTAAGGGGCAGTCCACATGGAGACACGTTTTGGAGTATATGCAAAAGTTTTTTTGTCATACCATTTCATCCACAAAGAACTAGCATTTTTCAATCCTGAAAACACTCATTGTTGAAACCAGGTCCCAGAGTGCAAAACAAAATAACACATTTTCATAAACTATGATCTCATATTCCCATCCCTCCCTTCAACCGCATCTGTTGTTTTGCCGTCAGGGTTGTGAGGGAAATGCTTGTCCGTCCCATGTCTTCTTCTCTGGTTCTGGTGTATGTCTGTGGCAGTGTTAATTGTGTTTTTATTGTTTTCATGTGGATAAACACATTTCTTAAAATAAAGCCATGTTAACATTTTTTCCAGACTGACTGACTTGCAAAATTCAGAAAATCTCCCAGCTGTTTGAGTCAAGCTTGAAAGGGCAAATCAAGAGAAGTTTTTAAAAGGTTGCTTTGAAAAGTCCTTAAAAATGTCAGGGTTCCAGCCCAGTTCCAGGGGTAGAAACATATAACCAAAGACCATGAAATCAGGAATTTTATTTCAGGATATGCTTTGATACCAGGCTTAAACATGTAGCAGACTATATGGAATAATGGTCAGTTACACCACAATATATTGTTGTCTTCTGCTGATAGAGTTAACAGTTGTGACATTGTCCTGATGGAAATTATAAAGACACATGTAAAACATGAACTTCTTTTCCTTCATTTAGGTGGACTTATTTACCTGACATTCATATCTAATTGACTCAAGGGTAAAATTCAGCCATCACATGAACAACTGGCTCCAGGAGCCTTTCAGACCCTTGAAATCAAAAAGGTTCCTGGTTATTTTTGATGCAAAAGCAGCTTCAGTATATGTCCCACTGCTGTGTGGTCTTGTGTAGCATTCCTTAAGTGCGTTGGTGGTGCCCTTGATGCCTGCTCACAATGTTGTTAATCACCCCTGGCAGTATGGTTCATGACACCCCCCCAAGGGGCTATTTTAAGGCCTGGGGTCACTGACCCCTAAACAGGGTCGCTCTCACTATTAGGGGAGGTCTAGCCCTGCTTTTTCTTAACTATATCTGCATTCTTTCTTTATCTCTATCTCTCTGTGTCTGCGAGGGTTAATGGTTCTTTATCACTTTAACTCATCCTCATGCCTGTTTTGGCCTGCTTCAACTTTTGGTCCCAACAACTTATTGTAAGGACTAAGTATCAGAGGATTTTCCCTGTAACATTTAGCTTACTACACCCAAGTGTCACTAAAATCTGTAGTTTATCGTAGAACCACTTTTGACCTCTTTTCTTTTTCCTTGCATTTTTACCCCTATCAGACTGTGTTTAGACATGTCGTCCGGGTTTTGAGATAATCTTGCTGAGTCATCTACAGTAGAAAATTACACACTGCGATACAGCCTCCCAGGGCAAATGTGTTTAAAAGGAAAATCTATCACCTCAGCGAAAGTTTATTGCTACCTTTCACATTATTTAGCTGGTGGGAGTGTTGTCATTCGTGAAAGGACTTGACAGGCAATAAATGTATGCTCTGAAGATGTGTGGGCCTTGTGATACCTTCATGTCCGTGGGGAAACCTGCAAGAAACACATGCTGCAACCTTTAAGGAGGAAAAATTATCCTGTCCTCGGCTTTATATAGGTTTGTTTTAAGATGATTTATGAGAAACTGGATTGTTCAAAACTTTTATTTATGTGAATCATCTGACCTCAATTCCAGAAGAGTTAGCACGTTATGTACATTATCAGTTGTAATGGTGGATTAGTCTTTTTCCTGAAAAGTTGGGACAGGAGTATGTTCCCTTTTTGTTTCACCTTATTTTCTGCCAAATAAACTCTTTAAGCATCAGGGAACTACTAACACAAATTGATTAATTATTTAGAGTGGACATGCTTGCTTATTCTTGCTTATTTCACTTTGATTTTCTCAACAGTGCAAGGTTTTGCTTGCTGCATTTTGCTTTTCATAATGCCCATGCATTTTCAATTGGGGAAGGGACTGGACTGCACATAGACCAGTTTAGTACTCAAACTCCTTTACTCTGTAGCCTGTAAAATGTTTACATACCTTGCTGAAATAAGCAGGGATGTCCCATGAAGAAAGGCTGTTGGATGGAAACGTGTGGCTCCTCAGCCTGTATGATCTTTAATGTTGCATTCAAAGATGTGAAAGTTGCCACTGCCATGGGCACACACCATCACAAACGCAGTGGTTTGCATTGGTAGCTATTTTAATGGCCATTATTAAAAATAAATGTTTTAATTATGGACTCATTAGACCATAGCAGTCCACCCTGGATGTGCTGAGTGGTCAGTTGTACTTCTGGGTGATTTTTTTCCCCTTTGCAGATATTTTTTCCCTGTCCGAACTATTTTTAGGAAATATTGCAGGGATCAAATTCAAAATATGTGACTACTTTTAAAAGAACATTTAAAATTGAGAAATCAAGCTGAAATCTGCTCGAAAAAAGATTGTAAAGCTGTGTACTTTCTTTTTAATTTCATTTTTAACAGTGCCCCAAGTCTGTTGAAACTAGGATCCATACTGTGCAGGTTTTCTTCCTGTGTTCTAAACATGATGACATCCTGTGTTTTTTCTGCAACCCTACAGGAGCCCAGTACAGATCAGCACAAAGAGGAAAAGGGTACATGATAAAACAATGAAACGATTAATAATAGATCGTATGAAGGATTGCAGAGGAGATTAAAGAAGGAGATGAAAGGCAGTGTAAGCGTCGACACAGCTCTCATACTTGACATGCATCCAGCTAGAGTCCAAATCTTGACACTTTCAAGAGTGCCTTCAAAGTATCCCAGCAGTTTATATTCATGACATCATTCCTCTCCATGCAAGATCCCCCTATACACCCCCAGGAGCATGTAATAGGTCCAGCTCTCATATCCTACATTTATGGACACAGTGTGTCATCTTCTTGTTGATCCACTCCACATTTTCTCTTCATATTTTTCCAAATGTTCAATTGTTTCAAGAAAACTGGTCAAAGAAGAACATGCTATAAATGGCTAATTATCACATAGTGAAAAAAAGCGGTACTTGACTCTTGTTTCATGTCTGGCTACATGACACCTTCATTAGTGGCGAGTGTGAAGAACGAAGAGGAAAGCTGGCACACACACTCCCTCCCTTGCACACACACACACTTGTCCTGTTTGTACTGAGTCAATAAGCTTCCTCGTCCTTTTCATTAACAGTCTGACCCCTCTGTTTGAGTTGGTCCAGGTGCGGTCGCACTTTCTTGTATTTGGGTTTCAGGGGGGGTCTCTGCAGGAAGGGAATTTGTGTGTTTGTGTGAGGGTGTGTGTGCAGAGGGTGACCTCCAGCACCCCTTTTCAGCAGGACAGAGGGGGAGGGAAACCATGTGGTCAATGTTCCATACGTCAGCAAAATGATGTAATGCACACACACACCCACACCCACACACACACAGGCATGAGTAGTCCCATCGAAGGTTACAGATGGGAGGTCGTCAGTGCAGACCCCTGTGTTGTCGACTCGCCAGCCACACAAAGGTGGACTTGTGTGCGTGTGTGTGCTCTGTGTTTAGACTGTACGCAGGACACTGTTGAGCAGCTGCTGCTCATCCGTGGCAAATAAATATCATTCTTCACCTACACAACCTTTGAACCATGATATTGTATATAGTATCATGATTGAGAAAAAAAAGGGAGTCACCCAGGGGATGCTCCAGAGGCAGGGTAACCATAGCACATATTTAAAAATAGATGTTTAAGCTGTGTTAATAGTGGCAAGGCTGTAGGTATCACACAGTTTATTAAATGACTGGTTAAAACATTTCTTAGGAAAAGAACTGCTGTAGGACTGATTGAAAATTCTCAGAGGTACTTAGCCTATATATACTTTGTATATTAGTATATTATTCCAAAGTACTGTTAATCTAATTTTACTTTCAAGTTATGGGTTTTAGCCCAATAAGTTATTAATAAACATGAGATGAAGTGTTAATTTGTTGAAAATTATCATGAGTTGGAACATCTCAATGTGAAGATGATTTATTATCTCGCTTGCCTCAGCTTTATATGCCATAGCACATATATTAACATGAACAGACCAGCCCCCACCAGAGAATAAAGCCAAAATATTAAGAACAACAAGGATAATAAACCCTGCCCCTCCATGTTTACAAAAAGGGCAGTAAAGTATTATAAAACCATAAAATTATATGACTCATCTAACGAATGAGAGTCTTGAGTGAAAATGTCTCTTGTGCTATGACCTTTTCTGATTAGTTTTGTTGTCATTAGCATGTAGAAAAATATTTAAAAATCTGACAATACAGCCATTCAGTCTCAATAACCATGAGTGTTTGCACACATCAACATATAAATTGATTTCCTGTGGATGCAAACAAGTTTAACATTATCTATAGGTAGCTGAAGGAAACTAGCATAGGTCTCATGGATTACCTGGGCATGTTTAAGCTTCAAATTACACCACATGTGCAATATATCAGAGCTTATCACATAGATGGCTTCACCTTTGAAGGGTGAACAAGAATGGTGATATGTTCCATCCAGTATTCCCAGATATGTCTGGGTCATGGGTCATGGGGTCTGGAGCCTATCTTAGCTGGCATTGGACGGAGGGGGGATGCACCCTGAGCCTTTTACAGGCCAATTACAGGCACAGCATGTAGAGACAGACAACCAATGACACACACACTCACACCTAAGGGCATTTTAGAGTCACTTAAAGCTGGGGTATGTAACTTGGACAAGACTGTAGCATACCCTAGATAGCTGTGCTTATAGCTGTGCCTCTTCCCTCATGCACATCCAGTCCATTGCATTGTAAATTAATGTGTTTGCAACCACTCAAAAGCCAAAACCATGTCCCTTCAAAGCTCATTTAGATGTAACAAGCACATTTACCTAAGTAGAGGATCCTTTAAGAGCGCTGGCCAAAACGTGGGTGTCCATTGCTAGATTTTCTAAAGGCTTAATACAGATCAAGGATGGGGAACTGATGAAAAATATCTCTGTTGTGGTTTCAGTAATAAGATGTAAAAGGGTAATAATATTTTTTGAGCTAGTGACACAGAAAGTAAACAACATACTACAGCTTTAACAAGCATGGTTTTGGTCTGAAGGAGAAAACTGTTGTACCAGCAGAAACCTTAGCATGCACTGGGAGAACATGTAAATTCCACACTTAAATAGCCTGACACACTGGTGGGGACGAGCCAGTAACTTCCATATGTTTAGGCATAAGCAATAATCTGCTGTTCGACCATGCAGCTCTGTTGTAATGTTGTTCATACTAACATACTGTCAATAAATGACCGTGTCAACATGTGCTCCCTTGAGTCAGTTTTGCACATTTTCTTGTCTAATGATTAGAAGAGGTTTTGAGTTTGATTTGAAAAAAAAAAAAACCTTCATACACGATTGTTAAAAATATATCAATATGAAATGCTTTAGCATATTTGCTAACATCACCTTTTGCAGTCTGCCTAATCCAATGGAGGCCTCCTATTCTCCTTCTGCTGTTATTATAACTCTGGGACATATTCGGCCTCTGATCATTTTTCACACATGAAATAGGAGGGCTGATTTTTTCCCCCTTGTCTGTTCCTTTTCCTTGAGCTTGTGTTATAAAAACTCTTACTGCATGTGATGTTGCAGGCTTATCTCCCAAACAGCAGGTGAAGCAGCATTTTAAATTGACCTGAAACAGCAGGGAAGGGAGCCAAGTCGAGTGAGGAGCTGTGATATAAAATGCTCAATCTCACTCTCTCTATCTCTCCCTCACTTTTCCTGGCATCTGTCACAGGACCCCGGCAGCTGTTGTGAGAAAATGTGCTTCTGACAAGAGCTGGGAGAAGCGGAGAGTCTCTGGACTTCTTCATTACAATAGAGTGGCCTGCTGGCTGAGCATAACAAATGGCTGATGAGACAAGATAGCTGTGCAATTTCATGCTTGTACATAGCGTGTTCCTTTTCATCCTACTTGTATTCAAATGAGATCTCGGAGCATAGCTGTTGCACTGTATTGAAAACAGTTTGTGAATGCATATTAGTGTGAGTGGCAAAATATCCACAAGTGAAAACAGCTGAAAGTAAGAAGGAAAGTTTGATGTTTTTCTGTTATTGTCCAGCCTTTCGTAAAGATTTATGGCAGGCAAAGGGCACAGTATGCATCGACCCCTTGAAAACATTTTTTCCCATGCGCTTTTTTGTTTTCCATACAATTGTGTGGAGAATGTGCTTTGTTCACAGACCCTATTCAATGGTGGCTGGAGAGACGTATTGGTGGAAAGCTGTGTCAGCATGAGATAAAGAGTTTTGTGGCATGTTTTAAAAAAGTCCCTTAAATGGACTGTACTTCTGTAAGGGCTTTAGGGCAGTGTTATATCATCACGTTACTATAAAACCACAATTCAAAAGAATTACTGTGAGCCACTGGGCAGCAAAAACTAACAAAAAGTGAGATTTTTGTCTTTTTCATGATAGGTCAAGAAAATGGTTAGTGAAAAAAATGCAGTTTTCGATGGGAAATTATGGCTTTCAAGACCCTTTTACTTAAGAGAAATGTAAAAAAAAAAAACATTGTTGTGAAAAGAACTTTTGATTAAGTGGTTATGGTGTAAAATTGGAAAATGCCACATTGAATCATGCTTTCAAAATTTCTTGTAATAATCGTACAAAGAAGGATATGTTAAATTATGTATGGATAAACTGTTGACCTACCTGTTATAGACCTACTATCAATAATTTCATGATTTAAACACCTTTTTAAATCATTCACACTAGTTAGGCTACTTTGGCATAAAATCATTACTTAGAAATCTGTAAAAGATTAAAAATCATGTTCCTGCGCATCGGTGCTACTGTTTAAGTTCTCCCATGTAGTGATTTATTGAAGTGGAGGGTTTGAGAAAATTGAACTCAAAAGAAGAGCTGAGTCCTCTAAAAGTCAGATCCTAAAATCGCCACTGAACTACAGCACCTAGACCTTATTTTTAAAAACTAGTATCCCAAACTAAACTTCAACAAATTAAATATTTGATGTGGAACATTAATAAGTTAGTGTTGTGGGAGTTTATTCCTGGATATTTTGTGTCTGACACGGGCAAGTGTTCTCTCCGCTGTAATGTTTTGTTGGGAGGAGTGTGTGTGTGTGTGTGAGAGGGAGAGAGAGAGAAACAGCGAGAGCAGAGAGAGGGGGGAGGCGCAGTGTTTGGAGGATTTGCTCTGAGCTCCAGGCGTTCTCTCACTAGATTTTTTAATGTTAATGAGCTCACGTGTGCTCGCTCTACCAGTTCAGACAGCTTTCCAACACTCTCCGAGGAAGTCCTGTAACTTTTTTTGGGAAACTTTTCGCCAACTTGGACGTGTCCTCCCCCTCCGGAGCGCGCTTTGGTTCATACCCGGGCCGTGGATCCAGGCAGAGCGGATTGCGGAGCTGCGAACACCTCGCTGGGAAGTTTTCAGACTCATGACCTGTTGAATGTGATTTGTGTTGTTGACTTGAATTCGACGAACAACTTGACGCGGGAGTGGTGAAAACATGTCAAGACGTCATTTACGCACTAAACTTTTGATCGTGCCAAGCAATGTTGGAGCGTTTCACCGGTGCGTCAAGGGCAACTTTCTCTAAGTTAAGCCTTGGCACCGCTTCACGTTTACTGCTGATCAGGCCCCTGTTGCCTGTAGGCACGGATTCAAGCTCTGCGCCAGATTAGTCTGACTGAAAACTAAATATTCAATCTACTATGGAAGGTGAGCAGGGGAGCGGTGCGTCTGTTGGTGAGCCGCAGGCAGACAGCGCTGCTGCGTCCGACAGTTTTTCCCAATTGTGGTCGGACGTCATGGGGATGCTGGTAAGTTTTTAAGGGGGGAGGGGTGACAACAACTTACACTGACATCATTGCTTTCAACTAGCTGTGAGTTTTCACCGTGATCCTCAAAGTTGACAGACTCAGTAATTGTGTAGCCAGCTAGTCGGTGTATGCAAATCACGCATCAAAACAACCCTTCATGGTGTCTCCTTAAAGACCCAAAGTTTTCAAACGCACACACAATAGACAGACATGTGGTCAAGGGTTCAGGTTTGTTAGAGCTCCCACCTTTATCGTTTGTCCTCCTGGATCTGTATGCACGCTGGAAACAAGCCAGGATTATGGTATGTTCATGCTCGTGTAAAGTTTTCCTTTGTGGCTTTTGTCCTGTGTGTGCGATGCTCTCTGTGGCTGTTGAACATTTGGTGCATGGCCATTTGCCTCCGTAACCATGATTTCATGTCAAACAAATAGTTCAAACGGGATTTTGTAAACAAAACTCAAACCTTGTGCAGCTTAGTTAATGTCTACGAAGTCTTAAGAGGAAAAATGAGATGCATTTTTAATAATTTGCCTTTGAGAATAACCATTTCCTGAGATTCTAGGCTTTTTCTGGGTTAACCATAAAGTGTTTCTTCATCTATGGAGGCCCAAAGAAGACATTAATCTGCATATTTCTTTTCAAGTATTTTTCTTTTAAACTTTAGTTTTGTTCATATATTTTCCTACTAATTTAATATTTAGGGGTGCACAACATGATCAGAACAACATCTGTATCTGCATGGTGATTGCTTGTATTATATGAAGTTCATGCCAATAGTTTATTCATCAGCTATAGTTAATGTGGTCAACTCTGTCTCTGGAAGGAGAGAACAGGCACAGATGTACATTGCTGCCGATGGGGCCAAGAGTTCCTTGCAAATAAGTGCATTTTAGATGAACAACAAACAACAAAAAATGTTGCATTGAGGTGATTGAACACTTGAGAGTGGTCTGTTTTATTTTAAATCTACTTCAGTGAATTGCATAGTATTATTTTCCTTCTATCTGGTGCAAACTAATTCAAAACAAAGGGATTTGATAGTGGACAAGTAAAGTGTTGTTGATCATTCCAGTGTAGTGTGCAGTCACCCAGATGCTGTTTCTCAGGCTTGTTTTCACCTAAAGTCCTTAAATTGTGAGAAGCTCTTGGCCCATTTGCATCAGTGTACAGTCCAGGTTGCATGCAAAGTATCTTCTCACTAAAGCAGAACAGAGCAGAATTAATGCAGCTAATGTGTTTTTTTGACATACTTCATATAACCCTACCTTAAAAGTGTGGGCTAAAGTTTAGTTTTATGTAGACCTTGTATTGTTCTGTTTGAATCTACGGAGGCCCAAACAAACATACATCGACAGGTTTTCTTTTCATTAGTCATTTTTGACAGTGATGATGACTTTGGTTATGCCCAGTAGGGTGTCTACTAAGTTACTTTTCATGCCTCTGACTCTGGAGTTGTTGCATTTTCAAACACAGCACTTGTCTGCAGTGCTGCTCCTTTGTTTGGCAGCCCAGATGCTTTGATTTTTACTGGCGTTTGGATCTGATTGATCTGCTGACCAAATGTGTTTCAGCCACTTCCAGTCTGTGTTTAAGACAGAGGTGTTAATTTGGTTTAGTCTGGCACTGAAGATGTGAATAGTTTGTGAATGGTGTGTGTGAGAGAGAGAGTGTGTGTAGGAGGGGGAGGCCATCCTGCCCTCTGACGCTCGGGGTGGGAGACCTGGCTCCCAGCCAGGCAATTTCATCAGATTTATTGCTCTGGAGGCAAATGTCTGCAAGGCTGTGCTCATCTTTGACATTTTTTCCCCTTCAGCAGAAACATACACTCAGAAAAACACATGCACAAACACAGAACAGCAACAAGATCTTGAATAGATATGTTTGTCCCATTTGCAATATTTTGTTTCAGTCACACCTTTTATACGTTTACAAATGTATTGATTGGTTTATGTGGAACATATCAACACTGCATGAGGTCTGGAGTTGTCTATCACAAGATTTGAAAAGACAGGTTGCTTAACATCCAAAGTTTGGGGGACATGAAAAATCTCAGGGTCAAGTCAAACTTTGAATACTTCATTTGATTCAGGTTTTTTTTTTCACAATGCACTTTGTCAAGTTTACCAGAGATTAAATACATAATGTCACCAACCTCAACTAGTTTGGGGCTGTGGCTGCCACCAGTTTCTTCTTAGGATGGGAGATGGTCAATTTCCATATTAGTTCCTTAATTAATTCCTGTGTGTTTCTTTCTTTTTTTTTTTTTTTTAAAAGGCCTTGATAGTTAACAGCATCCAAACATGGCATTCCTTATATTTGATGTAAAATCTTGACAATGTTTCAGCACGTTGCTGGTGTTTCCATCTTCCCTTGAAGTCACTTAGCCACAGATATTGTTTGTTGCCATAAACCGTGAAGTCAGACCCTGATATAGCCCACACTTCAGACTGCTTTCTACTCCTGTCCATCATGAAAATATTGGCATACTGAACTTAATAATACAAAGCAATGAAGAAATTGATAAGCACACAGGCAAACTATATTGTTTCTTCAAGAAAGTAAGAACTGGTTCTCAGTCAGACTTATTGTTGCTCTAAGACCTGGAAATACACAACACTACATTGAAGAAGGCATCAGGAGGTGCCATCAATGCTAATGTTACTCCCACTGTACTAATCTATTTGATGCTGTGCAATAATGCTCCATTGGATGACATACTGTTATCAATTCTAAAATATCAAGCGAAATCAATTCACTTGTGTTTTGAAAGGCAACCAAGTTGTCATTCAAGCAGAGCAGAATTGGGTGCTGTGGCCTTCGCTAGTTAGCCTCATGCCACCCAAAATCAACCAAACTACCTAAAAAAAATGGACCGGTGTTCAGTTAAACCCAAACTGCATTAAAACTCTGGAACACTGTTCAGCTTGCACAAATATTTTGACAGTGTTAAATATTATATTTACTAAATTGTATGAGTGTGTGGCAAAGTTTTTGTTTAAAATCTGCCACACACTCATACTTTCTCTCTCACACTACCTTTGTGTAAGAATGTGGTAAAATATTAGAAATAATTTTCACTATGTTGGTACCATTTGTCACTGTCAAACATCAAATGGTATAGGTTGATTGTCTGAAGACTAAACACTTGATTAAAAATACCAACATAACACTATTTTGATGACTTTAATTGGGCTTTTAAATCATATAATCATAGATTGGGATTTTAAAACTGCTTTTTTTTTTACCAATAAACTCCCAACATTTCATTCAAAATTTGCGTCCATATCATCAGCAGACTTGGAATCAATCAATCAATCAGACTTTTTTTATAAAGCACTTTTCCTACAACATTTCTAACTCAAAGTGCATATGTTGTATGAATGATGTAAAACTACTGACAAATATAGTTTTTATCTTCATGTGACTGTACTATGATCACCTATTTTTTCCCACCAAACCTCACTTGAATGTATCAAGTGTGACATTGTTGAACTAGATCCTCTTGGCTGCAAATATTTAGTGCTCCTGTGTAAGTTCAGCAGGTCAGTTTGTCAGACAAGAACTCACTTGAACTAACAGGCTGAAGTGGAGATAATTCATGAGTTCTGTTGGACGGTCTTCCCCGTAAAGGACTGCTCTTTTTGAGAAAAACAGCATGAGTTGACGGCAGCCTGCAGGGGAAATTTACATTCTCTTAATATTTTCCTGTGTCTTGCTGTGCATCCTAGAATCCAAACAGGAACTGTGGATTGAGTTTTTGGTTTGTAAGCTAAATTAGTGCAACAACAGTAAGAATTCACAAAACCAGAGGTTTGTTAGCTGCCCTTTGTGTTGAACTTTATTTCTAACAATTGCTCTTTGACTCTTATTTTCTTTCCATGAGCATAATAAGACTGTATCTGTCAAAGTGAAAAGGATCTGCTATATATAACTACTGCTCTTTGACTTTCAATACCTTTTGTTAGCTCAGGAGCCTTTACAAGACTGCCCTTTAAATTTTGGGTCAGCCCAGGCCCAAGCCTGTTGACCCAACCTAATTCACTGTAACAAATGTGTTTGGCTTTGGCCCCCACACGTGAGAATGGGCCTGCATACTTGGAACAGATAGACATCTATCCTGATAGAGATCTGGCCGACATACCCTCTTTACTTTGCCTTTCACTGATTATTATGTTTCAGAACTTCAAGACCCACCATCATCACTTTACATAAACAGCAGAGGGAGAGGGTTTGTTCACAAATGTAGCTTACAATTTCACCTTCCACATCATTTTTTGGGTATAAATCAAAGAGCCACTCAGGCTTTCACTACTTTTCTAAGGGGCCCCTGCCTTTGAGGTTAACCATACGCAGCAGCCGTGTTGTGAAATGTGTTTAATAAGAATACCAACGCCAGTCTTTATTTGTGGCTGAAGCTGAGTAAGTAGCCCAGGAGCTAATTAAGACTCAAAGGCAGTTGGTGCGGGAGCTGCAGCTTGGATTTACAGATACGGTATCTAAATGTGGGTCTGACTAAAGTACCTCCCCACTTCTGGAAGATGTAAGGTTTTCCTCACATCTAAAATCTCTCTTGTGCCAAAACAGTGTCTCAATGGAAAAACAGAATTCTGTTCCATAATAAGTCAAATCTCCCAACTTACTGCAATATTCAGTGTAGTTGTTGACAAATGTAGTCATTTATTTTTCTCACTTTACTGTGATATCAGGCGATATTAACAGCTGTTTAATTGGAGCAGAGATTAATACCTGGCTCCATATTAACTATTTTAAGCTTTTGAGGTTGTCAGTATTTCTACTTAGCCTTGAAGGTATGTTACAGGACCTCATGAGTAATCTCTTAATGTTAAGATGGCTTCTCCTGGCCTTTGATCCTCAGAGAGGACAGTGGATATAGTCAGAAATTAAGGAAAGAGAGTGAGAAATGACATGCAAGAAATAAGCCACAAAGGGCCTCTATTCATTCTAATTGTTGTGGTGCTTTTCATTTGTGGTATCAACTCCACTGGACTCAACCCTGCATGATTTGTAAAATACCCTCTTCATTTTCCATGACAGTATGGCACTGTCTGGATATCTTTGCGATAGGCAGGATTGTCATAGTGCAGATGTGCAAAAACACCACAGCATCCTCACAAAAACACAGAAGAAATCAGCGGCAACAAAAGTGCCGGCCACTATGTGGCTTTTTACTGCTGTCAGGAGATAAATTTCGTTCCAAGGCAGTTGCAAACAGCAAAACAACAAAATATCTAGAGCAGAAAAAAGTCTGGGAGGTCGTACAGATTTATGGAGCGATACCTTGACCATTCAGAGGTCAGCAGTGTCTCTACTTCACATTCCGTCTCAGCATAGCTCACTTGGTACCCTGCTGAAAAGATACGAAAAACTATGTCAGGTACTAGGTACAATCCCTAACGGAAAACCAAAATTAAAAACAGTGTAAGGTCGAGCCAAGTTGAGCTGATATCATCTAGGTGTAAAGCCCAAATAGGTCATAGCATAATGTTATGGCACCCCAGTCAACAGAATTGAAGTGTGTAATTTCTTGTTCTTAGTAGCCAAACATGCAAAAAGCAAGCAGAGTCCAGCTCACTCTCTAGATCGCCCAAAGACATCATCACAGATTTTACATCCTCTAACCCTGGCCTGCTTCAGATACTCTTCATTCTTCATTTAATTTGATCACAAACCTGTACAACTAAGAGCCATCCTTTATTCACTCACTGCTCCTCTAAAATAATCCAACCATTCCATTCCTGTTCTAAAGGTCATCTTGAGCAGAGGTCTTGGACCGTGGGTCTTGAGGAACTGTTTGACTTGCCTTCAGAGAATCTGTCTCTGTTTGAATGGAGTTTGTGTTGTTTCATGCGGTGTGGGTGTTTGTTTTTTCTGCTCAGACATCACTGATGATGCACCAGACAGCACTTCACTTCTGAACTTGCAGAACGGATACTGTTCCTCGAGTCATGATTATTGATTGTGTCTGGAAAAATAAGGTTTGATGAGGTGATCCCTGGCTGCTTCCTCCCACGTAGCACTTCATACAGAGTGGCAGTGTTTCTCCGCCAAACTATGTTTAGCTCAGCTACATTATACCTCTGCTAATAATGCACTAACACAGCTTTGGTTCTATCACAGCTTTATTTTGTCTGTTGTTGCCAGCTCACCCTCCCATTTACTCCCTCCTCCCTGGCTGGCTTCATTATTGAGGTCATGCACGGATCTGGCGGGTTTCCTCTGTTGGGATGGCAGGGCAACATTCTGCTTCTGCCATGGATATCCTCAGGAAGCTTTCTAAAAGGATGGGCTGTGCCCCTTGAACTCCCCTTCCTCAGAAGTCTTCACCCACTGACTCCAATATTTAACAGTGCATCTTTTAGTTAGACTTCATGCAGCTCTGCATATTAGGGGATTTGAGTAGTTTTTAGAGCTACTGTTTGTTAGGGCAACTTCTGAGATTCCATCCTTCCCCTTTTCAGGTCCTCATATGTAACTGTTTTTTCCTTGCTTTTGTTCTGTAATTTTCTTACACTAATAATACTGAAGACATGCTATGGTACAGATTTTTCCTCTTTACACAAATGTTGATCCCAAGACCTAAGCTTTTTGGAACTACAATTCTAGTATCTATATCTTTAAACCCACTGGCAGCTAGCTTTGTAATGTTTATTACTTTGTAAAAATTAACAGAATACCCACGTTTTAAACGTACTTTTTACTTTATTTTCTTTACAAATTCATTTTATAATCTGGGAACAGCACCAGTATTGACAGGTAATTGCCTAAAATGGTAATAATCAGCTGATATGAAAATTTTTCCTCATTTCTATGAAGCTGAAATTTTAGCTGTACATCAGTGCTGGTGGTATGAGTTTGGAATATAAAGGATACTGGCAAAAGTTCACTGTTGTACATTCCTATTCATATTACTTCATGACTTGTACAAAAAAAACGTCAAAATTAATGATCTCTTGTAATATTGTGAAATATTCTTCTTTTTTGGCAACCACCTGTCTTGCTTTCTTCGTATTTTTCTTCATAATAACAGATTGTGTTGGGCCTGCACAGCACTTCGTGGTCTTGACACAGTAAACCTGGGAAGGCCTAACTTTTTTATTTCTTTTCTTCTGTATTACAAACAGTCTTCATAAATTTAAAGTACTTATGTACATTGATTTTCAAGCAAACACTGTCTTCTGCTGTTAAAAGGATTAGTGGGTGGAGAGAATGACCACTGAAACTCTCTCCTTTTATTAGTTGACTTCTTTTTCAAAACTGTGGACTTGTAGTTGTAAATTTCTGTTTGCACCCACCTTTGCTGATTGTGAACATAATAATCTCTACCACTTTACTTTTGTATACTTTTGTTAGAACCCTGTCACATTTTCTGATAATACTGGCCTGTAGTTAGTCCACTTGGCAGTCCTTGATTTTGGACAGCGATGGAGGCAGATATTCATTCTGTTGTTAAAAATGAACTGACTGGACTCTTAATAACTTTACGTCACTACATCGGTCCATGAATTAGGTAAACCGTGCCATTGAAGAGGCTTGAGGACCTGAATGGATAGAGGGCTGGGCGGAGTATGGGATTAGTTACATTCTCTTGCTTTCATCATCATGATACATATGTGGACTGTTGGAAAGACAATCCCCGGCAGGTTGGGTTAAAATGGTATATCCTTGTTTCATGCTGAATGCGGTTTAATCTATTGGTTTACTCTCAGACGTAACATTAGCACAATACAACACAATACAAAGCATTTGCTGGCAAATTCAGCCTACCATACCTGTCCTGAGGCTATTTAGAGAGTGAAAGCGATCCTACTACTGACGTTCTAACATTACATCACATACATGACTCTATTGTAAACTGCTTTCATTGTTCTTTCCCTCAGAGAATAGCTTGTCACAAGGCCAGCACTGTTACAGTGGTTAATACCATGTAGGCTACCATTCATCCCCGACATGACTGATGGCAGTGTCAGGAATGTGAGCCTAAAGGACAGACCAGAACAAACATGTTAGACCCAGGACTAATGGTTTTCTGCCTGTTGGAATGTAAACAAGTGCATTCTTTGACAGACTCTGCAACATCCAACTAGATATGGAAAACATGAATTAAGTGAAACGTGATGGCCAGATTAGCTTTGAGCCTCAGCAGGGACTCCTGAGAATGTAAGGAGACCCGGGTTATCAGTGTTTGGCATGCTGTGGAATTTTTTAATAACGTTGCAGAGATTGCTGTAGTGATGTGCCATGAAAATATGAGGGCACTGCCACTTTTTCTCCCGGCTTTACATTCATAAATTACAGAAGGGGCAGCCTTTAAACCCTACTTAAAGTTATCCATCCGTGTAATGTGATTTAGGACTGTGTGAGGTGTGGAACTGGTCAGGTCAACAACATTGTTTTTACAATACGCAGCACTTATATGATATGACCTGATTCTGTGGTTTAGCAGTGCATGTTTATTAAACATACCCCAGTCTGTTTGGTTTATGGCTTCCATAACATGAATATATGGGTCATGAATAAGTAGAGCACACTGGGTGACCGATGGATATAAAGTTTTTTTGTGTAAGTTCAATCCAGGCTGTTCTTCTTCAACTTCGGTTGATCTGGAGCTCAATTTTGGCCCTGGTTCCTGCTATGAAAACACGCAGATACTTTAAAGTTTGTTATGTCTTGGGGAAAGTCCCTGCTGTCAAAATGTACCTGAAAGGATGAACATTTGTGAAAAGCTTTTGCAAACTATAATTAAATATTGCATTAAAACACCATCACCCTTTCTGATGAAGTGATAATGCTCAATACTGACTTACAGTGTCAGACTTCTGTGGAAGGAAAATACCAGGGATGCCATTGCTAATGAAATAACGGAGCAGAAGCTACTGATGGCAATCTAATGTAAAAACCATCTGACCTCCTTTTGCTGCTGAGATCGCATACATTCAGCTCCAAAGCTGTACTTGTTTTTCCTTGAGAGATGGGATGAGCTGTTTCCATTTTCTGTCATTTTGGCATGAATCCTAATCATCTCTTTACACCAAAGCAATATTTGGTGAGAATGACTTAAATCACTCCACTCAGAAGCCATCAACACACATTGCTGAAATATTTATACGATGTGGTGCAACAGCAGCAATTTGTGTGCGATGGTGAAACAACATGACAGCCACTAACTCCCAGTGATTATGATGTTTATACAGACCTCTCACAACTGTCTTCCTCAGAGGTCTCCCACTTAATTTTGTAAACATCTTCGAGTGAGATGTTTAAAGTTTTGGAAAAGAAATGGCAAGCAACAAAGTTAAGGTGACTGAGTTGTCCAGTGAGAGGCCATGGCGTCATGTTTTTGTGATGCCCGGTCTTATCAGCATTAGTTTGGTAACGGCTGGCATGTACATTTTTTGATCTATCTGGTCTCTATATTGTCTGCACATATTGGCTGAATACATGAATGTCAATGTTAATTTGTGGAGTTTAAGGCAAATCAGCAGACTTAACTCAGCCCTGGCTTCATCTTTATTCCTTTAACTTTAAATTCTTAACTGAAATATTGGCCTGACCTAAATCAAGTTTGTGGAGGGGGATCACCTAGCACACTCGTAGCGGGTCAACGCAGGTTTTTCCAACACGGTTTAGCCTGTTAACAATCAGCAAGTGACTCCTTTTCCACTGCCAGCATACCAGGATCTAAATGGCAGCAGACGAGCTGTGTGGCTGTTTTTTTCCTCTGGTGCATCAAGCTGATGTCATCACGTTGACGACATCATTAGCACACCGAAACAAGATCATGTAACCAATGGAAAGGAGTAAAGAAGCCATGGACGCAGTGGTTAAATGTTTTCTGTACTTTGCACTTTTGTGCCTCTTTAAAAATGTACAAACTCAACGCAGACTGAAATGACACTCAAGCACTGATGATACAAAGATGGATGGAATTTGTTGCTGTGATTGCGAAGAGTCAAGTGAGTTAGAGATGGAGGGGAAGTACGCGATTTTATGCTGTGGGCAGGTTACGCCGCATTATGACGTACAGACTGACCCGGGTGTGATATTCCCACCGAAGCTGATCAGAAGTGAGCCGATAAATAACCTGTGTCGCTTGCAGGATCAGTCAACCCAGGTAGAAATGCCGATTAGACCCTTTCAAACTGCAAGAGCCAATTGTTACCGGGTTTAAACTGTTTTTTTGGCAAGTCTGAAAGGGGTATTAACAAAACAGTGATTATTCTTAGCTGGTGGTGGTGACCTGTGATTTTTAACTGATAGCTGCATAATTGAATCCCATTTTAATATCTATGCCATTAACAATTATGCCTATCTATTCAATTCTTTAATGATACCCTTATCAGTTCCTGCTGATCTGTGTGAAAAAAAGTTGGTAACAATGCCAAACATGTGACTGATATTTAATGCTATGCTGCTTCTGCCTCAGCATGTTTTTGTGCTTCTATCCACTAAATGTTGTGCAGTGATTGTAATTGTCGGAAGAAATAAGCCACAATTTGACCAATTTTGACCAATATTTGCCATGATTTTGCACTACTTTGTTATATTTCTGCCAACAGCCTTTGGGAAGAGTGTGGCACCCTGGATTTTCAAGGCATCGAGAAATGACTGGAAGGAACTGATAGGCAGAAAGACTAATGATATTGATTAATTAAAGGAGTAGTTATAGATTCTCAAGAGGAATTGGTCTTCAATTACCATTCCTAGTCATAACTAATGGGATTGCAAGATTTCACCGTTGACAGAGTCAAACAGACTGGGACGCACGTTTTTGGTTTGTCTCAGATGCAGTACCAGAATGTGAACTTTGGTCGAGCATCTTAATTACAAAAGATACAAGTGTACCAAATTCCATTGTTTTCTTAAAAGATATTTCTCTTAAACATTTATGATACCAAGGCAGCTTTTCTTCAACTACTTTAGATGTTTTAATTAAAATAATATTAGGCCTGTGGTTGGTGTACACAATGTCAGTGTTGACAGTGATAGAATAAGCAGAATTAATTCATCAGTCTTAACGATGTTTCTCTCTTCTCTCGTGAGAATAGTCAGTTATTCCAAGGTATGGACAAGTAAAGCTGCAAGTGCTCTAATCTGCTATCAGGTAGATGTGTGGGCTCTTTTTGAATGCATCCAAATGTCTGCAAACATTGGTGTGTGTGCGCAGATAACTGAGATTCCAACAATTCTCTAGTGGCACGAGCTCATGAGGCTCCAACACAGCTGACCCTCACACCCCACCAGCACTGCCACCTTGTAAAGCGATACATATGCCGAGATGGTGCAGGAATCTGAGTTTAGAGAGCACCAGTGCTTTTCAGAAGACCACAGGGAAAGACCGAAGACATGTCAAGCTATTGTTTTCTCACATTGCTAGGTAAACTTTGTGAGTTTATGATACAGATGATTGAATTTTTACTGAGAATCCATCAGTGTAGGAGTAAAGGTTGAGGAATCCAACAGGGATCCACACAGTCTTCGGTAAAGGAGGGTGGGAGTGCATGCAGTACAAGGGATGATTTGTGGGATACTGACTGAGGCAGCTGTTGGGTAGAGGAGGATAAAACATCTGGAATCTGAGGGGAAAAAAATCTATAAGAGAGCTTTTATGGATGAGTTTAAAAACCCCTACAGCTTATCTTCACCTGGAAAACATGTGGGTTCACTGTTAGCATATCAGGCTAACAAATAACCCTGGCAATAACACTCTAAAAATATAACTTTAGTAATGTACATACAGGAAGAATCAGTTTCAACATAGTTCAGTCGAAGTGAAGAGTCATAATGTTTGAGCTGATGTAATTGTTTCTCCACCCTGGATGTGAGTGTGACAGAGGCCTACTCCCAGCTTTGACTCAAACAATGGTAACAATAGTCAGACAGAAAAAGCAACACCCAAGCAAGAATGTGCTCGTGTACACTCACTATAAAGACTGTGTGCGTCATTTGTTGTAAGACCGAATCACATGGAATACAATGTTGGATTTTCTGCTTTTATTTCAAACAAATTTAGGCAATACCAACATAAACTCAACTTTCTTGTTCTAGTCTTCTGCCCTAGAAGTTTACTATGTGACATGTCCCACTAGTACTTAATACTTGGACAGGCAACCTGACATCCAAGTATACTATGCATAAATTATTTTTTATCATAAGTTGCCATCAGAGAAGATGCACTTAAAAAGGTTCCCTTAATGTCCCTCATATTAAGCAAAGACCAACTTTTGCATGTCATTTTAAGGATTTGTATGATCATTGCAACATTTCACTGTCAGTGCCAAAATGGAGGGCTTTTTGATTGTTCATTCAAGAGGGTTTATTTAGAAGGCACAACATTTTAGGGGTGGGGAAGAACATTTCTGGCAACAGAGTTTTTTCTTCTTCTAAAAGGGAAAATTTTAAGTAAATGAATTTATAACCACATGTGTACCACATTGGTTTTACAGTGGATTGCTGGACAGCTATATTGTGGTGCAGGGATGACATCAGTTTGTATGCCAACCAGGAAGTTAGCATTATGCCATTTACCTTAGCTAAAAGCCTATGGGATGTTTCAGTGCATTGTCAGATCATTTCTGATAGTAATGTCTGTGGTGAACAAATGTGTATTAAACTTGCATATTTGTTTATCATGATTATCTTCGTGAATTAACTTTTACGTTTTAAGCTGCGACATTATCAGCAAGAGTAGAAATCTACTATAAATCTACTGTGGGACTGCAACATGATAATTCAACTTAGAAGCAGCTACCACATCTCCAACACTTAGTTGTAGCCTTGTTTGAGAATTTCTTCTTTATCAAAGGACCAAGTTGGTGCCCATGGCTGTAGCTATGGTGAATGTATTATCATTTACAGTGGCACAGTAACACTTTAAAAATTCAAAATTCAGGTAATTTAGGATGCATGTCATGCTGCAATGAAAGGTTCAATGCTCCCTTCCCCACATGGGCCCAGTATTCTGATTAGTTTACAGGTTAAGTTAGTGGTAATTTGTCAGTTCAGCGCTGCTTGGCGCCATGTTGTCTTCAACTCTGTGTTCATTTTCGCAACTTTGTTCTGTCCTTACTTGCTGCTGTGAGCCAATGGCTAAATTTCATGATGAAACAACAGTAGGACCTTACACTTGTAGGGGTATTTGGTTGGCTTTTGATGCCTCTGAACATTTATTATAGAACAAGAGCAACTGAGGCCTGTGGGTTAAGTCGCAGGTTTATTTTTTTCAATATAGGGTGGAAAAACACTTTTTAAAAGCCGAGCTCTTAAGTATGCTTTGAATGTCTTGGAAAATTAAATGGAGCAAGATAAAAATTATAATTGTCTGTGACATACACACAAAAAGCAAACATTTAAACACAGTATAACATTATAATGTAACCTAGCCTTAATTAAAAAAGGTACCCGTGCTAACTCTGCAGCTTCAGTGCACTGTCATTTGTTGGAATAGACTGTCGATCTTATCTTCTGTATCTTGGAAGTAATTGCAGAGACATGGCACGTGTAAGGTGATAAAAACATCTGAGAGCTTAGTAATAAAGAGTATGCTTTCAGCCAGTGTGAGCAAAGCGAGGAACAGCACGTGTCTCCCAGCAGGAATCTCAACACTATGTCTGGCCAGAACAGGATTTCTCAACTAATGAGAGTGGGAGGATGGATCACAGCCGGCAACACTGGACTTTTTGAGACAGAACATGTGTGTTTGTCGGACATGTCAACAATACAAGCAGTCACTTCATTCCATAAGTCAGTGCGAGAGATGAGTCCATGATGTTTGTTTTGGTCTGGTGTTTTTGAAATCTTCCCCATGCATATGTGTGCATGCTAATGTGCCTTCAGTGGGGCCCCATGCCCATGTGTGGGTACGTATGTGTGGCACACTAACCCACACTCACAGTGATTCTTTTCATTTGCGACCTGGCACCTAGATAGGGAGTCTAGTTTAGAGAGACAGAGACTGAGAGAGACTGTTTAGACCCTGCACAGTGACTCAATGCTCGCTGTCTGCCTGGCACAGATTAGATCAACACTGATGAATATTCAACAGCTGGATATCATTGCCAGAACGACAGACATCTTAACTAAGGAAAGACATATGAGGTAGTCACCTACATTCAACATTATTCAGAAGTAATTTGTTTACATCCTACTAAAAATCCAATCTTTGTAATTTCCTAAAAAAAAACAATCATGACTGCAATTCAGACTGAAGGCGGTTTGATACTTTTTCCCTTCTCTATTTGCCAGTGGTGACAGCTCAGCCTTATTATTTGCTATCAGTGAGTTTCCATCTCATTTAAGTGAGTTTTGGGAATGAAAGCCATGATGATACTTGGAAATGGAAAAGTCAATATAGTGTCGTTCCAGCTAAAACTGGATGCTAAAGCACTTGTTAATATATTAGTTAGACAGGATTCAAACTAGTTTATATCCTGTTCCTTTAAATGGGCCCCTGTTGAACTGGGCACTTTACACTTGCTTTATGAAAAGGCCTCAAATGTCATTTGATTATATCAAAAGTGATTGTTGGATCAGTAGAAGTTGTGCTCATTTTCTTCCTGGACCTTGATCATTTTAGCTTTGAATATGACAAGTACAAGTTACAGTGTGAAATCACACAAATGAAGTATTCTTCATTTAGAGAGTCGAGGGCTTTCAGTCAGAGGGGATTAATGGAAATAAAAATAAATAAGTAAATGACACTATTGCTAGTAAAAGGCTAAAATATTTAACTCCTTTTACCAAACACTGGTTCCAGATGCCCAAAGAGAGTATTTTTTAAGTTTGTTGCTTAAAATCCCTTCAGATATTGGATTTTGACATATGTATTAACCCCTATGTTTTAGTTCAAGTTCTAATGAACTGTGTTGACATCAGCACTCTTGGGAAGGAGGTTAGGCTTTAGCTGTCCAGTTAGCTAAACTACCACCTGGCTCAGGCGGTGTCTTCCATCTGGCAGAGGCAGCACATCCCTTAATGATTTCATTTTGCCGGGTTGTAGACAGGCCATGGATACATATTTTTGTTTAAAAAACATTAAAAAAAAGTGTATTTTTCACAAAATTAATGACCACTGGATTAAAGTTTACCTAAAATGTAACTAATGCATACATTTAGGAAGAACTGTGTCTTTGTGGTCCTTTATGGGCCCCTCTATGACACTTTCTTATCAGCAGCCTGCACTGAAATGTAGATAGCTGATAAGTTGACCATGTTTCTGCTGTTTAACTGCTTGCCAAGTTGTTTGCATGGTCAGATTTTAGAAACAATGATCTCAAGTGAAAAGGGGACATTCCACAGACATGTGGGATGTACTTCCGCCTATAAATCAGTTCTTTCTTGTCCATACACTGCATATTGGGGGACAGAAAACTATTTTTCCAGACCTTATCAAACTGTTATCTCAGTTTTGATAAATGACTTATGCACGTTTCATCTCCATTCTGCTGTCATTGCATTGTTGCTTCTTTGTTTTAAAGCTTGACACTGGTTTAGATTCCAATTATTGCATTATTCAAAACACTAGAGGCTCACACCAGTTTTGGTCAACACCAATACCTTTGTCTGCCAAGTTTCATCCTCATGGCAAAAGTATAATAATGTTGCACATTTAATGGGACATGCATACATATTGCCTGTTGGATGAGGTCCTAAAAATGGCTATTCTTTCACATAATTATAGCAAAATCAGAAGGAAATCAAGATGGCTCATCCCCCATTGAATGTGGTGATGCACATTTAGCTAAGCTTTTTGAATTTATTTTAGATTCAGAAAAAAAATGTTGCAACTGTTAGCATAGTTGATGATGTGGAAACAGCAGAAAACACATCAAGGCTGATATATTTACACTTAACGGTATTTATTGCAAATCATAATGTTTATGTGAAGCACTGTAACAGGTCTTTCTTAAACAAACAGAAGCAGCCTCATAACTTTCAAGCTCATTGTGCAGGCAGTTTGCAATCCCTTGCTTGTATTTTTGTCCAGAACCCCAATTTGAACCTGTTATTCTATAAATGCTTCCAAAAGTAACTCAAAGCCCATTTCGGACATTATACCAAAAGTGTTTCATAATAGCTAATGTCTTCACTGTTTGGAGCTCAGCTTCCTCCCTCAACCCTAAACACTCGTCTTTCACACAAAGCCAGGAACTGTGCTGATCTAAACTGCAGCGCACAGGAAGTGTGTGTTTGCTTTGGAGTTTGGTGAATGTCTGAGGAGGTAAAGGTCATCCTCGATATGAGCTTGGACAAAGACATAACCTCAGGGTCAGACCACAGCCTGCCAAAGACACTCGCTGAATGGGAATCAATTAGAACCAGTAAATAATAAAATGATTCAGACTTTTTCTGGGGGATTTTCTATGTTATTGTGTGTTTGTAGAAAGTTTAATAGCATATTTGTTAGAACAGTATGTCTCTGTGCATGTGGGTTTTTTCAGCTAGTGTTGTTGAAAGAACTGGGGTTTAGTTGGAAATTTCGGATGAACAAACGTAATGCTGTATTGAAATAGAGATTTCGTTTGTCTTGCTAATTGATGCCACCCTTAGGTATGCAGGCACACCCAATTTATTGTAGGAAGAAAACTTTATAGGCCACTAATCTTTTGGTTGTATTGTTAATGTATCTTGCATTTCTTTCATGATTCCAGAATATCTTTACAAAGGAATCCTGGAGGAGCACATGCAACAGAACATTACAAACTAATATTACATCAATCAACAAATCAGCAGTTTTCAGTGACTGAATATATGCATACACAGATGCAATGATCCAAAATGTTGTGTTTAAAATCTTGCATACTAATACAAGCCTACAACTCAGACTAAAATGGAGCCTAAATGTGGATCCTAGGGTGGGAGAAGGTTGAAAGCAAGAGTGCATTACTGATGCAGGAAGTGCTGGAAGGCCAAATGAGAATACAAACCAGAAACCATGTAGTTCAGGTAAACCGTAGATCGGTAGGGGATTGTTGGGTAATTGAGTAAGAATGCATGCCAGCTGTGATATCAGTGCAGTTCTCTTTAGTTGTCTGTCTGACTAGTAGACAGGTGTCATCCGGATTTTGAAGCAGAAGTTGGGTTGTAAACATGGAAAACCAATGTTCCATCCCAGGTTTAATTAGGCAATTTTCTCATACAAGGAAGGATAATATACATGTTAAAGGTAGCACTCTGGTAATATTCAGCCTTTTTGAAAATATGTACGTGTCAATAGTTGTATGAAGCTCTGCTTGCAGGAACTGGAGACAGTGGAGTCTTTTAAATAGCTATTTCTATTTTGTGCTTGTTGACTGTAGCCATTGTAATTAGTAGTTGAGAGATAAAAGTGACATGAACAACAGACTTTCCTGATATGCTTTAATTTGCTATTCACAAACTGAAGTGGAATCATCTGTTCTTCCTTTTGGTCTATCCGATGAGTCAGTTCTTCCTGGATGTTGCTGTCCTCTGATTAAACCTTTCCTTTGTCTCTCTTTCTAGGATGGTTCTCTAGGTAACATAGATGACCTTGCCCAGGAGTACTCAGAGTACTACAACACCTGCTTTAGTGACGTCAGTGACCGCATGGAAGAGTTACGTAAAAGAAGAGTCTCCCAAGAGCTTGACATGGTAAGTACTCACTTCCAATAACTTACAAAAACAACCGAACTAGCAATAACGTTAAAGCGAAGAAAATTATTAACACCACCCATTTTCACTCTCTTCTTAGTTTGTCTGCTTTGAAATTGCTCCCAAAAACCAATTGATGCTTTGAAAATCCTTTAGTAAGTTGAAATCCTCTTTTTAAAGCAGCCTTTTGGCTTAGCAGGGTGTAATTTCCACCATCTTGGGAACAACTTGGCAAGTAACCGTAGAATTTTAAATGTCTGTGAAGCTTTAAGGAAAAGTGTCCCTTTTCTGGATCTGGAGGTTCACTGGAGGGGCTTCAGGGTTTCTTTTCACAAGGATGTAGGGTAGTGGGGCACCCCTTTTGTTGCCAGGCTGCAAACTTGCCCATGAAGGAACGCTGCTGGTGCTGTGCAGGAAAACCACCCAGTAGGTCCTCACATACAAGAGCTAGTGTTGAGTTAACTCTATAATTGCCCCATGACTTATTCATAGGAGTTTGATCTTTTTTTGGGTTTCTTTTTGCTAGCTTCAGAAAATGTGATTTGGCTCAATAATTTCAACAACCAATTAGGCCAAACAACATTCATGACATTTTACAGACCTAAGGCCACTCTACAGCATGGGTTTTCTTAAAAATGTGAAAAAAGAGCTTTTATAATAAACAAATTTTAAAGGTCTGAAGCTGCTGTGATTGGAAGGTAATTTTAGAAAAACAGGCTGTGCTTTCTTGGGACATACATTTTATATGTTCATATAAGGAAAACATTCACTGTCAGTCTTTCAAAAGCAATGATGTTTCTTTTGATATGGAATGTGCACTTCTACCCAGCAATTAAAGTAGAAACATTGTGTTTGATCTTCTTACCAAATAACTGAAAAGTCTTGATAGTTTTGTCAGTGGAGATTCATTTATAAGCTGGTGTCAAAAAGAGTTTTGATATTTTGTAAAATTACGCAACTGAGAAAAAACTCTGCTGTAACACAGAGGCTGTAATTCATGGTCAGGATGTGGGGGTGAAGGGTCTGGTTTAGCAGTTTCCAACTGTTTACTTTGATTTAATTAGATCATTAATATTGATGTCAACCAAACTGAGTCTGTTACATTAATTTTCCTGTTTTTGCAGGTAAATCCGGAGGTCTCATATGATTCTTTTGTGAAAATGCAGTTTATCGTTTCTTAAACCTTATTTTTTCCATTGATCGTGAAAGTAATATACCTTTTGGTCTTGAGCTTTGTCTTCAACTACTTTAGTTTTGATTTGTTTCCAGTTATACACAATTTTAAGACATGCAATGTTCCTGGTTATCAGAAGGGAATTTCAACATGTTTTTTTGTAAAGTTGACACAGCATAAAAGACAAAAGGCATCAAAATCAGTTTTGTTGTTGATCATTACAGTTTATCATATAACAATATTTTCTCTCTGTTACTTACTGGATTTAAGTTACCAACTTAATACTACTTACAACTAAATTACTTACTTTATTGAAATTAGAAACTCAAATGTTTATGAAGTCTGAAGCACTTTTGTGGTGTGTTGACAGAGGTGCTCTTTGTAAAGCATTTTTTCAATTGGGTAATTTGAAACAAAGTGATGATCTTACAATTTAAGGACAAAATTCTGCCTAAAATAACCATTTGATTTTGTTAACTTAATTTATAATGGGACTTAAAGAGCAAAAATCACCATAGTAAGATCTCATATTTCGTTGAAAAATTTAAACTTAATCAAAATTGTTGTTAAGATCAGCTTATGGCTGATTTGCACTTAGATTTTTTCTCATGGGTTTGGGTCTTGCACTCAAAGGATAAATATGTAAGTCATTTTATTATGATTTTAGGAATAAAAATGCTGGTTGTCTTTATTAGGTATGACAAGAACTCACTTGCTTTATTTTTTTCCTCTTTTTTATGCAGCATTTTATATTGCACACAGAAAAGATAACCTTGTATTATTTTTTCTCCGACATTTTTCAGCCTTTCTGCTTAACCAGACAAGTCAGTTCCCTTTTCCACAGATTTCACTTCATTGATATCGTGTTGCATCACTTTTTCTTATTTTGACCTCTGTTGAAATCTTCTCTGGTCATATATTTTAGTCTGTCATTACCGTTCTGTGCTTTAATAGGAGGCCTCTTCTGCTTGACGGCAGCCATGTGGTTTTGGTTGGGTTGACAGGTACGGCATAGATGGATGGCTGATTTATCATGCTCTTCTCTTTAATGACCGCGGGCAGACATCCTGTTCTCACAGCTTTAAGGAGAAAGGGGATTAGAAACCATGGACAGTCATAGCCAAGGATATGTAGATGCATTTCTGTTGGATCATAGGTTAAGTGATTTCACTGTGTGTGACCATTGTGTGTAGTTTTCCATCATGTGAATGTACTGCAATGCAGATTACCTAAGGACACTTTTATAATTTAGGTAGGTTTTATCCTAAGGAGATGAAACAGAGGAAGGAGAGGAAGCACACTGGGCCGATCCTTGATAGAGAAAAAGAGCAAAAAGAGCTGACTGGACCTAAAGCCTGGAGCTCAGCGCAGGAGGATCAGGATGTGAGCATAGGAAGATGGAGGGAGGAGGTGGAGAATGTGAGAGCCTGCAGCTGTCCCTCCACTCTGTAAAGTTTTGGCACCAAAATGTAGGAGATGAAAACATGAAGGGAGGAGAATGGGTCAGACAACACCTTACTGAAAGTCCTTCAAAGTGCAGCATCAACCCACGCTGCATGGATTTGGCTTTTCCTCCCAATTCTGTGCAATCCCTCTCTTAAAAAAGACACCAAGGAGAAGAGCGAGTTTAGAAAAAAATTGTTTGTTTTACTCTGTGCATTGTTACAAGGTTAACAGAAGGCTGAGCATATCCTCTCGTCTTGAGATAAGTTTTGATTACAATCAAGGTCATGATTATCTTGCAAACGATTTGATTTGAAATGGATTACATCCTCAATTTTCTGATTACTGCTATGGCTTCTTTAACAAATATATTTTTGGGGCTTAACATAACTTTATTAGATACAGAAGACAGAGTCAGGAATCAGTAAGAGAAAGTGGGGAATGACATGCTTGAAGAGGTTATGGTCTGGATTTGAACCTATGCCACCTGCACCAAGAACAGCAGCCTCTGCACAAGGATTACACCACCATCACTTCACTGCCAATGCCTCCAATGGTTATTTCTTAATTTATGAAGACAGTTAGTCCAATAAATATGACCTCTTTTTACAAATCAAGTCAACCTAAGTGTCTTAACATTCTAATACAAAATGATGCATTGACCCTTTTTTGGCCCCCACCATTGTTCTGCTGACCAACCAATCAGAATCATAGAGCCTCCTCTGAAAGCAGCTGTAACACCAGACAGTTTCTGTGTTAGCACATTCTGTTTCAATGCAATGTGGTGAAATTTGTAATCTGATTCTTTTTTTTAAGTAAAATAACACAAAGGAAGCATGTTTATGCTGCTAAAAGTCTGTGTTCAAGGAGTATTTAGCAGAAATAATTGAGCATTTTTACCATCTTAACAGCCGGTGTTAGACAACTTACACGGCAACATCACTTTACTAACTATCATATAATTTTTTTAAAGATTTTTAATTTATCTCATATATCCTAGTGTGGTTTTATCATTATTCTTTCACTTGGCTCATGCTTTAAAAAGCATGAAATTAATTGAATAGAATACTCAAAAAGTGAGTTATTTTCAATAGTTGTCTTGTCTAACCAGTCTCTTAGGCTACATCTGTCCATCCCCATTCATGAGTACTTGTACATTTTTTGTCTGATAGTAAGGCTATAACTGAATTTTATATCAGTCACAGTTCTGTACCTTTTGTACCCTCCACCGTTATGCTTGTTGAGTTGAAATTGAGATTTTAACTCAACACTCATCACTACTCATCACTACTTAAAAATCAGACAACACATATCCAATCAGAAATGATTCTTACTTACTGTTGCGTGTAGATTTTCTGACAGTGGCTGGACCTATGATGTTCACCCTTTGTCAAGACCCTCCCTTTACAGAAAGAGATCCTTCATCAAGCCCTGACTTCCCTAGTAACTGATATGAGTTTTGAAGAAGCACTTCAGAATAGACAGGTAGCCAAAAGAAAGTTGTAAAAGACTGTCATACTCACTGGACTGTGTCCGGGTGTCAGTAGCTGTGAGCATTACTGTGCTACCCCCTCCCTTTGGGACCACAAGCCGACAGTTTGAGAAGGTCAATATCCAAGAGTCATGGTGATAGTGATATGTTTAGCAAGCAACTCCCCTGAGGGACCTTCCAATAGGGCCCTGTCACATGTAAAGGGTACAGGATGGCAGGTGACGCAACCATGCCTCAACAATACACACTCCCTGTCCTTTCATTGTCCTTCATTCTTTCACCACACCAAGATTATAAGTCAAATAATTTCTATTTTTGTACCTGCATCATCACACATCACTCCTGCTGTGAGAGTCTGGATGCCAAGTCGACTTAAATTAAGTTTGAAAATGAGACGTGTAATGTATCTGGTAAAAGTCTGGATCGAAACCCTCATTGCCTGCAGTTCAGCTGGGGTCAGCATGGTGCTACTTAAGAAAAAGAAGAACCTTTTTTTCCAGGTTTCTCTTCCTTAAATCTCTCTCAAATTGACTCTGAGTCTGGTCTGGGGGTTTCTGGCTCAGCTTTGTGAAATATCCAAGCAACACTAACATTTTTGCGGAAAAGCATGGAGCTTAACATCAGTGTTTGTTTTCACTTTCACAGCTTGTCTGCCTGCTCTTGAGGGGCCTCTTGGTTAACACGGTGATAGCCGTCTGTTGTGGTACAGAGTGAGGCTCTCCCTATTAGGAGCTGATGATGGAGGCTCTTTCACAGATGGCTATCGTTGTGCCCACTTCCTGCCTGGACTCTGGGGCACTGTTCCTCTGCATCTTCATGTTAGTTTTATGAGTACCAGGGACAAAAGGGGGTTAAACAAACATCCCCCTTTGGGAATGTGACCTATGGATTAGCTACCACCAACAGATTCCCAGCGTTCTTATAGACAGCGAGGGTCAGGATTTCTCTCACTGTCATGCTGATTTGATGATACATGCGGCTTATTTTTTGAAGTGCCAGGAAGTCCTTCAACAGAGCAAAGAGATGGCAACTTTAACAAATGTGTTTTTTTAGAGGTTAAGGTTACTGAAAGGTCAAGTATTCAGAACAAACAAGCATGACTAAGTCAATTTAAAATGAAAATGGTAGTTCAGGCTTTATGCTGATGATGTTAGTGTGTACTTAAATGTCCCGGTATTTCCGCATTTCAATGAAAGGGATCAAATCTTATAATGATTTTGTTACTTAACTTAACAGATGTTCCCCCTTTTAAGATATTGTTATGGATTTTTATTCCTTTCTTATGAATCAGGATCAATATGTCAGCTGTGAATAATATGTAAATTTGAAAAAATGACTGAGATAAAACAAATAAAGTAAAACTAGTTGCAGAGGATCTCATGCTTAGATACTATGCAGTACAAAACCCTGCAATATAATACAATATGCAGCAATGCATCACAATATGTTGATAATGTAAAGACATAGAATGCCAGAGAAATAACATTGTGGGGTGCATTTATACATTATCTGTATTATTATTATTATTATTATTTTCTAATCTCTTTGTCAACATATTCCTTGGCTTTTTTTGCCTCTGTGTCTGTTACCTATCCTTTATGTCACAACACTACGGGGGGAATCATGAAGTAGTGACACTGTGAACCAAATAGACGTAACGTTCTGATCATAAAACTTCCACAATTTTTATAAAAAATATTGATTTAGGGGGATAGCTGTGTGTTCCACCCCTTTAAAGGACATTGCAGCCTGGGCTCAAGTCTGGCTGTTGGCTTCTTTCCCTCATGTTTTCCCAACTTCAGTTCTCTCTCTAAATTCCCACTTCACCTTTATGCGCCAGTTTTCCAAAGGAAAGGCATAACAGTCCCCCAAAAAAATTAATCTCGATAATTATTGACGATGATGTACTGCTGTACGGCAGTCTTGACACAAGTTTGAGTCCTGTTTGTTTCTATAACCAGGCTGCTTCTGAAGTTGAAAACATGCCAGAACATGGACATGAGAGCTACACAAGAAGCCTCCCTTAGGCTTACAGCAACCGTTTTTCTGGCTGAATAACCATGTATGGCTAGTGGTGGAAACATCAAACTGGATATTATCATGTCTCTCTGACCACAGTGATGGAACAGTTGAAGCACATCTAATAGAACCATGATGGATTATTTTGGAATTTGTGGTTGTGGAGTGAACCTCTTAACACATTTCTGCATGCTGTAAACCATAATGAGATATTGCAACAGTGTCTGTGGGAACATCCATGGGTAATTTTAAAGTCATGGACAAATTAAGAGGCCTTGAAGTTTCAATCCTTTGAAGCTTCCATGGAGATGCTTCAGTTGTTGCTCTCGCTGTTGACTACAGACTTGACACTTTTTCATACAAACACCACCTCTGGGGTCGCACTGATCTGCTAGCCTCCAGGAAGGGGGGGTAAGCTCTATGATGGTTTCCTCACTGAGTTGTTTGACAACTTGAGGTCAGACTCAAGTGCAGACTTGTGTTTTGTTTTGCCATGAGGTGAGGAACAGTTTGGCTAATGCGCTAAGGCCTGCATGGGGTTTTGTTCTTCAAAGTGGGTCAGTTCAGCTGGGTTAAACCTACAAGGCAGAGGGAACACAAACTCCTGTGAATTCTTCTGCTTATTTGTCCTTTACACCTTCAGACCTTTGGGTTGAGCCTCTGAATAGCCAAACAGCGTCTCTTGTTGCCTTTAGATCAGTCTGAAATGATTTTTGGTTTAGCTCCATTATTGGACTAACTCTTATCCAAGCCGAATGATATATTTGAGATCTTTTTTTGTGATTTATTAGTCACTATTGGGTTTGTGACTTTGTCTTTGGAATTCGTAATAACTCTGGTATTTTGTCTTGAAATACCAAAACAATGAAAATCCACAAGGCTTAGGAATGCCTCACACTTTAGAAGTGGGGAATGCCTGGGCTTTGTAAGTATGCACTGACACACATGCAAACACACTCCCAAGAGGTGTTTTGTTATGGTAGCAGTAACCAGTCATATTACAAGAGTGCTGGCACTGAAAGAACTTGTTTTGTTACCAAGATGCATTCTGAGGAAAGTAAAATATCTTAACACTTTAAAATACTGAAACTACCTTTCCTTTGAATGTAACCTACTCTACTGCCATGCTGCAGTCTATTTATGGGCAATAACCTGTAGCTCTGCCCCCAAGTAAGTAGAAAAAAGGCTAATTACTTTATGATTTAAAGCCTTATAGCCTGTGATCCAGGCTATGCTTAAGCTTGAAATTCTCATTATGCGTTAGCATCAAGCTGACAATATAAGATATACTTCTGGTCTATCTGTAGGTCACATAATTGAGGCAGTCACAAGATGTATGCTTCATAACAGCTGTCTTTATCAAGTGGATTATATATTCTGTTTTCTCGTCACTTCATATATTCTTTTTTCTTACACTTTATTGTCAGTAATACTCTGAAAAATTGAAGCATGAATACAATGAATTTCTGCTATCTCTGTGCTGTATTACACAGTGTATGGTTTTTTCACCACCAGCCCTCATTTATAATTTAGCTACCTATATGCCCAAACTGACACAGCTATGTTTACCTGCCACCAGATAAAAATGCCATTTTTAGATTATGGTAACCATAGGTAAAGGGAAAAGGGATTCAACAAATTATTTTATGGGGAAAAAAAGATGCTGCTTGTTTTGCAAAACAAACACACTGGGACTCTTGACAGCAAAAAAAATATGATTGAAGCACTCAAACAGATTCCTAATCATTACCTCCAGCCTTTTAGCTACAAAAAAGGATGGGGTATTACTGAATGTGCAGGTGTTTTTTTTCTTTTATTGAACTAAGCCACAAATCACTGGTATGTGTTCAAGCATGATTATGTATACATCTTCACAGTGAGCCAGTTTTACAGGTTTGCCCCATGCCATTCTGGTCTCACGGGTAACGTCTTTCTGGGCATCTACCAAGTTTTCCTGTTGGTGCCTGCCCTCCACGTACACCAGCCCCACCTGGCAACCGCGCCCGTCCAGATGTACCCAACCACGCTTGTTGGCGGCCCTCCATTTAGCCACCTGGTCTTAATAGTTTACCACATATCCGCCTACTTTGGTTGGCAGGAAGTTTGCCCCTCCTTTGGTGGGCTTTACAGTTTTGTTTGGACTAAAATGGTCACTGTTTTTCTATCTTATCCCTCACATCAAAGGAGCCCAGGCCTGCTGTGGCAAAGGAGAGTGCCGCAGTAGTTCTGGATTAATCATGTAAAACAACATTATGCAAGGTTTTATGTTTTGTTTGTAACTAATCCAGACTCTTGAAGAGTTGGAGCATTGTGTGAAATATGATTTCAAACAGTTCACATTGATTCTAAAATGCATTCAACCTACATTTTATTACATACATCACAATGAAATTAAATTGTTTAACTTTGAGGCTTACACATTTTAAATTTAATGCCTGCAGCAGGCTCCAGAAACTGTTTACCACCCTATTAAGAACAATACATTAATTCTCAATCTCGTATGATGTACACTAGAGATTCTCAACATTGCCAAGTTTGAGTTGATATTTTGCACATTGTAGTTCACTTACATTTTCTATAGGAGACAGGTCTGTACTGCATACAACCACCTTAGTACTCACACTCTTTCCTATGCTGGTTTTCCAAAATACTCGTGCTACAACATCCAATGCAGAAGGATGACGCTTTCAATGCAAAGCCACTATAGGGATTGAAGGTCACAGCATTCATTTGTAGACAGATAAATCCCTTAAGTTCTTCAATTGCACATTGGGAAATATCAGTGAACTGTCCATGCAGTGTTTTACAAAGTGCAATAAAGAGCAGAGCTTTTCGTTCTGTGCTTTCCCATTTATGGTAGCAGATGAACGAGGCTCAACTCTAGACGGTTTGGGTAAAAGGAATTTTCTTTTCAATGCCCCATTATACTTACTCATGCTACTGACACCTGTCAATCAACCAACCAACCAACCCACCTGTTGAATGTTCAAGGTGTTTTTGCTACACCTGTTTTTCCCTACTTTCCCAGCCTTTCTTTGCCCCTGTCCCAACTTTTTTTGAAAGTGCTACCGGCATCAAAGTCATGATGTTTGTATATTCCCATTAAAACATAAAGTTTAGCATTTTGATACCAAACATTTTTTCACACAAGTTTAAAATAATTTGTTAATTATTCTGTTTAGTTTAAATTTTATACAGCGTCCCGACTCTTTTGGAAATGGGGTCTGCTTACAATTATGCCAGCGTCTTCAGATCCTAGTTCTCCTTGTTTGCAGACATCGTGATCCTCATTAGCAGCAGCAGCTCTCCCTCGAATGCTCCCTTACTGCCTCCTGTCTCTTTAATTTAACTCAATTCAGTCACGCTTAAGCAATCAGAGCGTTGCGGTTTTGCCCCACTTGCACGAACGTACACACAAATCGAATTGCGCACAAACAACCCTGTTGACATCTGGAGGGAAAACATGCACTATCACACGCAAACTGTGTCAATTCAGGGTAAGTAGGCCAGTATCTCAAACTGATGCTGCGGAGTTCATGTAAAGGATAACATACCCCCTCTGGGAGCCTGTGTTGAGATCTAAAGTCTCCAACACACTCGCACAGAAATCCTACTCAAAAATGAATTTGGTATTCTCTTTTAAAAATGGTGTCAGTTCTGCTGAAACCAGCCTTTTGCCTTTCACTTTTGCTTCTCTGTCCTGTTTCCTTGGGAACTTTTTATAAGAACTTTCCCTCCACGTCCTGCGCCGTCATAAAGTCGTCTCTCAAATCTGCAGCGAAAGGCAAACGAGATGTAGGTTTTTATTTGTTTTTTGTTGATCTCCTCTGCATCTTTTCAGCCTTCAAACCACTGCCTTCCATGTCAGAGATGGCACGCAGAGACAGGGAGGGAGTCAGGGGAAGCTGAGGAGGAGTCTGAGGAACAGAGAGAAGCTTTGTGTCTCTGCTCTCTTTGGTTCTCTGTCCATGGAGGTGGAGGAGAGATGAATGTGTGTGAATGTAGGCTCCACTTGGTTTGGGGCATCTGCTGAGGTTTATGCCTGTGGTGTCCGTGTGCGGTGGGATTGCCAGGAAGTGGGCTTATAGCGTTGGAGCATGTTTTAACCCTTATGTCTCAAAAGCAGCTCATTGCATCCCCAGCAAGGACACATAAAGGCCTAACTCATTTTCCTTTTTACTTTTACTGCATCTAATATGATCTCCAGCTTTGGTCCTGATGATAATTGTCTTTGATTTTTTTTCAGAATGTAAGGACTCTATTATTCAGTTTGAAATGTTGCCAGGGTTGTTTTTATATAGATTTGGACAGTTTGGAGCATGTCAGTAATAATCTCACTGGTATGTTTTCGGTTAATGTTTGATTTATTGTTTACTTTAGTTGTTATTAAGGTAGTAAGTCAGTTTTTAGTTATTAGTTTATTTGACAGGGACCGTGCAAAACAGAACTGTAAAATCTGTCTTTCATTTGTTCATTCGTTTGTTCTTTCTTTTATATCTTTTTAAAAAAAAATTTCACTTCATTTTTATTTGTTTTGTTTTTTTGTTGGAGGTTTTTTTTGGTGTAAAATTTCAATTTAAAGAAAAATAGGCCTGTATAAACATGTAATTCATCATTAGGAGAACCTGATGTGTCTGCTCCAAGGTACCAAAATGGAAAAGCTGCATTGACTGGAAGATATTAAAAACTAAACTTTTAATTCTGGCGTCCAAAATGGAAGCATATTTCAAGGTAGGTTTAAATTTGGCCTTAGTTTGCAAGGTGCAGTAAGTTTTATTTCTCTGAACCTGAAAGTACTATTGTAACAGATGGAGCTAATATTCTACAATGTGTATTTTAAATTGAAGAATTATCCTTAAGAACAAAGTGTGTGTGCTCTCAATGAGAAACCAATGGGACATAAAAGGTCTTAATCATCTCTATCACCAGCGTGCTTTGATTCTGCAGCACAAAAAGCAATTGCGACAATTTCCAATTTCGACATTGGCATACCTTTCCTGCCAGTGCAACGAAACCTTCGAAGAGGATCTGATAGCAAAACCAATCTGCTGCTGCCTTTGAGAACTTGATTCTGCCTGTGTATGTGCATGTGAAAGCACACGTAGTTCCCTCTTCATGTGGGTTTTTCTGTGTACACCCACATTATTCTGCTCTGTGCAGTTGTTTAAACAGAGTTCTCTGCCAACACCGGGCTTGTTTAAGGAATAGATTTGTTGTCTTTTGTCTTCCATAAGCTCTGCCTCTGTAGGAAAAAGGCACTTTGGTTTGCCCCAGATTTTCAAGCCTTTTCCTCTTTGCTCTGCACATTTTATGTCCTTTAAGAAGCACCTGCTCCTCGACTTATGGGAGTCACCTAATTCCCCGGGATGGACAAGCAGTTGCAGAGCTCTTCCGGCGTTTCTTGATTTACTTTCCAAGAGAAACTTCCGGACTCGTGTCTCATCTGCTTGATCACTGTAACAGACTATCAGGCAAAGGACTTGTAATGCCACTAATGACTTGTAAAGATAAAGTCACGCCAGCCAGACTGTCTCTCTAACATAATCACTGTGGGCCTCCAGTTGATTGTTTGTTGCGATAAGTGTGGAGTTCAGGCTTATTTTTAAGGCTTTTAAACACCTCAGCACTAGAGGTCTCCAGCTCCTTTGACCTGCAGGCTATGTGCTCCTGAAAGAGCTCTTAAATGGTCTCACATCACCTCCCGAGTCCTTCCACTGTTACTCTTGGTTCAAAGTTACAGGAGGGGGGTTGCACTCCCTTGGCCAAAGCCCAATAAAAAAAGAATAAAGGTGAAGCTGCAGGTCACTCTGCTTAGGAAGTATGACGGACCACTAAGTGTTAAAGTAACAGCTTCCTGTGGCTATTATCCTGTGATACGGGGATGTGTGTGGAGAGATTTCTCAAAAACGACTCATTTCCTAATCCCGCGCTCCATTTGGGAAACTCCAGAGTCAATTTGTCTTCCATTGTGGCAGCAGCAAGTGCCACTTAAGGAAGCTGGGCACTTAACAGCCCTAAATATGCCTCTACTGACCTAGCCTACTTGGCTAATGCTGTTGTTTCAACCAGTCAAGTTCTCTGTACTACAAACACCAAATGTAAGGTGAATATTCAGGTAGACGAACTGGAATTTACATGCCAACTCAGGAAAAAAGAGGAAATTCAATAGCATTTAAGAGACTGCATATGGGGATTAGCAAGAATTCTTTGCCATGATAACAAGTCGTATGCCATGAGATACGTATCCAAAATTGTGTGTCCAGTTACGGTTCTAAAATTAACATAAATCCTGTATTTTTTCGCCTAAATATTGCAAACAATATCAGTTCATCAAGCTAGTTGTTAACAGTTCTCTACTGGAACCAGTTCTTGATTACAATCTTTGGGTGGTAGGTTGGGTTGGAGTTCCCAGCAGGGAAAAACACTGGTTTAGTAATGTTTGATAGGAGAGACGGAAGGTTTATAGAAATGTTTCATGTTATAGATAGGTTAATGTGGTACTTCCCTACCTAAATTATGAAACTTAACATGACAACTATGTACTGAACTAAACTTGACTACTAGGAGAAACCCAAAAAATATAACTGTGAATGCAGCAAGTTATCTTGGGAACTATGTTGCTGAAACTTGCTGTTATTCCTCCTTTTTCCACTGTACCGTATGATTTGAAGAAATTGGTAAAACTCCCAAATAAGCTAATTTTGACAAAGGATCAAAATAAATGGAGTGTTGTGTGACTAAACTAAGCACTAACTGTGCTGTTATGATTACAGAAGGGCTTCATCTCATAACAATCAAATTGGTTGTTGATGAAATACCTTATACTCAATATGCATCGATGCCTAATCCACAAACTGAAGCTTTCATGTAAGAACTAAAGACGTATCCTGGAAGTTCAGTTTTTGTTTTCTTGCTATGGTCTCATTATGCTAGGATGCCTGTTGTTCATCTCACTTGATGACAGTTAATATTCAAAAAGATATAACGTAGGGTTCATCTTTTTGTCAACTTTCCCAGCTGTTCATTATTTATGTAAAGATTAGACAATGTATTGCATATTTTCTTGCCTTGTTGGTATTTTTCATATTCTTAATGTACGAATAGCAAAACTTAGAAGAAAGCCAGCTGAGTCATTTCTTGAAACCTAAATAATGACAGATCCTCCACACTTACTGAAACAATATTGACCTCTGAGTCTGGTTCATGAAATTTTTGCCTTACGTAGTCAATTTTTACATCAGTGTGAAACTAAAAATAGGAACTTGTCACTGAGAACTTGTGATCATGACTGAGTCTCAGAAATAGTCAGAAATATATCAAATCAAAGGTCATGAGGGCATTATCATAATATCTTTTCCCAAGCTGTTTAACTCTTTTCTCATGCTATTTTAAAACCTGGACACCTTAAATCCTGGAGGCTGCCAGATATTGATATTAGCTTTAGCATAAAAGTTTTGAATTCACATTTTGTGTGCTTGAAGCAAGTATAGGTGGCTTGGTTATCCTTGGCCACCCTCTGTCTCATAATAGAAGGATTAACGAAAACACATACATGCTTGTTTTTGTGCAGCGAGCGAGAGAAAATGGCCACATAGTATGACATGATTGTGACCTTTGTATTCCAAAGAAGGCCTGTAAGTGTCTAGTCCACACGTAGAGACAAAATCTGGTCACCACCCTAAAGCAACGAGCTAACCCCATCTGTTTCTGTCAACATCCACACTCATGCAGCACTTGGCAAGTGTGCGTACAGGGACTTCAGTAATCTCCTTCTTGAGAGTTCAAAAAGCACTCGAACGCACAACCAGGAAAGTATGCACTCCACCAATCCCTCAAGGCCGATGTTAGGCTTTAAATAATCACATGCTGCAGGTTAAAATCCACGCTGCAGACTTGTTGAGGTTGTGTAAGCGTTGTTTTTGACTGCGGAAGTGTTTGGTTTAAGGCACATCTGCATCTGGATATGCTATGATGAGGACAGCTGCTGTAGACATATGTTATGAGAACATGTACCCTGTGCTGCTGCAAGAACAGGCCTGGAAAAGATGTAGGCTGAGGGAACATTTTGTTGGTGAAAAAGACAAATATAGAGCTACTATCCATTTACAAATCTTTTAGGAAACTGCATTTATGCTGCTACCATTGGCTTTATTAATTAGATGGTACATTTGGAAAGACTGTGGATGCTGCAGAGTTAACTTTATAAATACCCCAACAGACATAGGGATTTGTGATAATGAGACATGCATTGTCTCTTTCTTCCAGTTCTGTAAGCAGGTGTGACATTTTGATTATTGGTTGAAGAAAAAAAAATCTAATTTGACTTCTGTGAATGGGTTATTTTCCCCATGTTTAAAAGTAAAAGTCAAAATCTTTATACCAGTTTTCCAAAGAGGCAATTTTCCCTGTTAGCATACAATGCTAATCATACATTTCTAAAGATTGTAACCAAACCAGCAGGTGTTTCCTTGTAGTTAGGGAGATGCACATCACCATCATTGTGTAATCCATCAAGCCATGTTGCGTAGATGCTTTTTTTATGCCCTGTTATGTGAAGAAAGAAAACACTGCGCAGAGGTATTCAGTAACAATCAGAACAAGTACTGCAAGTTTGGCCACCTGAGGCATGGTGTGACTCGTCCATGGGTTGGTCTTTGGTGTGCTCACACGTGCTCGTGTTTGTTTTCACTCTTGCGTGCAGGTGTGTCTACATGAGCCTGAACAAGGCATGTCCTTCCCAAATGAAGGCAGTGCTGAACATGGCATTTTAATGCTACTACAGTCACTTGACATGTTTTCTGACAGTGCATTTATGTGCTGTCGTACAGGTCAATTATGATCTGCACATGCATTTATTGAGACAATATCAAATGAACTATTGGAAGAATTTAATTCAAAGTTGCCCAACTCTCTGAATCCTAGTTACTGTCTTTATAGATACAGTAGGAGGCCATTTGTCAAAATTTAGGGTCACTGAAGCTCATGTTTATCACTTGCTTGAGAATTTGATGTCAAGAATGCTTGAAGTTATTTTATTGAAATGTTGCCCAAATTTTATTAAAGATGGATTGATTTGATTTTGGAGGTCAATGATTAATATCACTGGATCTTGTGTTTATCCCTTACTTACATACACAACATCCTGAAACTCTAAGATGGATTTTCTTTGGATTTTGCCCAAGTATTAACTCTGACTTATGAATGTACTCACGAAATTTTGTTGGTACAAGGTTCATGGACTGAGTAACGTGTTATATTCAGCCCTTGCTTGTGAACCCAAGGCAACAGAGTACTTTGAGGGATTTTGTCCAAACTTTGCATAATTGTTCTTTGCAGTTCAAAGATGTGATCAGAATGTAAGGTCCAGAGGTCAGGATCTCAGATCACAAAACATGCATCTACACAATAACAAAATATTCAGACCAGTCATATTGCTACAAAAACCACCCTTGATCAACGATGTTCTCTTACCGAATGATAACTGCATACCTCTCAAAGAAGGCATGCAGTAGATCAAGTTGGTTTTGTTTTACTTTTTAAAACTGCAACAACCTTTGCTCAGATCCTCAAGTTCATTGTTTTTTAATTTCTCTATGTTTTTGTCTTCTGTTTTTCCAGGAGAAACAGGATCCTAGCAGCACATCCCTGCAGCTCCGCACAGAGATTCAGGTAAACAGAGATGCTCCATCCAAAATAAAAAGTGCACCAGTCTCATATAATATTAAGTTAAAAAACTGACAGATGTCTGCTTCTCTCTGTCTCCAGGAGTCTTTAGGCTTCAGCAGCGAGGTGTCCACCCCAGAAACAGACAGAAAGTATGATTCTTTTTTTTTTTCTTTTCCATTTTATCACTGTGACATGTGACTGGAGCAAGTGTGGAACCATGAAATATGCTGGGATTGAAATGTGTGTCTGTGGCATGTGAAAACTGTGTGCGGTACAGCCTTCGTCTGGATCACATCAAACTGTACACCTCAAAACACAAAATCATAGATCACACTTAGCTTTCTGCAGACCCGAAACCAATGATGGATAGATGTAAATGGAAGTTCTTGTACCTCTTTAGGCAGCTGGAGTTATTGATAGATCTCTTATGCAATGGCCAGTACAAAAGGTCTCCGACCTTGTCCAAAGGGAGTAGATGTCACATCTTGTGGTGGAAAAAGGACAACTTCATGGATTAGTAAAGGTGCTGTGAGTATTTGACAGATGGTCACATATGTTACTCAGCACATGCACAGAGAAATATAGACCCATTCAGGCTGGCAGGCTTGAAAGATATGTTCCTTTCCACTTTGGCTGTTTTTACTCAGTCAGTGGTAATGAATAATGTCAAGGAGATGGAAGCTACCATCTGTCACACTAAGCTAGCAGATAGAGCTGCAGGTTAACTCAACTTTGTTAAGAGAGGAAATGCTAAAGTATCAAATGAAGTCATTTGTTGAAGAGAACACACCTCTTAAGTTTGTTATGGTAGCCGATTGTTGAAGTCCTTTATAAATACGGAACAAAAGAAAAAATAAGTTTAATCGTGCCAAACTAGATCAAGTTATTGACTTTTTTTGATTATTCTGTCGATTTTTGTTTGTTGTTGTAGTTTGTTGTAAGTACTAAAATTTGGTACCAATGAGGTGCAGGCTATAACACTTAAACCCTTTGAACCATGGCATGACGAAGGTTCTGGAGCTTTGTTTTGATATTATTCATCAAATTACAGAGCCAAACATGCTGAAACTTCTCTGCTTTCTCTGCTCAGTTAGCTTTCAAATATTTTCCTCTAGCTAAAAATATTGACATCACATACAACAGAAGCATTATCACAGAAGACACAGCAATAATAGCTGTTATTTATTATTATTTTTCGTCTTAAACGTATTAACTGAAGTTTTTAGGTACATGCACTGTTGTAATCAATTATGTACTGGTATCACCAAAACAAACAAACATATAAAGGATACCAATCCTAAAAAAGTAACATTATTCTGCAAATTATATGAATTGCTTGACTTTTGGCTATCTTTCTTCTTTTAATGGTAAGGAAAAATGTCAAGAAGATTTGTCTGTCTGTCACATGAAGCTAGCAGATACAACTGCAGGTTAATTAAAGAGAGGAAACGTAAAAGGATCCAACCAAGGGCTTTTAAAACATCAGTGGTTTGAAAGACCACAACTCTCAAGTTCCATATTTTTCACTTCATATTTACATTTTATAACATGAATGAAAGAAAATTCCTGCAGGACATTTCAGTTGTACAGTTTTTTTAAATTTAAAGTTATTATTACCAGCAACAGTGATAGCCTTGAGGCTTGTTGTGGAGGCAGGAATAATCAATTCATCATCAATTTTTAAATGTATTGCACCAACACATGTCAAATATGACGCTCAGGAAAAAATGAAAGACCTGGCTTGTGTAACATTATATACAGATACTCGCCAGTCCACCAAAGGCAAAGAACGAAGGAAACATTTTACAATGTCATGAAATTGTTGCAAGTTTGAACAACTTCATCAGGCAGAAACCTCAAACAAAACCCACCAGCCTTTTGTTACACTGTTATGATTCAAATGTGGGATAGTAAAACTGTAAGAAGGGAAATATGAATTCAGACAAACAAGCAGAGAAACAACAGTGAAGGCATTAGTGAGCACAGACTCATCGGCACGGGAGTGCTGTAGTGATAACATTTTTTTGATGGCCAACCACAAGCCTGTGGGCTAATTTCAATGGGTTTTTAGATAATTGCTGTGAAATGGTTCCATTATAAAGTAGGAGGATTTGCCTGATTCCATGTCTGTCATCTGGTTGATCCTTCTTGCAAAGCTTCAACGGGATGCATTTGACCAGATTAATCAGCGTCTTATGAAGAGAAAGAGGCACTAACTTTGGGCTTGGTGTAGTCACACTGAATAGGAGATGCAGCATCAAGACACAACAGTAGAAGTTTGGCAAAGCACCGTCCAAGTTTTATTTTGAAAAGTCTTTGAACATTGTATTTTCTTTGCTGCCCCAATGGAATAGTGAAATATATCTCACAGGTTAGCGAAACAGTCCATCTTGCAAGTCAAGTTAGAGAATAAGCTTGTGACAGTAAAAGTTTTGACACTAACAAATTCTATTTTTAAGAATATCTTCACAAATGAAGATTATCTTCATATTAGGTAGTGTTCAACTACTTCTATGAATTTTGAAGCATAAATATGAGCAAGAGGCAGACCACAAAGGAAATACAACATTCCCCCCACCTCCGCGTTTCCATGTTCCAAGGACTGATGTCTATTACGAACATTGATGACAAATGATTCAGAATTCACTGTATGGACAATTTCAGTTGTTTTTAAGATATTCGAGGATCCAGTTTATTTCAAAATGATCAAGCTGGAAGTCGCCAAACACTAAGTCATTCCAGCCTTTTAGGACTTGATCTTGTTGGCCAAAATTTCAATTTATTAGCAGTTTATTCTCAAAACAAATCCCCTATTTAACTCAGTATTTTCCATTCATTCCTCAAATAAGCAGTCATTGCAGCTGTTTACTGATGCAACTTAATTATGATCAAAACAAAAATCTCTTGTTGATAAAACATTGACTAATCCACTTCAGCAGCCATAAAGCTCTGTGTGAGCCTGATATCTATTCCTTAAGTTCCTTCTGCCACATTCCCCACCATGGTTAAAGGAAAACCACCGACTTCTTCATGCTGACCTACTCAGTCCGCCAGTCCCCGTCTCTGCTCTCTGGCCGTCCATGCTTCCTTCCTGCCTTTGTGTCCAGAAGGGGAGAGGGGGGAGACATTGAGTGCGATGGCCGAATGATTACAGCTAAGGGGCATGATCGAAAGAGCAGGATGGGACCATGCATGGGTGGAGTTCCTTTTCACTGGTTCCTGAAACACAAAGTCTGTGTGTCATTTCTTTGCTCACCAGACTGTATTTTGTGTGTATGAAATTTCAGCACTATTGCCCACCATGAGATCATTGTTGTTCATGTCTGAAGCCCTTTAAATGTCCTGCTGTCAAACAGAGTTAATGTCACAGCAGCAGCACACGTTTGGGACCTTTTTAGGCCCTGGGTTTGTAGGGTTTCTGTTCAGCTAGACCAAAGGTTAGCCATAGATTTTATATTTTTCTCAACCCAGGACAATTTTAGCAGACTTTGAAAGTATCACATCACAATTGAAGAAGAGTTCCAGAGGATTGAACTGCTAAGACCTGGAGCCCAGCCCCAAATCTGGGGCCAAATGTTACATAAATCTTAATAAGATCCATGATTTATTCTTTTTTTTTCCTAATTCTGTGTATTTATTCTGGACCCTCACCCAGAAGTGACCCTCAGATGGATTGTCATGTTCACGTGATGCCCACGTGCAGTAAAGGAAGCACATACCACAGACATGATCTCCTCTCCCATGGCTGTATATGTTTCACACAAAATGTTGAGGCTGATGGGAACCAGATGCCAAATTTTGAAATGACGTCTCTCTGCTGTTAGAGAGGGTCCCAGAAAGAGCCCCTCTCTCTCTGCTGCTCCCTCTCTCTGTCCTGTCAGTCTGGTTCATTTCTATCCTCACATGTTTCTTTCACATAAACACTCAATCTTTTTGTTTTAACTTCAGTTTTCAGTTAATCACTAATGACACTGATTGAAGTGACCCCTCTTTTACTCAGCCATATGTTTCCCACAGTTATTTATTGTCTATCTGTCTGCCTGTCTATCAGTCCATCTTTCTGTTGGCATGTTTACCCATCTACCAACTAGTTTTCATACCTACTTAATTAAAATCGTATAAAACTAACATAGCCAGAAATACTCATTGTCCAACAGAGTAATTGTCAGACCTACTAACCTACCTACCCAACCACCTACTAATTTAACATGCTCAACCAATATAAAACTCCTTGGTTTACCTCTCACTTCTACTTATTTACATACTTTGCTTCCTACCTTCCCACCAACCAAAAAGCTAAAAGGCATGCCCTATAGGTATTACCCTACCAAGCATATCAACCTACCTAACTTTGCTTTACAAGCCAGCTAGCTAGACTGCATATCTAACAAGATGAACAGAAGGACAGCATGTTGTCAGACCTACCTACCTTATGTTATAATGATAAAAAGCTAACCTGACACTTATTATCAACCAATCTAACCACGCGCCTACCTTGACTTACATCGCTGTCAATCTAACCAGATGGACTCTACCTTAATTCTTATCTTAATTTATAGAGCCAGCAAGCTAACAGATTCATGAGATGTTGTTCAACCGACCTACCCTCCTTCCCACATACCCACGTACCTGCCTACTTTTCTGTTAAAGCTAAAAGTGAATTAATTACTTTTGTACATACTATGTCTTCCAACCTATCTTCTTTCATTATACCTTACAAGCTAACTACATGAATAGCATGTTGTCTGGCCTTCCCTTTTTTTGTATCTATGTTGAGTTATATAGCTAATATGCTACTCGTACAGCATGTTAACCAACCCAAATAGCTGCCTTCCTGATACCTACCTATCCTCTTGTTTACCTATTTACCGGCTTTGAGTCAAATGGCTAGCAAGCAGTTTTACAGCTTGACAGATTTTGAGCTGGCTGCTCAGTGACCAGTCCAGATATAGAACTAGTGTTTTAACTATTTTTTTATATTTAGCTGTCAAGGTAGATAGGCATGTTAATGAGCAAAATCCATTATCTTCACTTATATAAATTGTGAAGCTAGCAAGGATTATATTTAACATCTATTTCAATGTAGCTAAACATAAATAAATATTTAAAGGACTGTTTATATAAAACACTTGCGAAAGTGTGTCACTCAAAAGACCCATCAACCCTGAAGGCTTGAAAGTACTACAAAAGCTTTACAAAAACCTTTTTTCTGACTTAGTGGAGTAATGTGTCAGACAGCCTCCCTTGCATTTACTGCCACACATTCCTCAAGGCACTGCACGTGCACAATAACACAGGAACACACATCCACACAGGGAAGACACGGATATCCCCATCATCACCTCTGTGCAAGACAAAAGCACCCAGAGGAGATTACCCAGACTTCATCTTGGTCTTCTCCACCCCCTCTGTCTGTGTCTCCTTGTCACTTTGTTGGCAGGAGGGGCACAACTCTCATAATGCCTGGTATGTGAGTGGTGATGACAGAGTACTAGCAAAAGACTGCAGGGTTCAAGCTTTTGGGGCTTCCTGTTCGGAAAAGGTGATTGACTAGTGGGCATTGTTGCAGAAAGTGTATCAGTTTGGTCAACAATTGTGGCAAATGGATCGTGATGAAAGCATTTTTGTACTAAGACGCAAGCTACAAGTTTGTTGGCAGCTAAAGGATTTATCAGATTGTGCATTCAGAGGCAATTGCACTACTGGAACCACATCTTATGTAACAAATAATCAGATGGAGGTGTAAGCCGGCCCATGTGAAAGATCTGTTTAGTACAGCAGTACCACGCTGGAAATTAAAAACACCTCATCAGCACATTTCGACTCGGTGAGTTAGTAATAAGCACCGACACATGCATCTTTATTTCCTGTCCATATAAATGCTCTCTGTCATTTCCCTTACCGCAAAACCTGGCCATTTCCTGAAACCCTTAAGAGGTCACCTCTCTCTGTACTTCCTGTGGACAGCAACACTGTCACAGTCTCTGCATTTTATTGTCTTGAACAGAAAACTTGAGATCATTTGTGCTGCAGGTGGATGGTCCTACTATCACCACGAACACACAAACTCTGTATAGGTAATCAGCCATTGCATTATGTCTGTTAGACTTGTGTACCATCAGCAGCACAATATATATATAAACGTAACATAAAAGTACTTGGATTAATACAGTTTTGAATGAGACTTTGTTTTTCTTTGCGATGTATGATACCTGGATGGATCTGTTGCGTAACATCAATGAGTTAGTATTCTGAGACTTGTCATCCCTTATTTTTTAGACTGCACTGATAAGCCTCTTAAACAGGCTCAGTCAGTTTTCCGTTCTGTTCATGATTGTGTTGGTTAGGTGATCAAAACATGATCACTGCTCTGTAGTTGCAGCTAAAATCTGATTTGGACATTCCATGGAGAAACTCAGTCAAAACAAAATTGTTCATAGAATTGTGTTGTTGAACTGTTTTGAATTGCAGAGTTGATCATAGTGATATCATGACTTATTTTTTTATTATTGTTTTTTATCTCTAACAATGAGACATTAGTTTTAAACTGCTTGTTTTTTTATGTATTTGAGCAAATTAATACAACATTTACATTTGGATATAGTTCCAGGGAATATTGGTCATGGCAAAAAGAAAAAGTGATAAAGTTTTGGTGGTTATCCATTTACAGATGCAGATTCAGGAATTCTTGAAGGATTTGTTAATCGTGTATATTTTCCAAAATTTAGCCAATAACTCAGCTAACATTGTCAAACATGTTTTGACAGAGGTTTGCACTCTTAGAGTACTTAGCATTTTAGATCTGTGTTGTTTTGATTCTGTATTACAGAAAACAATTAAAATTGTTTCCTGTTATCCCAAAAATGAGGAGATAAACAGCGTAGTCGTGGCTATGTGCTGTTTTTCATCTTTCATAAACCACAGCTGTGTAACTGCGGAAAGAAAGCCTTTTGACCTGTTATTCATACTGAATCATGTGATAGCTGTCTACGTAACCATTTTGTTGTTCCTTTCTTTTAATATTGACCGGCAGCTGATCATGAACTCCCCTCTGCTTTTGCATCTCCATAATTTTCCTATAGATAATCTATGATTGAACATTTCAGCTTTGCTGCATGCCTTAAATACACAGGTAGATCCTTACAATATGAAATATGCAGCAGTCACAGGTTATTTTTTGAAAATGTTCAGTATTATATGTCAAGCCAGCAAAAGTGGTGTTTGACACATCATTTTAACACTGCAAATATCTAATTTATTCCTATCTCTAGTGTCAAAAAACAGTCATTTTAACACTTAACATTTTGACAATACTGAGGTGTCAAACAAGAAACTTTCACCTCTCCTGCACAGGTTCAGCTCAAGTTGAGGTACAGCACATAATCTCATGCAGAATACAGAGACTTGGCTTCTAATGCAAATGAGATAAAAAAGCAGTTAAATGTCTCCTGCTGAATGCAAAGAAGAGAATTGAAATGGAAAGGCATGGCAGAGATTTAAGGTTAAACCAATTAAGATGCCTAGCCGCACAAAGCCCCGACTGACACACTCTTTGAAAAGACATTCAGGAGCTTTTGAAACGTGTGTGTGAGTGCGTGCTCGTGTGTGCCGTGCTACATGGTCGCTTAATTTATAGAGCATGGAGGATGAGGGAGAGGAGGAGGAGGGCAGCGCTGCCACAGAAAAGCCTCTATTGAGTGAGTTCTATTAGCATTAGCTTTGGCCTTAGCCTATCAGAGAGGGGGGATGAACAGAGGGGGCAAACCATACAGGCCTCCATTCAATTAGCATCTCATTATGTTGCCATAGCAGCCGGGCTTTAAGCTGAGTGAAGATTTCCCATTGCACCCAGAGAGGGCTGCCATGTCTGAACACGCATATGATAAGAGACATACACACATGCAGGCACTGAAGAGGGAGGTGACTTGTTTGTCTTGTTTCAGGCCTGTCAGACACTTCCACATGGCCTCTCTGACAGACACCTGCAGCTGTGCGCACATGTGAACTCCGCTGACATCATGGATTGTGGGTGGATGTGAGAAAGTTGCCTCTAGAGTTGTTTTTTTACAAGTGCACTTGTGAAATTTAAAGTATATTTCTGGACAGGCTACACCGAAGTCTGTAGGGCTTCTACTCATGAATTCTTCACAACAGGTTGTTTTCTCTGCCAGCCTGGGTTGGTGGTGGTGGGGTGGCCTTAGGGGGCAAGACATGATGTAGAAGATGCTACATAAGTCCAAGATTGTGAATGGAATGACAGGGTCCATCAGCATGCTTTAGTCTCCATATCAAGCATTAGTTCATATTTAATTTTACATTTGATAAGGATGAGTAAATTATTGTTTAGTCTTTGTACAGCATGTGTCCTTATGTACAGAGGCAGACACATCCGAGTCCAATCTGGATTGTGACTCTTTTCCATCATGTCATTTCTGGGCACACTGACAACACATTACAACTGATATAAAGACACTGGAGAGAAATTGTGAGGGATAAATGATTATCATAGATAACAGTGCATTTGGTTTTCTCTCCAAATGTCATAAAGAATGTTAAACTTGCTTCATGATAAGTGCTCGCAGTTACTCATCAGGTGCTCTGTCTCTAAAGCATGTCTCTTTCTTCAATCTGTCAACGTAGGTTAGGGATCAAGTATCAGTGCCTTTATTACTTATCTTTGGTATTTAGTACTACCATAAAACATTGGTACCAAATAAATACTAACTGTGGTTTTCCACTGACTGTCAACGGTCTCCCTTTCTGTGCCAAAACAGCACTGCTTTACATGTCATGTGACTGCAAAGACCTCACATGTATCAGTCTGCACTGAACCCACAAGCACACATATTATCTTCAGATATTGGTCTAAAAGTTGAATATTGGTATTAGAGTAGATACTGATTTTGCAAGTATGTAGCAATACATATCAGTCACATATATCCCTTGTATCATCTGTAATATCAGCAAAAATACTAACCTGACGCCATTCAGAAAAAAAAAAAAACATAAAAAGTGTTTGGACAGAACCATTCAGAGGTAGCTGTTAGTGCGATCGTTTGTCAAGCCCATTCATTATGGGCCAATCAGATAATCTAGTTGGTGGGTGCTACTGCTTCGTTGTAAAATGCAAGCAGTCGTTCTGTAAAACAAATTCACAGCAAAACCTGTCAAAAGTGGAACAAAAATATCCTTTCTATAGAGGAGTTTATTTGCTTTTAATTTAGTAAAAAAAAACACTGTCCAGATCTGGAAAACACTGCTATTAGCAACTATGCTAATCTCTGTATGAGCAGTCACTTCCTGCTTTTGTCACCCTCGTAACTCCCACCTCTTCCTGCTTGCTCTATTGGACACTTACCGAGCCGTGCCTTTGGACTACTCACAGTCGTTGTAGATTGTAGGTTGGAAAGATGGATCTGCATGATTATGGGCATTTGCTGAGCCATCTGCGCCACAAGGTTTTAACTTGAGACAGTGATGCTCAAATAACCTGCAACAGGAATACCATGTGGCATTTTTGCAAAGTCTGCAGCTTTGTTATTCCTTTTCTTCATCATGTGTGACAAACACAACACCAAAAGCTTGAAACACAATCAACACAGCCTCCTCATGAGTTAGGACAATTCATCATCCAACCCTTGCAGCAGAATCAGTGTTTCCGAAGCCTCTTTTCTTCTTAAGATTTTTTCACAACCCACTCACTCTGATCTCAAAAACACTCTTCCCCGCTATAAAGTTTTCAGTTTCTACTTTGAACATGAACTATTAAAGCCTACTCCTCTTTTTTTTTAATAAAGTAGACTTAAATAGATTCCCTTTGTTGTGGTTTTTAGTCTCCCCCCAGAACATGAGAGAGTCACCCACAGCTAATATGCAGCAGAAAACTGGGTGAGGCTGCTCCCACATGTCTTTGTTGATGGGAGCTGGGAGCAGTTCAAGGAGTTTCGTCTGAGTCGTTATTCTCTCTCCGTTAGGTTTGATTATTTAGTGAGGTTTACAGACATGTCAGGACTTTTTTTCTGAACTCAGTTATTTTCCATCTCTCCCTGCTCTCCCACTCTTCCCTCTGTCTTCCTCGTGACCGTCTATCCTGTGGAGGGAAGTGGAAACACTAACAGGCTGAGTCTGCCCTGTGGTTTCTTCTTCTCCACACTCGCTCTCTCTCTTCTCTCATTGCATACTTTCCTCCTCACTTTTATACTGTTTTCCCCCAATTTTCTTTATTTTGTTGACCTTGCTCTTTTCTTTACTGCCTCTTAAACACTTTGTATCACCACCATCTTCCTCTCCCCTCTTCTCCTCTCCTCTCCTCTCCTCTCCTCTCCTTCTCCCTCTTAAGCCCCAGGAGCCTGATGCACTGTCAATGAAGCACCACCACTGACCCCAAGTGGTCAATATGCAGAACTGCATCAGCCCTTGATTTAAATGGAAAAACTTTAAGACAGAGCAAAAAATATTCAAAATGGCAAAGTTGGAAGAGGATAGAAAAAAATTCAAAATAATGCATTTTTGGTCTAATTTTTGATCTCTCTTCTTTCCCAGAATGTCTCTGCACAAATCAAGCTCTGAAGATGGATCTGGAGGTAAGCTGGAACCCATTGTTTCTTCCTACCATGCTGTGATTTGTTGATACATGGGCTTGTGTATAAACTTAATTTAGATATTCGTTGGAAAGTTAATTTTAGGATGCTCAAAATATTTTATGTTTTGATAAGCCATGCTGTAATGGGATACAGTCTTTATTATTTTATTGATAAGATGTTTCAGAAAGCATTGAAACCTTTAACATAATATTTATTTTAAGAATAAAAGGGGAATCAAAACAGCAGAAAAATCACCTTTTTACCATCCATGCTTTAAAAATACATTGACAACATTTTGCTCCTGCAATGTTGGAACTATACAAAGTTTGGTTTTTGAAAGGGGGTTGCTCGAGGCCAAAGCACTAGTAAATACGATTGCCAGTATAGGACCTTGTGAGCTTTGTCTCGTAGGAAGACATCTGGGGATGGACAGTAGCTAATATATAGCAGTACATGGTGCCAGTAAAAACCTTGTAATTGATCCACTTACAGGTTCAAACTATTAAAAAATACTATGTTAACTTGATAGCAAACTACAGTAAGAGCTTATGTATCCCTCTGCCATCAGCTTCCATCATTTTATCCGTATTTGAGTTGTTCACTTTTGTGTTTCTCTCAAACGCCCAGAGGTAGATTTATTGTATATTGTACCAAGAAATATGAAGGGAATCTTGTTGCCTATTTTAAGATTAGTTGGTGCCCACTCATCCTACTCAATCTTTCCTCTTTTTAGGTAAATGGGACAACAAGAAGAAAAACAAATCCTTTTGGCAGAACTTCCGCAAATCTCAGCACAAACCAGTCATGCGGCAGACATCCAAAGGTTTGTGTGGCTTTATTTTTCACATCCACTATTCCAAAAAGATGTTTCTCCTTAGCTGACCTTTGCCCTCTTCCTTCAGGAGAAGACATTGGCTATGTGGCCAGTGAGATTACTATGAGCGATGAGGAGCGAATCCAGCTAATGATGATGGTGAAAGAGAAGATGATCACCGTGGAAGAAGCTCTCGCTCGGGTAGGAAATTTCTCAGGCTCCCCCCTCCACCCCCACCCTGTCCCTCTCTCTCTTCCTCTCCCTCTTCCTCTTCTTAGCTGCCTTAAACCCCAGGTTCTACATCCTACAGTGGAATCCTTCCTCCAACCTTTTTTCCCCTTGGTATCCCATCATATCTGGCTTACTAACATGACTCACTCTTACTAACATGTACGAGTCCCCGTATTCTAACCCTGCTTTGTCTTCTTAAAACACAAACACACACATACACACACAAACTAAAGGTATATTTCCAGAGATTGGAAGTCTGAGGGTTTATGGTGTGAGCTCATGGAGTGTGTGTGGGTGTGTTGAGTCCATATTGCTGGGATGATGGTCATAGCAGCTCAATAGCCTCCTCTGCTGGCGGGGATGCTCTGGTGCATTGTGGGATATTCTCTCTTGCTGGACATGGTGGATCATTTTGCTTTCCTCTTAAATTCTCCTTCACTTCTTTCTGACCTGACTTTCAATCAGTTTCAATTTATTTGTCTCTTTCTCTTCTTCTACCGCCTTCTTCTTTTTTCCTTTATGTCAGTTACCTTCGATAACCCTGCTCATGGGTAGCATGACTGAACTTAAGCACATGATTGCTCTCCACAAGGCAGATTAAGATAACTTTCCTGACCTTTTTCCATTACAGAAATCTGATTTTCTTTTAGACAGAAGCTTGAATCCAACTTTGATTGACACTTGGTCAAACCAATCACAGATCAGCCTTTGTGGATAGCTTGTTTGGCGTCTTGTTGTGCTTTTGGTGTCCTTATGTAGCGTGCTTTGTGTATCCCTGAACACTATATTTGATAAAATTTAGTAAGTTGGTATGTACTTGTCCAGGGATGTAGTGGACTACCTTATTTAAAAAGTAAAACAAATATATTAAAATCAAGTTGCATCTCAGCCTTTAAAGCTCCTGTGAGGAACTTTTGGTCCATGTCACTGGCATTGTCCCTCACATATACCCATTTTGCAAACTGTCATAATTATATAATTTTGTAGGAAGAGGGACATCTTAATACTATTTTGGTACTGGCAAAGGTGTAAGATCAGGGCTGCTATGGGCCCTATTTAAACATTTTTTATAAGTTTTGCATTAGTGCTAAAAGGAAATAATAAAAAAATAAATCAAATAAGGTATCTTGCTGCTCAATTTGGGTAACAAAATAACAAAATCCACAAAAAACAGTGTGTTGCTGTATTGTCTAGATAAATGTAGATTTAGGATAAAGTCTCAGAATCAGCAGATACCCTTTATTTAAAAATCGACTAGGGATCGAGGGCCAGAAACACTGATCATGATTTTCCTGTTAAGAGTCTTTGCAATGAAAAAAGTTTACCAAGTTAGTGTGCACTGTATGTTGTTGGACACCTACCACAAAAAGGCAGTTTCAGATCTTTTAAATAATGAAGCAGAAAAGTTAATCCTGTCGCTAACTGCCTTTTTTGCTTTCACAGTGCAGTGATTGTATTAATTTAAACCTTTTTTGGGATAACTCAAAAACTACTCACTGGAGCTTTAACAGATTGGATTTTGCCTTTAAAAATCAGTTCATTCTTGTGACAGCAGACAGCTCAATTACCACTACATCCCTTTGCCGCTGATACATGCACTATATCAGCATATGATTGATTTCTATCAATCATCTGTTCATGTTTGGAGAGATGTAACAATGTCGGTGAGAGTGGGTTGCCCCATCCTTTTCCTCTGCCTCTCTAAACTCTTCTTCTCCACGTAGCTAAAGGAGTATGAGCGCAGCAGACAGTCCAGCAGTAATGAAACTGCAGAGTGGACTGACGGAACTGCAACCAATCTAAACCAGTCCTCAAACTGCAACGTAAGTACACCCTGATCCCACCATATTACCCGCAAACCTTGACCCTACCCTTTCCCTTTACCTCTCAAAACACTCTCGCCTCAACCACTCTCACCTTTAAGTTTGTTATTACAGCCATCAAGGTGTGGAGGAGGACCTGTTGTTGTTTTGTACCAGTGAATGTGAGCTGTAAGGTGTGAATGACCATCTGGCTTGATGCTTGGAGTTTAGGTCCTGTGGAGTTCACTTTTCAATTTATTATTTTCATTCCACCTTGACAGTCACACAATATGCCTTCACTCAACTTTTGTTTTTCCTTTCTCTCTTCTCTTTTCCTTTTTTGCTCTTGTGCTCTTTTTTAACTGGTCAAACTACATATCCACTATTGCAGATACATACTCACCACATTGTCATGTGCATCATATGTTAAATGTTTGCCTCTTTAAACCCTGGACATTACAGCAAATGAAACTTTGTTTGTGCTTGTTTGACACCACTGTTAGATTTAGCAGCTGAAATGCTCTTTGTAATTCTGTGACCAGAGAAATGTTCTTAAGCAGGGAATCTGATGGACCTGATTTCTTTTCTTTTTTACTAGTTAGGTTACAAGTTTGGAAAAAGGCCATATTTAAAGTAAAAACCACAAAGTCCATTTCCTCGGATCCCCCTTAGTTTAGTAGAGCAGCGCCCTGGGACCCACACAGGGAAAAGGTGAAAGTCCATGTACTGTACAAAAATAAACATAAATTTTAATTGTCTTCATTGATAACATCAAGACAACAAACATTTTGTTGCAAAGTCTTATAAAGAAATTCACACTTAATGTGTTGTAACTGCATTAGTTTATATGTGAGAACAAATTTCTCACAACCTCAAACCTGAGCCCCGTGAGACCCCCATGGTACTGACCCAGGTTGGAAATCATCAGCCTGTATGACACATCAACTCTAATCAAACTACTCTTGCTCTTGGCTATGAACTGTGCTAGCTGGCATTTAGTTCCATAAAGTTTCAGTCCGTTTGGCACAACGCTGATACGGCATAATTAACAGGCTGTGATTTTAAGATAAACCAGCAATGATACCTAAAAATGCGTACGAAGTTAAGAACAAGGCCTAATAATGGTTTTGTATGTATCTGTCTTTTTTAATAATTATGTAAAGTCCTGGCTTAAAGTACTGATGTTCAAGAGTTCATACTTAGCTGATAGCATTGACTAGAAATGTAATACTTGGCTAACAATAATATTACTCAAGAATTCACAGCTGGCTAACAATATTTAGTTAAAAAGATAGTTTGCCAACAGTAAGTTTTAAGAGAAATGCATCAATAATTAGCCAACAATAATTTTACCTAAGAATTTATGGATGGCTGATTGTAACCTACTGTTAAAGTAAACTCCTTAAATAAGCTAACAGTATTTCCTATGATTTACTGGCTTGCTAACAATACTACTAACATGAAAACCAAGCTAGCCAAAAAGCTTTGTTATCTAGGAACAAATTTGATGGTTACTTCTACTGTAAGACAATGGCTAACATGATAGTTCAACTGCTTTTAAGCTTAAAGTGCAGTTTAGAGATGTAATTTTTTTTGTAATTAAGTCAACAGGTTAACAATATTAAGTTTTAGTATCGTTTTGATATGAAAACCACTTAAATATTTAGGTAATACTTGTATGCTAGCTATCTTATGAGCTACTAGTTGGTAAAATAATAGGAGCTTTTTTAACTCAGATATGTCCTTCTTTTTCATGTTTTATTCAAGCTCAAAAGAGTGCCTAATTCATACAATAACATATTTTTCTTTGGCTTACAAGGACTGATGAATTGATTAAAGTATTTGGGATCACATATTGCCCAATTTGCGTACTAACAACATTTTAGGATAATATTCCAGTGGTCTTTAAGTCTCTTATCCAAGGTGGGAAAGGAGCAGGGCTGCTGTGTGAATTTCCTAATGGGTCTCTTATTGATTTTGTTTTCACAATCAGATATTTACAGTAACAGACCTACTCCCGATCCTCCAAACAGGCCAACCCTGTCTCCCCTTTTTAATCTGAAATCAGTCTTCAACAGCTTAGCTGTATCATGAAGGTTCAAGACAGGTCAGTTTCTGACAGTCTGTTAAAATTATAAAATGTGGAACACCAAGTGGAAAGTAATAGAAAATCTACCCAAACCCCTTGCAGTGTAAGCTTTTATTGGCATTGATTTTGTCAGCTGTGATCCAGAGAGAGGCGGCCTCTGAACCTCCTCTGTCACCTCCGAGTGAGTCAACACCTTAGAGAGTTCTTTGTGCTCTGGAGCTGGAGCTCAGACAATCAAGTGCTGTTTGATGCAGTTTGGTGTGTGTTGACAATCAGACAGTTTTCTCCTGTGTAAGTGTCTAATGTAGGTCATTTGAAGCATATTCAGAATTCAAAGTGGTCATGGCAGCTTTGATTACTTCTGTACTGTATGGCATCATGTGGGAGTGGTATGCAGTCATACAGTTTAACATGTTGACCCACTTTTTGACAGGAAGTGAGTTTATCCAAACAGAAAATTCCATGGACTCTGAAAATAACTCCCTGCACATGTGAGGCATTGCTGTATTGAAATATGTTCTTATTCCCAAATACACAGTTCTGACTTTTTTCTCTTTATGCACAGGAATTCATGTGCACCTGGTTTTCATATTTAATTAACTGAAACAGTCTCTGCAGATTTTCTTTTTTTGGGAGTAACTGCAGCTGCAACTTTTCAGATCGGTCATTAGTGGTTTTCCTGTATTTTCAGAGAAATGCTTTTGTATACTATTATATGTAGTAAAGAAGTCAAATTTTAGTTAATATGTTAATTATTGATGACCGCTTGGGTACATTCATTTCTAGTTTTCATATGCACAGTACCCTTGATAATGCTGTAGCATCTACTGTATGTGCTGCCGCTGTCTGCCACTCTTTAGAGCCAAAGTCACACACTGATGTTTTTGACCAGCTTTTGCCAACATATCTGGAAAGGTTGAGCTTTATCAAGCTCAATTAGGCCACACAGAACTATCTTAGCTTCAGATGGGCAATGCTGTTGTCCAAATGATGCATACACATACTTAAAAAATATAAATTGTATGATTCAACATAGTTGTAAAAGCCTGCAAGACTTCCTCCGCTCACCTTTGCTACCCTCAGTTACAGCTGCATTCTGTCGCAGCTTCCTCCTCAGCACTGGACTGTTGTTGTATGACTTGAGGTATCCTTTTGGGAACAGCTGTCTTTCCTCCTGTAGGTGTGGTGTTGGAATATTGAGACCAACAGCAGCTACATGTCATAAAACAGCATTTATCTCACAGTTGGTCAATATAATCAATGTGTTAAAGGGCCTTAAGGGTCCCTTCACAGGTTGGTTCATAGGTTTATTCTGTGAGTATTGGCCAAATCAGTGCTACTGAGTGCAGTGTTGTGAACAAGACTTAATACATTGTAACTTTAGAAGACTGCTGCCTAAGGAAGCAGAAACTGCCATGAGGGGCTGCCTATTTTGCATCTGTACCTCATTATGATTTGTACAGCTTCTGATTGGTGGACTCCAACTTTCCACCAGTTACTTCATCTCCCAACCCCTCTTTCCCCCACACTGGCACAAAGGGGCAGACATATTTGAGGAAAGATTTACAGTCAACTACGCCCACTTCTGCTTCATGATCTTTGATCAATTTCTCTTTATTTGGAAAAAAAGATGTTAAAAGTGGATCTCCTGGTTTGCACTGCAAGTAACTTAAGATTGTTGTGCAAGTCATCAATTAAGGAAATCTTCCAAGTCCTTCAGCAGCTTTTCTGTAAATATACTTCACAAAGTGCATTTTTTGTTGCAAGAGTGGTAGCAGAGGTGGACAGAGCTGACAGCATGTCAAATTTCAAATCTGGCTTAAAGCCAAATAAAATAGTGTTTAACTAACTTGCGACAAGTTAATATACACCTTGAAAACATTAGTAGTTAAGCAGCATTAACACACTGTGTTTGCAGAGTGTGGCGTATGCTTCTGTTAGCTGTGCTGATGCCAATAGCTTCAGTTTCTCTTCTAAGTTTCACTGCCAAACTGTGCCTTTCCTATCAGATGCTAACAGTGCTTTTTGTTCACTCCATAGCAGTCAATCACTGTTTCTCTTTTTAACTGAGTTTGAGCACATTTGAATAGAAGGGCAGCTGCATATACAGTGGTTACTAGTGCCAGGCAGCATAGTAGTTTTGACAGAGCATTTGGCCAGGATTTTGGACTTGCATATAAAACTGTGCATCTTTCTACTTTTCATCTGGTGTTATTGACAGCCCAGTGATAGCAGATATTCCACACTCTGTGTTTTAAGAGGGTGACAATGCCTAATTTTAAACCATTTGAAGTTTTGCCTTGTTTCTGTGGACTAAACAGTACTGATCATGGTATCAGTCTTTCTCTGCTCTGCTGCCAGCTACTCACTTCCTTTGGGCCATAAGATTGATCCATTGGCTGGATTTTCAGAGAAGATGGAAGAGTTACTGGAGGAGCATTGTTCAGTGTAACATACTATTTGACTCTGGAGGCTGTGAACAAGTGCAAGCTTGAGGCCGAAAGGAAAAGAGGGAAGATAAAGACTTTGTAGTCACCCCAAGCTCCAAGAAGGGGGGAGGATTTCTGCTCTGATATCCAAAGTTGGCCCCCACAGGAAATATTGCCTCTCCTCTGTGGCCTGTATTGGTGTCACACGCTGCCCCCTCTTCCCTCTAATGAAAGGAAATAGGTCATTCATAAATTCAGATAGTTAAGCATGTCTAACATAAATATGAATACACAGGACATGTGTGTAGCTAACATGTTGCTATATTCAGTTTTTGACCAATCTGTGCCGTCCTCTGATGCTGTCATCCCCTGGCGATCGGAGGCCACATTCCAGGACCAACCATTAGCAATGTGGGGGCCAAGGCAGGGTCAGAGGGGCTCAAACGCTGGGATTGTTCCCTAGGCACAACACGCCTTTTCTCTGCTGGCGGTGCAGGACGGCGCTTCCAAACTGTCCCTCATTCCTTAGAGCTGAATGGCCGAATAGGCTGCATCTGTTTCTGCCAGCATGTGCACAGGGGCTCAGATACAATTTTTGAATTTGCATTAGGGAAAATTTCATTGGTGGGCTATGGATTTGTAGGATCTTTGAAAAACTATAGGATTGCACTGCTGGAACTGGTACCCTGCTGTGATAGACAAGGTGGTAAGTTTTAAGGCACTTTGATGCTTTTTATTACTTAAAATTGGTTGTTTCTTGATACTATTTCTTAATTTTTGGTTTGGATGATGAGATGTTTTGTTCTATGACAAGGTTTTGGGGTTTTTGAGTTTGAGCTATGGAAACAATACTTTAAGAAGTTGGGACTGTGGTGATAGAATTGTTCCCCTAACCTTGTTTTGGTTGGCAAATTTGGGTCCTTGTTTGATTAATGGCATCTTGTGTGGCTCTTTTGCCTAAGTAATTTTTTTTTTTTGGTATGTTTGTTTGAATTGAGATTTTTCCCGTAAATTGGGTGAATGAACAAATTCTGATGGTAAACCATGAAATGATCATTTATACTGTAGTTATCAAGACCTCTATTTATGATTCTTTTTTGCAGAGGAATAAGTCTAGATAAATTTCGTCTTAACTAATCAGTTATCCAGTACATCCCTTAGTCTACTGTGACCTCCTATTTCCTTCAACAGAGATTTGTTAATAGTTTACATTATCCAAAGCTAATACATACAAGAAGTATGTAAAGCAAATGGAAATTAGGGATTTACTACTGCAGCCAAAATTTTATGGTTAGGTGGAGTCATTGTAATTTAATTTTACATGGCTACATGCAGGCTCTGATCTGCAACAAGCAACACCCTTTTCAATTTGTAGTACTGTAACAGAGCTCTGTTGTCGTTGCATCTAAAATCAACAGCTGTTTTAACATTGGACAGGTAGTTTTAAGATGAATTTTTAAGTATTAAAGTCTTCCAGCTTAGTGCAAAACAGTGGTTAGTAACTCCATCTCAGTACTCTTTGGAACAGTGGGTTCTAGAAGAGGACCACAATGGCTAATGCTTAGGGGAGAAAAAAGAGTAACCAAACATTACAGAAGCATGTTAAAACTCCTGCTTTTATTCAGTGCAGTGTCCCTGTTAAATTATATTGCACCATTAGGCCAACCATAAAACTACAATTTTGTTGTGGAAAGTTACACACTGTTGTGACACTCAGTAATTCCAAAAAAGTGCTTTTTTGTCTCTCTGTCTGTCCAGTCAAAATGTGCTCAAGGATTGCAGAAGTGTAAGAAGTTGCTGTACAGCTAGAGCTCTGTATACACAAAGTCAGACATGCATAAACTCAGAGCTGTGCTTCCCCGCTGGCTCTGCTGCACACATCTTGCTGATTCTGTCTTGTCAATCCCACCTTGCCTGTGTTACAGTACTACTGATCATAGACTGAGAGTCACCAACACTGTTGCTTCAATGTCTGTGGTACAGCAATGTTTTGTATAGTCACACTATGGAAACCCACCTATCCTGAGGATGCACTATCAGATATATGCTGTAGTGAAAAACAAAGGGTTTAGTACTGATATCTTGGTAGTCTGGCTAAAGATGACATCACCTATAGAATAGCACAGTTTGTACCCACAGCATGCCTTCGTGACATACAGAGGAAAAATTGTCATAAAGGCATAAATATGTACCTTGAAACAGCACTGTATGTACACCTAAAGGAAACATGGTTCCAAAATGGATCTGAATGAAACCATGTTCTGTTTAATCGCCCAAACATTGGAAAAACATCATCAGGTTTGGGAGCAAAATTTATAAAAAATGATGTTGTAATGGTGGTTTGGTCCTGGAGTTGTGGAAAGTTTCTTTGACCTAACTGAACCACATTTGTTAACATCATCCCTAATGCATGTCAGCATCCTCTTAACCAGGGTCTGAGGTCTGAACCTCACGACAGTAAGAAAGTGGATTCTTGTTTGATAGCAACAGAGCTGCAGGAGAAGAAAGCATTTTATCAGACAGAGGCTGAGCCCTGCAGGCCAGCTCTGTCTAGTTCAGTGTGTGTGAGCGCTGGAGCGTGCATTCGTGTCCCTTTTGCGAGCGATGCAGTGAGCCTCAACCATTAAGCTGGCAGCGTGTGACCAGTGAGGTGGTGTTGCTGTAGAAACCAGTGGCAAATAGAAACAAATGAAGTTGTTTGAGCACCATGATAATGATGTAGTTTCTGCCAATCTTCAGGGACAAAGTTGGCTCATGAGCTTCATTATTATCATCCCGCAGAGGGATTGGCGACATTGTGTGCACCCACATAGACATGTGCGTAGAGCCTGGGGAGGGTTTGTGTGTTTGTATGGATGTATGCGAGCGGTGAAACTGGTGGTGATTTCATTATTTCATCTTTTTTCCACTCTGTTACTCCTTTCACAGAGTTTGATTTCAGTAGATCTTAATGAGGATTTGAATCTTGTACACCAACACCCCTGGCATTAATCCAGAGTCCTACCATTTCCAGACAGTCTGCCAGATAGATCATTTGAGAACCACCAACATATGGTGTTTTAGCTGCTTCCTGGTTCATTATACCAGTGCAGCTGTATTCCATTTGCTCACCACGATTGAGATTCACACACAACTATCTGACAATCCATCTCTCACCTCACTAACTTTGACTTCATCCTAAACAATGCTGCCATCTTTCACCGTGCAACATCATCCAGATCTCTCGATTTTTCAGAAGCTCACATTTCTTCCACTTCTGCATTGTTGAAAAGTTGATTACTTCCTCTCTGAAACTGAGCATTTGGCTGCCTGTCCCTTTTATTTTATCATCCCTCCCTTTTTTCTCTCTCTCTCTCCCAACAGTCTCGTGAGCAGTCAGACGATGAGCAATCTGAGGACTCTGTGAAGTTCAAACGGCTTCACAAGCTGGTGAACTCAACACGCCGGGTCAGGAAAAAATTGATTAAGGTGGAGGAAGGAAAGAAACATGGCTCTGAAGGTTGGTGACAGCAGGAATTTTGTTCATTTTTTGGTCATCATTGTTATAAATGTTGTATTTTCTTGGCCACATGAAGCTTTGTTCTCTTACTATATGAAGATGTTGGCTGTGCTTCGAATTGTTTTAGAAACAAAAATGAGTCTACTGATGAATTGGGTTCATGTTTGGTGAAAGTATGATTCCTTTTCTTGAGGTTTATGGAATATTAATAAGTTCTTGTCAGAAAGTCAGATTGATTTTATTTCCTTTTTCTGCCCATGTTTAACAGTGTCATCTTGATGTGGGTTTTGCCCAATGCTCAGACTTTAGGAATGTGTTTTGGAATATTTTGCTGTCCAACTGTGGTTTTGGAAAACCACGGATGGGTCATGAGATGACACTGTGTATAAATACTCCTGAAAAACACATTTTTGTCATCCTCTCCTTTAGATTTCCTGAATCTGGAGCCAACCCCTACATGTGAGGATAACACAGCTCTGTACACAGGGGTCCTGAAGAAGCCCCCTCTGCCCCAAGAGATCTCCCTGCCTTCCCTCACACAGGACCAACTCTCTCTGGACGGAGACACAGACAGTCTAACCAACTCCCCTTCCTCCAGCAGCTTAGACACCTGGTCAGGACACAAGCTGGTGAAAACCTTTAGTAAGTCCTCCAGCACCCACGGCCTCATCCGGCCCCCCAAAAGAACCCCGATCAACTCAGGGGGTCTGGGAGGCTCCATCTCTGGCGTGGGAGGAAGTGGCTCTTCCTTCTCTGAGCTGGATGGCTGTGGATTGGACGACGAGGGAAAGCTGTCACGCTCCACTACGGACAGCGAGATGCGGAAGGCCCTGAGCTCCATCTCCCATGGGGTAAGTAACAACGAGGCTCTCTACGCCTACTATGGCCTCACTAAACCCCGTCCCAAACCCCACTCTCAGTCCCGCCTCCTGATCTCGTTGGATGATGCTCCACCAAGCAGCCCCAAACACCAACCTGCCAACAGACACCATGGCAGCTGGACACACAGAAAACCTGATCCCAACTACGCCTACTCCACTAAGCACCTACTCTACCAACGCTCGCGCAATGCCAAGACCCCTGTCTCCCCTTTGTCTGTCACCCCATCCTCTCCCGCCCGCTGCGATGTAACCAAATCAAAAGGTTTTGGAAGCGGCGGAGGAGGCTGGATGTTCCCCTCTCGCAGAATGCGTGGTCGAACTGCAGTCAGCGAGCTCAACATCACCTATGTGGTAGAACGGAGCCTGTATGGTCACCTCAACTGGGCCCAACTGGTGCGCCCAGTTACCCTCAGCCGCGCTGAGCGGCGCTGTCTATTGGAGGAGGACCGAGAGGCAGACAGGAAGTGGGCGGCCAGCGTGGACCGCTGCACCAAGCGTGTGCTCTTACGCATCCAGCAGAAGTCTGTGAGTTTGGACCGTGAGGTTTTGAATCGACCGCCTCGTGTGAGCAGGACTCGGTACTTCAAAGTTACAGAATAGCTCAGAGGTTAGAGGTGGAGTTCATTAAACATGCACACATAAGACACACGCCAGGTCATATTAGCTCAACTGATCCATTTTATGTGGTCTGTGTAGGAGCCTACATCAAAGAAGTGCAGCTGTGTTCACAAATAGAAAAAAGCCCAGGGCAGGCATATCTATCACAGACCCAACTGCCCTCAGAGGAACGCCATCCTCTCTGACCTTTAAGTGAATGCCTTTGGCTTTAAACCTTTTTTATTTCAGCTGAATATAAAGTGATTATGGATGTGCAGTGGCCCAGTTGGGAGGTTAAGTTACAGCTAAGGATTTACTCAGGCCTTTTTAAAATGTCAGATCCCAGAAGGACAAGTGCACAGTCACACTGAATCCTGTGGGCAAGAGATATGCTGTACAAGTACGAAGCTGCTCATCCTTAGAACTGCACAGTACATAGCCTCAGAGACCCACTCTGTGAAAAGGCCTTCTTTTGCTTAAATTCGTACTTTATGCCTATTTACTTTCATGTTGACTTTGTAAGGCTGAAAAGGAAACAGTGATATAATAGCAAAACTTTCTGTACTTTTATAAAAATCCCTGTTAAGCAAATTAAAGAAAAATGAATCTGAAGATGATGTACAGTTTAGACTAAGGCTGATTTAAACACGTAAAAAAGACTGAGGTCTGTGGGTACTTGCATAATATATTCAACCTTTTAAAACATATTTTAAACACTTTCAGATACATGTTTAAATAAGGGGGAATGCTACTCTTGGGCTCCTTATTCAAAAAAACACCTCATGCTTAAAACCAGCAGGGGGATCTCAGCTAAAGCAAATCAAGAGATGAAAGTCAAGACCAAAGAGTGTGAATGGATGGGTAGTGACCCAAAATCACCTCTGCCCACTTTGACTGTTTTCTCTTTTATTTGAAATGATGCCTGTTTTCAACAGAAATTGCTCTTTGTGATGTGTTTATGAAATGGAAAGTCGTTGTTTCCATTTCCTGGATGAATTTTGCATAAAGGAAGGTAAATTATTCCTGAAATGGACTACTGACTCATCCTGTTTGCCACAGTGCTAGTTTTCTTAAAAAGACGTTTCAGTAATAAGATGCAGAAAGAGACTGCAGAAGTCCCAATTTGAAGTGAAAGAACAAAGTGATTTTAAGTCCAGGATGATGAGTAGTTTGAGGCTAACAGCTAAATCCCGAAATTTAAAGAATCAAGAATCCTTTATTGTCATTATGTGAGGACATTAAGAAATTTTGGGTGGTAGCTCCTGGCTAAGATAGTCAGAAAGTGTAAAAAACAGTGAGCAAGCACTCAAAAACACAATATAAAAATAAAATAACAGAATAGAAATTATAATAGAAAGAATAAAAGACAGTGAGTCGGTCAGCAGCAGTCCTATCAAGAACATTAGCGCAAACAGTGCAACTTGTAAATGTTACTCCACTGATATCAGTGTGAGAATTTAAAGGTGTTTTCTATTTTCAGTAGTTCCCACTAATTTGTTTTTTCAAGATCTTTATGTAGAGTTTACTACAAAGTTTACTTAACTGTAGCAACCTAGCATAGCCACACAAGAACTATAACCACAAGGGGTAAATTAGACTTCAAACCAGTTACATTGCCTGAAAATGTATTCTTATGCAGGATATTAAAATGAAAATCTAATTTTTATGACAAGGCTAACTGCATGACATTATAAAAGATCTGATTCCGTCTTTAGTGGCTAGGACACTTAGAGCTGACAGGTCTGGTAGGGCAGACGTGGAAGCCCTTTGTCGTCAAGTTGTAGATTGGGACTCATTCAGATCATCCTAGAGCAGTAATTACCATGAAATGTTCTCAATTTGAAATGTATCTTTACATGTTACAGCTGTCTCAACACAGAAATTAAACATGGTGCTAAAAACTATCATAAAACAAACTTAAAATTCATTCTTAGTATCACTTTACAAATGAAGATATTGATTTCTATAAGCCAGCACACAAACTGCATTTGCCTCACAGTGCCTCACATTTATCATGGCTTTGGTGTAAACACAATCATAGTCTTGCATAGTTTAGGAGGTTAAATAGTGGAGCTATCCTGCAGCTTTGAGGGTATCTGAGTCCTATCGTGTTCTAGTGAAGTCACTGGAGGTCGTTCCCATCCAAAAACTCTTTTTTTCTGTTGTGGCTTTTCGTGTCCTTATTTGGCCCGTGCCTCTATGGTTGCAGATGTGATTTTTTTTTTCTTTTCTATGATTATATCTGAAAGACATTTTTTTCTGGGTGCATGTCCATTTCATCGAACATCACCATGACATTAAGAGCTCTTTTTTTTGGACCTTTCTTCAAACATGTTTGTTCTCCAAACCGTGCTTTTCCTGGGGAGCTGTGATGTGGACTGCAGCTGTGGACATCTGATATTAAAACTATTTTTTTAAATGTGCTGTTCCTTCTCTCTTGGATGATCCTAGTCCAGGGGTTGTTGGAGTTTATTCAAGCAGTTAAGAATTAATGGCCTATGACGGGAAGGAGACATGCTATGAAGTGCCTCTCTTGTACTGAGATTGTTTTTTGGCAGATGCCTTTGAGCATGTTTGTGTCTACATGTTTGTGTGTGACCTACTGTAGAGCTAAGGAGGATCCACAAAGTCACACCAGTTTAGTGATAAAATCCTGGATCTCTTGTCCCCCTCATGCCATAGTCCCCTGTTCTGTCTTTCCTTTTACCTTGCTGTTAACCTCTAAAGTCAAGAAAATGATCTCCATATCACCTTGTCCTCTCAGCAGATACTGTTTACTCTCAAACTTTCAACCTACATGTTGTGCATGTTTGTTTACTAAGCCAGGTGTTGCATTTCAAAATAGAGGCAGAATTCTTATTTTAGAACCTGGGTCCTTTTTTAAAGAAGTGTATGCTTAACATCCAATAAGAGGTCAGTGCAGAAAGTTTTGGAATCTCTTTTTGGAGATGTATGAACCAGCTATTCAAGCAAAACTTTCAAATATTTGTCCCAAAGCTCTCAATATTAAACATATCATCCTTGAAATCCTGTGTCTTGAATCAAAAGTGATGCACAAATCTGCAATTGCCCCAAAAGATTGAATAGCAAACCAAAATAGATCCGTCAGTCTTCTGACTGCTGCTCCTAACCTAGAGAACAGCTTAAGACTTGCTAGTTAGCTAAACAGCTTATTAATTTTTCAATATATTGGCGTAACTGCTGGTAGGCTGGCTAAAGCCTTGCCTAATGCTTCATTCGATTTGCTATGGAGGTCCAGCTAGCAGAAGCCGGGAACCACTTTCATGTCAATAAAACTTATATTAAAAAATAGCAACTACTCCTGCAACTTTAAACACTTTTACCTAGGATCACATGCTAATGGGACTTACATTAAGTTTTTGTATTTTGTGGCACTTTTCATAGATCAACACAACCTATTGGAGCTCCAGCTGCAGTTAGCATTGTTAGCTCATAACTGACCTAAACAGCACATTACAAGACAATTTCACACAAAAGTCAGCATCACAGTGTGGCTACATGTAGACCGTGTACAGTACTGTCAATGTTACCGATTATCGAAGCATAAGAACAACACTAAGTTGTTATTTAAAGTGATAATGCGCTGCTTTTACTTACTGTTTACACACTGAGCCACCACGTTTGTTGATGAACTCTGGGTCCGTGAGGGTTGTCTGACTTTCCCAGTAGGACCTCCAACTTTTGAGGGTGTCAGAATTTCCGAACTTTCAGATGTAAACAAAAACAATGAAGGGATTGCATCTCATGAGCATAACATTGGAAATAAGATAACAATTTAGCAAGTTGTGTCCGGTTAGTGATCTCTTAACCAGAGCATATTGTAACCACAACCAGCACAATCTTAAAATCACATACCATATTAGAGGCTAGTGGTGCTAGTACAGCAAACATTAGCCACACTAGTCATGCTATTTTGATGTATACCTGCAGAGATTGTGAAGTATTTATCTTATTTATTGCCAATCAGCTTTGAAATAAGTTAAGCTGGACATACCTATCTATATCAGTGACTGATATGTTGCTCAAGTGTACAAGATGTTCTGCTTCAAATTGAAATGCAAAGAACACACAGTATGTTCCCCAGTAACAACTACAGTCAGATATTTCGCCATATGCAAAATGGTGTAGTTTATATAACCTTTGGGGAGTCGACTCCAAGAGCATACAAGAAGCTAATGTTTGGTCTCCATACTCAGTATAACAGCTCATTTTCTTAAGACCATGCTGTGTTCTGCAATTTTAGAGAGCAGCTCATATAACAGTTTGTCTTACATCATGTCTGTTGGCTGTCCACAGTCCCTTTATGGCATCATGCCCCTGCATAAACACAAACCATATACCCATGTACATTAACCCAGTTACTGCCTGTGTAGTGCCAAGCATGAATCATTGTGAGTCGACCCTCGTGGGTGTGGATTTGGGGGGTTTCTTTAACGTGACCTTTTTTCCGTTGTGACTCATTTTATTGTTGTTTTTCTCCCCAACGCAGAGAACATGCAGCTTTGGGGGCTTTGACCTGTCTAACCGATCGCTCCATGTGGTCAACACGGGCTCCGAGGGCAACGTAAGTACAAGCAGCTTTTAGAGTAAGAGAAAGACTAGAGGAGCAGAAGATATCACACTGAATCATCATTTGCTTTGCTCTTGAAAGGTTTCTCTGACTCATCTTGAATTTTCTGTCTTTCTCTCTTCTTTTTTTCTAACTGCAGAACAAAGATCAGGAGGCCATATACAGAGAGGTGGTCAAATCGCCCACCACGTCTCGTATCTCACTGGGCAAGAAGGTCAAGTCAGTCAAGGAGACGATGAGGAAACGCATGTCAAAGAAGTACAGCAGCTCCTTGTCTGAGCAGGTGAGACGGTTCGTGATGCATTTAGGTGCGCCTTAGATTTTCAAAATGATGTGGAGATTTTGTATTTAATTATTTAGAGCTAAGCTAGTTAATTTTACTTGCGCTTTAGGTGATGGTAACAACCAATATAAGCAATAACACACAGAAAACCATTGCTAAGTTTTGTGCAATTTTTTTCTCAGTTCTTTTAATTCTGTTAGACGGGCCTCCAAAGTGGTTTGACTTTACAAGTGCACTGAATTAGAATAAATAGTGTTTTGGTTTCTGGTTGTTGTTCATTGTCATCAAGGTTGCACTTACCAATCAAATATTAGTAAGCTTTAGTGTGGAGAGATAAAATGGTCCATGTTGACAACAATGAACAGACTGAATTTTGTCCACACTGGTTATGTTATCATAATTCATTTGTCTCAATTAAAAGTTTCAGTCACAAAATGCGTATAGATTTTTGTTTGAAGCTTAAATTGCAGCAGGATTAAGTTAGATTTCAGGATCTGGGCTCTTACCTCATCACATCTCAGATATACTGACATGAAGATTTGAGGAGTGAAAAGTCTGTCGAGTATAAGGTGTATACTTAGGCGATGGAGTGTGCAATGCAAGAGAGCAGTGCTGATGCAGGGCAGAGGAAAAGAGCACGTGTTTTGCAGCTTAAATATCCTGCTTACTGTCAGGGTGTTTGTCAGGTGATATAATAATGATACATGTCAGATGTGAAATCAGAGCACCTTGAGTTGTTTGCATGATTTATCAATATAAGTCCATCCAAGTGCATACAGCAAACCATTATCAAGAAGGCATTTAAACTTCAGACAAATATGTTTGTGCTGCAGATCCATCCAGGGTTTAAATTCCCTCATATCCTGAAACAATAAAAAAATGATCTCTGTCTATTAAAACATATTTTTGTCTCTTCCACCAGAGGATAGAGCTGACAAAGCTTTACCTTTCAGCTGTACAAATCTGTATCCTGTTAGAAATTCATTAATATTTATTCCCCTTAATTGTTGTTAAAGTGCTTTGAAGCAGAACCTGTTATCTATGTTAAACTGAGACTCTTAGGCAGTAATACAGGAATTTAGGAACAAGAAATGACAGCCTCTGAATTGCAAACACAAATGCTGCTCAGAAAAGGAAATCATCCACACATCTATACCAAGGCATTTAGAATCACTTTGTCAATAATAGGCAATGATCGCTGATGGTTTTCAAGAATAAGGAGCCATCATGGGAAGTTTTACCATTGAAATCATACATTTCCAGTTTTTACTAAAGTGATAAAATGCAGGGAAACAGTTAAAGAGACTCATGATGAAGGTAATTGTTTGAGTACAATTTTTCTAGGAAGGAAAGATTTGATTGCATAGGTTTTCTTTGTTTTTAAGTAACTGAGCATGAAGAAACGCAAATGTAAACTCAAACTTGATTTATCATAAAGCCACTCAAATATAGTCTACAAAATTCCACACATGATGCCATTAATCCACAAAACAGTGAGCCGCCAAGCATTGCTCCAAAGACATAAAAGTTGCCTCCATCTTCTACAAATATTTAGAGGATGTTTTGCCATGTAAGCCACATATTCTATCCCCAGGCTGCCTGTGAATGGGTGGGAGTATTTGTGTTGGTTACAGAATAAACACAAAGCAATAAATCACACACACATACACACATTTGGATCCCTCTTTCTGGGTCCTGTGTGCAGGGTGGAGTGTGTGCTTCAAGCTGAGCTCATGCAGTGATGCAAACCTCCCCGAGGCTTGCTCTCAGGAAGCGGAGTCTTGAAGTGCGAGAGAGTATAATGGCAGAGTCATCTTGGTTGGCCTAATTTCTCTGGGCATCCAGTGGTTCCACCGGGGACCTGGTCTGGTCCTCCACTATGATGTCGCTCTGCACAACGAGTCATTAATACAGAGTTCCACATCTGTCTGTCAGGGTGGTCCTTAGCAATCTGACCCACATTTTCTACCACAAGTTAGGAAAACATAGGTTGGAAAGGAGTAAAGACAAATTAATCACCATGTCACAGTTGTTCCACAGTGCTCATTTTATGGACTTTAATGCCACCTAGTGGATTAATAAAAAATAGCAAAGGCATCACAGCAGATTTGAGAGTGAACTCTGCATACTGAGATATGCTTTTATTTCATCCTTTTCACTCAGATTGAAATAAAGCAGACTTTAGAGATGACACTCCGTAAAGGAAGATACGATAAGAAAATTAATGTTACTATTCCTTGTCTCTACTTATAATGCATCCATCACCACTGCAGCTTTCATATGGATTCATTCTATTAGATTTTCTTAAAATGTAGAAATTGGTGTGTTTTTCTGTGTGTAATTCAAACAGAAGACACAAATGCTAATCTAAAAAAGTCAAAAAAGATTAAGCTAAAAATTTGTAGTAAAACACCTTATTTCTTGGACTACTTCAGAAAATTAAACTCTTGAGTCCTTACACATTCTAATGAAACTAATTTTCTTACAGATTTGCACTACTTGCCAGTACAATCTTTCATCTTAACATTTCTAGTAGGGGTGTCCTTCTTAACCAAATCATATAAATAAGCTTTTACGAGGTTACTCAATTACCCAGTTCAATGTGTGTTCAAGTTTTTCACAAAGTATGTTCTCATGTCAACGTCTTTGACACTTTTCACTGGTAAAAAATTCTCTCTCAACATTTAATATAATAAGTCTGTGCTGGTTTCAGTGTTTCACAAATCATTAAACACAGTTTATCATCGCTATGGTCTATTAACCTCATGTCATGGAAAGCCATTTTTCAAGAAGTTAAAAAACACTGCGATTGAATGAAAAGATATTGTGTTGTCCTGATTTAGATTTTTTTTTTTAACTTTTAAGTAGTTTCAAATATGCAAAACCCATTCACAAACATGGATGGTGACCAGTAGTCCTGTTTTATGGGGGTAAAAGAAAATTATAAAAACTGAGATGAGGTGTTTTGGCATGACATTGACATTATTTTGCCCACACTGGCAAGATGGCAGTGTGTAAGTGTAAATTTATGCACTTAATTTATTACATTCTATTCAATTCAGTCAGTGTCCAACCGTTTTGATTTTTTTTTTAACTTCAAGTATTAAACTTGCTAAGATTTCACAGGAATGGAATAGATATTAACAAATAACAATCATCAACAGTTATTGCTAATATTACAGTCATCAGTAATCCTCCACGATTTGACCTAAACTGGAAAAGCTTGTGTGTAGAAACTAAAATGAAAATCAAGTGTCAAAAAACAGGACAGAAGAATTATACTTTTAGTCATAACTAAGCATTTTCAGAACAAGAAGTGCATTTGATACATCAGACATGTCCGTCGTTAAGGTCTATCTTTCTCTGTCTTTCAGAAACTGAAATATGAACGTAAATCTGAAGATTTTGAATAATAAACCAAAAATAATTTGTACATATTAATTTCTCATCCTCACATTTTTGGAGAGATGATGAAAAAATAATAGCACCTTCCATCAGTCTCTAACTTTCCCCTGTCATTTTTTCCACTCTCTCACTGATGTCCTCTGTTTCTGCTCCCACGTGTCCAACATCTAAACCAAACTGTCTCTTCACTCAAATCCTCCAAACTCTTATCCAACAATATTTCTCTTGTTTCTTTCCCACTTTTTCCCGTCGTTAACCATCTGCATCTCTCTCCCTCTTTGTGTCTCACAGTCGAGTCCAGATGGGACCCCTGGCTCCCCTCAGTCCCCCCAGCCCGACACCGACTCTCTGGAGAAGCCGAAGCTGAAGGCCGGAGGCTCGGTGGAAAGTCTTCGGAGTTCGCTTAGTGGACAGAGTTCAATGAGTGAGTCAAAGTGCTTAGATTTAGAAAAAAAGAGCTCTGAATTAGGCGTCTTTTATGTATTTCATTACATGTGTCCATATTTACAACTTAACCATGTTTTTTTTTTCTATTGTAATCTGCGTTTAAAGCTACTGTGATAGACTTCTTGTGGGTTATGAAACAAATGTCAGCGAATGAAGGCTTATGGCTCTTTATGAGGTACATTAACAAGACCATAATCACCAGGAATGCAAGAATAATATCATAGCATAATTACACAAAACTACCAAAAAGATTCCGTAATTCTTTGTAGCACATTATTTATGTCAAATTCAGACCCAAATATCTGAATCCTAACATCAGAAATTGAGACTGAACAGTGCCATCGAGCAACATTGTTCCTATCTTGATTTGTCAAATTTTGGTGAGCTTGTGCAAATCGTAGCCTCAGGTTCCTGTTTTTATCTGACAGGTGTGGCACTTAGTGTATGCCTTTGCTGCTTTAATGCATCTTCTTCAAGATTTAGTATTTTGTACATTTAGAAATGATCCTCAGCATGCATTAGGACTAACAAGTGGTTATTTGAGTTGCCGTCACCTTTCTATATCTGATATTTAGAGAACTGCCGTTCACTGGTTGTTTTCTCTTTTTTTTTCTAACCACTCCTTTTAAACCAGTAGAGAAGTTTTGCTTGAAACACCCCATAGATTGGTAGTTTCTGAAACACTCAGACCTGCACATCTGGCACCAACAATCATGATACACTCTAATTCACTTGGATCAACTTCCTTCCCCAGCCTGATACTTAATCTTCAGAAGGTCTTCTTCATCATGTCTGCATAGCTAAATGCATTGAGTTGCTGCCATATGATCTGCTGTTTAGCTATTTGCATTGATTAGCAGTTAGTGAAATGGCTGGTGAGTGTTCAGAATGGCTCACGAGGTAAAAAAAAAAAAAATGAACCCAATTTGGTTTCACCCTGTTCGATACATTCAACTCACAAGGTAGCAAAATGCAATAATATAATGAATATTTAGGGGCTTAGGCTCAATTAGTTAATTTGTGTATTAGATAAACATGACATTAACATAATTAACTTTAAAATAAAAATGCAGTTGTTTTCTTTAACAGGGTTGGAACATTGAAAACATTACATTACTTTAAGATAGTAAGGGATGACGATGTGCAAAATAAGATAAGACCTAAAGATTTGCCTGCAGGTGGTGCCAAAATCAACGCAAACCAAGCATCTCAAATCTGTCAGCTGCAAAACGACATAATGAAAATGAACACAGGATTATATTGAGAATCATAAAATCATCAATACCAAATCAAATTTAGCAAAACCGTCTCATAAAAAGACCATATCAACAACACTTGATTTGCTGATTTCTTATGGGATTTTTGTATTGTGGGTTAAGGTTATTGCAGTAAAAAAACAGTAACACTAACATTAAGCTTGTATTTTTATTTTTTAAGTAAACAAAGCATCATATGGCCCTTTTCCACTAGTATGCCCTGACCCTACTCCACTCGGCTCTACTCGATTTGCAGCGTGTTTCCACTAGCCTTGGTACCTCCTAAAACAAGCTAGTTTTAGTATCTACTCCACTCTGGTTCTGGTCAGACAATGTCTTCATCGATGAGTCATGAGCGCGACGACCTAGCATGCTAGCGGTAACTACCATTAGCTTACCCTTCATACGTCTTTTCTTTGCAGCTCGATTGCTCTCGTCCTCGGCTTCATTCTGTTGTATAGCTTTCAAAACTCTCTATCGTTCTCAAGGAGTATTTCTTCTTGCCACCTGCAGCCTTCTTCTGCTTAACTTTTTTACTCGGTTTTTGACAAAAAGAAGATTGTTGTGTCGCGCTCAAAATGACGCCACTGCAGTGCCGCTCAGCTGTTTACAGCGACTCTGCACCCCGTTGGGCAGGCGACTAGGGCTAATGGAAAAGCAGCACAAGGCGAGTAGAGCAGAGCCAGGTAGAGTCGAGTAGAGTAGAGTAGAGTAAGGCTAATGGAAAAAGGCCAATAGACTGCTTAGGGAACTCATGGCTTTAATGATAGAACCGAACAACAAAGAACCATCTTTCATTAAGGAGGCTACTTTTTAGGCCAAAACACTCGATTTTAAATTGGGTTAGTCATCTTTTATTCTTTAAGCCCTCTATTATTTTCAGCCACTTTCCTTTTTAATTTTCAGTTCAGGTGTCAATCAGTCACATGAATAAGATTAGAGTAGAGGGTCATTCAAACACACTGTACTATATCAAGGAAAAAGACAATCTTATTGTTATGTAATGTAATTCATGAAACTGAAAGCATGATATGCATAACATTTAACACTAGGTGGTGCTCCTAACTTGATTGTTGTACATAAGATACAGTTGATTCAATGTTTGCACTCTCTTCCATTACATATACATGAATTACATGGAATGGAAGAGATGTCCATGACTGATTTACCCTCACGCCAATCACACCAGCTGCCTCGTGTTTCCTCATCTCATAGAGCTTTAAAGTCATCTTATCTAATTACTGGTTGTGATTACTTCAGTCTGTTGTGACTGTCATGTCCATGTGAGTAAACTGCCCTTTATTAGTTCAAGCCTTGGCCCTCTTACAGTGTGATTCAATGCCACAGAACATGCACTCGTCCAGAAAGGCAGACGGGCAAACATGTGGCAGTGATTAGTTTGGAAATCCTGCATCGAGTCCCTGAAAGAAACCTGATTTAGCAGCCCTTTACTTCATTCAAATATCCTCCACAGGACTCAAATATAACTATTAAAGTTCCCAACCAAAGGACAATTTTGTAAACTGTAAAACTACAGCAATGTATTGTTTAACTAGTAACTTTAGTCATTAAATATGTGATTTAGTGACCTTAAAGATGCACTGAAGACAGCTTGAATCAGGATCTACTACAGTGACCACACAAGGATCCAGCTAGTTGATAATTGCTTTTAATGCTACATTTGAGAGAAAGTCGCTTTTCAGACAGTTTTGATCACCTAAAAGACTGCAAGCTTTAAGACTTTTGGTTTTGTGTGTGTTTGTGTCCAGGTGGTCAGACAGTGAGCACCACAGACTCGTCAGCCAGTAACAGAGAGAGTGTGAAGTCAGAGGATGGTGATGATGAAGAGCCACCTTACAGAGGACCGTTCTGTGGCCGCGCTCGAGTCCACACAGACTTCACACCCAGCCCATATGACACTGACTCCCTCAAACTTAAGGTAGCACACACTCTTCTCGACCTGGATATAACCATGTATGTGCAAAGGTCTCCATAGTAACTGATATAACTGGTTAGGGCTTTTTATTTTCCTGTTTGAGAGTCTGCATTAGCCAGAGACCTTTAAAACCAGCAAAGCTAGAATACAATGTTAATGTGAATTTTCTAAATGTATGTCCTTATGTGACTTTTCAGCGTGGTGATGTGATTGACATCATCAGTAAGCCACCCATGGGAACATGGATGGGCCTCCTGAACAACAAAGTGGGCACGTTTAAGTTCATCTACGTGGACGTGCTGAGTGAGGAAGAGGAGAAGCCCAAAAGACCAGTGAGGAGGAGGAGGAAGGGTCGACCACCCAAGCCCACATCAGTGGAGGAGCTGCTGGAGCGCATAAACCTCAAGGTACATTTGACAAAGTATCATCTTGAAATCATTAAATACAGTAGGGCAACGAAATTACTGTAACTATGTTTCAATTTTAATTACAACTGCATCTTCTTGCAGTCATGAAACCTGAACAATTTAGACCAAAGTTACTGTTGCACATGGCAGTATTCACTTATTTCATCTTTTATTGCCCAGTTCTTATTGATTTTATAATTTTTATTTTCAAATATTACTTGTTCTTTTATGTACAGTATGATCCTATTAAGACCACTTAATGTCAGTGAAAGCATGTTGTGTTGTTTTGTAATATCGGAGTATTTTTGCTTTTTAAACCTGATCATGACTCCTTGTCTATGAAAACAACCCTTTTTTTTTGTTTTTTTTTTGCCATGATCGAGTAGACAGTGCAAGTCTCAGGGTTATTTTGCAGTGGGATAGAATGAGGTACTTTTGAATTGCTAGCTTTCAGCCATGTGGTGCAGAGGGAAGTACAGAGGTCAGCAGGGCTAAAAATGAAGTCTAGCCTGATCACTCTGTGGAGCTCCTGTGCAGTATCAACAAAACAACACATTTACTCACCTTGAAATCCACAAAAAAAATAAAACAGAAAAACAGAAAAAAATATGTTTGCTGTTAGTTTAAAAATGTTTTGAGCCCTTATACATCTCTTCAGTAATCCACCCATACTGAGATAGTTGAGAATCCTTCCCCTTCCACTTTTACTGTGAGGAAAATCTACTATGTAATTATAAGTACAATTAATTAATTATGATAAAGTTAACACAAATGTGCAGCATCTTAACAACATTAATCCACTATTTACTCCTCTGTGGATGTATAATCCAGGCTGTTCTTATGGGTGCTGCATCTAATTAGGAATAATCATTCAAAGAAAAGGAAAATTACCCTAATTGAAAGAAGTAGTTGGCAATGCAGCCTGGCAACTTTCCCACTGTGAAAGGCAGAACAAAGTAGTTCTTGTTTACCAGGGGAGAGAAAGCTATCACTGCTGTTTAGGCTTTTGTGATAAATTCATAGAGATGATAAATCTTAATTATTATGGTCTTGTTTAATTGGTTGCATAGGAGAGTTATTTTAATTATTAACATGAGTTTTAGCGTTGTAGCACTTATGCAGTCCTCCGTTATTGTGCCATGTTGAAGCCACCTTTAAATTAAACAAGAGAGATCAAACTATAATATAAAATGAAAACACTGCTTCATCCAGATCTCCTCAAAAAATATTTGCAGACACAAAGAGGTAAATATAGTGAAGGTAATTACAAGCCTCACAGCTCTGGATGTTTGATCCAATACCCAAACATAAACATTAACACCCACTTTCTCACACCACGCCTCGACAAATGACTCTCATCTTTCATCCAAACCTACACGTAGCTGTTAGCTTGATGTCCTCTCCTCCCACTCAGGCAGTCAGTGAGCTTTTTATCCACAAATAGAGACAACGTCTTTGTGGGCTGTTTGTTTTTATCTCCAGACAGACTGATGACCAAGACACAAATTAGAGATTTAGAGCCAGTTGTTCTCGTCTCTGCACAATGCGCACAGGTTTTCTTAGCTGCTCGTCTGGGTGTTAAAAGTCTGTCAGAGTACTTTTGTCCATTAGGCCAACACACCGGGATTCTTATTATTTATTCCTCTGATTTGTGTCCCTCTGAGATATAATATTTAACCTTCAAGCATTCTCATGACACTTTTAGGGCTTTTCAACAGTGTATTTGCTCTAATTTTGACAGTATTCATGCTGACAAAGAGGTTCATTTTCAGTGAAGTTTGGAATTACAGTATCCACAGTATGGACGCTCTACCTCTAAAGCCTTTTCTTACCTTACTGACTATTATTTAAACCAAGACTTTTCATCCTACTGTCGTTCAATCACAGAAATATAATACCTTGCTTACTGAAATTAATGACAACCCCACTCTGCCCATTTCCTTATTTTTAGTGTTTCTAAATTTATCCAATATCAAATATCATTAAAGGGGTTTTAGAGACAAAGAGCTATTTTTAAGGAAGGCCTTCGGGTTAAAACAAACAAGAAAATAGTTTTATATAATTTTTACAGTAAGATAAAATTGTAAAAAATAAATAAATAAATACATAATTTGAAATTCAAAAGTTCAAATTGTGTATGCAGCAATACTGTGCAATACAGTTAGATCTGAATACAAATATGAATGATCCAAATTTTGAGACATAAAGCAGATTTTCTACTTTAGCCAGCAGATGGCACTATCAGTTATTTTGTTGCTTTTTCTAGTTTTCGTATAAAGAACACTGTTAGGGAAGCCAAAATAAAATATTTTTAAGCTTTAAGGTGAAAGAATTAAAAGAACAGAGAATGCTTTACTCATTAATTGACTTAAGACAGAAACTTGACCTGTGCACTCTTAATATTGCAAGTACTTCTGTGTACAAGACAAAAAGTCAAGGCATCTGGACTTTCTCTCTCTACCCATGTCTACAGCAGCATAAGCTGCCTTAGATAGCTAGTTCCCGTGCTGCAGAATAGACCTACCAGTGTGACATCATACTGCCTCCTACGCAATGTCAACTGGGAAGGCTCCAGCCTCAGTGACACCAGGGATAAGCAGTATAGATGATGGACAGATGGCTTGAAGTAATTGTAATTATTAAGCTGGGAGTATTCTTCATATTTTGAAAATGTGGCTCTCAGACAACAAGGGCAAAACAATGTGACTCTCTAGACCCTACATCCTTTAACTAACTGCTGTGAACCACATGCACTCAGTGTGAAAGACACACAGAGCACTGCACAGAGCTAAACATAGGCAATGTGGCTCTCTGAGGAAAGTGACACATGCAATTCTCCCTGTCTAAGTTTTTCTAACATTAGCCAGGCTCTGAAACTATTTCAAGTTGGAAAACTTCACATTGCCGCTCAGGCTTATCTTTATATTTTAAGGCTGTTTCAAATCTTTTAACAAACCATAATGGACACTGTGAGTGTCAAAAGGCCGTGGTTGCCTGTGTTAGCGTTAGCTGGTGGTCCTTTGTTTAGTCCTGAACCATTCAGCAGAAAATAGAACAGAGAGAACACTCAGTTCTCCACTGTGGACTTCTCCATCGTAATTGATGGCCTCTCTGGTGACACACAGTCTGTGTGTTCATCCAACTGGGTGCGTGGGTCGCACAAACGCAGAGCCCAGCGGTATTCAGAGTGGAAGCAGTTATGAGTGTGTTGAGTGATAACTGACAGTGCACTCACGCAGGGCGGATCTTTTTTCTCTGCCTTCTTCCTCTCCAATTACACAATAGTATGGGTGACAAAAAGTGGATTTGTGGTTTGACAGAGCTTTAATGCAGTCATCTCCACCTTCAGGGTTTGTGTATAACTTCTGTTGAAGTATAAGCAGCAGGAGACTCCATGTCATGGTTCTGATTGGTCTTGCTAACTTGCTAATGCTGCCACAATTCACTTTTATGTGCCTGTCAACATGACAAAGTTAGTGCCAGATTAAAGTGTGTTGACTGATGAGGCAGCTGTGATGGAATTAGTAACAGCTTAAAGTGATTACATGCCCTCTAAGATTCAAAGAGTACTTTGGATTTGGAGTTAAAATACACAACACGGATGTGAATTTATGAGCTGAGGACAAGTGAGCCCTCCTGTTATTTTTTTCTGACTCTAACTGACTTCTGTGTTTTCATTTGTCACATTTTATCCTCTAATCCCAAAGTTTTAGCCATTAATGATTCAGATTCAGAGTGCATTATTTTTTTTTAGTGTACTATATATTTTCACACAACCTCAGTCTTTCCCCAGTCAAAAGAAAATCTTTGAACTAAAATGTTTTGTTACCATCTTGTAGGAACACATGCCCACTTTTCTGTTTAATGGCTATGAAGACTTGGACACATTCAAGCTGCTGGAAGAGGAGGACCTGGACGAGCTGAACATCAGAGATCCTCAGCACAGAGCTGTGCTGCTCACAGCAGTCGAGCTGCTGCAGGAGTATGACAGTAAGTAGGCTTGGAAAAAACAACTTTTGGATGGATAAGGACATTCTGAGTGAGGATTATTTCTTTCTCAGTCTGTATTACTGCTTTTAAGGTGCATTTTATTGTTATTTTAATGAGTGCTGAAGATTGGGAACTTGCTGTAAACAATTGTCTGTATAAAACAAGGACATATAGTCATCCATTGGTCCAGGATTTAGACCTGAAAGTTTCTTTATTTGCATACTGTATCTATATCCCCTCCTGTCACACTGTGCTTTGACAGTCAAGCTAACATGTACACCCATGGAGTAAAGGGAGTATTCGGGAGGGATAGGGAAAAAGGTTACATTTAGTCAACATTACGACAACTTGAACTTAATTTACAGTTTAGAGCTTCCTGTGACTCACAAATACCTGGATGCAACTACAACTTTACTGTTAATCAATTTAATGGCATTACTGGACAGTTAAAGTAGACAGAGCTTTGACAAGCAGTTGAACAAGTTGTTGCTAAAAGCAGGAAAACACTCACCGAATATCTGCCTTTGGTAGCTAAGCCTCATTATGGCATGTCTGTTGCTGGGGCAATGTCATCACCAGACTGACAATGTATACAGGAAACAGGCAACAAAACTATGTTGTTTTGAGTGTATGAATGAGTAAAATAGCTTCCTCTGCTTATGCTGTGTCATCCTGAGTCCATAATGCAAAACAGCAGATTGGCATAATCAAGCACATGGGCAGAGAAGCACATAGTCATTTGTCTCATAAGGAAATAATGCCAAGCACAAAGACTTCCTGGAGGAAAAATAAAGCACTCTGAAATGTTTAGCCTAGTCATACATTCGACCCAACATATTTTTGTGGTTTATTTTTGCTAAACACCCACAAAATTACATGAAATGACTGTATCCACCAGCAGCAGTGTACCTTAAAGGTAGTCTCAGCAACAGATGCAACTTGACACAATTAAGGTCACATGATGAACATCTTATGTCTTGTTATGGGACTACTGGACATATGTACGTCACAACCATGCTGGAGACCTGATGCATCTTCGGCCCTACTCCAGATTGAGTCTATGCCTTTGGCCACGTAGCAAACAGCTACAGAGCACCCTTAGCAATAAACTGGGCCATTTGACCCACATTATGATCCAGGTGTAAAAGCAATCAAATAAAACTGCTCACAGTCTGGTGGATTATGCCTGTGCACTTTTCACAGACTTGTCGGGGTGCAATTCCCACTTGCCACCTGTTTCCCTGGTGTCATTCCAGATCTTTCATCATTTTTCTGACTCTCTATTCTGTCTGTAAAAGAAGTAGGATGAAAGATTAAGGATCTTGAACCAAATTCTGCCTTTGTGAGTTTTTGTTACAATAGAAAAATGCAGGCTTACAAGAGACAATCAAAGGAGCAGAGATGGGCAGTCCATCATCAGCAGAGACAGTCTGAAGATCTAAGATGTGCACACACTTAAAGCATAGCAGAGCAAGGATATGTGTGTGTGTTCATGAATGTGGGAGTGTGTTTGTGTATGTGTAGGCCAAAACAGTCCCAGCGCCAACTCTAAATTGTTAGATGCAAACAGCTGATATCTTCCTTGGGACTGTATATGAACCAAGGTCAGACATCTGTGGATCTCCCAGCTAATCTATATGTATGTTATTCATCCCATCTATGTTAGGAAGACGTCATAAAATAACTTAAACCGTTCAAATGCTGATGAAGCGAAGTGAAGGTCTTTTGGCCATGTGAGGTGGGAGCTTGTGTGTGTAGCGAGACAGTGAAGTGAATGCATGCATCAGAGTAAAATGTCCACATGTCCCTCAACTATCAGTAAAAGCAAAACACCTTAAAATGCTCTATTTTCCTCTTATGCTACATGTTCAGGTGCAGGAAAATAACGTCCAAAGGAAATGTTCAGTCACCCAAGCTTTCTTGAAATAAGTACAGACAAGTAAAGTTGACAGTTTAGAAACATTGTTAGGTTTAAAAGATATATGCATCTTTAGAAACATCTTTATAATCTTTACATATTGTCCCAAAAGTAGTATGTACAAACAAATTACCAGAGGACCCAGAACAGGTCCCTGTGGGACTTTATTAGACCGGGTTTGTACAAATGACAGACATTCGCTAGCTGTTTCTGAATATCCTATACCGTTTACATTTGCATAAAGTTGGTGTGTTCTCAGGCTGAATTTGATAAAATATAAAAAGTCACTGTCACAGGAAAATTTCAACCCTTTAACTCTTCTTCTTGCCTCTGTGTTTCCAGGCAGCAGTGATCCAGAGCGAAGCGGTCTGTCAGGTTCCCAAGAGAAACTGCTTTCAGAGGGGCGTGGCCTAGTGGGAGACTCCCCACGAGATTCTGGATGCTACGAGAGCAATGAGAACCTGGAGAATGGTAATGATAGCTACACGTAGGCGAGACCACCATTACCCAAAGCCCGCTGTGGAAAAGAGTAGCAAAGATCTGGTCTTGAAAGTTCCGCACCTTCTCCTCTGCTTGCCACCTCTGCTCCATCTCTTGCCTTTGCTTCTGCCACACCTTCGCCCATCCCAAAAAGCTCCTTCTACAGCCCCACCTCACTTGCATCCTACCTTAATCACTCTAATATGGGCACCCCTGTATTTCCTCACTTTTTCTGTTCTTTCACTCCACTTTTTCTTCACGCCTCTTTCCATCTTGTAGGCATTCTGTACCGTCAGTGCCAAAGTCCAGTTGTTTCAGGGAGGGAGCCAGGTCCTCCAAGACCACTAAGCCTAGTCCAGCCCCCAGTGCTGGGAGCGCAGAGCCAGAGACCCTCCCCCATGCACAGAACTGTACTGATGAGAACAAACTCTCTGCCCTGTAACGGACTCAGGTTTCCAGCTCTTCTTCCTGCGAGTGCGAGGCTTCTTGAAGGATACGGGGAGGATGATTACGAGCTCAGAGAGTATTTCTGTTAAGTGTTTTTAAAAAGGAAAAGCAGCATAGCATGTCCATAAAAGCCTGTTTTTTTTTTGCTGTGGTGATTCTTTAGGCTGATTTAAATAATGTTGGGAAAAGATCGTAGCTGCCATTGAAATTTCATGTCTTCATACATTTCATTGTGTTTATAGTGACCACCATTCAATCAAAATGTGCCTAAGAAAAGATGAAAATATTTTTAAATTGTAGTGAATAGATTGTAAAAGGATTCTAAGGTCTAATTTGTGAGATTTTATTTTGTTTTATGATGAACCGGTCTTATATGTGAGATTTTATTTTGTTTTATGTTGAACCTGCTCTATCCTGCATAGAAACTGTACGCTTTCTATATTCTCTTTAACAGCTCCATAACCCATAAATCACTGCTCTGTCTTCTTCTCTTTATGTGTTTGGCAACTCAGTGAAACCGCTGGGTTCCTCTTTTATGTGTGTAAGTGTCATTCAGGTTCAACGGCAAAGCGTGCAATCACTATAGGAATACAGTTGTGGAATAAAAGCCACTTCTTTAAAAAGAAAAAAAGTGCTGCTTGCTTTTTTTTTGTTTCTACTTTTCTCTGTTTTTCTCCTTCCATGCCACTAAATGCTGTTTAACCAGCTGCATAGCATTTAGAAAACATTCAGTGTTTCTTTTCACATTTTCAGGGCTCCACAGTACAAATTACCTCTCTTACAAGGTACAGAATTTTAGTTGGAATTTTTGAATATTGATTGGTCTGGAAAGGGAGCCACGTTAAATTTTAAATAATAATAAATCCTTATCAAAATTGATATTCTAACTTTTAAACTTTATTTTTTTGAGGAAAATAGTTACTGTGGAGCCCCGAGTGTTTTAATCAATTGACCTTCTAACTTTACGTTTTTCTGCCTTTAAATTATTTTTGTACTTGATCTGTTCACATTCACCATGTCATAAACAAGAGCAGTCCCGAACCTTTATTTCATCAAGCACTAGTAAAGACCATGCTCATAAATTTACAACACACAATGTTTTTCAAATCAAACCAATTTAGAAATATGAGAGACCACATACATAAGGAAAAAGGTTACAACTGTTTAATTTGTGATTCTCTGAATGTATTGCTGGTGAGTTTTGCCAGACAGAGGTACACACTGAACGCTACACACAAGAGCTTAAAAACCCTCAGGTGATCAACAGTGTACAACAGGGTACCGAAGTATAGTTTACTGCTTCTGGACCCCATGTTATCAATAAAAAGTGTAGAAGTAATCCTTTCTTATACTTTTCCTCCTTGGTTTATAAAATGTGGGACTAAAATGTGTTTCTGTTCTGCATTTCTCTTAATCAGCAAGTACAATATTCTTTGAAACCCTCAGTCAGTTGTCCTGATAGTTCTGTTTTGGACCAAAAAAAAAAGATTTAACAAAAAAAGATTAAGGTAGAGATCCAGGCTGAAAAGTTGGTAATATTCCTTTCTTGTTTGTGAGTTATTGAAGTATGGAACACCTGGTTGTTATCTCAGTCTGCTTGCTGTCATTGGGTATTGCAGGTATTACATCATAGGCAGCCCATTCGGGGATATTAGATATTTATAATATTAGGCTGGAGAGGCTCTGACTCATTGACAGCTGAGACATCAAATTATTTATTTAAGGGAACAAACAGCACTGTAATAACCAGAATGTGACGTCAATGATGTTTACAAATAGTGATAGAGTAGATAGGATAAAAGTCTACAGTATACGTATAGACAGTTTAATGCAATTTGATGTATTTGGATAAATGATGCTGCTATTTGAATTTTGTTATTATAGCAACATGGGCGCTTATGGGCAATGCTATTTCATGATGGTGTCAGCTGTCATTTTTGTTATATGTATTCTAGGACATTTTTTTCTGAAAGACTGTCAAACTCTGATGAAGTTAACACATTTTTAGTCTGATTTGGAGTCTGTTTGGTGCTTCTCTTTTGTAACCAAGACAAACTTTAAAGTACTGTTTACTCCTCACTGGGGTTTCTCTTTTAGGTGGGGGGTGTAGCCCACTGCTGAATCTTAAGTCATGTCTTGGCTAGTTCATTAACGGTAAACATACAGTTTGTCAGAGTTTTTGTTTCCTAAGAATTGTTTGGCTTGGTATCATCTAATGTCATGAGGGGAAAAAAGCACTCAAACACTTGTCATATTTTTCACAGAACTGAAATGTTTCTGGTCTCAATGATAAAGACTACTAAAGAATACTCGAGTCCTGGTGAAGACACATGGACATTTGTTGAACTTTTTTAAACAAAATATAGGACATAAAATTATTTATTTTCTTCCTGATTGGCCACTAACAAAGTGACCCATGGTCCTGTGGGTGTTATGGCTTGATGGTTGGGGATGGCTGATATGGCTGAATTCAACACTTTGATGAGTTCATTACATGATAAAAATTTTAGTCAGTTATGCCATTATAAACTGAAAGGCTTACCAATCAGGTGTAAAGATGTATTTTATGTCTAAACATACTTTTTTCTGGTTCTGTGCAGGCTTGCTTCTTTATTAGTTTTGCGTATTACTTTTAGCTAGCTTTTTATACTTGATTTCAGCTTCCTGTTATCTGCCATAATTCATAGCTCGTGTTTTATCTTTAATTTTGAGGCCTCATTCTCCTCTTATTATATGTCTGAAATGACCATAGTAACAAAACAAAACCGAACAAACTTCTCTTATTTTCTGTATCTAACTGGCCATAACACTCGCTTAACTCCTCTTGGCATTTCTGGGAGCTGCTGACATATTCCATGACATCCCACTTATTGAACTTCTTTTTCTGTCATCTCGCCATTTCATCTCTTTGGCAAAGCCGCCCTCTGTGGCACCATCCATTGTCATTGATCCATTCTTGCTCTTTAATCCAGAGAAAAGATGGTAAGTTGCTTCAGTCCTTTTGTTCTAGTCTTTCTGAACTTTTCTGTCCACATGTCTTTGTTTAGGATTTCTGCTATGATGACAACAAAATCAGCTAGCTTTGTTTAGAGTCAAAGAGCTTATCATCACCCCACCCAATCTTAAACACCTCTCTAACTCATGGTTTACAGAGGTTTACAGAGAAGCTGTCAACAATAATAATTCCAGGTGCAATAGTAGATTGGTCTGTTTTTGAATGACTTCACCGATTAGAAACAATTGCTCTTGATGTGCATGTTTTCCACGTGTGATCCAGTGTTTGTGGAATATCTTATTCAGTCATAGATGATTTCATTTCTTCCACTTCTCAGCAAAACATGCTTTGAAAAGTAAAAAAAAAACTAAGGAAATATTGGCATCCAACAAAGCAAATATGTCATCCTAAGTTTGTCAGTGAGGACAGGGGTTTTAAACTGATAAAAAAAACATGGTTATAGCGTCCAGAAAAATGACAGAGAGCTGTGTGGGTATTTTTATAGCCAACATTGGTGAGTTTAATCTATAAAAAGCCTTTTAGTGATGTAAAAAAACTCTGGGGAGACTAAAGCACATATTGTTCAGAAAGATCATCTCCCAAATTACACACTGCTTTTGTCATTGTTTAACCAAGTTGAATCAAGCAAAGTAAAAGCTGATGTCAGGCCATGACAAAGTTTGAGCTATGAAAAAATGATAAAGCATTAACCATCCGCACTGCTGCTTCACTTGAATCAAACTATGGTAGCAAAATAAGAAATGGAAATAGAAAATCACAGGTAGAGCTGCTACAGTAATGAATTCTAGCATGGGGCAGCACAAGGGGATATGACACCATCCCCAGACTCACTCCCTCAGCTTGGTGTTTGTTTGGCCCACAGCTTTCTACAGTGCAAGGAACATAGACGTGTCTATGGAGCTACAGTAGACATTAGAGCACAGAACAGAAAGCCAAATGCACTTCTTGATAGGGATGTAGGTAGACGGCTCATGAGCACTTACAATTAAATAGCATGTTCCTAACAGGGCTGAGACTGAGGGATTTATAGGTTGGCTAAATTCTATTTTGTAATTGGAATAAAAAGTAAAACTGTTATAAATTATTCGAACATCTGGGGCCCATGTAAAATTTGTTTTAAGCTAGTTTATTGCAGTTGATTTTAGCAAGTTTTTAACCCCCCATATTTTCATTGATGAATCAAGACAAAATCTGCCCACTCACACATTTTAATGTGAACTCCTATAAAGAAAGTATCAGCTAAGTACATTTTCATTGATTTAGTTAATGTATGTAAACCGCTTTTAGACAACCTCCACTGGCAGCCCTCCAAGGAGATCCCTTATAAGGCCATAAATGATAACTAATTTAAAAAGTGATTTTCTAAAATGTGTTTGAATAACTCCCACATGTCATCTGCATGTGCATTTCTGGAAGTTTGCCCTCACCAGGTTTTGTCAACCAAAATGTTGTCAATACCCAGAAATCCTCATGCAGGTGACTGTGGGCCATTATTATTTTTATTAACAGCAACTGGTGTTTTCAGTTTGGAGCTGTATTGAAATGTGACACCTGTGTTGTGTTTTTCATAGCTCTCTGTCCCATCTGATTACACACATGCATCATAAGTGAAGATCGAGTTTCAGAGAGTGAGAGCGTATTAACAATGTAGCATAAAAGAGTTAGATTTGCAAGGTCAAATTGTTTAAGGCCTTGCCAAAAGTATGTTCATTTGCATAAATGGATATAGTCCAACAATTTGCTTTAATGAATCTGAGTGAGGATTAAGCAGTAGTGAAAAACTGCAAGCTTTTGTTTTCCACAGATATTATCCATTCAACCAAAACACCATAAAAATATCCCATAGACTTTAACACAATGGAAGGGGAAGTATTAAATGCTAATTCATGCACAGGTTTTAGGACTCATTCCTGCACTCATTCCTTTACTCTGCTGTTGATTTCCTTTTTTCTGACTGAGGTTATAAATGTGTTCTTTTGCAGGTAAAAGCAGAAAGACCTCCCGCTCTAACCGGTCCTCAGCAGGCCTCCAGTCTCCAGACTACCCCACCCTCCCCATGACTCTTTCAACAGAAGCTCTGCAGCATAACAACAAGAACCAGCGCACAAAGTTCCCCAAAAGCTTCTTCATTAAACCTTCCCTCAAGGGCTTCAATCTGCTAGGGTTACGTAAAAGCAGACAGTCTCCTATCCCAGCCAGCCGCAGCTGTGAGGACCTGGATGGTCCTCCACAGCACGCTGGACCCTTAAAACGCTCCCACTCTCTTGGAGACTTACACTGGGAGCAGAACTTTGAGCACAAGGATCTGGGGGTGGAGCTTAAACTTTTAAAGGAAGAACACAAATTTGGCAACAGCAGTCCAAGCAGAGTCTTCAGGGAGGAGGGTTTACAAAATCAGAATGGGACTCCGACACTGAGCCCAAAAAGGTGGGTGGAAAGACCACCAATCCCCTCTCAGCTGCCTCTGCGATCACCGTCTGCTATGAATCAGCCTCAAAATCCACCAGAGCTCCTTTCCAGTCCAACTCCTAGCCCACCTGAGTCAAGCGGGGAGAGGGTCATCCGGACTCATCCGAAAAAGCCGCCAGTCCCTCCTCCCGTTCCAGCCAAGAAGTCAAAGGAAAGACTCACCAACGGCCTACGTCATCCACCCCTCTCCCTGCCCTCATCGCCATCTCCCACTCCCTCGCCTACCCACTCTCTGACCCGCTCTCACCCAAGCAGCCCCATAATCCGCAGTAGCAGCAGCAGCCCCAGCCCAAGCGCCCCTGCTCTGCCCGCTAAGACTTTCAGTAACCCTGCCAGCCCCTGCGCTACCACCTCATCGGCCTCATCCATGGGTGAGGAACCGGGAAGTCCTCCAGCTGTGTGAGCCTTGACCTGCTCACCCTGCTGGAACAACGGCTGGAGGCTGAAGGCATCGATCTGACAGAGGAGCCCTATTCTGACAAGGTGAGAAAAGATCATTAAACCAAAGTGAAGAGAAGAAAAATACCTTCAAAGTTTGGACTGCAAATATTATATCATATTAGTCTGGCTTGTACCAGTTCACTCACTTTCTGAAACAGATGTTAACACAGTATATCTCACAGCTCTTTGTAGTTAGGACAACCACCTTAACAACAAGGTCCACCCAACTTAGTTAACTGTTTAAAAAAAACCCAACTATTTGTTATAAACACCAAGCATCATCAACGACTAATAATACACTCTGCTTCACTTAGTCCTGATTTTTATACACAGAAAAATAGACTCACACACTGATATTTACCTCTCTGATTTAATCTCCTGCATTTGAGCTCTCCTGTTAAATGTCAACATGTGTAGTTGTTGTCTCAGTGCAGCTACAATCAATAATTTGATATCACACTAACAGCGGATTGTATTGTTTGGATGCGTGTCATTAAAATCAGGTTTTCCTCTCGAATGGCCCTGTTGGTGTAAAACAGTGTTCTGGTAAATTGAATTCAAATTAAATGCATGTTGTGAAATAATTTGTTGAAGCAATTTGCTGATAAGCCAGAATCAAAACAAAAATAACCACTTTGGGGCAAATGCCTGAAATATTTGTCGTGGACACATGCGCATTTAATTTTTAATGTTTAAAGGGAAATTATAAAATCCATCTGATATTGTCTGCTTCTAAATCCTTAACCATTGTTTTCTTTTTAGAACGAAAGTTTCTAACTAACTTATGGGCTACAACAATGGCCGGACACCCAATGGCAAACATTTTGATATTTTTTTATAATCATCTATTTACACACTGTGACCACAACTATGTAGACCAACGTGCCTCGCTTCTACTAGAAGGAAATTTTCCAAGAAGAGGGTACAGCAAGGTGTTATATACAGTAGGGCTGGACGATTACGGTAAAAAAAAAAAATCCTGACTATTTTAAGTGATATTTAAATCGCGATTAATATACACAATTATTTGTTTATTTAAAAACTGGAGTATTGATTCACACAAAACTCTAAAGAACCATCGAGTGGCACATACAGTATTATTGATCCACATAAGTCACACACACTCGCTGCTGCACGAGGAACACAGAAGCGCTCCTCACTGTGTGGCATATTAATCGTTTTTCTTCGGTTATAATGTTTTTATGATTGTCAGATGGCAAAATTGAAATCATGATCAAAATCCGATTATTTGTCCAGCCCTAATATACAGGAAATATTGTACTTGCTTCTAAGTCAAACAGCCATGGTGTAGTTCAGTCAAAGCTTACTGATAGCTTTTCACTCTGGATGATTACCTTTAAGCCTAAAAGACTGAACAAGTGGGGTTTTTAAGATAATTGCAAAGAACAGAACATTTTGTTTTCATTTTCTCGTTCTCCGCAGTTTATCTGCAATGATTATAAAGATAGTGAAAAATCCCATAGGCTTTCAGTAGGCTTTCGTTTGAAGGAATCAGCATGCTACTAATTTCTACAGAAATAAGCCATCTCTACACCAGATGAAGACAAAAAGCAAGATTTCAACATCAAAACATTAGACATAACACTAATTACTGTAATACAGTCTTCACTAATATAGCTCGGTCTTTGTATTGTCATTCTATATCACTGGAAGAAGATTTTCTTTTCCTACCTAATGTTTTACATTTTAGTTTATTTACTACAGCACTTAATCGGTTCCATGTTTTTAACCCCCTCTGTTGAAAAACAGTGCACATTCACATTCATCCTCTCTGCTTGTCTTTAACATGTTCCTCTGTGTTTCTCTTTTTGATACTTGCCACTGATCGGCAACTACAGTAGCACTTTTGAACACTGTTCAAGACGTAAACATTTTTTTAAGTCAGCAAAGTTTTGGTAAAATTCTATAAAACATCTGCACAGTCATATATAAAGATGAGGTGAGGATTGCTTCAAAGAACCACATCAGAGCCAACATATAACAGCCACCAAATGAAGTCATGTTTCCATGCTTAATGTGAAAATGGGGCTCCATGACACCTCGGGGCTGTACTTGTCTGGCGTCAGTGTAGAATCGTAACATGCCTAAGTTAACTCAGTCATGATTTCACTGCACTTTAAATCCAAATGACTAGTTGAAGGATTTCAGCCGCTTTAGTATAAAAACAGAGACTAATAGAGTTTTAAGATTGTTGTTTCTTTCTGTCAGCAGATCTGCAGAAGCCTGTTTGTGAGAGTGTGTGTGTGTGTGCCAGGTTGTTTTTGTGTTTGCTCACAATAATAAATATGCAGCCTGGAGCTGAGGCAAAGACTGCGGGCTGGGTCCCACTATGATGCGGTTCAGACTGTTAAGTTTATTGGCTGAAATCTTACTGAAGGCAGACGGGGTTGTAAAAACCCTCTGCCACTTGCCAGACCCCAGGCCGGGCCCCTTTAACACGGCTGAGCCCCAACGCTGCCAGGAGGAGAGAAACACACAAACACTGAGAGGCATGCAGGGGATGAGGTGAGAAGTTGTGTGCTAGACCACAGAACTGCTCTGCTGGATTGTTATTAGTTGAGAGTGGACTGACAGAGATATAGGAGCCATGCTGCTATTCTTGTGCAGACTGGGAGGGATATACTGACAATGATGGCTGCAAGAGAAATGAAGAAATAATGCTTGGCCTAATTTTGATGTGATTTTTTAGAGTGATATACTAACACAAAAGATAATGAGAAAAATAAATAAACAAATAATTAACATTTTTTGGGACCTTATTGGTTTTTGATAGGCTTTTTGTATTACAGTTTTACATGTGTCCAATAAAGTAGTACGAGAGTCCCGTGTCCTGGTGTCTGTTAAGCAAGACTTGATTTAAGTTGAATGTAAACGAATAAATAATTTAATTAACAATTTAGTGGACATACAAAACATAAGCTCTTATTTTCCGAGTCAGTAGTTTGTCAGTAATAACAGCAACAGGAAGAGAATACACTTACTGTTGTGTTGTATTAGTTATATATTCTAATGAAATCTCCTGGGCTCTCATATGTCATGCCCTCATAACTTCTCAAAATGGCTCAAACAAGTAATTTGACTGAGTTATTCTGTTTCAGTATTCCGAACAAACAGATGTAGAACTTCACAGCTACCGCGATAATTCTAGCTGCTCCTTTAAGTCAGTCTGCTTTCATGTTGCCTCCAGGCTTCTCACTTTTCTGCCCAACCTCTACCTTTAAACCCCCTCATTAAACTGTCATGTCCTTGAAGTTTTAATGTGTTCATAATGTTTTTCTCTTTGAATAGGGTCTTGTCTAATAACGTCTCCTCTTACCTTCTCTCTTTCAGCATGGCCGGTGTGGAATCCCCCAGCCGCTGGTGCATCGTTACTCTGAGGACCTGGAGCAGCCTGTCAAGGACGTAGCCTCGAACATGGACCAGCTCCGAGTCAGAGAGCTCCGCAAACAACACCGCATGGCTGTAAGGCAGCAACACTGATTCACTTGAGAGCTTTACATCAATGTAGATAATGTTGAAGCTGCTTTATTAATGCTCACTGCAGCTTTTCTGTAATGAAAATGGGTAATCTAATACAGATTTTACAGCCTGCTAGTAGTTTAGATAAATACTGAAGTTTACCTCGATGAAGACTTTAGTGTATAATTTTTAAACGTAACATAGAGTGTCGATCTTTATTCACATACTTTCATGATTTGGCATTTAAAGCATGCATTTGCCACTTTACTTTGGCATCATTCTTAGGCTGGAAAGTTTTAGAGTGCTTGGATGTCTTGACTGACTTGTCTTATGCAGTGGCTGATGTTCTCTTCTTTAAACCATAGCAGTAGTGCCCACCCAAAACATTATCTAATTGGCCCGGAATAAGATTGACATAATTATTGTCTAATCACCTGCTGGATATGCCCCTAAAATGTTAAGCCTTCCCCAAACACTTTCAATGGGCTCTTTCCCAGATGGACCAGCAAAATATACGAACGATCAATCCGGTGTCAGGTTAGGGATGACATGTAAGGTTAATAGTATATAATGAGTACAGTGCATCCAGTTTATAAATTAAGTGCTTTTTCCACAAAACATTCTCTGCTCATCACTGCTATATGTTAAAACTAGCTTTTGTAGCTAATAATCTTCAACCCATTTTTGTCCCTTTAGATTCCCTCTGGAGGCCTGACAGAGATGAGCAGGAAGCCTCTTCCTTCAAGTAACATCAGCACAGTCTCTGATTGGCTCACATCTATTGGCCTGCCCATGTACACACCATCTCTGACGGCAGCAGGAGTCAACACGCTGAACCAGCTGGCCCTGTTAACTGAGAGCAGCGTTTGGGAAGCAGGGGTGAGGGACGAAAGACACGCACGCCGACTTGTCAGCGAGGCACGATTGGTGAACGCACACAGAGAGGTGCAGTCATAACCGTGTGGGCAGAGTCACATTTAAAAAACAGGTATCAAACCACTGGTTAGTACCATCTCATGAAACTACGGTCAGTAGGTGGACTCGGTTATTCTGCGACTGACAGCAGCCTTACAGTACTTCCTGTCTGACGGCTGTCAGAATGAGACTCAAAGTGAACAGACTACACCCTCTGATCTCCTCTCTTTTCTCAAATGTTTACGGCATTGAAGAGATTTTTCTCCCAACAGCCAAGACAAGATGTTTGATTATTGCCTTTTCAAAATAAAAGACTGCAGATACTCTGAGATGGCTTCCACTCTGAGGAAACCCCTCCAAAAAAAGTCTTAAAAAAAGACTTGGATCTGCCTTGAAGGAAGATTGCACACACTTTTTGTAGGATGGACATTTTTCTATGAAACAGATAAAGATGGTCTACTTCCTGCATATTTCAGAAGTACTTCATTTTCCTTTTTTTCCAAGGCAGGGGCGGCTTTTATGAGGGTGAACAAAGGAAGTAGCTCAGCCAAAGTGATTTACTCCTCACTCAATGCATCATTCCCTCGTTATACCTGGACTTTGATTCAACTTAATACACAAACTTAAATAACAGGTTGTTTTGAGATGGTTTGCTTTTGTATCATTTCCTGTATTATAGCATATCTTAATTTGAAAATGATTTATATGCTCAGTTTTTGTTTGCCTTTTGAATGTTGCAGCCTTATTTTGAAGAGCTCTCAGTCGTTGCTAAGCTGAAAGAGCTGACGTCACACCTTTCTATATTTCGCTATAAATAATGTCCTATTTTACTCTCTGCACAATTGATGCATTTTTCTTAAGAGGAAGCTTTTACTTTTAAGTTATCATAAAAAAAGATTTCAGAGAAACAAAACATTCCTTTGTGTGTTCCAGCACATATTACGTTGCCTTACCATATTTGACAAAAAAAAAGTGTAGTTTGCACTACTCCATGACTGAGGTTAAACAGTGCAAAAGTTGTACGCCTTTTTATTCTGAATGTGTCCGAGCATAAAACTAATTCACAGACACGACTTGCAAAAGAGTTGGGGCATTGTTGTAATAAGATTAAAACAGAATAACGGGATTTGCAAATCCTTCTAATCTATATATGATTGAACAAAGCTTAAAGAGAAGGCCATCAATGTTCAAACAGAAAAGCTTTAATATTCACACACTCTAAATTTGATGCCTGAGGTAGATTTTGAAAATGTTAGGACATACGCAATTAATGACTTTTCCTCATCCATTTTCCTTCCAACAACTCACTGTAAGTGTGAGAGAATTAAATCTATTTGCTGTTAAGCTGTTGAAGGAGATTCCGTTTCCATTTTTGCTCAGTTTTTTTTTTTTCTCAACAGAGTAGGTTCTTCACTGTCATATCATGAATTTTATATTGTGCAATGCATTTGCAATGGGAGACATGTCTGAACTGCCCACAGATAAGTTATACCTGCAGTTTTTGACTACAAGGCCACAGTGCTGTAGCTCATGTAAAATGTGGTTTGGCTTTGTTTTCCTAAAATGCTACTGATGTGCAAGTAACCCATGCCATCGGCACGAATACGGCCAAACACCATCACAGATGCTAGCTTCTAAACTTTATGTCAATAACAATACGGGTGTTTCTTTTCCTCTTTAGTTTGGATGACTCAGTTGCTTTTTTTTTTTTTTCCAAAAATATCTGAGAAGTAGACTCGGCAGACCAGAGTGGTTTGCCGTGCTCTTGGATTATTCCTGATAGATGGCTTAGCTTTGCATGTACAGTCTTAGTCAACAATTGTTCATGCAGCAACACATCATGCTAACTGGGGATGGGTTTTCTAAAGTGATGCAGAGCCCATGCTGTGTTAACACAGAATTATGCCAGATTTTAATGCATTGGCACTTAAGGTGTGGAAGGTCACTGGCATTCAGTGTTGGGTTTTGGCCTCCCATGGCAAGCTTTCTTTGGATTTTATTAACATCTTGTAATGATTTCATGAGCAAAACAGGGTGAAATCCTTCAACCTCTCGTATTGGGAGAGGAGTTCATTAACTGATAGACCAAAAAAAAACATTCACCATTGTCGTAACAAAGTTAAAAAGATTGTATAAAAAGAATGACTTCGCCTTTTAGGAGTTGTCTTTTGTACTTCACCATGGTGTGATCACCTGCTATCAAAGAACCTACCTGTGGAATGCAACATGTGTTTTTTTAATTAATTCCACAACACTCTCAGATGTTTCCACACCCTGTCCCAGCTTTTGTGGAATGTGTTTTGCAGGCATCAAATTCAAATGTGTGAAAAAAATCAGTTTATTGTTTGAAACTGAAATATCTTAACTTTCTGATTATTTGTGAATGTGAATATAGTTTGAGGGGGATTTACAAAGCTCTTTATTCTCTCTGTAGTCACATATTACAAAAACCATGACACTTTTGAAATTCCGTTTCATGACTGTGTACAATTCACCAGATGACTCAGTGATGTACATTTAGGTCAACCATAAAACATTCCTCTTATGGATCATGTTTCCTTTCCATGCAAAGCCACAAGCACAGTACAGACCTCATCACATGTGTAACATCTTCTCAACATCCCGACACACATTGTACATGTTTTATGATGTGGGGACGAGCAGAGAGAGGAGAAAGCAGAAAATGTTTTAAAGACATCTGCGTTGTCATTGGTGTAATTCACTGGGCTGTCTGCAGTGCTGAGGGATCAGTTTGAGAGCAGAGAATAAGCTGTTTGGGACATTCTTAACACATCATATTGTATCTATAATCAATGCTGGATGGATATTCTTGATAAAAACATGAGGTTAAGTGTTATAAACAGTGATATTAAAGAACAGGTTAATCTTGTATATCAGCATACACACAATGACACGAAGACGTTTTCAAATCAGGGAAAATGCCAGACAGCCTCAAACAGAGATAAATAGAAAAAAATATGGGCCAAAATCTTCACAAAAATAATATACAAATTTTGGTTGCAAACAGTACAATTTACATTTTCTACATTTTACATTTTTCTCCTTGAATTTTAAACACACCAGTCTTACAGTCAGACAAAAATAAATCTTATTTAAAAAAATGGACAAATATTATCACTAAGTTTTAATGGATCTTACTTTCTACTCTTCTTTTACTCACCTTTAAATTGACATAAAAATCATAACAGTCAACAGTTTAAGGGCCTAATATTCACCAGGAAGTTGTTACTTATTAGCATGCTAAGTAGTGGCTTATTGGCTGCCTGTTAGTCTCGATGAAGAGCTTTTTGGTGCTTTATTCAGAATAGCCACATTATCTGATACATCTGATATCTGCACCTAAGTGACTTACCCTTCATCCTTAATAGACTCATGGTAGCACAAAAGTGACAATTGGGCAGCAGAGTTAATGCAGGAGTTGTGTGCTCGATGATCTTTAAACTTAATGATCTTGACCCTGTGTCTCAGTATTATAATATTTCAAGTCTTTGGTCAAAATCTTTGGTACAAAGTTTAAAGCAAATCATTTATTCTGTTTTTGAGATATCTCATTCACAAGCAAAGATTGTCAAACATACAGGGTAATTATGACTGCCAATATCTTACCATCCCATGTTTGATTCCAAGTGGATTTTTTCTGAAGCTCAAGAAAATCCGTCAAAGGGTCATGAGCTGCCATGTTCTCAGGCATTGGAAGACCATGAGGCTCTACAACCCTAACCATTGACCTTTACTTCTGAAACCCAATTTGATCATCCTTGAGTTGGGATGAAAATCAGTGCAAAGCTTAAACGCAATCCTCAAAAATGTCCTTTAGATATTTCAGTCACAAATAAAAGCTGACCATGGGGCTCCATGACTCTGACTTATGACCATGAGGGATTTGAAATGATTTTAAAAAGTATGAGCTAAGTCTCCTTAAGCAGTCTTCTTAGTTGTGTATGAGAGAATATAAGTCTCCATTGCCTTGACCTTTGACTTTTACTTTTCAAAACTTAAAAAAATATCCATGAGCTGGAATTGACAAGCTAAGCCTGGCATTTTTATGAATACATTCTTCAGATATTGCAGGTATAACACAGGAATGAACATGAGGCCTAAAACTCTTATGAACCCCCAAATCTAGGAATTTTAATACATAAATCAGAGTAAGTAAATGGGCACAATGAGAAAAAAATACTCCTTTTAATAATCATTCAAAGTGTCAAACTGAGACATAGTGATCACTTGCAAAGATCTTGACCTGTTAGCTCCATACGATGCTAATTTAGTCCTTTAGCCAGGAACAGGAGAGCATGTTTGTAAGTTGTCAAGAACAGATTTAAGGAAAACTGAAGATAATGGCCTTGAATATTACCATGTAGAATAAGGTACCTCCAGGCTCTTGATAATGACCAATACGTAGCCCGTATGCTACTAACTAGCATGCTAACAATCAGCTTGTTAATGTTGAATATTGTGACCTTAAAACTGAAATGTTACCAGATTCTTCCATTACTTCAATGATTTTATATTTAAACAATAGTAAGAGAGTTATCCCTGTGATTATCAGTTTCTTTCTTAAGGGCATTTGAATAATAAGAATCTGATGCCTTTTCTCCTCTTCAATCAGTGTGGTGCTCTGAGAATGCATTGAGGGTAGAGGCGGACATTAAAAGTATGAAACCCAACAAGTGTTTTGTAAAGATAAAGATACTGACACTGTAAATGCACTTTAGAGGTTGAAACTATCTGTTTTATAAAAGAAAAATTGGCCCCATTTTGTTGACAGGTCCTTAAATAAAAGAATACTTGTTGTCAGGTTTAAAGAGTTTCAGTGTGTTATGCTGGTGTTTTACTTTAGTATTACGTTGCCATTGCCAAGTTTTCTAACCACTCACTGGTTAACCTGCTCCACTTCTTCACTCAAAGCAAGTTTTTTTTGTTCATTCTTATAAAAATAAATTCTTGATTACATATATGAAATGCTAAGCAGAGGTTGCACATTCTGTATATGTAATTGATATTTAAATAACTTATTTTTGCTTTTTGTTTCCTTATTATCACATGTAAGTAGCTGTACTATATGAATAGCAATACCTTCCTGCATAATGCATATTGCTTTAGCCAGTGAGGAACTACAGTATGTATTGTAAAATATGTGTACAAATTATTTTATTTGGTTTTCATCTACCTAATGATTGTCCATACAGATTTGCTTGTGTATTGAAACAACAAAAAAAGTAATGTCCATAGCTATTTGTCATTCTGAAGTATAATAAAAACTGTTTCTTGACAAAAATGGGACTTCTGATTGACTCTTAGAAACACCCTGCTATAAAAAGACATGGGTTTAGTGATGTCTTTGACCTTGGTCATATGCACGTTCATATCTTTGCTAATAAAAATCTGAAATTAGGATTCTAAGTGTGGATTGGCAGAAAAAGGACCATAAATTCTGGTCTAGATCTGATTAAAACCTTTCTGTCAAACATGTAATTATTTTATTTTTAGATGCAGGACAAAAAAGGCAGTAATTTTACTGGGTTTGGTCAGGAAGAACAGCTCTGACTTTTTTTTTAGACTTTTGCAGCGACTACAGTCAAGAGTTCAGCTGAACACGATCTCATTACTGGCTTGTAAGGCCTCAAGTTAGCTGCTCAGAATAAGAACCTGCCTGCCACTTGTTTCACTTCAGCTGCTGTAAATGAAGGCATGCAGAGGTTTTCCAGCCACTGTCGAGCTGATGCCTAATTGGACCCCAATTTGATAACATGTCATGTATTTTACAAGAACGTAATGACTTAAGCAAGCATCTGGTTCTCTTCTTGGAGGAAAATCCTAGACTAAATGACACCAATTAAGTGTTTTAAAACTGTGTCCCGCCTTTAAAAGTGAGCCCATACAGTAATCGTCGCTCAATAAGCTGAAATAAGCAGACACCTTTTCTAGTTCATGTCTCTCTGACACAGATACAGCTGCTCACCCAGTTTGAAATCTCTCAGGGGGAAGGTTACAGTTTCTCTGCCTTCATGTTACTCTGGATCATAAGGGGATTTGTCTTTTATGCTGTTGGATCAAAAACCACAGCATCAAAGACTTTGTGTTTCTTTTGTACTTTTTCAGAATACTGTGGTGGAGAAAGACTGTACTTAACACCAACACCAAAATACTTTTCAGTAAAGCATAAATTAAGGGTCAACAGGTTACCATTAATATAATTGAGAAGTTCATCATGAAAAGACATGAATTTATATAAGTGTTCATCATGAAATGGCAGCAATGTGTGTATGTATCTGGTCCTTTTTCTATTTTGATGAAAGCATTACTAGAGGTGGTTCAATCATCACATCTCATTAGCTGTTAATGCTGTTCATGCGCTTTACGGTATTTAAAAGTGTTATCGACAGATAGGGGCTTCACTTTATTTGAAGGTCCATAATCAATATTAAGGATGCATTTACACGGCGCTGAAAACGGTCGTATCCGAGAAGTTTTCATTGCGTTTTGGCCTTGCGTTTACACTGAAACGCGCTGAAAACGGTAACTTTTGATAATGGCTCCAGGGTGCAAAGTTTCCAAAACGCTCTCCGCATAGCTCCGTGGAAACCCGCATCGGAGCGTTTCAGGGTGAAACGCTGACGTCACTACATGCGCAGTACTCTTTCAGATGAAGGCTTTGCGTGCATTCCAGGAACAACAACAGCTTCGGCCGTCTGCCGAGTAATGTGTGAGCCTCTTACCGTGCTCAGTTTGTTATCCAGACAAAACTATCCAGACAGATTTGTTGTCCGAACTGATTTGTTGTCCTGAAAAGAAACTCCTGTGTCTCTGTGCGTCTATTTTCCATAGTTGTTTGTGAAAACTTTTTCTTCTTCGTATGTGTATTGTAGCAGCTCTGCCTCTCTACAAACCTACACTGCCATCTACTGAACCGGCATGCATACTACAGCAGGTCCATATGTCTCCAGCGTCGTCGTCTGAACGCAGAAGAATTTGAAAACGCAAAGGAAAAATCTTTGCGCCTTTAAGTCAGGAGTGTCCATGTAAACGTAGCCTGTCTGGTCAGGTTTGGGAGCACGTGCCAGGTTGACTCAGCTGCACCCAAGCTCCAGTGGCACGCCCTCTCAGCTGCATCACTACAGTGATGGGTGGAAGTGCCCAAGGAAGTCCGTTTGCATCTACCAAACCACTGTCCAAGTATGTTCCAATTAGGATTTGAACCAGTCAAACTCTGATCCCAAGCTCTTATGGACTGATAAACACTTTTGCTATACTGATAAAGTCATCATGTTAACAACACTTAATCCAGGGTCGGTCTACATCATTTTGTTTCCTCTGTAATGGCAGTTGGTATGTCAGTCTTGGTAACCATGGAGCCATCAATTTGCACAGTGACTTGTCCGAGGAGCATGACAGACTACACTTGACTTTTCTGCCCCCAGTAAAATACATTTTGGTATTCTACTTAGAGTGAATGTAGTATGTTTTACCGAAAGACTCATACTATAGACAGTAGCTAACCTGAAACACCTGGAAGATCATTTCAGATATTTAGAGAAGACTTTTTATTTCATGATCATCTGAGCAGCACAACATGGAAAGTGACTGGAAGGGGCAGAACCTTTAAAAGATATGGGCTGGTGACTGAGCAAATGTTATGTCACATTCATACGGGCCAGACTGAGGTCTGAATTAAATCCTACCTCTAGGGCACAATTAAATCACGTCTGGAGCTACCACCCGTCACTCCTGTCGGGACATTGATTGGCCCAGTCATTTTTCTGACTAATAACAAATGTTCAAGCCTGAAGTTTTAGGAAATTGATCTACAAAATGATGGATATAGATTCAGCTGCTTTGCAAGGTAGTGTAAGACTTTCTTTAAAATGCATGTGTCAGGTTTATTTGTATTTTCTTTAACTTTTATTGCAAGTTGTCTCCTTTTTATCTTGATCCCAACACAGATTTTTTGTGAAAAAAAAAAACACAGTTTTAATTCCTATGGGGGGAAAAAGAAAATCTGTATCACAACAGTAGATAATAAGTTCAAATGTTTAATTATGGATACTAATAATTTGGTTTTATGCTAGATGTTGAGCCTCTAAAACCATGTTCCATCCTGACAGGTTTTTGTGTTGCAGCGACCTGAAAATACATTACCCATAAACCCACACACAGGAAGTGGTGTCACCATCAGAGGTGCTGAGGAACAAAATGAGGTGAGGGTCAACTTTCCAACTTTCCAAAGAAGTTGTTTGCTGTAAATCTTTTTGTTCGACTCTTATACTTTGATTTTATTATGCTCAAATCTGACAGAAGTTAAGCGCAGTTTCTATAATCACAACACATGAAATGTATGGATAAAAGCTTTGGTTCTCTGTGAATGGCTAGCTAACAATAGCCTGTAGGCTAACCTGACATAGAAATGGCTACTCAAATATTGTAAATTTCATCCTGTTGGGTGCATTTACTAAACATGGTACCATAAAATGCAGGTTAATATTTCTTGCTGTTAAAGCTTTACTAGTTCCTGTTTCTGATAACTACACACCTCATATATTAGCTCTGCCAAGGATGTTATGTTTTTACTGGTGTTTGTCTGTCTGTCTGTTAGCAACTTGAAAAGTTTTGGACAGATTTTGATGAAATTGTTAAAAGTTTTGTTCAGTTTGGATAAGGCACATGTCCAGATTAGATCGGTTAGCTGACCATTTATTGACAATATGTGAGGCATTACAAAAGATAATAAAAATTACTCAGCTGCTGAGGGCTCTGTTCTGCACCTCACCAGGGATGTAAAGACAAAGAGCATTGAACACAAGCATACACAAGATCTTATACACATCAGGATTTGACCGGTACCAACTTATCATGTTAAGATCATGTCTGGTTTAATATGCTATGTCTGTCAAAGAAAGATAAACATAACGGCTAGGTAAAGGTCAGATTTAAAGCAGAAGTTCAACCAAGAGTTCAACAAAAGTTGTCGCAGTTCAGCAAAACCACAGGACCAACTACAGGAAGTGACATTGAGAAACTAGCCCCCTAGCCCTTTCCAACTGAAACCACAGTCCAGTCCAACCAAGACTGCACCGGCATGATTTATGACACATTTAACCTGCTAAACAAACATGTTTGAACTGATCTGCCTTAACATAATATATTTGAATAACTGTTAGCATAAAATGACATCTTTGGATAAATGTTAGAGCATTAACTTATACATAATGATAACAATATCATCAGAGAGTGTTTGTCATGGCACAAGAAAGAACTTGTTACCTTTGGTGGCGATACAAATGTGGATGCAGATCCAGGATATTTTTAAAGAATTTGTTAATATTGGAAAAATGGTCAGTTTTCCATCTTTTCCATAACTTGACAAAAAACATTGGCAATACCTTGGCAGAGGTTTGTGCTCACAGAGCCACTCCAGTGTTTGTTTGTAGGTCTGTTTACCTGATTACTAGAAGAGTTGAACTTAAAAAAATCTTCAGGGAATGTTGGCACAAGGAATAAGAGATTCGGTTATGGTGGTACAGACTCCAGGTTTTTAAGTCTTTTCTAACATCACAGGATTGTATAGTTTTCCACATTTTGTTAGTAACTCAAAAAGTCTGCAACAGATTTTGATGACATATTTAGGAAATGATGACCATGGTTTAAGGACGACGTGATTTTTTTTGGGAGGGATGTGAATCTGGATGCCAGGTCCAGGGATGTTTTCAAGGATTTCTCAACATTCCACAATAGTGCAGCATTACACTCTCTATACATACCAACTTGGCTAACAATGTCACACATGCCTTGGTAGAGGTTTTTGCTCTTGGTGCACCTCTAGTTTACATAATTTATAACATTTTTTTTCCATCTTTGGCTATGGAATGACCCAACATCTACTTCTGTACTGTTTTGATAGGGGGGAATGGTTGTTATGTGTGCTGTTTACTGACTCCTGTGGGGTCAATTATGACAGGTGTTAAAAATCATTGCTGAAATGATCAGCCTGTTAGCCTAATGAGGCATGTCAAAACACAAGCATTGATTTATAAGCAGCTCAGGAGCTTGTATCTCTTTCTTTAAACGTCTTTTTTTCATTATGAGAAGATAGCTATTTCTCTCCTTTTCCAAATATTCCTCACTGTTACATAACTTTCTCGGAGCACACAAAGTCTTGAGGATCTACAGGTGGACCAACATGATGTTTACTGAATCTGTGTGAAGTTTTGCGAACAGCAAACTCAGAGGAACTGCGGCTGAATTCCTTCCCCTGGATACGTCTAAATACTGGAGGACCTGACGCAGCCTGAGGCGTTTGTGTAAATATTTAACACTGAAAATCTGGTCTCATATCTTTTTAAACATTTGTCCTGATTGTCCTGCCTCTGGTGAGTTTGTTTACCCTCCTTCCAAGTATCACACCATCAGTTTTAATCCCACAGTCAGTGGCTCTGATTTGACAAAAAGCTGATTTACAGCTCTCTAAACCACCCGTACTGCAGCTCTTAATAAACTCCCGTGCTGCATGGATGACTTGGATGGCACACTTATAAACCTTTAATACTTCCTCTCCTTTCTGCCTAGCTTGCAGAATACAGCAGTGCTTTATTTACAATTCATTTACCTATGGAGGAGTCAGGCCGAGGCCTCCTCAGAATCACTCAGCTTTCATTATCACCCTCAGTCTTTGGAGCTGAATTGTTTCCTGTAGTTGCTGTTGCTCCCCAGACTGTTGTATCTGTCACCGGTGAAAGTGTGTCAGCCTCCCTCAGAGGTAGTTACTGTGCTGAATGACTGTTGTTTTCGCCTCTAAGTGCAGGTGTAGTCTTAATGGTGGGCTCTAACCTCGGCTGTGGAGAGATATATGGCTGAGTGTAAAGTCCTTACAGCCGGCCTGAGGGGAGAGAAAGTTTGCAGCACACACACAGAGGAGGTAGGCAGCTTCTCTCCAGCACATCAAACATTTACGTCCTTATCACGACGCTGCTACAGCAACCCGTGTTCCATTTATTAACATGAATAATTCACTTACTTCAAATGGCACTTTAATGTTTCGACTGTAGTGAGCCACTTTGTCCCTTTGCTTCAAATAACAGAGACCAGACTAACTCAATAACAGGCCTGTGGGTCAAATCTGGGCCCTTTAACATCCTCAATCAAATATATAATTTTTCTATTTGTCCTGAAGGCAATTTACATGGCAGGACTGTTTCATCGAAGAACATATGAAAGAGAGGACATATGTACAAAGACTCAAGATATACACTCTGATCTTCAGTCATGCACAAAAGATCTGGGTCCTCTTGATTTCTTTAAAAAAATGCATAGAATTTTTTAAAATAGAAAATTTATTATGAATGTCAGCATGAACCGAGTTACAGAAACAACACTCCAAAACTCACAGTACAGTGAACACTCCCTTTCTCCTGCTGTAACTGATGGAAATAAGTCTGTTGATAGTACAGAAGTTCTATACAGTTACAGATAAAGAATAAAATAAATAAATAAATGCTGGGACAAGAATAAAAAAGTCTATCCCGAGAATTAATTACGACTCTATGGCATATTAGACACAAAAAACAACTCTAATTTCCAAGAAAACAAATTTAACATCTGTTAATTGACTATTTTTATGGCAGACCATAGATGACACTGATAATAATAATAATAAAAAATGAGATAAAAGCATCAGGAATTTTTTTGGAGGATTTAGTCATAATCGTACAATCACATTATGTCACAGTTTTTAATTTTTAATCTTTAAATTGTGATTTCTTCATTTGCGTCATGATTATGACTTTAAATGATTTTGACTTTTTCAGTGCATTATTATGCCATGTATCGCTGCATTTGAACTTCTTTTTAAATAGTTCTGAATTTCTATCAGACCATTTGATGTTAATTTTATAATTTCTATCGGTTTTGTGTAATGGCAAATTTGTATATCTTCCCACAAATTCTACCTTTGTTAATCAATCATTCTTTATTTGTATAGCGCCAATTCATAAGTGTTATCTTAAGACACTTTACAATAGAGCGTAAAGCTTTTCATTTTATGGATACACATATATGCATAGCTACATAAATACATATAATTATACTATGCTACTATATATACAAAAGTACTTTGTGAGTTTTTATTATTCGAATAGAAAACTTCAGGCTTGCATTTCCAGAAACAATCAAAGGAGCAAAGACGGGCTGAGATAGTCTGAAGGTTTAGGAAGATGTCCACACATTTAAAGCATAGTAAAACAAGGATATGTGTGTTTATGTGTGTGTATGTGTCGACCTACAGACACAGTCCAGGCGCTGACTCTGAATTATTAGATGCAAACAGCTGATATCTTTGTTGGAACTGTGCGTTAACCAAGGTCAGATATGTGAGCTGCTCAGCTAATCTATGAGTATGTTATTCATCTCGTCTATGTGTCACTCTGCTTGTGTAAGGAAGACGTCATAAAATAACAAACCGTTCAAATGCTGATGAAGTGAAGTGAAGGTCTTCAGGCCATGTGAGGTGGGAGCCCACGTTTGTGTAGTGAGACAGAAATGTAGTGTCACTGAAATGTAAGCATGTACCAGAGTAAACTGACCACAACATATGAGACAGTCATACATTTTTATTTAATATGTGTATATTTTTTGTCATAAAAATCAGATTTTCATCCTAATTCTACAGCTTTGAACAAATGAGGGATTTTATGTCATTTTTTTTACCTTTCAAGACGAAGTGATGTTTTTATATCTACTTACAACATTTATCTCATCATAACTGTAAATATTCATTTGAAATTTAAATCTTAAAATTGCAACCTTTTTTTAGCACATTTAAATGACTTTTATTATTTTTTGCTAATAATTCTGACTTTTATTACTTAATTGAAATGAATTTTTGCTTTATTTCATTTGATCTCATGTAAATGACCATCTGACAGTATAATTATTTGTCTAATAACTATGACCTTTAATCTCATTTTCCCTTTTAATGTATTATTTTGACCTGTTTGATATTTGATGTTTAAAAACAAGTTTTTTTACACATTATTAAAACATTTTAACATTTATTTTTTGACTTACAATACTTTTTCTTTCATAAATGGGGACTTAAAGTCTTAAGATTTGCACTTTAAAATTTCAGAAGGACAATTTTTAATCTCATCATTTTGCCTTTTATTATTTTTTCTACTTTTTATCCCACAATAATGTTTTTTTATCTCATTACTATTGTTATTGATCTAGTGATAATATCAAAATATCTCATATTTCTAAATCTCATTACTGTTACTGTTTACTTAAAGCAGCACTACGGAAGATCCCCGCTTGACCGGAGCGAGAACTCAACTACCCATGAGCTCTAGAGCGCGCATACTGTCGTAAGGATACAGATCTGCCGGTCGCGTGCATTTATTTTGTATGCAAATCACAGAAGCCAGGACTTCACTAAAAGTATTTTGTCTTCGGCGGCTGTTTGCAGGATGGATAGCGACGAGGTGATGTATTTATTTTTGACTAAATGATGATGTTAAAAATCGCTAAGTTCAACTTGGTTTTATTACCGTGAAGTCGCCCTGTCCTGTTGAAGCGATAAAGTGAATAAAAGTAAAGACAACGACGAGCTGGCGATATCACATACTTGAAATAGGTTTGAACAAAACTACATACTGGTACGTTCTGGATTTGTTGTGCTGTACTTTTTTCCTGTCAAGTTTTTTGAGGAACTTCGTCATAAATTAGTCGCCCAACATACCTGATAGTAGTCAGACATCCCTCCCCGTCTTTTATTTCACGCCAGCGAGTGAACGCCGAACCGATGATTATTCCTGTCCGAGCATTCAGCTTGTTTTTCTCTCGCTTTCTTTGTTTTGTATCCTCCGACAAAACTTTTCTCTTCCTTATGTTGTTGCCTCCACCATGGTTAAAGCTCCGCGATTGGCTTTCGCTGAGACTTCCGTGTTTTAAACGAATCGGGAATCAGGGGAAGTGACGTATGCCGTAAAGCAGTCCAAACTTGTAGTTTTTTAGTGTGGCAGGGTTCCTACCATCCACCTCGAAGTTACATAGCGCCAGTGAAAGGGATACAGACCACGACAGAGGTTTCATTGAACTCATTGTAAAGTGGTCACAATGAATATCACAATGAATCACAATGAATATCACAATGAATATCGAAGGATTATATTATGTTTGAAAAACTACATAGTGTTGGTTTAAATTCTCACAAATTCAGCTGTAATTTACTTTTTATCATATTATTTTTTACCTCAATATAAAAAAAGATTTTGTGTCATATTTATGACCATCTCATTTACTCATTTTTTATTTTATTATTATGACTCCATCATCAGGGCATCATGGTGGTGCAGCAGGTTAAGTGGACATGTCTGGTTGAACTCCCTGAGCCTTTCTGTGTGGGGTTTGAATCTTCTCCGTGTGCGTGACTTTTTGTTTTTCTCTGAACTCCAGTTTCCTCCCAAGACCAACATCATTCCTCTTGGGTTAACTGCTGATTCTAAGTTGCTTTAAGGAGTCTGTGAGTGTTTGAATGATCTGTCTTTCTATGTCAGCCCTGTGATTGACTGGCAACCAGTCCAGGGTACACTGCCTTTTGTCCAATGTCAACTGAGATAGACTCCAGCCTGTCGCAGCCCTGAAACAATAAATAAATGAATGGATGGGCCAGTGAATCAAACTTTTCTTTGTTTTTATCTCATTATTTTGACCTGATTGAACTTCTAACCTCTGCTAAGGAGGTTATGTTTTCTTGCTGTTTTTAGTTAGTTCATGGTCATGAGGATAACTCATAAAGCTGTGAATGGAGTTTGATTAAAATTTTAGGATAAGTCAGAAATGGTTAGATCCAGATTCATTTCTAAATGGATTTGTCAGCATTGCAAAAAGGCCGACATCTTATCACTGTTTTGCTTGTAACTAATTTCAAGGAGTGTTGGTCATGGCACAGGGGAGAAATGACCAGATTTTGGGGCAATGATTAGAATCTAGATGCACGTCCAATTTTTTTTTAAAAACGTTGGAATGCTTTGGCAAAGGTTGTGCTCCTGATGTACTTCTAGTCAATCTAGTGACTTTTGTCTTGAGCTTTTGACTCATTTTCTCATAATTATGATTTTTTTAACTCAAAACTATTCACTCCTACCCAAAAAAAAATTATGGATTATAGTGCATAATCTGAATTTGATACCATATTTATTACTTTTTGACCTTAGAATTAAAATTTTATCTCGTAATTATGCCCCTCCAATCAAACTTTTATCTAATATAATTAAAGCCTCTTAGCGTCTCCAAATCTGACTTGTATTTCTTAACATAATTCTCATTTAAATATCTGACTCTTTTTTTTTTTTTTACACTATTTGATGCTCCATCTTAAAATAATGAATTATCACTCTCTCCTCTTGGTTTGCTCTTATTTTCTACAGTGTTGGCTTTTCTGGTGATTATTAGGACTTGAGTCTACATTTTCCTCATCGCCATTTAGCCCCCTTATTTCTTTTCTTGGTTTATTGGCAGGAAATGGGCTCCCAGTCCAGCCTGTCACAAATCAAACCTGTCCCTCTGAGGCTCCCTCCTCCTCTCCCAGATCACTGGGTGTCGCTGTTTTACGCGCAGCAGTCCAACCCAAATCCCGTCTTAGCTGGAAGTTTTTCCCTCTTTCCACGTCAAGTAATCTGACACCCACAAAAAGGCTCCGCGGCAGAAGGATGGACTCTTAAGTCAGGCTGGAGGGGAAAGAGCAGTCATCCAACGAGCGCAGAAGAAGTGAGAGGCCGAGCAGAAGCGAAAAAACAACCCCGTGTCTGCGGCGGCTTGAGGAGCAGAGCTGGGCTGCCTGCGCGTCCCGATCACCCCCACCACCCTCCTCCTTTAAAGAATAACCGGCCCCGACGGAGTCAAATGATCTCAAAGCGACAAGTTTCACTTTCCACAGGCGGATGGGTGACTTTCCACGGCGCTTTGTGAGGAGGAGATGATGAAGAATTTACACAGCAGTCCCCTTCACAGCAACAACCAGACTCCCAACCACATCAGAGAGAGAAACAACAGAAAGTACAGCAGCTTACTCTCTGCCGTGCCGTTGCGATTTTCCCTGCGTGGTTATGGTTTCTGCATGGCTACGCTCTTCTTCTTCTGTTTCGGCTCGCTTTTTTACCAGCTGAACGGAGGACCCCCCAAAATTCTGCTGGACATCCGACAGTATCTCGGTAAGAAGTTTACTTTTGTCTCTTACTTTCTCTCTGCTGGCTGAGGCGCATCACCTTCAAAGGGATTTTTTTTGGATGAAAAGTTGCAGTGCGTATCCAGACGCCCTGAGGAGAGAACTGGTGCACCGCTGAATGAGAGGTGCCTCTTTTAGGAAGTCAACGTGGCTGATTTGAAGCTGTCTGAGCACCAATTTAGTCCAAAAGTGTTCTCATTTGAACACACACACCAGCCCCTAATACTTTTATTTTTTAATTTTGGTACCTATAAAGCTTACATTTCATCCAACACCCGGGGGGAGTGCTCCCCTTTGCACCACTTCAATATCAGTTGTGACTTGTCAGCGCGTGGTTGGCTCTATTATGGTAACATGAACGTAGCAACTGTTGAGATTGATACTGCGTGTGTGTGTGTGTGTGTGTGAGGGAGTGTGTGAATGCCGACTGTCTGACACCTCGTCTTGTGCAGCCAGCTGGTGCGCTCCGGCCACACTGCGCTCATTACGCACGGCTGGCACGGGCCAAACAAGGAGCAATAGTGTTCCAAAAACGCAAATTTATGCTGGTGTTTTTTAAGCAGCCAAGGATCTTACCCTGTTTTGAGCTCGAGCTTGACATTTTTATAATTGCTGCATTGATAGGCATGTGGTGTTGTTGTTTCAAGGGCAATCGATGCCAAGTGGATCTTCATCAATGAGCCAACTTTTCAATTTCACATATTAAATCCTGAAGGGGCATGTTTTCATTTGGGTATGATTTGCAGCGCCAGTATAACTGTCATAATCACTGTCTTTAGTGGTTAGAGATGAAAGTGGATTCAGGTGTTTGTTAGTGTAGTCAGGGATGTACAATGTTGACCAAAAATCAGTCTGTTTTGAACTGAATGGCAGTACATGCTAAGTATCTTAATTGTATTTCAAAGAGGTATAAAACACTCACAAGAATAATACACTCTCATTCTGGTTAAAACTAAAGCATATTGAAACTTGTTTTTCACTGCAGCAACAATAACAGCAGTCCAAGACACCATATTTTTAAGAGGTCATTTGTTGCCTCAAAGCTGTCTTATGTATTTATTTTTTGTGCTACTAGCTCAAAATTATTATTGCCAGTCACCATCTTATTACGGAAGCCAAATTAGAGATCCTTAGACACCGGTGCCCCCTCCTTGCTCTTCAGACAATCTGGCAAGGGACACCCACTTTTTTGGCCAATCAGGGCTCATTTCAGGGCCAGTGCTCTAATTGAATCTACTTCTTAAGTGTATGTGCTTGTTATATAAACATGAGCTTTAGTTGCTGTTTAGATTGTTTAGATAATGTTAATTTTTATGAAGAAACATGCAGTTTGTGTTTTTGTTTGTGGCTGCAGATTCATCAAATTGACATAATGCTCATGGCAGTTTAAGACACACACACACAGTTGATTGGTTGTGCAGAAGGTCAGGAGCATTGCTGAGAACACAACCCGTGGAAAGGACGGGGGAGGAAAGTTTCTTCCACTGCAGCCTCATCCAAGTTACATATCCCAGGATTAAACTAGATGTGCATATTCATTTTTCATCCAAGAGTATGTTCACAATCATTAATGTTAAAAAAAAAGTCCAGATTTCATCTGCATAGTTCCACTGTTAGAGCTGTACTCTGTGTATCTGAGACACGCTGTCAGAGCTTCTGCCTCTTCCCATATTGGCCCAGCCTGCTCTAATTGGTTTACAGCCCTACTCTGTGGTGACTGGTCAACACAACACTACAATATATCAACAAATGTGCATTCATTGTAATGTTTAAGATCTGCAGTGGGCTTGCTACATCAGGCCAATGGGCTTAAACTGCTATCAAAACGATGGTAGAATGAGATGGAGACGTTTTAGGCAGCTGCTGGTACCAAATGGAGTCGGAGAGATATTACTCGTTATGCCACTGACATTTTGTCTTCTTCATTCTGTCAGTCTGTATTCACTCACTGGGGGGTGGGAACAGGGAAATGGTTCTGATTGAGTTGGTCTTACTGTTTGTTTTATAATCAGCTACTTTATGTAGTCAATATCTATTGCTTTTGTATTTAGCAGTTCTTTTAAACAGGGCTTTCCGTTGTGCGCCACACAAAAAATGATGCCACTCTTGTGAGAGGCAGTCAAAACAAATGTCAATGATGAAGTTGTAGAAGATATCGCAGTCAACAACAGACATTAACAGCCTCAAGAGTGGCTTGATTTCGAGCGGATTGATATCAACAGTGCAACATGTGGTTTTTGTGGACACACCAGCAACATGCTGAAGCATTTGTTGATTTTGCACTGCATTAAATTTCAGAAGTGCCATGTGTCTGATGTTGTTGACACAAAACCTATGGGTCATGAAATTACTCCCATTACACCAGAACCAGCCAAAACTGTTAATACAAGGCAGGATGGACTCATGCTTTCTTGTAGTAGATTTCATTTACTGCAGTCCAGAACAGAGCTCTAACAGCTCTTAAATAATATAAGCAGCATGGGTGTTCCTCATGATAAACAAGGGATATGTAGCTGCTACTGTTGTTAGTTTTTAGAGATTTTATAAAATGCCATAGAGAAGAAACACAATGCAGCTTTAGCACTTTAAAAATTGTATACATTTTTATGTCCAGCTTAAACTTTTAACTGCTTTGGCTCTTATTGGGTCACCAGCACCATAACTCACTGTATGTAGCTGGGGTATTTAGCTTCACTTTTGTACAACGGGAGATGAAGTCGTGTTGTCCATACCAATACTTAGTCAGATTTTGGTGAATCGGTGTGACTTGTAGCCTCAGTTTCCTGTTCTTGGCTGACAGGATCTGCGCCTACTGTGGAAAACTGTTGTTGTAGCTCATAGCTTTAAGATGTGATGTGTTTTGCATCCAGGCTTCAAAGAGGCCTTTATGACCAGAGAACTGCCTTCTACTGGATATTTTCACTTTTCTGGAACATTCTCTGTAAACCCAAGAAATTTTTATGCATTAATATTCCAGCAGTTTCTAACATAGGCAGCCCGAAATGTCTGGCACCAACAGCTTTACCACATTCGGCCAGTTTAATCATCACCTTTTTTCTCCATCCTGACACCCAGCTTGAACTCCAGCATCTCTGCATGTCTAAATGCATCAATTTGCTTCAATGTTATGCGTGATGAGCTTTTAGAGTTGAAAGGCAATTAATCAGGTTTATCTTACAAAGTGGCCATTGAGTGTATAATCAGCATTATTTTAGCCAGTAGATCTAATGTGAAAATGTGTCCATAAATCTAAAAATCTCACCACATCCACATGTCTTTGAGATCTTCCTCCGTTAAGGACACATCAAAGGTTGAAAGAAGGAAGTTGTTGGTTGTTGGTTCACATGTGCTGCTGATATTTCCCCACAAAGGGGATTTCTTATCAACATGTCACTGCTACAAGTTGTGCTGCAGCTTGTGTGTGTAATATGTGCGTGCGTGTTGAGAGGAAGTTGTGTTCCTACCTATTTCTTCGCAGAGGGCTTGAGGCCTTTATAACGTGATAAACATCTGGAACAGACAGAGAGTCACTCACCAAGTCGGCCACTAATCCCGCGGGTCAGATTGCTTTCCTGTAGACACACTTGCACCAAAATCCTGCAGATTTACACATGAACACGCACTTCAGCACGCTTAAGCTGCACCACTCTGTCATCAAATCCTGATTTGATTCAATCCTGTGTTTGTACATATAAGGTCATCATGTGCATGTGCTCTTGTGTAGAAGAGAATATTCCTCAAAATGTATGCCACATGTCATAGCTTCATAATCCTTATATGAAGACTGTGAATTCTTTCAAACGCTGAGGCATTTCCTCTGATGAAACTTTGCAGCATAATTTGATTTATAAATTGCAGCACTCAGTCTGTGCAAGTTCCTTCGTCTTCAGAGTCTGTGCACAAAGGGAATACACACTCATTCAACTGTAAAGTTCTCAGTAAGGAGCACTCAGCCTGTGAGAGACCATCTTTAAGCTGAACACAAACACAAACTCTAAGTTGGTGCCAAATCTGGGACATTGTGAGATACAGGAAGAGGTTGAAGTGTGGTATTAGCTCAGATACACATGGAAAGCCCCAGAATGAAGACTACTGTGTTAAGCTTCTGTGCAGATTTTGAACAGACTGTAGAGGTGGATCGGGGTGCTCAGTGTGTGAAAACTAGAGGGTTTTTTTATATGTGAGTGATTGTGGTTGTGAACATGCTTTTGCAGTCATCAGAATTAAATGTATGAACCCTGAGCTAGTGCAAAATATGGGCTCTTTTAGAAATATGGTCTAGCAAGATTCAAAGCACCAAACTACACCACCCACAGTCCCAGGGTCTCACAGCGATGATGCGCTTGTTTAAGCCTGTGGATAACTGCATGCTTAAATTGTCTGCTGCTTCCTCTGATTTTAACTGTTGTTTTTGTTAAATGGAGAAATTATGGTATAAAGACCTGAGAAAGACACACGTTTTACCATCTTTTAGAGTCAAACTTCATTCATTTGCTATTTTTTCAGCAAGCAAACTACATTACCCACAATCCAATAGTGTGACAGCAACATCTGTAATCGGTTAAACCCCCTGTTTGCTGAAAGTGTTAGAAATAAGCTGCATCTACTGTCCTGGAAATATTGGTTGTTCCCTTTTAACATCTTGAATGAAAAAGAATGCACCAGCCTTCACCTGCTTTACAGGTCACCAAATCGTAAAGGAAATGTTAAGTCGAACCTCTGTGGAGTGAATTACTGTGCATCAGTCTGTCGAAAAACACCAGATTTAATGTGGTGGACGCAAAAGTTGAGATTTGTGCCTCGTTTGTGATCAACTGGACCACAAAATTCCCATTAGAATCAATCAATCAGTCAAAGTTTATTTATATAGCAGAGTTCAAGCAAATTACAGTATATTGTTGCTCAAAGTGCTTTACATCAAGACAAAAAGGATGTTTTTTAAATATGAAAAAAGGTATTTGGGTTTAGATAAGATACAACCAAGAAGTGAATCAGCAATCTTCTCTTTCTCAGCAAAACCATTAATTTGGAAAAATATAAAACATGTTTCGGCTCTGCTGGGCTACTACTAAGTATAATGATCTTTCTCTTATTGTTGGTTTTCAAATTCTCCAAATATAATGAAATATTTGTTTTTGCTTAACTGAGAAGGAAAGAAAATGGGATTAGGGCAGGAAAATTAGCCAGATTGTCACTCATTTGCTTTTCAATCTGTTATGGCAAAAGGTCTGATACGCCAAATATTCTGAGTTTATCATCTTCAGGCACCAAGACACTTAAAAATCTATTTCACTTTGTGTGGTCAGCTCCATCTGTGTTCATCTCATCCTGACCAGGGACTGATCCAGTGGTAGCCAAGGCTGGCCAGGTCCATTTAAAAGTCAAATTGGCCATCACAGAAATCCTGTCAATCAATGATTGGCTTTTGCCCAGTCAAGCCATTAATGGATGACTGTGACAACAGCTGTTTTTTGTCTTAAACTATTTTCAATTACTCTGCATACATTACTATGTAATGGATTGGTCTTCCTGACTTAATTCCCCAAAATACACATATATGAATATCAGTGGGGCCTTGTTGTCACTGTAGTTTTTATGCTTCTCTTGGTAAAAAAAAAAAAAAAAAGTTTAGACAGCCCTGATATAGGGCGACTGAAACAGTCTTTTTTTCCCTGGAGAAATGGAATTGTTGGGTTAGAGCAGTGTGAGGAAACTTCTCTTTTAAAAGATTTACAAAAGCTGATATCATCATATGGCAATTTCAGGGGGTGAAAAATTAAGCAGATTAAAAGGTGCCAAAAACTGCAATTTGTCGAGTTTCTACTTGAGATTGTTTGCAGGAAACTCAAATCTAACATGATTATGGGGAAGGGATGATTTACAGCCCAAATAAAAATGAATTCCTGGTTTAAAAACAGCTTCGGTCTTTTTATATAATGTATCTTAAAGCTCTAACTGTACTTAATGTTAACATTTTTACAGTGCCTATTAATTCTTTTAAATATTTCTTGTTTTTGCATAGTATGGGGAATGACTGACATAGCTAGAATCCTGTGGAAATGCCTCTATTGGTCAGACAACCTCAGGTCCTGCCTTATCTGTCTGTAGGTTGATCCAAAGTTAGGCTAAGAAGGTGTTTCCAAATATCAACGTTTTAAGCATAATAGCCTTCCTTGATAACAAAATGGCTGACATCACTTGTCGATTTCTCTTTACAATCAATGTTGGGAGGTTGGTGCTTCTGTTCTGTTGCTTTAGTAGCAAAATAGTTGTTGAGATTTGATTTTTAATTAGTTTTTTAAAATCTGGAATTATAAGAGGCCTGTCTATCATACTATCAATTGATCATTCTGAAAAAGAAACATTCCCACCCTTTTTTTTTTTTTTGTAGCTCATAAAGTCTCAGCAGGATCAATTCCAGTCTGCTTCATTACCAGAAAAGGAGCTTTAAAAAGTACAACATACAGAAACAGATGTTTTCTTTATGGCACTGATGTCCGTCAGCAGTCAAACATATGTGCATCATAAAGGTGAGGACCGGTCAGGGTCCACCGGTGTGATCTAATTTGCAAAGAGACCCCGATTAGTCTGCGCCTTGTCAAGCACTGACTTCTCCATACCCCGTTGACATCAAAAAGGGGGTTTCCTTATGTAACAGTGACACAGGCAGGCTGCAGATCCTCTCCTGGGGGGTCTGGATGAGTAATCTTCTCCGCTTGTTATGATGCTGGTGCAAGGAGAATCAGTCCGATGATGGAGTCAGACTGCTGTGAGCTGAAATGGATTCATTCAATGTTTGTAGGACATTTTGGGAACTTTAAAGAGAAGTAAAGAGGAAAAAACATTTAGTGGCAAATATAGGAAGGCTTGATGATGGAGGGAGAATAGACCAACTGTAGATAATCCAACTGCACCCTGCCTGAGACGTGTGGTACCACTTCTGGTTAGGATTATAAGATTTTCTTTTTAAGATATATTGATATGTTTTCAAACAGGGTATATACAATGTTATTCATGTGCTCACAGGGATAAACAGCAAGATTCCCCTACCTTTGTGGTAATGGCACGTACATGTCCAATACCTACTGTACTGCATCATTTTGCTGTTCCACTTCAGTGCCATTCACTTAATGTGAGGGCTAAGATGCTTTACCTTCTCTGCCTTATTTTCTTTGTTAATATTGAATCTTTTAAATGCTAACTTCAGAAACTGTTTAGGCATCTACGTCATTTTAAAGTTTCAGATTAAAATGAGCAAAAAAACTAAAAAAACTATTTTCTTTGTTCTTTTTGATTAAAGAAACAAGCCAGGGCTAATGTTTTGTAAAAAAAAAAAAAAAAAAAAAAAAAAAGTCTGTCACATAATCCATTCACAGCCTGTTTTCTGGAGGTGTACTTGGCTTGTTGTCTTCTGAGTGGTAAGGTTGTCAGTTTTCCTCAAAATCAAACTTTAATGGTTTCGATCGTATAACCAAAGATATTCAGCTATTTTGTCCCCCATTAGTCCTAAGGGACAGAGACTCTCTTATCTGCCCCTTCGATAAAGACCCTGCTGCAAAAAACACACTCATACAGGGTTAAACTCTTGACAAAACGCTGCTGCACTCAGCTGTATAACTTGAATGAAAGTCAACGGTTGAGCCCGTAAATTTGAACCAAAAATACTACACACAGCGATCCTCTGATGATTCGGTGTTGTTAATGTCCTCTTGGAGTAGCTTCTCTTTGCTTACTGAAGTCAGGAGAGCAGTTTACATGGCTGAATGTCAAGTTTGAAAACTAAGAGGGCCCTCTGTTGGATGAAACTGTCCCACCGCACCAGGCGCCCTGATGTGCTGCTACACTCCATATTTTACATTTGAATATGTTTTTACTCTTCAGTTACAGACATTTTCTCCATGCTTGAACACTTGTTCAAATATTGATTATAAGGTGATAGCCCTAGACTATGGACAGTTGGGTTGCCCTCGTTGGTCTGTTGTTCACTGCTCCAGGTGCCGTAACATGCAGCAGAGCAGTGTGTTGTAAAACTGAATGCTTATTTTTACAGGGGTATGGATTTTTACCCCTATGCTTCATCAGATATTGAGATATTTAGTATCATGTCACAGCCATAGCAGAAATGTGTGTAATGATCACAAGACACTCAAAGTGTCAAGTCAATATATGTATACATATATTCATGTATTCATTTCTTTCAGTGAGAAATAAGATTTAATCTGACACACCAGATGCTTCACATGTCTATGGTTATACTCCACAAGTCTATCTGGGCAACATCCCATATTATGTTTTAATATACAAGAAAATGGAAAGGTCATTGAGCAAATGCTATTTTCTGTCACTTTCATTTTAAGCCATTTAGAGGCTTGCTGTCGCTTGTTACTTTCAACACTACTAAACCGCACCCAAAGCTAATGCCTCTTTGTCTTCAAAAGGATGATGATTAGAAAGGAGCAGTCATTTCAATTTGAGGCTTTGTAAAGATGTATCTACATGATGACAGACATGTAATCTGGCTAATGAATTAAATCATAAGTAAAAATCTAATGATACCCATGTAACCAGAGCTGTGAAAGCAAAAGTCGAAGGTACCTGGTATTGGACAATTTTCAACATTTGATAAACTTCTGCACAAACATGTTAGAAACTACTGAAAATGTTAAAATGGACTATGGTGGGACAAGGATGTTCTCCCTGGCAAATGTTGTCTACAATCATATGGAATATAGTAGACTAAAGTTTATGTCGTATTTATTCTTTTCAGTAGCCCCCCCCTCCCCCACAAAAAAAAAGACACACAAGAAATTGAGATTTTATGATTTTTGAAACCCATGATATGCAGTAACCTTGCAATGCCGCTGGATCTGTTTGATTCAATGTCTGTAATCACAAAAATCAGTCTTCAGTGAGCAGCTCAAAGCAGCCCAATCAGCATCCTCGAGAGCAGAAAGAAAGCGGAGCTTCAAGCGCTGTACATTGTTATAGTGCTTTTTTCCATCCCTACTTTAATTTCCTTGAAATATAGAAACATTAAAATGTAACTTTTCCACTTTAAAGTAGTGTTTTAAAAGCCGAAGAATCCAGTAATTTTCAGCAGGAAGAATGTCCCACCTGTCAGTGCTGTATTGGTATGAATGCAGGGGTCTCTCATGAGAAAAACTTGGACTTCATAGCACAAGTTTACACACCAGCATTCATGTAGAAAGAAGCCAGTTAACCTGTCCCAATACTACGGCTAGACTGAAGAGAACAGTGAGGTGAAAAAGGGTGATACCAAACAAAACACTGGACTGAAACAAAAGATGAAAGCTTGCTCTCTCTGTTGAAAATCATTTTTCTGTTTGATCAACAGTGAAACTACTTCCTCAGGTTTAAAAGTTACATACTGTGGCTTTAGAGGAAAAACCTGTGTCAAATGAGGAAACTTTCAAAGGCGCCTCTAAGCATAATTTAGTGGCAGAATTGTCTCTACCGGTTGTCTGGCAGGTCTAGCTAGAGGAAATTTACCGTAAGCACTGAAATAAAATGTTCCTGTTTCTCTTTTTATCACTTTTATCTTGATAAATTATTGAAACCCTCTGTTTCTTAAACTGTGTTCTACTTTTGTCCCAGTTTTTTACGTCAGTGAGCCGGTGAGTCAGCAGCCAAACTCTTGTAAAAAATTGAGCTTCCTCCCCCACAAATGGGAGTTAATAGAGATTAGATCCAGTCAATTCTCTATTATAAATGACCTATAAAGACAGGATCCAATGATTAGCTGATGTATTTACCTTCAGCTTCCTCGTGTTACTTTTGGCTGCACGGTGCAAAGATGAAGGTGAGGATTCCTGGTGGGGTAAGTGGCTCTGGGTGCGTGTGGGAAACAGAATAGTGGGTTGATTTTGTGCAAGTGTGTGAGCTGTGTGTGTGTTTCTCTCAGTCGGGCGCAGTGTGGCGAGAACAGAGGCTGTTTTGTTTGGGCCAGAGGGGAGGTCGCTGTGTGAAAGTGTCACTCACTGTAAAGCTGCAGTAAGTGAAACGTGCAGACCTTTAGACCTGTATCCACGGCCCGCTCGTCTCGGTGCGTTCCCCACCGCTGGCTCTCCTACACACCTTTGTAATCTTTGTTTCTCTCTTGCACACAAAAACACTGATCTTACCTCAAACAATCTGGCCTCTTTGCAGAGAAAGCTTTTATTTGAGTGCCAGTTTGGAGTAGCCAGATTGCTGCCACTGCTTCTAGGGTTCTGAAAAGTTGCTCATCCGATCAAATCTGCTCTCCCCGGGGCTTCAGGAGCGCACATGCCAAGTGTGAAGTCTATCTTTTGAATGAGTTACTTCTTAAGAGGAGTGTCATGCACAGTAGGAAAGTACATTTCAAAGTAAATTATTCAATCAAAATAAGAATCATAAATACTGTACTTTGTAATGAAAGTAGTTGGCAATAATTTGAGGTGATTTCAAAGATTCAAAGAGATGGATTGTGATGTACATCTGAGTTTGTTAGCTTGATGCTAACTCAAACAGTTTGCTTAAATGCATAAATAGTAGTCAAACAAACATTAGCTTTATTCCAGAGTTTAAAGGCAAAAGGAACACAGAGCTGAGGTACAGGTGTGAATTCTTTTCAAAGCTGAAGCTCAAACAAGCGTTAGTGTACAAAATAAAGTGCTTTTGGTTTAGCTTCCATGGTATATTAGCAACACAGCAAGTCTTAAAAGCTCTGCACACTGAAAGAAAGCTGTGAAGATGCACAGCTATAAATGCAACCCTAGAAACATTTGGGATATAAACACCTTTATCAGCAATGACATTTATTCATTCATTCTGTTATACTCAAGCCCATCAGCCATTGTTGGCTGATATTTGAAAAGGGAGAACAAGGGTGCTGGTTTGGTGGAGTGTGGAGCAAATATCCACATACTGTATATTTGGGTGGTAAATGGACTTCAGCTTATATAGCGCTTTTCTAGTCTTTGACTACTCAAAGCTGCTTTACACCGAAGGTCACACCCACCCATTCACACCCATTCGCTCTCACATTCACTCACTGATGGTTCAGAGTTTCTATGTTAGTTTATCCATCAGTATCTCTAACACATTCACACCCTTTCATGCCCATTTACACGCCACTGACGCAGCAGTGGGAGCAACTTGGGGTTAAGTGTCTTGCCCAAGGACACATCGCCATGTGTCGCCCGGAGCTGGGCTTGAACCTGCAACCTCCCGATCACTGACCAAGCGCACTATCCAACTGCACCACTGACGCCCCAGTAGGTTCAATTCCTACTTTAGGCCCATTTGTGATGTCTTCCCCTTCTCTCTCTCCCCCCATCTAAGTCCAACTGCTGCAGCTCCACTGTCAATAAATGCCCCTAAATGTTTTTAAAAGAGGGAAAATAAGTCAATTGAAGACAAAACTAGTGTTAGAAACATGGCAGCCCCTGAAAGGAGCTAAAGTATCTCCATTCCCCAATGTGTCTGGAAGCAGTATGAAGGATAGGTGATCTCATCATAAAAGACTGAATCATTTATATATTTAAGTCTATATTTTGCTTCAACCAAAAGATTCATATTCCTTTTTAAAATATGGATACCATTACATCTGTCTTGAAAAACATTTTGATAGTTTGCCTGAAATGGACCACGCTCTAGGTTCAGTAGTAAGAATAATGGCCTGATATCCAGATTTGCTTTGCTTTTGTGTTTGGTTGGCTTCAGATGTGTTCACAACCAAATTTAAAAGTAACTGGTAAGTTTTATTTTGGTGAAATCCAAAACATTCAGTTTGAGAAAAAACTCAAATATGGAGGAAAGTAGATCTAAAAGCAAATGTCCAAAGCATATACCAACATATATTTAAGGTAATTTGGTGAACTGAACAAATGAATATTTTAAGCTTCAGTTTAAAACAATGGATGCTATCCTTGATTTTTTTTGTGTTATTATTTCAATTTTACAACAGTTTTTCAGATTTTTGCAGTATCACCTGGCCATAATGCACAAATCTAAACTCTTCACGCCCATGTGTCCCCATAATTACAATGTCGAAGTAAAAAATACTGATTAGATGAACTCCTGTGGGTAAAGTTAGAAGGCAAAAACACAATAAGGCTGAGATACCTTTCTTATATTTAGATGTGTGAGTGATGTAGGAGCCTGTTTGTTTCTCCATGTGTAACTGCACATCAAACCTGACTGTGCTTCAGTGATTCCCCCAGCGTCTGACTTGACTGAGCTGAAAGGTGTCAGACTGAAAAATGATTAAATTCAGTTTTGAAGGACAGTAGAAAGCTTGTATGAGAACTGCGGGCCCCCCTGGTTGTTCCTGGATCATTTTGGAAACAATGGTTTAAATCTAAAGATGCACTGAACCATTGAATAACTCGTGATGTGTCATAATCTCTTGTAGTTTATTTTTTGTGACCCAAGCACTGCTTATAAGACACACGGAGACCTGTGGTCCTAGATAACCCTGTAACTGACAGGCAATTAAAACAGCAACAATATGAACAGTAAAACACATGAAACAAAGGATGTATTGGTTGAACATCTGCCAATATCTATCTTATAGATCTACGATGAACTGTTGTGTCCCATCAATTTAAAGCTGCGAGCTTGTATACCGGACTGCTGAGTCAGCCCAGGAGTTTATGATTGTGTAGAAGAAATTACCTGTCAAAAAACTCTGATTTGTTTTCATGGACACACCGTCCTGATATTGTGAGAGTCTACCACCTTGAGAGGAGATCCCCAAGTCTGTTGAAAGACACAGTGTTGTAACATCTGGTCATAAACATTTATATTACTCTATAAGCATGATCAATAACCAATAATAAAGATAGATCAGTATCAAAATCCTTAGCAGGCTGGGTTGCTGTTTAAACATTGGTGTTGTATTGTGTATCATCATTAGCCCTTAATTTCACAATCTGTGCATCTGAACATTAAAACCTTATAGACATGCAAATGAACATTAAACTGTTTTAAAGCACATAAAGGCTATTCTTTAAAAGCTGTCAAGGCTGCACACACTACAGAGAAATGTGTCGTGGAATCCTGTTTTTGTGATGTGTCTATATGAATGGTTTGATACAAATCATGACTGACTCCGGCCAAAGTTGGTCTTTAATTGGAATTTTTATATAATCAAGGATGTCATAACTGAAAGTTTTTTTTCTTTGGCAGTTACAGTTTAAGTGGGGGGAGCCGCTTGCTGATGAGACCACCATAACTATAAAGCGATGTGGGAAACACATTTAAGGCAGTTTCCCCCTTCCATCACAGCCTGTGGCATAAAGTGTACAAGGAAGCAGGAATAAGTTTTGAATCAAATGTTGTCTCTGAGGAGGGATAGGTAATGCATTATGTGATTGCAAGCAGTCAATTTGATATTAAACTGGGTGATTAGAAAAATGTTGAAATACCAGTATATTGCAATGTTGTTTTATTACTTTATCCAAAGAGGTTACATTTTTGCCAGCACAAGTGTGATTGTCTTGAGCAAGAAAAGTTCTGAACCAATTTTGACAAAGTTTTCTGGGAATATTGGTCTTGGCACAAGGAAGAAGGAATTGGATTGGATGGTGATCAGAATCTGGATGTGGATCTAGGAATATTGGAAAGATATGTTGACATTGCAAGATAATCGCATTTTCTTCAATAACTCAAAAAGGTCTCTATGGATTGAAGACATTTTCTGGAAATGTTGCTCATGTCACAAGAAAGAAGTTTTGGGTCGTGATTAGAATTTGGATCCAGGAATGTATCTGTTGACACTGCGAGATTTGTGCCCGCCTATTATATGATCTGATTGGCTCTTAATGAATGTAACTGACTAAACAATCGTCCAATCACAAGCTGGGTATGCTTTAGAATGGCTCTGCCCATTCCCAAACACTATCTATGGGCTGTTGCCCCGATGGACAAGTGAAATACTGTATATTGAATAGTTCATCTGTTGTGTCTGATTAAAGGATAAGTTCAGTTTCTACAGCTTTCACATTGTTTTATAGAATGAGGAAGAACAATATACTCCCCCAGAAGGCTTTCCTGATCCAAACAGTGCTTCGGGAGATATTTAGATCCAAAATTGAGCGGCGGACATCTGTATAATGGTAGCACAAGGGGAATGTTAGCGCCGCTCCTAAAACTGCATTAATCGTCCAAAAACCCATTAGTTTCACCAATATTCCATCATGGTCCGCTCACGCTACTCCTCCATTACAGTCTGTGTCGCTCCAGACATGTCTTTGTGACTCTGCTGACCTCTGAACTGAAGAAGAAGAAGGTTTACCTACACGCATACGCAGTACTCTCTGGAGAGCTGCCTCCGCGTCCTCCTTTCGATGAGCTCCTCATCTGTATACTCTGGCTCGAAAGTGTAGGGACACCCATCATATTCAAAGTTCTCCTCTACAACATTTTCATCCGATAGATATTCATCTATTTTGCACAAAACTGGAAGAAGAAAGCTGTTGTGTAGCCGGCGGTCTTCCCCTGAAACAATGAGCAAGCGCTCTTCTTCTTCTTCAGTTCAGAGGTCAGCACAGTCACAAAGACATGTCTGGAGCGACACAGACTGTAATGGAGGAGTAGCCCGAGCTGACCATGATGAAATATTGGTGAAACCTGACCGTGTGCTACCATTATACGGATGTCTGCCACTCGATTTTGGATCTAAATATCTCCCGAAGCACTGTTTGGATCAGGAAAGCCTTCTGGGTGAGAATATTGTTCTACTTCATTCTATAAACAATGTGAAAGCTGTCGAAACCAAACTTATCCTTTAACTTTATGGTCAGCATGAAAAAATTTAAATCTCGAAAGGGGAATAAGAGAAAGTATCTGAGAATTACTGCTATAGAGCAACATTGAAATATGAGATATAAGAGACTGCAGCAAGACTTTGCCTCACTGGGCTGTAAACCTGGAGGCCTACATTTTTTATTTCCTTGCTCAGGGTTTTGGCATTATCTGAGTGAATGTGAAGATTTTTTATTTCAAAACATGCAGAAAGGTTCTGAATTGTTTTCTGTTTTTTTCCTCATCCTCCAGTGTTAAGTCTTTAAAAACATACATATATGTAATGGCCCAGTAAGGATTGTTTAGTACATAGGTCTTGCTTTGTGTTTGTATGTTGTTGAATCCCTCACCCCCTTTCCCCAGACTCCACTGAACCACTCGCTGCGTCTGCCAGTCTCTCACTAACATCAGACTGCTTCTCAAAAGAACTCTGTAACCTTCATACGCTCACACATAAATCTAAGCTGCCTGAAAGTGTCCGGGGAGTGGTGGAGGTGCAGACTGTAGAGAAGTGGAAGGGATTAGACAGGTATGTGTGGACACAGAGGAAGCTTCGGACTCTGTCCAATTTCTGTCTTATTTACCACTGAAACTGGACTGAAAGTGTCAAAAGTACAAGGAAAGTTTCATTGTAGAAGAAGTGCTTCACATAAACTCTGAAGTACATAAGAATAAGGAAGGGAAATGATAAAAGGAGGGTTTCCTGCTGTGAGGAGGCCAAGCGAGTACGTGCAAACCCCTCGCTCGATGTGGTCGATTTCAACACTGAGCTTCACTCGTGCAGCGACTAACCTCTGACAGCTGAACTTAAACAGACAGAAAAAAACAATGTTTTTCACTGTTAATTAAAAGAAGAAGCAAACAGATAACTTTGACCTTAGAGCTAGCAGCCAGACAGATTGATGTGGACTATATATGTGTATGTTGCTGTTATAAGTTTGTCACTCAAAACTAAACTTCCAATTCTAGTCAGATAGTAAGAGATTAGAAATGTTAATGTTTTTTGGGGGGCATTTTGTGCATTTATTGATAGGAGAGAGACAGACACTCTGCAAACTGGTTACAGGCGGGATTTGAACCTGGGGTGCCTGGTTGCTAACCACTCCGCCAAACCAGCACCCCAAGAGATTAGAGATTTGACAACTTTGGCAACCTGGTGGCAGTGCAGAGGAAAAATAAAGAAATTTTTTTTTTGATAGAGGCTGATGAGCAAATGCTGTCTTCAACTTTGGGATGCTTACAGCAAAATATTGGAAGCAGGGTCACACTGTTAAATTCAAACTTGACTGTTTCCGCTCTTTCTCGCTTGCACTTTTTGTATTTCTTCTTTCCTCCTGTCCTTAGAGCCTCAAAAAGTTGGGTTTGTTATGCCTGGAAGCTCCAGCAGACTCCCCAAGAAGTTCCCTGAAATCTATGCCAGCCATGTTGTACATTTCAAAATTTAAATTTTGAACATTTACAATAAGTAATTGTCAATTTTAACATATTTATAGTGTGGTCCTTGCTAATCAAAATCTGTTTTGAGGAGTAAACATTTGCATATGAAGCTAGATGACACTAGTGATTGGCTGCATGGTGGTGCAGCAGGTGCTCATTGGAGTAAGTGCTGATTTGACTCTGGAGTCAGTTGAAGCCTTTCTGTGCAGAGTTTGCATCAATCTGTTTTCTGTGAGGGCACACTAAAATCTTCACGGATAAATAAACACTCCCAGAGTAAGTATTAAAGCGAAATTGTTTTTTTTTTTCAAACTTTTTGGAGGCTTGATTCTTTAACTTTCATCAAGTGTAACTGTTGACACTTTAGGTGTTAAAATTGAGAACTTTGTGACACTACAGTAGGGATGAGTGATATAGCCTAAAAATAAAATCCCATTTTTTCCCCCCACAAAACTCGATTTATGATTTTAATCTATTTTTTTCTTCTTAAAACAAAAATACTCCAAATGACACCAGAAGTGACATGAATCCATTTCTGCCTTTATGTTGTTAAAATATTTACCTAAATAATCAGAATTTACATCTTAAAATTAAAGTGTGTGTCGACAAATGTTAAATCTGTGGATATTCTCAGTCATCCAGGTCATGACTCATCTCAAACAAGCGTAAATCGTGTCAACTGGACCAACCTCGTGTGGTTGATGTAGTTCTAATGCAGGCAGGTTTGCCATCATAAACACTGAAAGATGAGGGATTTTTGCAGCTTGTTATGTTTTTCTCTGGTCAATATTTAATCTAATTTAGAAATAAACAAATATGAGCCTGTAAAAGTCTTTGTGCAAAACCTGACAGTGCCACCATCATGAAAACTGTAAAATATCAGTGTTTATATTTTACAAACTTTGCAACTACTTACAATTTAACTGAATGAAAGAAATCTTGAGTTTTAATTTTTAAATCTTCTGCAAAAAATAATTTGAATTAATCGATTTAATTGGTATATTTCCCAGCCCTACTTTGCAGTGTGACTTTTGATAAACACTCCTTTGCATTGGTAGTAATGCACTCTCTCATAGTATATTTTTTAACTATTTAATAATAACTTCATATTACAATGCAAAGTGTAAAGATTGCCATATTTATAACAGTGTGATTATGGGGAGAATTGGTTGAACTAATTGGTTGAAATTTTCAGAGTTAAAGATCTTACAGTGACACCTATGAATCTAATTTATAAGTGACTTCAGGTTTTGTAGTTGATTCAGCAGATCATCCATTAAAATAATTTCGACTGAGGTACCTTTAGGGAAAAGTATGCCTTCCTTCATTTACTTATTTTGTATGAATGTGATGTAAATACAAGAAAGTTTAGCCTTGTATGTATATTAGACAAGGCATCAGGACAAAACTACAGCAACGAGGACACAAACTACACCCATGCAAAGGAGCTTTTGTCAAGCAAGCCAGACATGTAAGTGTGATATTTGGAGCGGACTCACCACTCCATTCACACTTGAACGCCCACTTCCTGTTTGAGGATATTAAAAAACAAAGTCTTTATATCATCTAGTCACTATTTTCTTCTTCGAAATGACACATTTACTGCCCCAAGTCTCAGACCATACTGACATTTACCAAAGTGTCAAATGAAACTAAAATAAGGCCAGTTGTCAGTCAGCTTTTTTTAAATGACAAACTGGGCTGCCAGCTGTGGACCAGCTGTGCTCATGTGGAAAAATACTCAAACTGTCCATTTATTTTTCTACTCCATTCAATTTGTGCTATTTGTTTTTCCAGTTTTTAAGCAGATGTGGCAAACCATAGCAAAAATATATATTTCTGTTAAATTAAAGGCTGCCCTGGGTAGTTTTAGTGTTTAGGGGCGCAGATAAACAAATATTTTTACATTCATCCGACACCTCCAGCTGACAAGGCTCATTAGGGCCAAAGCGGGATGACTTGGCCCCCATTCTCTAACTACAGTATGTTAGTCCTCATGGAAGTGTTGAGGAAAACTAAGCACAAGCCTTTAACAGATGCCAAAACGACTCCTACAGGCGTCACATCCAGCCTAAATGCCAAAACAATCAGACTCCTCGTAATTCCCTCGGGATTGGTAAAACAAGCAGCCCTCCCTGCTGTGCTGAGTCCAGCCATGCTCTGTTTGTTTACCTGCTTTCTAACGGCCGTGCCAGCTTGTTAATTGGGTTTAAGGGTCAATAAAGGGATGAGAGTCTTCATGCATGTGGGAACTAAGAACAGAATGGTGCTTTTCTTGTAATTTGTGCTTTCAAAGCAAAATAAAAGCATCAAGAGGGTACCACCTAGCGATTGTGCTTCTTAAAGATGTACAAGTAAAGTAAGTGTAAAAGCAAAGCTTCTGATCTGCGGCAGGGATGGGCAACTTCAGTTAAGAGAGCCACCTCATTGCCAGAGGTTTATAATACAGAGGGTCTTTAAAGGGACAAACATGTTTAGCTGTCATGAAAAGTAATGTTGACTGCATCTATATATAATTAGACCAAAATGAAGTTTTTTTTAATGAAGTTAGCACAGCAGTAAACTAAACTGGGCTACTTTTTGATTTAATGAACAGATCATTTAACAGTTATGAAATCTTTTTTTTTTAAATGTATTTTTGGGCCTTTTGTGCCTTTATTATTTTTTTTAAATGCATATTTTTGGGCATTTTGTGCCTTAATTGATAGGAGAGAGACAGTGGATAGGCTTGTGAAAGGGGGAGAGAGAGTAGGGGAAGACACTCTGCAAACTGGTCACAGGCGGGATTCGAACGTGGACCGGCAAAAGCATGTACATGGGGTGCTAACCACTACGCCAAACCAGCACCCCTTGTGCCTTTATTGATAGGAGAGAGACAGTGGATAGGCTTATGAAAGGGGATGAGAGAGTAGGGGAAGACACTCTGTAAACTGGTCGCTGGCAGGATTCGAACCTGGACTGGCAGAAGCAAGTACATGGGGTGCCTGGTTGCTAACCACTCAGCCAAACCAACACCCCTTGAAATCATTTTTAAATTCATTTTTGTTATTTTCTGAATTAATAAATGAAGTGATCAAAGAAACAACTTCAGCAAATTATAGCCACATTTCTTAGGGATGGGATTCAAAAAACAATTCCAGTTGAGAATCGTTAACAGCTCCATCAAAGAATCGATACCATGACTCCTTTTGCTAATCAATTCTCTTATCAATTCCTTCCACTGACAGGGTTCAGAAGCGTCAGAATTTTGGCTTAATTTTTTACAAAAGGCACCTACTACACGACCTTAAGTGAGTGGAAACACCAGCAGCTTGCAGAAGTAGTGTCTATGCTGTGACGTGTGTTTGACATTGTTGACACTGAAAATCTACAGACCAACGTTTGCCCAGACGAAAAATCTGCAGGCATCAATAAGAGAATCGTTAAAGAATTGGACTGATTAGCAGGATTGTTAATAGCATTGGTATCGATAAAATCTTATCAATTCCCATCCCCCTAATATTTCTTGACAAAATTGCCATTTTTGACTTGGTGTGGACAGGTGGACTGCAGTGAGACAGTAGGAGGGCTGCATGTGGCCCCTGAGCCACCAGTTGCTCACACCAGTCTAGAGGACGGGCTGGGGAGGATTTGTGGTGGTGTAATCGATATAATCAAGCAAGAGATGAGCATATGACTCTTAGGCCTTGATCATTGAAATCCAAAATTTAATCCATACATTCTTTTTTGTCAAAAGGGCATTTGTGCAGTTTGTGTTCTTGAAACGTTGCATTCATGAGCAAGGCATGAACATGAGGCTTCATGACCATGACCTTTGGCTTATGATATGTGTACTGTACCCCTTTATTCTTGAGTCATAAAGGATATTTTAGCAAAGTGTGACAGAAATCCCTCAAAACATTCTTGAGTAATTGCATTCACAAGCGAGAGATGATCACGAGACTTAATGATCTCAGTCATTGACCTATGATTTCAAATATGTTGTCAGTTTATTTTCAATAAAAATGAGCATTTGTGCATATTTAAAGAAAAGGAGAATGTTTTTGCGGCATGGAATTCACAAGCAGGAGATGAGCTTGATGCCCCATTACCTCAGCTTTTTGTCCTATGTCATCTAAAATATAATGACCTCACTTTCAGTAGATACCCTCCAAAATCAAATATATTCATCACCATCAAAATCGTTTGAGTTTATCAAAGGTTCAGAGTGGATGTTTTTTCTCAGATTGAAGACAATCTGACGAACAGACAGAACAGAGCACACAACAACAATCTAAAACATCATGCCTCTGGCTTTTGCTGTGGCAGTTGTGGAGGTAATTGGATGTAACATTTATATCCTGATTTCAGAACACATGGACCTGCTAGAAGTGGATGACATTGATCACTGATGATCATCCGCAGCTCTCATAATTTCCATAACAAAATGTGAAATGATTTGAATAATAGCTCTTTGTCGACTTTGCTATTACATAATAGTCAATTAGTGTTACCAATTAGCATCACCATGCCTTAGAGGCTTCCCCTGGCCCTCTCTAGAGAGACAGGCAAACATTATAACAACACAGGCTAATTATCCTCCATTAGTTCATTTGTTTTCACCACATGAAAACGACCAGATGGAGAAAGAAATGCACCAGTGCTGTTAAAGAGCAACTGCTGTTCAGAGTTTGCTGAGCTAATGCGGTTATGACCCAAGAGAAATCCCAGATACATCTGTGGGCAATGTTTAGTGACTAGACTCATGCTGAGTGGCTGCATGTTTACTGCTTCTAGTTTTGAAAAATAAGTACAAAGATTCATCAGATTAAGGAGTATGACCGTGGCTCAATGACTTTTTGTATTATGTAGTTGGAAAAAATTCAGTTTGACTGACAACATAATGTATTTTAGATGCTGCTTCAATATTTCAATCCATTGTTTCAGTCACTGAAAAACTAAAAGTTTCTTTGCAATGAAGTTGGCTGAAAGTAACACTGCGGTTTCTTTATGAGCTACAAAGGCAAACAAGACCAGCCGCAACAAGATCTTTGCTGTAAATTTTAACACCTGTAACCAGCTCTGCAGGGTTGGTGCCAGAGTTGATCAATAAAGCCAGTGGTCAGTTTTTTAGGACTGTGGCCCACTTTTATACAGGCTGCAGCGAAGGACAAACAAACACACGCTATGCATTATTTAACTTATCAATACGCAGAATCAGCAGGAGCCATGGACTTGCTTTTAAATCAAAACAAAGTCAACCACAAGGACTCACCCTGTTTTTATTAGCTGCTTAACATTGACATTTAGGAGTGTAGTCAGAAGCAAGTCACAAGTGGACAATGCAACTCCATCTCAGTGTGAAGAAAGTGCTTCAGAACTTGGGTTCATATGGTGTTGATGGTGTGTGTTTTATCCATTGGTAATCAGGTTTTGATGGTCGGGGGTTTCAGTATATTATGGTTATGGATAACTTATTAAAGGATAACATTTTTTAATCAAACTTAATAGGTGATAGAGATAAAGCAAAGGTCAGAGACATAATTTTCCTATCAGTTTGTGGGCTCAAAAAGTCTTGCAACTGACCTTGCCAATTATTTATGACTTTTGCCAAAAGAAAGCTAAATTTTCAGTGAGTTGCTGTGCCAAGCTAACGTAAGCAAAATGCATGGAAGTTGCCTTTCAGTAGATTTAATTGGTATACATTGGAGTTGCATTTGGGCTATTAGTTGTAGGAAAAATAGAAATTATTTTAAACTATACCTCAGTGGAATCCTGTGTGTGGGATTAAACTTAACAGGCAATGCATGGAAGCATGTTTCCAAGTAAGAGATCTGTTCCTTTACATACTTTTACAGCCCTACTTTATCATGTTTAGTCAAGGATGTTACACTTGAGTCTTTTTATTTCAGCCTTGTGCTCCATGTAGTCATAAAAACATAATGCTTTTCAGAAGGTTGTTTTTAGTTACTGTTTTAGAGTGTTGCCGAGACACCGATGATGGCTGCTTGTGGTGACTTTTATGCTAGCTCCTATGGTGGTGCTTGAACCAGTGGGTGGCTCAGCGCCCACAGCAGCTGGGTGGTACACTGGCTGATGCTCATAAGAGGGCAACTAGGTACCATGAATCCCATAATTTAAAAGATCAGTGCCAGGATAAATAAGGGTCTTGTGAGAAAATTAGGTGTCTGCTTAAACTGCATACACTTAACTTTGAACAGCCAAGAGACCTCTAATCCAAATCCAGGTCCTCTCATGACAAAATTAGAAACATAGTAATTGCAGTCCTCTTTGAGGGCAATGTTAGTTTTTGGATTAGCTCTGCCCTTTCTGGTATCTCCATGCTTTGGTGTTGTTAGCCTATTTGGGAAGTTTCTTTGCTTACTTTGGCAAGAGTTTAAAGACTCCACATTCCTCTGTTTATTACCACTGAACACCCAACATGTTGCCTTCTTGTTTCCATTCCTACAGAGGCAAATGCTGTCTAAACAGCAGCAATAAAGTCAGAAAGCAATCATTTTCCACTTTGATTCAATAACTCACACTTGACCTTCTCTTTGGAGTCCATGGGGGCAAACACGCAGCCCAAGTCAAGCAATTGGTCGTTATGGGACTTGTTAGGAGAAAACATGCTGCTCAGTGGTCACTGAAATACCTTGTTCAAGGAGCTTTGCCTATCTTTATCCTGAGTGAGTTTACCACAGCTCCCTTTGCCAGCATCATTTCAGGGCAATGAAAAAATATATAGTAGTCTAAAATAGCAGCCTTAAATATACAGCTGGGCAGATAGAGCAGCAATGCCCTGCCCATGTTGGTAAAACCACTATGTGCTGGTTTGAGGGAAACGCGTTGCCTTACATTTTAGAGCTTTAAATAGACTGTGCCCTTTATAGGTTCAGCCAAGTTCAATGAGAAAGACAGTTTTTCTGCTGGTTTCTGGAAAGTGCTTTATCTGCTAAAGCAATTGTACATACTCAAAAGTAACAGATTTAAAGTAACTACATTGAAAATATTGATGGCGCTGATGGTTTACCTTGCAGAGATTAACAATATCCGCTGACCGTCCAGTTAAACTCAGTTATTTAGAGGGTATAGATTATTTTTGCTTGGCTGAAAGTTGTTATTTTACAGGCCTTTAGCTGAACTGTTTGATTCCCTCTTATTAGCATAAAGTTCTACACAACTTGTCTACATTAGAGAAATAACTATAGCATTGTGAGATTTTGCCTTCTAAAGACATATCAGCACTGCGGGTTATTAGCTCCAGGAGTTGAAGGGAAATCTGTTGGTTTGGGACACCAGTGAATCAATTCTCCTCCCCAAAATATGAATGACTGCACTGTAGTGAGCTCTGAGTCATTTTTGTGTTTGTTATGTACTTTATTAGGTACATCCTCCCTGATCAGCCAGTTACAAGGCAACCACTCAATACATTAAGGTATGTAGACAAGATCAAGAAGGTCACATAGATTTTTAAAATTAGGATAAAGAGGATTTAAGTAATTCAAATGGGGCCTGGTTATTAGTTCCAGATGGGCTGGTCTGCTTCGATTTTTACAAACAACCAATTCCAGGGTTTACAGAAAATTGTCTGGGCAAGAATGCATTTCTAGAGTGTGGCAGTTCACTGTGTGAAAATTTCTTGTTGATGCCGTAGGTCAGACAGGAAACCTGGCCTACATTTTGTACAGGCTCGCCAAACTTGGACAATAGCAAACTTGAACTAATTTGTTTCGTAGGGTCAGAATTTGATGTAAACTACATGAAAGAATTTATCCATCCTGCCTGGTATCAACAGCTCAGTCTGCTGATGGTGCTCGGTTGGTGTTGAGGATACTTTTTGTCACACTTTGAGCAACTTAGGGCCAACAGAGTTTTGTTTTAGCACCACCTTCCTGATTATCATTGTTGACGTGTCCCTTTCATCCCTTTATGATCCCAGTGTACCCATGTTCTGAGTTTACTGTACTCCAGTGGCATCTACAGTCACCAGATGTTGTGATGTTGTTTTGTTGTTGAATGCATGATGTGAAGAGTGAAGGCAGGTCCAAAGGCAAAGTGGGTCCAGCCCACCAACCAAAATACAGTGAATAAGAAATCAGAGATGGGAAGTGTAGAATGACAAGAAGCAATAGGACAGGCCTTACCCCCTGGAGTACGTATTGTTTACCAAAAATGTCTCACATTCTTTCTTTATCATAAGCAAAAACTACCCTACCGTTTTTGAATCACTATTCTGACATCTACCCCCCTGGTAGTCGACAGTCAACTTTGCAAATTACTATATTTAAAGTTTAGTCTTGTTTGTAATGGTCATATCTGCTTTTGTAGGTTAAAAATACATATTATAACAATGTTTCTAGTCTTTTTAATAAGTATATTTTTTAATGCTGACAGGAGCTTTAATGTTCTATCAGTCGCATTAAGAAAACTACTTTGTAAAACCTTTAATGTTATGAGTCTTTCATCCACTTGGCACAGGTCTGTCACAAAATGGCCCAACTGGCAGATTGAAAAGACTTGAGTTCATGCTTTGTTTACACTTTGCAAATTCTGCTAAAGCTACTGGTGGACTAAGACTGAACATATTTGAAAGATTGGAGGAACACACATACAAATACACATTGAAGCTCCTCCAGCAGCTGCTGGGCCGACATTAAAGATTTTATTGTTTCACTGATTATACACAACTGCTGCAAGGATTGAACTTCCCTTTTTATTAAGAGCACTGCAATGTTTTCTTGTTTTAGCCTCCGAGCTGGTCTTTGCCTTACCTCTTTAGCTTCAGGGGGTTATTTTAGAAGAAAAAAAACTCTTCACACAGAGGAGAAAGAATGCATTTATTTTTGTTTGGAGAAGGATAGCTTTTACAGAGCCACTCCACATATCTGAGGGCCAAGCTAAATAAAGGGAAAACCTCCAAAGATGTCTTGTAACTCCACCCTGTAGCCGTCCAAACAAAGACTTATGCAACAGGTCTTTATTTCTGCATGTCAATCACAAAGTCATAACTCAGCAGTCGAGACAGAAGCCTGAAGTGGTACCTGTCAGGAGGAGTCTGAGTTTCTTAATATGTTTCTTCAAGGGTTTGACATCCTTTGGAAGGAAGAACTCAGTTATTAGAATCATCTTTCTTTTGTTTGACACCTGACAGTATGTTCACACTGACAGTATTTGGTTGGAAATCTGCAGAAGCATGTTCTCTACTGTATATCTTTTTATACAACCCATAATCTGAGTTTGACAAAAATGTTGTGGTGCAGTATGTGTACTTTTCAATCATTTCTGTGAGTTTGAATACTAGGGGAGTTTAATGTCTCTGTAAAAAACTCTCTTACAAAAGTTTCCTAAGGTTTCGGATCACTCAAAAAATCAAACTTTAATAACAAGATTCAACTCTCAGATTACACACTGCTGTAAAGGTTCAGAGAGAATTGCTGCTCCAGATCCTCTTGTTTGGTCCAAGCCAGATTCATGCAGCGATGGCACAAGGAAGAGGTGGACACCCCAAGGACAGGCCAGAGATGCATTTTTGAAATGTTCACAAGGAATGTGGTCGTCCCCCGCAGAAAGTAAACCTCACCTTGGCCAAATCTCGCACCTCTGTAAGAAAATGTGAACTCCTCTTTTGAAACCCTCCTTAGTTTCCCACAATTCCTCTCTGTCTTGCTGTACCTTTCTTTGCATGCTAACAGAATTTTCCCTCCATTATGTGAAGCAAATGTACCTGATGGTGCATGCCGGCCAAGAAATAGTACAACCATGTGCTAAAATTCACATCCTGTCACCATGGGTCTAATTTATGGTTTAAACAACATTCAGATCATTTTAGGTCTCTGCGGTTCTGATGTGCAGCAATAGCTTCAATGCGCCAGCCTGGCTTACCGTATCAACACAGCATCTAAAAATGGACAAGATGGATCTTCGTAAAATTTGGCACTTACTGTATGACTTATCTCAAGTTGAAACTGATAGGATTTATGGCTCACGGATTAAAGGTAGGAGCACTGGGTCACATCGCTTGTTTTTGAATGTAAAATCTTTAAATTGCTTAAAATGAATTGCTTTAAACTACCATCAACAGGTAGCCTGGGGGCCACATCAGGTCCCCCCACAGCTTCCTGTCTGGCCCCTAGAATATTATCAGATTCAGTGTGCAGGGAAAAATGTTGTGGTTTGAAGGGGATATTCTGTTGTTAAATCCTGACATCTAACTCGTCCTCCCAAAAAAACTGCTACTGAAATAATTTCATGAGGCATGACTTGTGTCTGCCATTGTGAGTGTATGAGTGAGAGGTGGAAAACAGGCCAACCCCAGCAAGAAGTGGCTAAAGTATCTCATTTTCCCCATTTGGTTTGCGCCTGGATGGAAGAATTTCTTATTGAAAATTAGGGCTGGGCGATACGGCCTAAATCCTCGATTTTTTTCCACAACACTCGATTTACGATTTTAATCGATTTTTCCCTCCCTAAAAGAAACAAAATTCCCAGTGACATAAAAATGAAACAAATCAAGTTTTGCCTTTATGTTGTCTAAATGTTTCCCTCTTAAAGTCAAAGTCTGGGTTATAAAAGGTTGATTATGTAGTATAAACGTAGGCAGGTTTGTCCACATAAACACTAAAAGGCTGATGTATTTTTACAATATTAGCATGAGACTCTCTGATCAATATTTAATCTACTTAAATAACAAATACAAGCCGATAGAAGTCCTTGTGCAAACCCTACAAGGCCCACCATCATGAAAATTGTGATTCTTTTTTTTCAAAAATTGCAACTACTTACAATTGGACAAAGGCAAGGAAAAAATCTTGAATTTTAATTTTTTAAATCTTCTGCAGAAAATAATTCAAATTCATTGATTTAATCGATTTTTTGCCCAGCTCTATTGAAAATCATCAAGCACTTTGAGTAACATATGTTGTAGGGAAAGTGCTATTTAAATAAAGTTTGATTGATTGATTGATTGATTGACCAACCAATCAGAATCAGAGAATCCCTGATCGAAGCACCTGGTGTCGACTTACACAGTAGGCAGTCTAAATTAAAGGTTATGTTTGTGATTCATTTGATTTTCATTTGTACACTTGTTTTTAGTTTTATTATTATTATTTCACTTGGGCAAAATTTGAAAAGATTTAAATAAATTACGTATGAATAAAAGCAGGGGAAAAGGTGAGTCATTTTTTATTGTTTCAAATGGAAGAGAGATGAGCAACAACAGCTTTTGTCCAACCTTATTACAATAACTACGGTTCCAAGGTTGTTTCTTTTTTTGTGATAAAAGAAGGTCTAAATTGTAATCCTGTGTCAAAAGCATAAAACCCAGGGCACATTTGATACTTCCCTCTGCCATGGAGGTTTTGTTTCTGCTGCAATGTGTTTATACTCAAGGTAACTCAAATTGTTGTCGACAGATTTTGATGACATTTTCTGGTAATGTTGGTCACAGCACAAGGAAGAATTGAATATATTTTGGTGTTGTTACATTGTGATTCAGGGCAGTCGAGTCCGTCTATTATAACTTTTATGACTCTGTATAGCATAACATACAGAGTCATAATCTGAAAGTGTAGTTTTACTTTTTTGATTTGTTTGTTTTTCTCTTTAAATACAGTAGTTGAAGCAGCAGCAAACACATGGCTATAATGGAGTTCTAAACTGCAGCCATAATACAGAAAAAAAGGTTTTTTCACGTCCATAGATGAAAAGAACCCAAAGTTTTCCAGATGTTTTGATCGGACATCTCAAGTAAAAATGACGCGGTCCAAAGTTAACAGAAGTCTTTATCCAAAAATGATGAATGCCCAGATTCCAAGAACTTTTTCCCATTCTGGTCATGACTGAGGTTGAGTCTTTTCTCTGCATAGGATTGGTTCAGAGGAGAAGTCTGCAGGCGTGGTCCATGGTGTTAATTACATGGTTGGAGATCTGCAATTGACCAGTGCAAGTGTACATTTGAAAGAGAGAGTGATGGAGTCAGATTTTCAGCTCTTTGTGTGACCCAGTCGTGAAAAAGTACACCACAGTAAACTAGTTTATCTTCAGACTTTAACAAGAGCTCAAAGGTCATGTTAGGAACTCAGTTAAACCCAGCTTGAGGTTAAATAGGTAACTCTATAGTTTTAAGGATGATTCCTAAACACACAGTAGTGCGGCAGCAGCGCCTCTTGAAAAGCCATCATTCCTCTGGCCTGGTTCACTGGCTCACATCCTGCTTGTGTAGTGTGTTTCCACTGACCGGGCCCAGAACAACTCGCCTGCCTTTTTGGCCCACCAGCACCCTCATATCTGGTTAGAACTGGACCATTATCTGCCAACTGGACCTGTCTGATCTGTTAATCCATCCATCAGTCTGCAGAAAAGTGCTCTAAGTCTATACCACAAGTTATCACCTCCTTCTGTTTACCAGACCCCCTTTATTCCCCCTCTCTACATCCATCTTTTCCACCTTCCTTTATATATTATATCTCACTTTCTCTGCTGTTTATTTGGTTTGTTCTCCCAAAAGCCCCAAAACAACTTGCTGGTCAGTTCTTTCCTGGACAGAAAACTCCTGAGCAAACAGATGCAGCCTCTGTTCTGTTTGACACACTTGTGGTGGGCGTGTTTTTGACACAAACACAGAGAAGTACAGCGCAGTGCCACCGGGTGCATCGGCTGTGTGGCTCTGCCAGCTCAGGGGTTTTGTCTCTAATCACAGAATGTAGCTCCATTACACACTCAACCAAAAACCACTGTCTTTCTGAGCTCTCCTAAATCTTTCTCCACCCATTGGCTCAACCACTCATGTGCATGTTTTATCTATGAGACATATTTGAACTCATTTTGCAAAGTCACTCTCCTGTGTCTAGTCTGATGTTTGTTTTAGTCTGTACTGTAGTAACACTGGAACAACTTCAAAATTATTGTTACATTGCTGATTTTTAGTAATAAAAGACAGATACTGTAGCTGTGTAATGCTTGTCTAGGTAGTTTGGCCACCCAGTGGTTGCATGTAGGGATGGACTGTATGCCATGGCATACATGACGTATTGGGATTTTGTTTGTTCATTATATATTAATGTTTTCCCTGCTTGTATTAACATATTAAATCAAAGTTGTGAATTAACAATTTCTTCAATGGAATTTTCTGTCAGTTCAATGCAAAACGTCCCATCTGTCTGTTATTCATAAGACATAAGACTTAAAAAATTTCAAGATGTCTCATTTCTTTCTAAAAAGTGACACTGTTACCTGCTTGCGCTACATCTATTGATGTCATATGGCAGATGCTAAAAGCATATTGTTGCTGTTGGGTATAAAACTCCTATCTCCATGTTTTTAAAAATTCATTATAGTACTAATGGTCACATTACATCTCGGTGAGTGGGCTTTACAAATGTTTTACCAATTTAAAGGATAAAAAACAATATGCAATCATATTTTCCTTTTTCCAATTTAGTTATTTTGGAGAAAGGACTTTTGTGCCAAACAGCAACAATATGTAGCCCTATCTGCTGGTTTGTTGCAAAATTTGTTTTCCTTGAAATTGATTGAATGTCACATATTTTACTCCATTGTAAGAAGTTTATGCTGGTCCAAGATGTCTCCAGGGAATGTTTTTTAAGTTTCTTGCCTAAAAATCCTCTCTCTGGCATCCTTATAAATCCCACTTTCAAGCCCTGCTCAGAGCAAACTGTTTTAGTGTAGATGTCAATAAACGTTGTATTAAGAAGGATTTGTGGTTTTGGCTTTCCAGCACTGGTCTCTAATGTTATCTTTCATGCTCCTTTCACCTGTGAGATTAAATAAAAAAATTACTCAGTGAGTTGCTTCTATCTTGGGGCAGGTCTATTCCCTTATACAAATCTAGGAGAATTTATTGAACACAAACTGAAAAAATATAAGATGAAAGAGTATTTTGCTTAATATATTACTTTCAAAACGATCAGTGTACGTTCCATTATGTTTTTGTATTATGAATTGTCATTACGTTTGAGGTTGCATGTCATTTATGAAATTATGCCACACATTCCAGGACATACTTTGAGGGATTTTTTTTACTTAATATTCACTTATATATAGAAGTTTGGCATTTAAACTGGTTGTTTTAGTGTAAATCCTCATAAGCTGTGACTGACCTTAGCCCTCTCAAAGGTGAATGTGGACTTGACTTTCCAGTGCTGTGCTCGAGTGTTTACTGTGGCTACAAAGAAATGTCTAGATATGTTACTCTTCAAACAAAAACCTGGCTCAGGTAGTGCCACTGAGGGCATTTTTTTTTTTATATAACCAGTTAAATGTGAAAAAAAAATGTCTTAGAATATTATGCATAATATGTGACCATATGTGTGATATTTAAGTGCTTCCAAAAGTAAATATTACGAAAGCTAGCCTGCCAAAAGACCACTTCCAAAGAAGCCACTTCAGACGCACCCCTGACAGAAACAGACAACACTTTAGGTTTAAAGTTAGCTGGACACTTGCACTTGAGCAGGTTGAGAACCGTCCAGTAAGAGTCAGTCGTTGTTGTTGATCTTATGCATTAGATTAAGGAAGTGTTCGCTGAGACTTATGCATGATTTGCTCTGATAATGCAGTTGCTTTGGTATGAGAGCTATGTATGCTAATTGCAGTGCTTTAACACTAGTTGTAAATTCCAAGACATTTCTTGACAGATTTATAGAAATGTTTGGAGTGTCTGCTGCCTCAGTCTGGGAGAAAAATCTAAACTTTATAGGCCTAAATGGCTTAAAGAAAACACGTTAAATTCTGAACATATTATTAAGTACTTTATAAACAGTAAAAATAAAAGACTCGTACTCATAACAAGGCCTTAAGGATTGTGAGCAAACATTATTGTAATATTTTGTTTGTAAGTTTGTTTTCTTTCTCTGATACTAAATGTTCTTTGGTGTTAATGGTACCCTCATAAACAGATTTCTTTCAGATTTCTTTCTTTACAACTTTCGTCACTCCATCTTAACTGCTGAAACAAGTTGCAATGCCTTTTAGCATCAGCTTGTAGCTTGGTGTCGACCGTCTATAATTAGCTGTTTGGCTCTGAAGCTATTGCTAACCACTAACCACAACCTAGCGTAGCCTTACCCACAATGCCAAATTAAAGAGAAGTTTAATCTTCAAGGCCACTCTTAGCTCTCGCCTGCAGTCACAAGCTGCATCATGGTGTGCTTCAGAGAGCAGTAAACATACAAAAAGCATTCACAAAATAGTTGTTTCTTCCTGTTGTTATGTTAAGCACAGTGATGGAGTTGTGCCTTGTGGTTCTTGTCAGCTTTAGGCAAAAGAATCCAGCTGTTAAATCACACCAGTGAACTCCACTGACCACAGTTTACTTCCTGTTTGTGGACATTATTGAAAAAAATGAGCATTTGTTTGTATTTAAGATCCCTTTTTGTGTTTTTCTTCTGTATTATCAGGTTCTTTTATCGTCTAACATATCTAAATTTTAAGGGAACATGCCTAATATTATTATCAAAATGTAAGTTAAAGGGTAAGAAAAAGCAATGATGCTGTAAGACTCGTGAAAATATAAACAAGGCTATCATCTGCAAAGTGTGCAATAGCAAATTCAAAGTTGACATTCAGATATGTAATATACATTTTCTAGTGAATTACCTCAATCAGAATGTGTAAGCTTTATAAGCAAGGTTTAGGTCTGATTAAGTCATTTTCTAACCATGAACAATGGACATACAAATATGAATTTTAATCTCTATCATCATTGTTCTGCTGTGCAATAAAACACAACAGAAATAAAATGATAGTTCTTGAGTTAAACTGCAAATATCAATGATTTAAATTCTAATACAGCTACATAGAAACAGACACTAACAAGAATATCTTTTCCATTCTTCATTGAGTTATAAGTCAAAATGTGGACAAGTGGTTTTCTTTTGTCATAACTAATCTTGTTCTGTGTATATGAGCAAGTTTATTCGACAACAACATTTTCTTTTGGTATTGCTTTTAATAATTCTTGCTTGCCTAATCAGACACCTAAAATATCTGGTGTCACTGTTGACAGATAATGAAACAGCTCATAAGTTTAAACCGTTTGTTCTGGTTAATTGGTTTTATAGTGGCTTAAGCAGTCATTTTTGTCCCTTTCATAAAAGCCTAAACTTCATATAGGAGCTGAAATACAACAGAAAATACCTGTTAGTGAAAATGTTCTCATTATATCCTTCCTGTTGTAGTCATGAGCTCTGGACCTGTGACAGACACACATTTCTCGGTCACACGTACGTGTTAGTTACATATGTTAAAATAGACTGTGGTGTACACGTAGACGCCTGTATATTTAGAGTGAAGGATCCCAGCAGCAAGGTCTAAATAAAGGGGTTGAGGGACCAGTAGAAAGTGGGCCCATGTGGGTTACCCTTCCCACAAAACAACTCCCAGCTTTCCACGACTACCTCCCCCATGGAGACTGAAAACCACGAAACTTCAACCAACTTCTGAGGAGTTTATGTGTTCTGGTTTGTAATGTTAAATACTTTTTTGGAAACAGGTGGATCAGTAGGCTGTCCTTATTTGCCTTTGCCCTCTCTTATCCAGATGTCCTCTTCAATTTGACTCCCTTTATCTCTTGCCTCCCTCTTTATCTTTCTTTGTCTTTAATCCCTTTTGGCAATGTCGTCCCTTAGTCTGAAGAGTGGGATGGATTCCTGCTTGTGTATTTATAGGCTGGTCTAAAAGCAACAGGATACATTGATTACAGGCCAGGGTAGACTGTCTGAGTCTGTGAACAGTGAGCAGGAGCAGGAGCAGCATATGGACCAAAATGACCAGAAGTGACCACAAGTACAGTTGGACAGATGCAGGAGCGGGGCTGGTGTGTGGTTCACTTCTGACGTCTTTCTCCTGGAAGCAGCCCATGCAAAACCAAGATGTTTAAAGTTGGGTGTGGGCTGAGGAAATATTTTAAGTTTTTGGAATCGTCCATGTTTTTTGAACAAGATATAGGGCAAGGCAAGCCTGTTTATGGTTGCCATGTTGGTTCATGTTGGTCTTGACTGGAAACAGTGAAATTGGGAGAGTGAATGCTCCATAAAAAAAAAATTATAAGATAGTAATATGATGATTAACCACAAGACATATTAAGCTATTTGAAATGTTTGGTCTTTAATTCATTTTATTTTACTTGAGGAGTATTTTTATCCTTAAATCATTTACAAAAAATGAATGATGCCTGACAGTAGGGCAACAAAAAGAAGTCTTTTAATACTGGGTAGTTTCTTTTTTCTGAGCAAACATCAACAAAATTGGATGGCACGTTGGCAACATTTGGAATGTAGGTGGAGGGAGTGAATCTTTATTGACAGAACCGTCTCACTTTTGACTAAAGATCAAAAAGATTGCAGTTTTTTGCTTCTCCAAGTCACTTCAACAATAAAGTTCCGTCCATCTTTACAAGATGCAGTACACTGAAAAATCTGCATGGACAAATTTACAATTTCAGAGTTGATATTATCATTTATTGCCTGTATGTGCACGCTAAAGTGTTGTCTTCACTGTTTTTGGAGAATTGGTGCTTCTGCATTTGCTGAAATTTTGTTAACACCAAAGTTTTACGTGTTCTCAAATTGCTGTGCATTAAAGAGCTGTTGACATTTTGACAATAGGCAACACTTTAATATTTGGTCCACCAATCATTATTGTAATTAATGCACTGACCAATATGCTTCGGACATTATCAATCATGAGCTACTAATGAAGTTTATGACATTTAACTTGTATTGTTTATCACCTTATTTCCAGTGCTTTTGTCTTGATTGGCAGTGGAGACAGATAGGATGCTTCTCATTTGGAATTTTTGTCCATCCTTCCTTTTTCACTTGCATCATTTCCCCACACTGTAGCTGCATCCAGCAAGGAATCTGAAGATGCGAGTAAGAAACACCAGGACAGAGGAGGCACAAAATATAAGATGAGAAATCCCTTTCTTTGTCAGTCTAATCAGCAAGAAGAAATGTCGTATTTTCACAATTTAATGTTGATTATTATTAATTTTGAGTTATGAATTCAGTTATACTTTTCGAGCTGATGTGAATGTGGCATTATATGGAGGAGCAGTTTATGCAGAAATAAATCACCGTGTATACAGTTTTAAAAGTATTAGATCAGCACTGTCAGAAAAACGTATCTGAAATCTGCAAAGCCCAGTGTGGAGGTGTGGCATTTTGTCAGTTGCTATACCTCCGAACCAATCATCTTGCATCTCTGACAAGAGGAATTTTGTGGAGGATATACTCGCGTTTCTTCACTGAGAGCCCCTCAGAAGCCTCATCTCTCCTTTATCCTTGTCCCCTACAGATACAGTTAAAGAACTGGATGATCCTTCGTTATGTTGTAGGTAGAATAACCGCTGTTTCAGCTAAGGAGAGGAAGCGAGGTAACCTGACACGTCATACGGACAGTTCCATATATCTGCCACTGAAACATTTCACTAATCCATCTGGGAAAGAGGTGTTTGAAAATGTATTCAGAGGCAGAACCTTTAAAAACAACAGCAGCTTGTGACTAAATGATCATTCGGCTCATTACACTTATCACAGACTTATCTATATCAAGCAATGCTGCTACATAGTGGAGCATGCGTAGCGGCCACACATAGTGGCTAATGGCAAACAACAGCTTTTGTTAGCTTAAATTACCGTAGCCTATCGTCTTAGATTACATTATACCACACAGATATATCATTTAACACTTACATGTGACATGAACCTCATCAAAGAAAATCCAGGCCAAGTTTTCCCCAATACACTTCTGAGGAAAGAGTATTTCCCCCAAGTATTCCAGAGTAAACATGACAACCAACCCAGCATGACCGTGGAGGATTTCTGCGTTCTTTCCCAGTTTCCCAGCAGTGATCCCTGGTCAGGAGAAGAGCAAAACATGATTTCTTGAAAGACAAGCTCAAAGTGACGTTTTGAGTAAGTGGAATAAATTGAGTCTGTTTCTGGAAAAAAAAAAAAAACACTGCAGATATTAAGACCGCGTTAGAAGCCGCCATTGTTTTCAAACATGCAGTCACTTCCTGTTTTCATCACGGCTGCAGCTCCTGCCTCTCTTCCCTGATTGGGCCGTTAAGCATTTGGCCAAATGAAGTCGTTGGAAGTTGGCAAGACAGGGATGCAGGATTTCAGAGAATGAATCAGGCAGGTCCGTCTGCTCTGCAAAGCTATAAGCGAGGATGGACAAAGTTATATGATTAGCAGTAAGAGCAGACACAGGTAGGATGAGGGTGAGAAATATGCACGAGGTGAGACCCTCAGCATACGGGTTTGCATAGCCATTAAGGTTGAAATAACCATTAAGCTGCCAGCACATCTGACATTTAAAGCTCGGGTCTACGATTTGAAACCGCAGCCTGCCCCCCCCTTCCCTCACCTCTCTGCTCTGTGTTCCAAGATCCCGCCCCCAGCTCGTGTCGCCTCATATAGCCCCCTCGGACAGAGCTACGAGCGACTAGCACAATATATCAGCAGCAAACTCAATCAAAAACAGCTCAGCTCAACTGAAAGTATCAAACACGACAGACATCCCCCTTGTAACACACAGCAGTAGCCATTTCAATTGGACCGGCGGCAATGCGGGTCTGGCGCCGCCAGAGCGGAGCCGAGTGTGGGGGAGGATTTATCTTTCTCAGCCTGTCCTCCCCAGCTCAGCTCACAGTGCTAACGATTAGCGGCTAACAGGCTAACCCGCTCCCCTACAAGTTATTAGCCCGTGCAGGCACAAACTAACCAGAGTTATTCAGCAGACATCTCCCACTGTAGTAAACAAAGCCATTACCTGATCAACCAGGGGCGAAACGGCCGATGCTGAAGGTCTGACGGCCGGCTGAGGCTATTCGTTAGCCGTTAGCCGTTAGCCCGCTAACAGGCCTCAACCCGCGGGCAGAGCTCCATTGGGCCCCGCGGGAGAGGGAGGCGGCTTCGGTCTCGGCGCTAGGCTTTTCCGGCTCCATGATAGTTCAGTAGCTAACGCTGCTAGCTGCTCACCGGAGGTAGAGGGGAGGAGACGGGACCATGACGCACTACGCATGACGCTGCGTAGCGAGGGAGACGAGGATTGGATGGACTCACAGACCAACTCACGGACCAATTAATAGTCGCAGGTTCTTAGGTTTGATTGGTCAGCTAGTATGCAGCTTTTCAGCGGATATACTGAATGGATTTTTTTTCGTTCTTTTTGGTCTTTATACTGTGTAGATAGGACCATAGGACCATAACAGCCTTATAAACGATGTTATTAATATGTACAAAGCTTCCAAATTGTAGACCATAGCTTTAACATTAAAGACAAATCATTTCTCTGCTTTCTGTGAGGATCCACGGTCTTGATGAAGTCATCAGTAAAGCTGAAATAATGATACCGAGACCGAATCATGAGTACAAACATGAACTGATGGTACTTTATGGGCCATTTACTTAAGTGTTACCAGACAATCTCAGGATAAAGAAATGTTGCCAGTTTCTCTGTGAAAGTTCAGCGCCACATGCACAATTCAGTTCTAAGGCAATTCCAACCAAATTGTGAGTCATAGCTCGGCTTGGAAGTCAGAGTGGCTTGCAGCCCAACAATGTGTCATTTGTCATGCTGTGTAAAGAGGGACACGTCAGCAGATTATGGCAAGAACAGCTGCTTACCAGTCGGTTGAATTTCTGACATGATTGATATTTTGTCTGTATTGCATACAATCCCAGGATAAGAGTAAGTCCATGAACAGACTCTCTAACTTTAGGGCCTTATTTTCTTTTAATGCCTAAAGGATAGCATCTGATATCAAGCAAGCATGCATATGTGTTGGTTCTTCTTCCAATAAGGAGGTGTTTAAATGATGAAGTAGCATTCTCTGCTTCAGCATATAGGACATGCGACTGTTGATTTAACTGCTAACTGTCTGTCCAACTTAAAGTTACATAACTCTAAAAGTTCACAATGGATTTTGATTACATTTTCAGGGAATATCCAGATGGCACAGGAAATTAATGATAAGATTTCAGTGGTAATCTTTATTATTTTTTTTCAACATGGCCACATTGAGCAGTTTTCCTCATTTGAGCTGATTACTCGGCTAACGAAGTCAGAAATGCCTTTTTAGAGCTTTGTGCTCACTGAGCACTTGTAGTTTCTTCTTTTATAAAACGATGTTATTGGTCACCTTCCACATAATTGAGTGGGTTTTATAATATTTTAATTGATCAAAGCATTAAAACATAAACTAAAGTATTTATTCTATCAGTGTTATATATTTTTTTAATTACCTGGAAAGTTATAATTTTGGAGATATAAGGTTTTGGTGTGACAAATACAATTGTAAAGATGCTATGTGTATACAAGCCTAAGTAGTGTTTTGTATATAGTATATTTGAGTATATTAGAACATACATCTATGTCTGTTGTAGTTTTCAGTTTCGATTGACTGATAAGGCCTGACAGGAGGACATGGTCACACTGCCGCAGTTTGGCGAAAAGCCTGACAAATTGGTCCTTTGACTTGTCAGGGATGAGGAGTAAACCATTTGCTTTGCACACCGTCGACACACAGCCCTCTTCCAAGGAGTCGCTTTGCCTCGATTTTCTGGTGGTTTTCTTCTTTAGCTTCTATTGATCCCTGGCAGACGAGAGGCAGCTAAGGCCCTCTATAGTTCATGGATAGGGATTTTTTTGATGCATCAGGTTCTTGTATTTACAAGGTGTAGTGCTGCCCTCATTAGGATTCTTGAGGTGTACCTCCTGTTGTTGAGGTGAAGAGGGAGATGGACAGTCAGGTAGAGCTCAGAGTGCTCTATGTTGTATTGGGCAGTTCAATGCTTCAGGCTCTCTAATGTGTGGCTTTACTTTACAAATTTTATATTCCAATGTATATTTAAAGTACCAGTATGGATTTTTTAGTCTGTGTTTGTCCAACCCTTGGGCAGAGTATGTTGCAACCAGATGGTAGAAGCTTATACTCTATGTAGAGAGAATCAGGACAGAATTTCTTGTGGTTTTTGCTGTTCTGGTGATAGCATGAATTCTCTTCCTATCCATGTATCATCATTTGTGTAACGGACTTACTCTATCCATACATCATTTTAGCTTGCTATCCATGAATTTACATCTTTTAAGTTATGTATTTATTAATAAATACAAATGGATCTATGCTGAGTACAGATGAACCCCACACAGACAGTCTGGCACTCAACTGAATATAGCATTACCATGTAGAGAGCAGATACCAACACAGTATCTTAGCCATGTTGGAAATGCCAAACATAAATAAGCAAAAGTGATGACACTTTCCTCAGACTAACACACATACAATTGCATCTTTCCTTTTAGTACTAACCATGCAATAAACTATGATAATCCGCAGTCTGGTGTCAAGAATCCTCCATTCAAACATCTCATACTATCTTCTGGCTTTGCAATACCAGAATGATATATTAGAACCTTAGACTTCACTTCTATTGTTATTTTCAAGTATTAGAAATTGCCAATGAACACTCACACATTTTACTAAGTATTTTATGTCCCAATTTTGTATGTCTTGGATTTTATTGTGTTTATCGTGTCTTGACAGAGGAGTTAAAGAGATACAAATGATGTTTTGCTTTCAGCAAGAAATATATACAGTATATGTTGTGTCTTGGCATTCATTAAAAAACAGGGATATTTTCTCATCTTATCTCTGTCTTTCTGTCCAAAGCCTAGCTAGTGGCTTTCTCCTCTCTCTCTCTGAGCTAAATCTGAAGCTTTGCCCATATTTCCAAGAGGCCAGTCAAGGGTGAGAGAGTTTCCCTCACCTTAACACCGTGAAGCTCTGCCGACCCTGAATTAGCATGAATCAACAGTGTCAGCGTGTGGATGCCATGTTTGTTTGCCTTCTCTTCGCATGCATGTGTACAGTAGCCATATGTGTGTGTGAGAGGCAGAGGAAGAGAGTGTGTGTGCTGGGCTCAGCAGGGTGCCCGTTGAAGGGAGCACAGTACAGGGTTCAGTTTGAAGCCTCTAACCGAGATCTAATGCAACCACGTGCTAAAACAGCAGACGCAGGGGGAGAGTTAGCATCAGAGCTGATATAAAAACACACTGAGGAGTCAATTTAAGCCCTCACAGTGCGGGTAATGAGAGGAAGTTCTCTTTATAAAAAGAGTTAGGCTCATAATAAACCATAATAGCTGTATATTTCTTCTTCGCTTCTTCTTAGAGCGTAGGTGCCGGGGAGGCGCTAGACAAAAAGGGAGGGATGCAGTTGAGGGAAATATGCCCAAAGTGTCATCATGTTCGGTAGCTTACTGTGGATATGTGGTACAAAAGCAAAAAAGAGAAAATGTGCACTGAGAGTATAAGTGTCAAATATAATATTTTCAAAAAAGTGTTTGGGGGAAAAAAATGACTTGAGCTGCTATAATTTATTTTTGTCCCTGACCCAATATATGTATATATATATATATGATAACTGTCAACATTGTTTTACTGAAGCCACATGAGGAGTCATTAGACATCTGTGCCCCACTCTGCTGTGTATCAAGTCTTTGGAACATTTAGCAAGGGGCACCCACTTTTTGGCTAATCAGGGCTCAGTTCGGTGACTCAGTTTGGTGAGTTTGGATCCTCTACTAAGGTAATTGTGCTTGTTATACCTAGATAAGCTCTAGTTGATCTGTAGATTGTGCAGGTAATGTTAATTTTATGAAGGGCCGCAGTTTGCAGTTCTTCAGTGGCTGCAAATAGATACTGACATAATGCTATGGCAGCTTAAGGCACGCAAACACAGTGGATTGGTTGTACATAATTGAAGGGGGCGTTGCAAAGAAAAAAACATGGAAGGTAGGGGGATGTCCTTTTTTTAACGCTGTCTCACCCAAGTTATACACTCCAGTTTAAAATCAAAAGCACCTGAACAAAAGTGATTTTGACATGCCTTCATAATAACATCAAAAACACAACTAGACCTTCACGTTAACAAATTTTGCTGGACGATAATTGTCCAAAAAATTATTGACGATAAACAATATTATTGTCAATATTATTTTGATTTTTTTTCTTCATTTTTTCATTAATGTAATTGTAATATATGTCATAACAAAGTGAGTACACCATATCAAAAGCAAGAAACTTTAATTTCTTAAGAGCATTTAACTGTATTTGGAATGTCAAGAGTTTTCAAATAACATAAATTAAACAGACAATATAAAAAATTTAACAAAAAAAGAGAAAAAACATGCAATGAAAATGAAATGGATTGTCTTTTGGGAAAAATTGCATTTAAAGAAAAATAATTATACTAACCAAACCATTCAAAAATAGACCCTATCTCTGAAAAGAAAAAACGAAACTCCAATAAAAACAATAAATAAAAGGGAGTCTATACAGGAATTGTTTGTGACATGTACTTTCTCCCAGTCAATCCGTACTGTCTGTCAAACGTTTGTAACTGTTGGCTTTTTAACCGTATTGAAGGGCTGCATTTCTTTTGCAATGTAGCGAACGACACCGTCTGTGAGTGCGCACCATTTTGCGCTTTTATGTATATTTTCTTTACCGACCAAACGCCTCAGTAAGCACGAACTCTTAAGGATGAAGGCTACGCTGCACCTTCCCTTCTTCTTCGTCGCCACTACTTTCAGACAAATATGACATATCAGCTCATCAGTGTTCATGAGCTCACAACTTGTTCATTCTGTTTTAAACCAACACATTCTCACACTGGGGCTGTGGCATTCGGCTTAAGAACTGTATCTTTCGTGCCATCACTCATATTAGTATTTGCTCGTTACTCCTCAGGATGCTCACTTCAGCTCTCTCCATGTGTACATGCGAGCAGCCCCGCCTCCCCCCCAAAGATCGCATGAGCGACAGATGCTCACTCCGCTATAAATCCGCTAAATCCAAACTGATGCAGCGGGGTGTTAAGAAAGACAGACGTCGTGAGCCATCTTCTCATACAGCGGCTTTGGTAGAAAGAGAGGAGGAAAACAAGCACGCATGCACGTGTCAGTTTATCGAGGTCGGCAAACTTACAGAGGGCGTTTTTATTTATCGTTCGGTTAATTGATTTATTGGTTGTTGTGACAGGCCTAAACACAACACACCCACCTGTCAGTCATCTTGGTTATGCCAGACATAATGCCAATTTATGAACAACTGTTAAGCCACTTACTGGCTAAATGTAATGAATGGAACAAGCAACCTGCAAAGGGAGCACTACAAAAGGGGTCACCCATCAGTTGACACCAGATTCATTTTTTTGTAGTAGGCTGAAAACATTGCTTTTGATAATATTGGCAATTAATCTAAGTCTTAGATCACACACAAGGACCTGCTGCCATTTGCACTTTGGCCTTAACTCCATTCTTTGGCATCAAGGTACTTGCTTGCATAACTTACCATTGCACGTTTTTGACATTTCAGTTGGCCAGGAAGAGCTTGATTGACAGTTCAGTGCCTCCGGTTAAACATAAAGAAAACGATTTGTGTAATTATTGTGGAATCCAGTAAAATTACCTTGTGGGCTGTGAGTACATACAGTTACAGTTAAATGAACCTCTGCATGTGAGTATAACTAGACTGTGCAGTCCTGTTGTTTAAGATTTAAATGATTTTTATGTAAATGTATTGAACATGTGAAGAAAAATGGCTGCTACCTTATTTATAGTAATAACACATTTGTAAGTGTCACAGACATTAAAAAAAAACCTCCATATAGAGCAAGGTTTAGAGGTCTGAAGGAGAAATGTGGAGTTCCCAGAGAGCACTCATACAAGCACATTATTTTTTCAAATCTTTTGTATAGCCTGATCAAATGACTATCTGATGTTATGTGAGGAAGGTGTAGGGGAGACTGAGGAAACCTATTCATAACAAAATTATCTTGTGAAAAAAGTACATAGTCCCACAACTAAAGAAGATAGATCAGGCTTTTAAAAAATGCTACCTGAGTGTTATAGTGCTGTATGTTCAGGTCAGGGAGGTGTTAACAGTCAGAGCTGGCTATGGTTAAGCTCCCTCAGCACACAGTTTCAAAAATTGTACTGTTCAATCCACAATTCGCCAAAAATGTTCTCATGTATTTGGCATCATCGGGCTTAACACTGCACAGCAGTCAAGGAACTGTGAGAGGAAGAGGAGGAGTGTGGAGTGTTTCATTGAGCACACATGGACACATTAGTACAACATTAATGCCATCTCTAGCTATCCTGTTTTTAAGGTTAAGGGAGGATATAATCCTAATCATAGCTCAGTCTCAATCAGTTGCCTTACACCAGTATTTGAACCAGTTGTAATCTTTGTGTGTGTACTGTCAACATAACTCTGACAAAATTTCAGTTCTTCTATTGATACTTTAAAAAAACAGTTACAGTGTGCCCTAAACAATCATAATCATGTTTTTCTATTTTTTTCCTGCTTTTACTCATACAAACTTCGATACAACATATTTATGCATTTTCTCTGTTCCTTAAGTTAATGTGTCTAATGCTTCACCATACAAGGTATGGTTAATCTGCAAATTATAGTTCATAGTTGTGGTTGTTCCTACTTTCTAACGCATGTCTAATCAAATGTAACATTAAATGTGGTTCTTTTCTAATGATGATTATTATTGCCTTTGGTCTACAGCACAGACTATAATTAACTGTCAGACTACCCCTTTATATTTGATTTATGATGATGGGGTTTTGGTCATAAAAAGCCTCCATTGTTTTTGCACTTCTCTGCCTGGTTTCTACGCTTCATCTATAAATACTTTTTTTGCTGGGTTTGGAAGTGTAAGCTGCCATCTGTTGTTTATTGCTTGCTTGTTGCTCTTGTGCTCTTTTTTCTCTGGCCACTGTGGTCCTGTGAGGTGCCAAACGCCTGTCAGTGCATTATCACCAGGCATTTTCACTTCGCACAGGTTGTTTGAGCGAGTCAGCGTAAAAAGGAGACAGTCAGAATGCCTTTCTGATTTTGCAGGCAGGTCATGTGATACTTCTACTGTTATTTAGGAAGCCTGTTAAAGTTTTCCTACTCTACTTCACTGTCACTGACATGTGCTTGAAACATGGCATCCACGCTTTATTTGGCACCTGATGAGGGTCGGGAAATATGATGTGTAGGGAAGTGTGTGTGTCGAGTTACTGGAGGCTCAGTGGTGATGTAATAGGGTACAAGGTGGTCTGCTGCAGACGTACATCCTGTGGCTTCTGGTAATGGGCACTATGAAATACACATACACTCAAGCACACTTTTGACACACACTTGTACAAACACACTGTAACACACCTTAGAATGTTTTTACATGCATGAATATGTTAGCCTTGTGCAGCTGCTTAATATACTTGATTCAATCACTGTAATCAGATGAATTTGTCTTGCCAAGCTCCAGTTTACAATGATTGTCCCAAAGCAGCACAGCCCAATCTTCATCCTTTAGAGTAGAAGAGGTGGGAGCTTTGAGCAAGACAGCAGTAGGACATGACTGCCTGTACAAAGGTTAGCAAAGGTGCTAACAGCTTTATCAGATCTAAATTCATTTCGTTGTTAAATTAAGAACAAGCATCAGCAATGAAAGCACTTCTCAGTGGAAAGGATATTTTAACTCCACCTTGAACATGTTCTGGCAATAATTTGTTCCTCAGATTGGCTCATGTTTTGTGTTTACACTGCAGCAGTATCTCCAGCCTGAGGCATCATCTGATTTGCCTGCAAAAAAAGCAGTTGGCAAAACGATTGTCCAATAACATGCTGGATTTGCTTTTTAAAGGTTCAGCCCATTGTCTAACACTTTATTTGAGCGGTTTCCAAGATAGACATAATGAATGGTCCATCTAGTGCATCAGGTTTTGTATACACACAACACAACCTAAGCATGATAATCAAATCTAAGTTTATTAATTTTACTTATTGTTTGATGTTTACATGTCCTTAAAATGTAGAACATGTACTAATGCAGCAGACACCAGTTCAAGCCCACATTATCCCTGCACGGATCATTTTCACATCTAACACAAGATACCTTTTTTAATGCATTTCAAAGCCTTTTTTATTTTATATACTTCCTCCACAGAGTCTTCCAAGCACACTCAGTTCAGTTAAGTAAACAGTGCACTGTCTCACAGACCATAAAAGTATATTATGCCTCAGGTTAGCAGAAACTATCCCCTATGGAAAGAGTTCCCCTCTTAACTTTTCTCAGCTTTTTACACTTTCCTAATGCAGTAGAGCAGATACATCCTTTAAAGCTGGAGCACAAAACAAGGGAGTGGCAACTACCCAGTCCAGCAGTGGTTTAACCTGGCACTGACCAGAGCTATGAACCCATATGGAGCCTGACAGCAGCATCTGTCGAATGAGTATTTATGTAACAGATGCTGCTGACATGGAAGCCACAAGCCAGCCACCATCCAAATGTGTAATTAGAGAGTGGTATGGGGTTTCATGCATTCTGGTTACGCATGTATATGCTCTTACATATAGGAATAAAAATAACATGTGGTTTTTACATGCATACACAGGTGTTTTAATTGCTCTTTTGAATGCATATTTTAGATTATTGCATAGTGGCTTTGGCATGAGCATACTCGCAAATAGCAAGCATCCTGCAGCGTATGGAAAACTGTCGAATGTGGAGAAGCAGAGTAATGGTTTGGAAGAGTTTAATCCTTCCAAAGTAGAAATTAGGTAAGAATAGTGCTATCCAAATATACTCATAATGATGATGTATTAGGGAAATTAAGGGAGAGCAATTTCCTCATTTATATGAATCAGTCTTTAAACATTTGCGGAAAACTTTTGTGGCATTTTGGGCACGATCTTTGACTGGAGTTGGCATCATGTCCAGTCTGAAGCAGTCTGGAGAAGAAAAAAGTCCTCCCTACTGTGGCACCTGATTGTATTTGACTGTTTCTGTTCATGGTGTATTGTTTTGTTGATGAGAAGTCCGCCGATCGAATTATGATTTAGATTTTGTGGTGAGAATGTTTCTCAACTGTTTATCTGAACCAGTTTGTGTGCTCATGCAAATCCATTTTTTTTCTGTTGGGTGTTTTTTTTTACTCAAGTCAACCCAGAAGTATTTACTGCGACCTCAGTAAATAGGAACTGTACCCATATTATGAGGATTTATTGTAGAAAATGATGTGGTCAGATATTTGAATATTTCTGAAATTGATTTCTGGCTGCATGGTGCTGAAGTAAGAAGCACTGTTATCACACAACAAGACCTTTGCTGGTTTGAATACCCTGCTGCACAAGAGCCTCTCTGTGTGGAGTTTGCATGCTTTCCTTTGCATGCTTGGGTTCTCCATGAGTACTTCATCCTCCCCCCCATCAGGGGTGTGCAATATTAAGAATTTGGGGAGATGATACATTTCACAATACAGGAATGAAATTTGATATATAAGAATATATTACAAGACAAATTGGTGCTGGGCAATGCACTCACTAAACTCCCCTCTTGTCCACACAACTGCTTGGCCGCTCTGGGATAGCCATAGCATGCTAAATAGACAAGCTAATATTTGAGAAATAGAGGACAAAACAGTCCAGTGTTTGAGTCATGGAAAAGAGATGAGTGTGGTTCACTGTATAGACTGTAAATGCGTGTGTATGCTTTAAGGGACATGGAGAGTTTCAAGCTGTGCCTGTGTCAGGATGAACTTCTTGCGTGCCTGCCCCATCTGCTCTTAGCCTGTCAATACCTCCAGGGCTTTAACATATGGCGGTAAAGCTATCATGTTGTATTTTAAAGTAAAAGCCCAATCTGTTGTATTCAGTGAATTACCAACAGCTTTTTAGTGATGCTTTTATTCTTTTCTCCTTTTCTGTCTGTCTTTGTATGGAGGGTTGTTTTTATACCTACATGTCAGTTAGGTGAACCATGTTTTTAATGTCAATAAGATCATTTTATCAAAGTAGCATTCATGAAAACTTTCAAAACACCTTAAATTCTGTAAAACCCCAACTCCCCAGACCAAATGTTATGCTTGTTGGGTTAATTTGTGACTCTCTTTAGTGCATTTGGTTGCTTGTCTTTGTATGTTAGCCCTGTGATTGGCCTGCAGCAAATCAAAGTGGTGCCCAACCAACAGCATTTTAGATGCTTTCCAGCTTCCCACAACGCTGACACAGGATGTGCAGATATTGACTCAATGGATGTTTTTTTTTTTTTTAATGGCCAGTCAGTCAGTTTATAACTTCCTTTTACAGAGTCTCAGATTTTGGAACGTAATGGCATTGCTTAGGTGCAACAAAATCATGCATGGATGTCATGAATGACATGAGAGAAATAAGCCATAGGCCATATTTAAAGACAGGCTGCCTGCTTTGAGGACAACAGTAATTCCATACATTAGCTAAATGGACACAGCATGTAGGCTACTGGCACCACTTTATCTGGGCTCCTCCCAATTTTTTGGATGTCCAACATAAGAGAATCTTATCTTGGCTAATGTGTTTAGTGAATTGACCGCCAGGGATGGCACTGTGATTTATCCATTGTGCTTCTTACCCTGTCTGGATTCAATCATCTCTGTGCTTAAATCACATCTCTATGTCCAACAGAATGATCCCTGAGAGGGTCTGTTGTTGGAGCCCATGAGAAAAGTAACACGCTTCAAAGGTCGACAGACACACATTGTGTGGAGCGCTAGTGTTTTTTTTCCTCCTGTGGAAATGTTTTATGGCCTGGTCTCAGTTTTGACGAGACTGTCCAAGAGAATTTTACAACTTTTTCTTTTACAATAAGTTTTTGTTCCATTTCATAAATATATTTTAAAAAATTCTTTAAGTCCACCCTCAGAGGCAGTTTTTTTTCTCTCTTCATCCTGCTCACTCTCCTCCTCTCCTCAGTCCTTCACTTCAGTGTGAGACTCCACCACACAGGCTCTCTTTATGCGGCCTGTTTGTTCTGCAGGGCTGAGCTGCAGCATGGTCCCTGCCACACTCGGTGGTGAGCAAACTTTGATAAGAACGTTGCGTCTACTGGTCATAGATTGTATATTAAGAAGGACAAAGTAACAGCTGACTGCGAGTGAACCCAGAAATTTTGCCCCACAGTGCTGACTGGCTTTGGGATAGGTCAGTGTTGAGGCTCCTCTTTGTTACTAAGGCCATGTTCACACAAAGACACCCTCACCTAAAATGCAAAGGTTTTTCCTTTGTGTATTCAACTCAATCCACATTCAGACGGAGACACTAGAAACACATGAAACCAGTGTGGTGTGTATGCCAGTCCAGTAGATGGCGATGTAAGTTTGTAGAGAAACAGCGCTGCTACAATACTCATACGCAAAAGAAAAACTTTTCACGAACAACAATGGCAAGTTGACGCACAAAGACACATTAGTTTCTTGTCTGGACAGCAAATCTGTTCCGACAACAAATCTGTCTGGATAGTTTGTCTGGATGACAAACCGAGCAAGGTAAGCAGCACACATGTCACTCGGTAGACGGCCGAAGCTGTTGTTGTTCCTGGTGTGTGTGCTCAGCCTTCATGTAAAAGACTACTGCGCATGCGGTGAAGTCAACATTTCACCCTGAAACGCTTCAAAGTTTGTGGATTTAAGCATTCCAGATACTGTTCCCATGTAAATAGGAGGCTAAAACGCAATGAAAACTCTTTGAATTTGGACCTATTAGGCCTCATGTGAACGGACCAGGTTTCTGTCATAATACAGTGCAAGAATCATACAGTTCATATGGGCTTGAGTTTATGTAGTGCTTTTCTAGTCTTTTCTGGCTGCTAAAAGTGCTTTAAGCCCAATTAAATGCCCACTGACACAGCAATGGGAGCAACTGGGGGTTAAGGACACATTGGCATTTGACATCCAGAGCTGGGCTCAAACCCTCAGCCTTCCAGTTGATCATAAACTATATGACTAGGCTTTGCCCCCAAAGCCCTCCATCTGATTTGAGTTTATTTTTTTTTTAAGGACTTGGTTTATTGAGTCACTTAAGGTAGTCATTAATGTCCTTAGTAACGTTAAAAACAATACAAACATAAAAATCAAGATTAACTTAATTCAAGGAAAGCACCAAAATTCTGTGACTTAAAATAAAAATAACAGGTAATGAAAATGTTTCAGTGATTTAAAATTTAAACCCCTAATTGGCTCATAATCAGTCCTATTTTTTGTTAACATTAAAAATGAGCTACTTATATGTTTAAAAAAATTAGTGACAGTTGACACTGTATAGATAGATGCTACATAAAGCCTAAAATAAAAGTGGAGCACTCAAATATGTCTTGCTGTGAAAGAAAATATCAACCAGTTATTGGAAAAATGGGATATCTTAACTTTTAAACACCAGCAGTAAACTGTGCAAACGTAAAGCATGTTAACATGCTTCACCTTGTGTCAGATTATTGTTAGTAAGTACAATATAACTCACTGTAAGTATGTTGATTACTAATCATATACTGACAAATTATTACTCCGATATGGTATTGTAATTGTACTTTGTGTGTTTATAACCATGATTATACAGAATAATAAGTGCATTGTAATGTCTTAAATTCATGAAATGTTTACAATGCATTATAAAGAGGGCCTTCATTGAAAGTGCAACTGAATATTACAGTGTCCTTTTTTTCTGGTATCAATGAGCCCCCAATATTTTTGCACCATGGCAAGACTTTACTTCACTTTTGAGCAACAGAAGGATTTGGAGATGCCTTGTCCATATTTCTATACACTGCTGTAGACAGAGACTTAGATAAATTCTGAATCTCAGACATCTAGCACTGTAGCAATAGCAGACAAATGTGCATGTTGATATGATTAAAGTTTTGTCACAATTCATAACAATAAACAGAGGAATGCATGTCTTCTGCCATCATACAAACAAACGGGGTCTTTCTCACAGCTGGTGGAGTCTCTGAGCCAGCACCGCCTATCAGGAAGCAATAAAAATCAATCACACTCCATAATGCTTTGTCTCTCCAGCCATATATCATCATTAAAGGACCGTGGGAGCCTGGCACTTCCATTATGTTCGAAAATAATCACACAACACACCTATATGTCTAATTTTTGCCTTTATTTCGGCTCTTCTGTGCATGTGTGTGAGTGCATGAACGGCACACTCAGTGTCTATCTTTGCCTGAGTATGAATCACTGTCCTGGTGAAATCATTATGTTTTTCTCAGTCAAAGAGATTTCAGGTCTGTGAGGAATGTCTAGCTGCCAGATAGAGCAATTCATCTTCCCCTGCCGACCTCCGCTGAGGGCTCGCAAACTGATTTGATAAAAATTTGTTCCTGTTTCCCCTCTCCCTGTCTCTCACCCCCTGACTTTTTTTTTCCTTTTCATTTCCTCGCTGTGTTGCAGATTACAGCAGCTGCTTTTCTTTCTTCTGTCACATTACAAACTCAGAGGAATGCTTGTTCTTGTTAAGTTATTCACTTTCACTTTGGGGAGCCTGTTTCATGTTGACTTTTTTATGTCTTTTATCCACTTTCTCTCCTTTGAGTTTGAAGCGTCCAGGACTTTATCCAAACCACCAAACGGGGGGCCTCTAGGGGCTTGGGCGGCAGGTGATTTACACACCAACTTTACAGAAGCTTGCTGTATATATGTCCTGGGGTGTGTTTTTAAATATTTTAGCAGTAAGTCAGCTTCATTCAAAACCACAAAAGAGAGAGGTGATAATTAGCATTGGAATAGTTCTTCAGAAAGATGTGATCACTGTCAATCACATTTATTACAGAACAGTCAGATAATGCTGTAGGTGGGTGCAACTGCTGGGGCATAAAATACCAAAAGTAAGACACAAAGCAACAAGTCTCATCAAAGTAGTCTGAAGTGGAGCAAAAAAAAACCTTTCTTTTGAGAAGTGCTGTTATTTTTGTTTCATTTATTTAAAAAAATGTGGTCCAGAACTGCCAAAACTGAATCTGTTAGCATTGAGGCTAGTCTCTGGACAAGCAGCCACTTCTTGACGTCGTCTCGCTCGTAGCTCCCACCTCTTCTTTCTCCTCATGACTGGGCTGCTCATAGACTTTGTAGATTGGAGTTTGGTGAGATAGATCTCCCTCACTGCAGTCATCGAATCAGGCAGATCCAGCTGCTGTTCTGGGTAAGAATAGGATTTCTAAATTCTGACTACCAGGAGACAAATAAAAGTATCAAAAGTGATTTTGCATGATTTGCACACTTTTTGGTTTCAGAATTATTTGGCAGCATATCTGTCTTCAGTATAGAGGTTGGACAGTAGATACAGACTGTTTGAACCCAATATTGATCCAGAACCCATTGAAACCTTCCTAGATATCTGGCCCTTCTCACACCTTGAAGCCTAGACCCTTCCAAAATTATCCGGGTAACCTTAACAGAAAATTCCCAGACCTGCTTGTTCAAGTATTGTAGTCGAGTCACCATAGCTTACATCTGAGTCAAGGTCCGAGTCCTTAGTATTTGGGTCCGAGTCAAGCCTGAGTCACCAAAAAAAAAAAATCCAAGTCGAGTCCGAGTTGAGTCCTCTCACCTGAGTACCCGAAGTACTAGAAAAGTTCCCTGAGCCAATGTCTGAGTCCTCAAGTCTGAGTCAAAAGGCTGGATGCTCTTCAGCTCTCCACTTTTGCAAAGCCTGAGAAATGACATGCAAATTAAAATGTCTTCATTAAAAATAAATAATACAGTTTTCTCCGTTTAAACAGGACTTTATTAGCTGTTCGAGGACTGCAAATTTAAGCAGAAAGTGTTGTGAGCTTGCTTGTATTAAAGGAAAAGTTCGGTTCCTGCAGCTTTTACATTGTTTATAGAATGAAGAACAACAATATACTCACCCAGAAGGCTTTCCTGATGCAAACGGTGCTTCGGGAGATATTTAGATCCAAAATCGAGCAGCGGACACCGATATAATGGTAGCCCGTAGGGCATAGATCGCCGCTCCTAAAAACTGCATTAATCCTTCAAAAACTCCTGTTTTTCACCGATATTCCATCATGATTTGCTCCAAAAGGACCGCCATTGCAGCCTGTGTCTCTCCACACAGCGCTGTGTGGCTGAACTAACCTCTGAAGTGACGAGCTGTTTACATGCTCTTTGCGCATGCGCAGTACTCTCTGGAGCGTTGCGATCGCTTCCTTATCTGTATATCTGTATACTGTGGCTCCAAACTGTAAGGACGTCCATCATATTCAAAGTCCTCCTCCACAACATCTTCATCCCATAGACATTCGGCCCATTTTGCACAACACTGGAAGGAGAAAGTTGATTTGTAGCTGCCGATCTTCCCTGAAACAATGAGCCGCACTGGCGAAGATGCGCGAAGAGCATGTAAACAGCTCGTCAGTTCAGAGGTTAGTTCAGCCACACAGCGCTGTGTGGAGAGACACAGGCTGCAATGGCGGTCCTTTCGGAGCAAATCATGATGGAATATCGGTGAAAAACATGAGTTTTTGAACGATTAATGCAGTTTTTAGGAGCGGCGATCTATGCCCTACGGGCTACCATTATATCGGTGTCCGCTGCTCGATTTTGGATCTAAATATCTCCCGAAGCACCGTTTGCATCAGGAAAGCCTTCTGGGTGAGTATATTGTTGTTCTTCATTCTATAAACAATGTAAAAGCTGCAGGAACCGAACTTTTCCTTTAAGTTCAAATGTTTGAAAAATGTTTAATAAACTTCAAATAACATTTCGATATTTTAACTTAAAACCAATCAGCCGCCAACATCCCTGGAAACAAGACAACCTGTAAGCCTTCTGAAAACCTGCAAAATAACAACTGCCACCTACTGGAGGTGAGCTTACATGTTGCATTTCAAAAGCTCTGAAAGCATGCAACTGCTCATCCTTGCACGGTGAGGCCTCATCAAAATATGTTTACGCATTTACGTGACAGCATGTAAATGCGCTTGCAGGTAAACTAACACACATGACTGCCATGGGGTGAGGACTGATATAAGGACCTTATCCCAGAAGAAATAATAAATAAAAAATATAAAAGATTCATTGATAAATAAGCTTGAGTCCCCCGAGTCCTACCCCAAATCCTACTGTTATGCCCCGTCTAGGGGTGGCCAGGACACAACATGAAGAAAACCCGTTTCCACCGAGTTCAAACAGCCACTGGAGCCAGTCAACAGGTTTCACCGTGAATCGGTACAATTTATTTCCAAAAACCAAAATTACCAACAACAAGATAACAATTAAACAATACCTCGAGGTGACAAAAATCACCTCTGCATTACCGTAATACTCAAACTCAAAGTCTAATCGCTCTCAGTACCAAGCTGACGTGGCAGTTTGAACCGAGGCTGATCCGGGGATTACCTCCCCGTCGCAGTGACATCAGCAGGCGCTTTTTATCAGGCCTTTCCCTCCTCCGAAACCAATCACTGGCGTCGGCATGATGCCAGCAGTCCAACCAGAGGCAGGGGCGGCACACCTGATCAGGGCAACATGACTCACACACACTCACACACACAGAAGGCGCAGGAGAACCCTCCCAACACCACCAAACAAAGAAAGACACAATACAATACAAAATACGACCAGGGTCGTAACACCTACCCTGAGTCCTAATGCAGCCAGAGCTCGAGTCTGAGTCCAAGTCATGAGCCCACAAGTCCGAGTTGAGCCACGAGCCCGACATATCAGGACTTGAGTCTGAGTTCTGGACTTGAGTCTTACAACACTGGCTTGTTCACACTGAGCCCTTACGGCAGGAAGATTACGTGGAGTTTGCATGAAAGTAAATGGATGGTTGTGTAGCGGAAAACGTGGAGAACAGCAGGTAAATTTCAGGGGTTAAGTTTGGATGATAAACCCTGCTGTTTGTGTTCACACATGTAGATCACCAGGTTGAATTTAGGATGATTTTGGAGTTTTTCTGCCAGCTTGAATAGGGTTACAGTCAATGATACATTCACAAAAATAATTCTTGGCTTGAGCAGCATCCCTGTAGTTCTCTATTAGCTGTTTATACAATGTCAAACTGCGCCTTTTGGTTCTGGTTCACTCTTTAGCAGACTCTTTACAGATGTGGTTCGTGTGCGTATGCTTCTCATGTGTAGCCTTCGCTGTGGGGTTAAAGCTCACAGCTCTGCATAGCGTTGATAGAGCACTTTCCAGATTCCAGTCTTTGTCGGTGGCTGTACACGCACTTTCAAGCATGAAACCTAAAACAAGCAGTGAGCTTCTGCCCTGTGAGAAATCACACCAAGTGGGAGAAATCCTGCAGGTTTGAGGCTTTTGAAACATTTTAGTGCCTGTGTGGGGCAGTTTAACATTTGAAATAATGGTTCTTGGCATGTATTTGCAGGAGCCTGTTTCGTGCTGCTTCTTTGAGGCTGCATTTTAGTCTGACCACACTGGGGAATGAGAAGATGGGTGATTCTTGGCTGATGTCATGACAAAGCAGCAATAACACAAGATAGATGTCAAGATTAGGTTGACCAATTATCTTAAAATACATGGTCTGGTGATGACTGTGCATGAAGGCATGAGTGCACACCCACTTCTCTGTGTTGTTTTCCAGATTTATCTTTAGCATGCTTCATTTTTGAGTCAACAGTCTCATCCCCAAACACTAACACAGGGGAGTGGATTGTTTAGAATACCCACAACGGCCTGTTGTCTGATCTTACTCCACGCTCTCATTATAAATGGTCTTGTCTTTAGATTATTTTGTGCCTGTTTCTCACGAAGGGTTGTGGTTTAGAGTTTAACACATGGGAGATAGTTTTTTGTTAATAGTCAATTTGCCTGTTTATAAAAATATGCAAGCTCATTACCAGTAATTGTGACATTTCACACAAAGATAATGGGTCTTGGAACAGCACTGGTGCCATGTGTAGAGTATGAGGATGTCCACTAACATAAAACAGGAGAAGAGGGATAGTGCAGAGTTATAACAAACAAATGAGGACCAGAAAGACAGAGGGAAACCAAGAGATACGTAGACTGAATGTTGTGGTTGAGGCTCAGGGTCTGAAGAGCTGTATTCTAAACAAAAAAAAAGAAAAATGGTGTTATTTCAGCTTTCCTTCTTTAGGCACAGTCCTCTCAGAAGAGCCAGTACTTTAGTGGATTTAAGGACTGGCGCTGTCAGAGCTCCCTTTTCAAAGTCAACCTTGATAATATTCTTTTTTCAGTGCTGGTTATTTCAGTTTAACAGATTTAGATCAAAATTGATTTATCCTCCTGACCTGACAGTATATGGCAGAGGATTCACTCACTGTTCATCCATGTGTTTGCACTTGTCCACAGGCACTTTCTTGTATATGTATATGATGTGTGTTCTTTAGGAACTTGGTTCCCAACCTTGGGTTTGTGGGCCCTTAGCAGGGGCACCAGAGGGTCTCAGGGGGGCAGCCAGGCACAGTCAGCTTTGAGGTTATCAAAATTAAGGAAAATAAGTAAAACAACGATCATTTACGTCGCACTAGGGAGGGAATAAAAAAACAGTCCCCTCATGGAATCGATATCATTAGTCTCTGTGCTTGTCAGCTTCCTCATTAAATTATTTCCTCTTTGTTCTGCTTGCTCTGCAAATCAAGGACATTGTGCCCTCATCAAAAGGCAGTCTAACAAAAAAGTCAAACATTTCAGACACGGGGCAGAAGTGGTCAATATTGTGCCTTATTTTTTTTCTAAAACGACACCAAATACACACTCAGAAGGTGGAAACATCAGCAAGTGTTGTTCTACTCTTTTGGAAAGTTACACTTTAACTCTTGAAAGTGTTCTGATGTTCTGATCACGCTGTCATGTATTGATATTGTACATGTTCTTTAACACAGGGAAGTCATGGAATGTTCCAGGTTCAGAGTTCAGGGTGACAATTTGCTGCATTGCAATGTATATTCAAAAAATCTAAAAACACAAACTCAAAAGGCTAGGTTAAAACAACCTTTCCCTCAACATATCCAACTGTGTTATTTATTTGGTTACAGATTACTGACTGAAAACTTAAGGGAGTGTGTCATTGGGAAGAGAAGTGCTGGAATGTTGGTTACAGCAATTGAAGCACATTTTCATTCTTTTCATTCATTCACACCGTTTCGTGCATTTTATTGAGTGTACATGATTTATACGTATATTGACCCCCAGATTTTAACCAATTTATAGCTACAGTTCTTTTTTGCTCTTCTGTGAACTGCACATTCTAATCATGCAGGTCTACAGTTATTTACTAGAAGCTTTGCTATAGTTAATATTTCATCTTGAGCTGTGGTTTACTGTTCCTCTGGGTTATTACTGTTGTCTTCCCTCATGAACATATGTTATAGTCTGTAAATGTGAATAGAAAATGACAAGAGATATGAGATGTCAATGCATTTGGAAGGAAAGAAATCAAGTTAACATAAACACAATTTCCTTCTAGATAAAAAATGAGATGTATATGACCATAAGGCTTGACATCTGTATTTCATAACCTGAACTACATAAAATTATAGTGCTTAATGCTATGTCCTATTATGAAGTAAATCAGTATATCTTAAAACGGTATTTTCCAGCTCTTATGACTATTCTGGGAATTCACTACATTTGGCAGAAATACCAGATAATATTACACAGTATGTGTTTTTATGAGGAGAAATCCCCTTGGTTGAGCCACCTTCACAGCATTTCATAACAACTACATATCTGCACTTAATTTACAAGCAAAAACCACAAGTTTCTGTTTCAGTTCCTGTTGTGTTCTACAGAGATATCATCAGTGGTGATGGTGTGTGGCTGTGGGGCCCAGTCATTCTCACATCATACATTTCCACATCTGGCACTGGTTTAGTGAGCTGGTGCAAAGCAGCGGAGGCCAAATGGTTGCCCAATGGTGGTTGGTTTGAATGACTTGGCTGCTAAAGTTGGGTTGCTTCTGTTGTACTAGGGTTTACCATTATTTAGAATATAAAATGAGCAGTTATAACATGGATGTTTGATTATCCTTTTTGAGTCAAGACATATTTTCTTTTCCTTTATCTCGTCTACTAAATTTGACCATTTGGGAGAGTGTAATTGTGTTAGGAATTGAGGAGGATCAAGAAAAACAATATTTCATTCTTCAGTAGGAGACACTATGGTCTTAAAAATATAAACATTCTTCATTAATGTAGTGAAGTATGTTGCTACATTCATACTTTCTGTGGATATTGCAGCCAATATGCGATATACTTGGTTAATATTTAAGGCCAACATCATCTGTAAACATTGACAACATTTTTTATATCTGCCAATACAGATTGTTCACTTTTTAAGCTAATATCTGTTGATACCGATACTGTGCTGATAATATTGTGCATAAAGTCAGGTGTTTATTTGAGGTTCTGCTCCTTCTAATAGCAGCCCTGATCTGATGTTAGCTAACCGGCTGTCAAATGTGTTTTAAAAGCTGAAATGTAGCTTGCTCTACTTCCGGATATTTCCTATGCATTCTGCTAAGTTGACCACTGTGAACACGACTTCCAAGGACCATGGCTGCTGTGAGAACGTACTCAGAGCTCTTCTTTACTTTCCATAGCAAGTACAGCCAGTTTTTGGACACATTAATCTCTCTTCACGTGAATCCCTCCCACCCCTTTACATTATGTTGTTTACAATAAATTTCCTTCCTAAATCTAAAAGTAAGACTTAAAAAGACCCCTCCATTTGACTTCTTTTGTAGGGGTGTGTGGGAAAAATCACTGGTCAGTCAAAATGGCCACCGGCAGGCTCTTTATCCATAAGGACAGGCTAGCAAGACAGCTGGTGTCGTGCCCTCGTGTCCACAAGCAGAGACGAGGTACGTACAAACTGCACTTGTAGCTCTCTGAATGGGAAGTGGCTCATCCACATTTAGCTGACAGAGCATGAAAGTTCAGTGGAAATCTCATTCGGCATCACATCCTGTGAATAGTAATATCTTTCCCTGTCTGACGTTTGATCCTTTCTCCTGGTCCCCCACAGGATATTATATTGCGGAACGACGCTGGTATTACTGCCTCACTACCTGATGAGTCACAGACTCTTCTTTATACGTTTTAGAAATCAGCAAGGCTTTCCGTTTGTTAGTATGTATTTCTACTTAATGGCTCATTTCTTCATTAATAGCTGTGTGGTTTATCTGAGGGAGTTGAAAGCAGAGTTTTCAGGATGTCACAATTCAAAGATTTTTTTATTGAGGAAATAAGAACAGGAAAAGGATTGAGTTCACAAGTGTGGTCCCAATGGTGATACTTCATGTGCCCTATAAACTATTTTAACCTGATAATAATGGGGAAAAGTAGCCTGTTTACAAAAGAAGTTGTTGTTCTGTGAGTTTAAGTTTGAAAATGTTCATTTTTCCTAAACTTATTTACCTTATTCGTAAATATTCTAGGACTATTCAAACCTGATTCTTGCAAAACAATCTTCTGTTTCAGCATTTTCTTTTTTTCTTGAAGATTTTTGGCCTGTTCTTGATTCGTCCTTGTTGCGCTGACTTTGTTCTAATGTTGTATTTCAACATTTTTCCACTTAATTCTCTCAATTTTGGCTCTTATACCTCTTATACCCTGTAGCAACCTTCTCCTGGATTTAATGAAGGAGATGTTTCACTTCATCTGTCTTCAATCTGTGACTCACCTTGTCATAGCTGCATTTTACAAATTCTGTTACGCCTCAGTCAGGGCGAAGTGTTTGCTACGTGGGAAATGTTTTGGTTGCAGTTAATTCAGAGTGCAATTTTCAGCTTCTTTTTATGAAATGAGATGGATGTATGTAAGTATAGAGTTGATCGTGTCTTATCAGACTACACATGCACGATTTGCTTCATTTAATCAAGTGAGTGTGAATTATGAATGCGGTTTGGTTGTCATGGAACATCTCTGTCAACAGTAGCACGAGCTTAAACATTTGCTATTTATAAGTCACAAAGATGGAGGCATTCACATGGACACAGATGAGGATTAGGGACAAGCAGGAGAAAAATCATGGGAGAAAGACATTTTCCATTAGCTTTTACAGAAAAGGTTTGGATCGTGAGATGGATCCATGGTGATGAAACGGTCGGCAAATAAGTCCAAATTTCAACTTCTTTCAAATTGATACGACTTTTTTTCTTTTCTATGTAATTTTTTACACATTGTATTATTTTATCAGCATTTTAACATTCTCTCATCATTTTAACTTGTATTCCAACATGTCTTTTTTCTCTTCATCTTCATCTTTTTCATCGCACACAGTTCTCTTGTCTATCATGTTTTCGGATTTTCTCAACACTTTGAATTTTTCCCCATCTCAGCTTTTTCTCTTAAATTTTAACTTCATTCATGTTTCTGATACCATTGCCTTTTTATAAGATTTCGACTCATTAGTCACTAACCATGTCTCCTAAACTCAACATTTCTAATCATTTGAGCATTTTTTTTCAGTTTTGACTATGTTCTTCTTACTAAAGCATTCTTTAGAAATTCAAACTTTTTCATCATTTTCATTTGTTCTCATAGTTTCAACCATTTTCAACATTCTAACTTTTTTTTCCAACAACTTTGAATTCTTACTTATATTTTCCTTTTTTCTGAACATATCAACTTTAAAATATACTATACTGACCTTCTTTCTTATCGTTAAAATCTTTTACCCATCACACTGGCGTTTATATGCCTTTCAACATTTTTAAAAAAATCTTTTAAAAATATTTTTGATCTTTGGTCCTTGTCTTTTGACATTTTTTCTTTGCACTTAGACTTCTTCATCCTTTTAACTTTTGTTCATTTTGACCTTTTCTCATGTCATTTCAAACACTATTCATGCTTTTCCATCATTTAGACCCTTTCTTGTCATTTTTTTCTTGTCCACCTTTTCATATTATTCAGGCTATTTCAATTGTTTTGACCTTTTTCCTGGTCATTTCAACCATTCCTCAAGATGAATTCAATCTTTTTATTTGTAATTAATTTTTTTTGTTATCATTTGACCTTTCTTGACATTTGAACTTTTTTACCTATCATTTCGACCTCTTTCTTTGTCATTGCAAACTTTTAAACCTTTTAGAAGTGCTGACTTTTTCCATAATTTTGACCTTTTAGTTGGACTCTGTCTTGTTTTTCAATGTTTTTCACCATCTGATTCGTTTGTTATTATTTTGGCCAAGCCTCATCATTTTCACTTTACATTCCAATCTTTTCAATTTTATTTATTTGTTTATTTATGTTACAATATTTAGACATATTCTTGTCATTTCAACTATTTTCCTGCCCTGTCATTTCAGCTCCTTCTTAACATACAAACTTTCTCTCATCCTTTTTACTTTCTATTTGACCTTGGATATTTTTCCAGTTTCCAAAAGAACCTACATTTGATTTATATTTTTGTCTTCTCCACCTTTTACCTTGTCTTCTTTCTGATGCCTGGCAACACATGAATGAGGCTCCTTTTGAAATAACATTTTTGGCCCTCTAAAATGGAGAGCAGAAGTGTGGAAATGTTGAAATTCCCCTCTTTGTGCTCATCTCAGATGTATTTTTAACTCTGATAGTTGGCTGTAAACACAGCTCTACTGGGGCATCACTTTAGCGGTTCGTCTCTTTTTTTATACTCTGGAAACCACTGCTACCCACCAATGACTACTGACAATCTCCTTGTTGTCTCCAAACTTCTGAACCTCTGTATGTGTCTGCGTTTGCATGTTTCTATTTAAGTAACCAAAATTTAAGGGGAACAGAAAGTCCTCAAATTAGCCTCTTTACCAGGTTTTGGTCCTGGTTCATGTGCAGTAACACAACGTTACTAACCTTACATTTGAGTTTCATGAAGAAGCCAACTACTGTTGATCCTTGGGTGATTGTAGTGAAGAACAGGGTACTGTGGGTGGAGACCCTGACCCTCAAACTTCACTACCATCCGTTACTAGATGGATGGGTTGCGCTTATGGAAGGCAACTCCCACAATTTAATCAGAGGGTTGGTTAACCATACATAGGCATGTCAGACGCAAAAACATACAGGGAGGCGTGTATTCAAGCCATGTACTGTGTTTGCATACACTTTCTATATGCCACTTAAATCCGCGACCACAAACATGTATCGAGGTGTCAGTGGGTGGACTTTTTTTGCAGCCTAAAAGGCAGAACTTGTGCCATTTTTATTTAGGATTGGTGCCCTACATACCATTCTCACCCAGAAAGATAACTGGGAAAAGGGAACAGTCCAGTAAAGGGACCGTCCTCGATGTCACTCGATGATATAAAATCAAGTGCAATGAATGTTTGCAAGGGATGTCCTCAGGTGGACAATTAAAAGTCCAGCTAAACACAAGAGAAAACCGGATTTATGTAACCGGTCTTGTCTGTGCTGAGCCTGGAAAAAGGGCAGCTGTTCGAGCCACTCCTGTATCTGGAGTGGGGGAATTTTTACTTATCTTACTAAGATATCTTTGGATTGTTGCTGTTTTAATGCCTTAGCAACGAGGACAGCCAAAGCCAGAGGTGTAATGGTTTTGGATTGTCGGTCCATTACATCCATCTGTCAGTCCATCCATCCAAAAAGGCAATGGCCTTGACAGGCTTATATTTCAAAAAGTATTAAAAATTTAGACAACTTATATTATCCTACAAGGGGCAATTCATTTCAGTGTACATTCATGCGTACAGTCAGTCAACAAGATAAATAAATAATCAATCAATCTGTCAAGGAAAAATATTTAGGCATGTGACAGAGGGAGATGTCTAAACTTTATAAGGCGGAAAAATGCTTTGAAAAATGTTCTCTAAATTTGTCATAAATGTTCACTTCAGCTCAAAACAAACTGGAGGGATTAAAGAAGTTCAGATGTTGTTTGGCCTCATGATTAGGGCTTGTTTGTTAGCTTGGTACTGAACTGATAAGGTCTCACTGTTTTTTTTTTTTATTCATTTCCTTGCAAGCTCACCATGCAAAAGCATAAATCTGTCATAGGGTACATCTAGTTGTTATACAATATGCTTCCACCTGGCCTTGTACTGAAACACTGTTTGTACCCTAATTATTTTTGCAGTCTCTCTGTGTATTTGTTCAAAACAGGTTCCTCTTAAAAAAAATGAAATCTGTCTCAGTGGATTACCTTTGTTAAGAAGGCTATATCAATATTTTCATTAAAAAGAGACTCAAACTATTTTAAGAATAGTTTGGCATGGATTACTAAAATATACTTAACTGACTTATTGTGAGCATTACAGATTAAAATAAATTAGTACGTGAACCTTTTACTAACCCTAAGTCCAGCCCTACTTACTTAAACTCCAGCCGTACAGTAACTCTGCCTCTAACAGTTGGCAACATCCTTTGTCTTTACCCTCCTGTTCAATCAGTCCTGTATGTGCCTATAAAAAGTGTTTTCTGTACAGTCTTGCAGCGAGCGTGACTCTTCCGCTGTCTCATTTTCATCTGTGGTGAATACAGCATATACAACAGGATGTGGTCAATGATGTGAAAGTTTAGTCTTCACAGTCTGTATAACCTGTAATCTGCTTTTACATACTTGTAGAACATTCCAGCACCTCAGTTCTGTAACCCTCCATCTTTCCCTCTGAGTCGTGTCCCACAGCAAAGCACACACAAAAAAAAAAAAGGCCCCTTAGCTTCATCCAGAGCAAAGCAACCATTCCTGTGTGGTTTTCCGCTCCCTTCCCTATTCTGGGATGTGTTCTTTTCCTAAGCGCTACTTAGCTGGGTCGCCAATCTCTCTAAGCAAATGAAATGTTTTGCACTCTAAATACATGTTTATGAAATTCCCAAACTCACTGTAGCATTCCTGAAGCAGGTCAGCTAGAAAAGGGAAAATTCCAGAGACTGAGGAACCTGCTCCCAGGGATATTTGATGACTTCTGCTTGCTCATACTGCATAACTGTTGTCAGTGGGTGGGGTGTTGATAACAAGCACACTTCGGGTTGTTTTGATAAGATTTTGGCTTGTTACATCATTTTCCTGACAACAACGCTGGTCTTTGTGTAACCATGAGATAGTTACTTGAAATCTCTTCACAGTTACCAGATGTAGCTAATATTTTGGCAAATTGAGTGAAATAAAGCACTTTCGTGTGTCCTCTCAAAACAAAATGCTGTGATGTGCTTTTCAAACATGTTTGCTTTTACTTCCCTCCCTTTAAGGCACAGCTTGTTCCATTTGAGATGAAAAATAATGTCATTTTTTTTAATCAATGTGAGAAAATGAATTCTCTCTGGAAGTTTGGATCACGATTTCCCACTATAGAGGTTGGTCCTAAGGCTAGAGGTAGACCATTTGGAAGTTTCTCTTTTTTTCGTACCATGGGTGGTATCCCGTAACTTATTTTACACATAGGCATCATAATATTTGCTGTATTATATTTCATTTAAATTCCTAGATTTTAGACCTTTGAGTGAGTTCCAGCAACTTGATTTTTTTGAGTAATTCATAAACAGTGTAATTTTTGCTGTTGTATGTGCTAAAAGTTTCTTGTGTTAGAAAAGGCTGAGACATGACATAGGAATAACCAGTAATCATTGTATGACAATGCCAAGTGTATAACAACAGAATAACTGCCATAAATACAATAAGGAGACAAGTCAAATTAAGGCCTTTAAGTCAGGAATACCCCACCAGTGTTGAAGTCTGTGTTCAAATTTTCATGAAGACCATCAGGACTAAGGATAATCAGCTAAGCTAAACGAGCTACACATCGCTTCACAACAAATGCACGTCATGTACTGCAATGCATTTGAGGTCCAGTCAGTAACATTGTGATGTATTCAACGTTGACTCTATAAAATGAGTATTTGACAAAGGGAAGAGCATGGTGGATTTCATTATAATGTAAGGAGTGGAAGAGTAAGGGGGCTTTAACTCATTCGGTCCAAAACAAACAACCTCTGGTTTGCTATTTTGGAAAGTTTACCTAAATTAAGCTTTATCTTTATTCTATGGCAAACAGTTATTCCGAAATGCTTTGTGCTGAACAATGTCATTGCTCAATGTGCATGTACCATACAAAACTGGCATTGTGTATGTCCTATGCAGTGTTGTGTGTAACGCGTTAGAAAGTAACGCGTTACAGTAACGAAACTACTTTTTCGGCTAAAAAGTGAAGTAACGTGCTACTGTTGAAAATTAGGTAACGAAACATAGTTCCTTTTTTAATGCAGCGCGACGTTACATTTCCCTCGGACAGATCTGACACTGAAGCTGCCGACTCAGCTGCTCGCACAGACACGAGCAGCATTGCCAAGTCTGCTCGTTATAAGTGTCTAAAGGCTGAAAATCTCGTGAGTCATGGCCGCAGGTTGTGGTTTTTGGGCTTGTTTCTAGACGTGAAGTTGCTTCTTGGGGCTCTTAAGTCTGTGTGTATCCCCCTGATTATCCTCCAGCTCCTAACATAAAGGAAAACACGACTGCGGTAGGTAGTTTGTCCACTTCCTCGTTTCCTGGTTATATGCACGCCCACAAACACAGTCACGCACATGGCGCATGCTCCAGAGCCAAAGTTGCCAGGTCTGCTTGTTATAAGCGACGGTCTTTTCTTGAATAGATACTTAGCACTGTGATATTGAAATGTAATGTAGACGAAAATGAACACACTTTGTGTAGACTTCTCTTTTTAAAAAGTAGTATACTACATCAGGAAAGGAAATAGCTGGAGGTTGCTTATTTTGGGCTTATTTTTATTGACCAGGTTGCTTATTTCAGAAGCAAAATGTGGAAACACTGGGCAGGAGCTCTGATTCCACAGGGTATGTGACATTTGTAAAATAAAGAGCACAAAAAACTGTTATGTTCTCTGTAGTAGAACTTTTTGTAGGCCTTCACATTTAGGAATAGATATGGGGTTCTGTCCATGATCAAGCAATGTAAAAGTAACGGAAAAGTAACTTGAGAAGTTACTCTTCATAGAGGGTAACAAAGTAAAGTAAAGAGTTACTTTTTTCAGATGTAACGAGTAACGAGCAAACACTACTTTTTAAAAGTAACTTCCCCAACACTGGTCCTATGATGGGCCAGGTGGCAGGAACACAGACTGCAGCTACAGCCCCAGCTAGTGGTGGGAGGCTAGATTATACAGCGTTTGACAGGCCTTGATTAGGTGCAGTGTGAAACCAAACAAAACTAGAGAAAAATAAAAAAGTGTTGTGGCTTCACTGCTGAATTGAACTGAATTTTGATGAATATAAGGTATGAAAGTGACTTAAGATTCATTGTCTGTGGCAGAAATTAAACAAACATGCAAGATATTCTGTCATTTTAATGTCATTCACAATGAAGCACAATACTAGATGCAACACCTTATTCCAATGACTGCAGAGTACTAGAGTCCTCCAAATGTCAGATTGGGCAAAATCATACATAAATTGTGTTCTCTGTCTCTAGCATTGGATCAAGTTTGACATTACTCTTTTGGAAATTCTGTGTAGTGTACTAATGTAGCATTGTACATCTCCATGACCTAGCCAGAAGAAGTATAAAGAATGGACATTGTGTAGGTATTTGACAGGGGTTTACACAGGTTTAAATAAATTTAGAATCTTTTGCTACATTCTGTGGGAAAATGCTCTTGGTTCTGGTGTTAGATTGGATTTAATCACCTCCTGTTGGACTTTAGGTTCCTGCATAAATTAGTAGGTATGGCAACAATCAGCTTTGCAGAGTTTCACATTTGTCCTCGCAAAGAAATCTCATGGATGATATTCCAGCTAAAGCATGCACATACTGAAGTTTAACTTGTGTTAAACAGAAAATCATAAAATGTGTTGATTTGTGAAAACATCTTGCACACATGTTTCTTTTTACTTGGGACATGGCTTTGCTTTATTGCAGAGACTTAATGGTATTTTTGTTACCCCTCAGTGGCACTGGCTGCTTACAGCACACTTTGCTCCATTTGCTCTGTAAAATTGGGGTCGTTTTTTTGTTTTATTTGTTTTCAAGAGTTATTTATATCCTTAACTGGAACTCAGTGATTAAAACATAAAAGAACTTCTGATTTATATTTTCCATCCTGCAGTATTGATTAGATAATTGTACACAGGAATGGCTCTGCAGCTGCTCTTAGCCCGAGGCCAGCCCATGGATCTTGTGACACAGTAATCCAATTAACCATTTAGCTACATGCCTTTGCATACTGGCAGTTCAGCTAGTTTTTCCCTCAGTCACTCACACGTTTGGAAAAAACAAGGTAAACATGAAGATGAGTTCAAAGCAGACATTGGCCTTGGTTTGATTCATAAAGTCATTCTTCACTTCTTAAGTGAGCCCTTTGCCCTCCCAAACCTAAACCCTTTTACCACTTGACAGTTCATGACCCCTATTATATATTATTAGCACAAAATAACAAATGAAAACCAACATTAAGTGTTTAACTCATTTTCCGGGTCAGTGAATGTCTTTTGAAAGTGTCTGTGCTACTTAATTTGGATAACGCAATTTCTGTGGGAGCTTTGACACTGACCTTTTAAGCTCCACACCCTCTTTTTGTTAAGTGGTCCAATCAGACATTGAAATGTGCATGATTTAAACAAAGTTCTTGTCAGATTTGAACAAAACAGTCCATAGCTTGCACTGCTGTTGTGCAACATGCAAACTGAAGTTGTAAGATGAGTACAGCCTGTCTTAATTATTTCTCCAGATCCAAGGTGACACACCTCTTCACCAGCTGCTGTGATTTCAAACAGGTTTACTGGAAACGTTCATTATTAGCAGAGTACTTCAAATTCGTTTGTGGGGGCAGCGTTGGATTGCTTTACTTTTAAAAACCAACTTGTTGCCTACAAGAGTACAACTGTGACTCGTGTTACTTCATTATATACCAAGAGAAGAAACATCTTAGAGCAGGGCCTGGCAACTGGCAGCCCCACCAATTTTAAGGTATTTCTCTCAAATTTTGAGTTATTGGTTTTGAGAATATTTTGTTTGCAAAAATTTAGTGAACATGGTTGTGTGTAATCGTTTCTTAAAACACTTTGTGATACTAAATACAGTAACGAAAGTCAATGATAGTAAAGCATTCTTAACAGCAGGTCAATATTATGTTAATTGCTATCATACCAATTCATGTGCATAGCAGGATAGGCATTTCTGGTTGAGCCTTAAACTGATTTACTCATAGATAAACACAGAAACTATCATTATGGGGATGTTTCCATCAAGAAAATCCTGTCCTGTGACATCTTGCTAGTTAAATTATGGCCCTTTTCCACTAGCACGCCTTGGCCCTACTCTACTCGGCCCTACTCGATTTGCAGCGTGTTTCCACTAGCCCGGTACCTCCTATCACAAGCTAGTTTTAGTACCTACTCCGCTCTGGTTCCAAGCGAGCAGAGTCGATACTAAAAGATGACGTCACCGACTGCCAGCTACTGATTGGTCAGACAATGTCGTCATCGATGAGTCATGAGCGCTACGACCTAGCATGCTAGTGGTAGCTACCATTAGCTTACCCTCATACGTCTTTTCTTTGCAGCTCGATTGCTCTCGTCCTCGACTTCATTCTGTTGTATAGCTTCCAAAACTCTCCTGTGCTTCTCAAGGGGTATTTCTTCTTACCACCTGCAGTCTTCCCCTGCTTTCCTTTTTTACTCGGTTTGTGACAAAAAGCCACAGATTGTTGTGTCGCGCTCAAAATGACGTCAACGCAGAACCGCTCAGCGACACTGCTCCCCGTTGGGCAGGTGACTTGGGCTAATGGAAAAGCAGCACAAGGCGAGTAGAGTAGAGCCGGGTAGAGTCGAATAGAGTAGAGTAGGGCTAATGGAAAAGGGCCATTTGTTAGTTAGGCATGGACACTGACATCGCTGCGGTGCATGTGGTTTCCTACCTAGATGCAGGACAGAAACAGAAACAATGCAGATGCATCAAGGTTAAACAGAGGAAGATAAACAGCACAGTCTTCAGTTATAGATAAGGGTGTCAGATAGTACTGATACATCATTACATCATTTTTTTAGCATAATGTTGTATTCATATTTTTAGGGCAGTATTTATCTTTTGGAAGGAGTTTGAAGAAATTCTGAGTTTGGAATAAATTTTGGGACGTTTCTTCTGTGATGTAGTTCCACCTCTGACTGTAGGTTGGCAGCACAAAAGTCTTGAAGTAATTGGAGGAAACATGACATACATGGAGTAAAGCTAGCATATTTTATTTTAAGGTGAATTATACCTTACAGCGTGTTCATGTTATTTCTTTAGCCTGTGTTGGTCATGTACATAGTCTTAGTGACACCGTGAACTAATTTAAAAAAGGATGCTTTGAACTTTTGTGATGAAAGTCATCATATTGGAAATGCCATTAACATTATGTAACTTACAGTATCTAAAGCAGATGAGTTATTTAAAAATGCCTTCTGTGGAGCGTGTTCCAGTGAAGACATGAGCTACGTGGGAAGGGCTTTTTGTTGCCTTTATTCAAAAGGCTTAGTTTATCGCTCGATACTGACACCTTGAAGATATGAGCAATTCAATCCAAAACCATTTACAATTCAGTCTAAGACCAGGCTGAATATGTATTCACTCCTGCTGTTAAAAAAGGATTTCAGTACAGGTGTTAATAAGATTTTAGGTATTTACAGTCAACCTCGAGTGGACAATAGAGGAACTGCAGTTAATTTTGATGTCCGCTTTGTTTGTATTTCTCAACACTAGAGGCTACCATCAGGGGTGGACTTACCATTAGGCAAAACTAGGCGGTTGCCTAGGGCCCCAGGTTCCTGAGGGCCCCATAAAACTCCTCATACACTTATGGTTAATACAGTAATTACTTATTTGCGCACATTAATTATGTTTTTAATTAAAATCCTTTAGCTAAAATGCCAACAGAATGCTTATTGTATTATGTTTGTCTCGGGGCCCCCACTTCAGTCTCCACTACATTGGATCAGTCCATCTCACTGAGCATGTGCAGAAAGGATCCAGGAAAGCAAAGCAAAATAATGGCGAGAAGAGATGAGAAGAGAAGAGGAGATAAGAGTAAAGAAAAGAAAAAGAAGATGAAAGGAAGCTACCCCAACGGTGCTGAAAAGAGGAGAAAGATGGAGGAAAGCAGAAAGCTGCTCTCAAAGTGAACTAAAGTGACGATGTTCTTCGCTGAGGCAGCGGCTAGCAGCAGCAACCCATAACCTGCAGCAAGTGAAGTGATGCCGTTGACACGTGTTTCCTGTTGCTGAGGGTCCATCATGTGGGGATGAACAACTAGTTAATATCAAAACTGTCGAATGTGTGATTACCCCCCCATTATTGACAAGTATGTTTTTATCCTATTGAAGACGGGAAATCTTATAGGTCCTTTCAGAGGGCCCCATACCTGCCTTTGCCTTGGGCCCCAAATTTCTTAAATCTGCCACTGGCTACCATTTAACTTTTTCACTTACTGAGCTGGACCAGAGTTGCAGGAGAGGAGGTAAAAAATTACCACAACTTTTATTTCACAATCTTGCTATATGTCAGACTAGACATTGTATTATTGAGACCACAGGATATGATTTACATCTTTTTTTTATCCAAATTAGACCACTTGTAGAATCTCCTATCCAGCTGGCTCTTTCATTGCTCTGTTTAGATTTTTTAAATTATTTTTCCTTTAAAAAAATATCTGCTGCATATTCATACCCAAAGAAAGTAAGGCTGTGAAATGCTCTGTCTGAAGTTGTTCCTTTGCATGATGAGCAGATGGTGCTGTGTAAAGTGCAGATTGAAGTCATTAAAGTTATGATTAATCATGTGAGAGCAATGAAAAACAATCAGATATGAGCGGTCTGAATTTTTAGTTTGCTGTGGTGCTTCGTTCAGTCTTGAAATTGAAGTCCGGCCAAAGAGTCCCATGAAAGTCATCCTCCTCCTCCTCCTCTCTGACTTCTCACAGTAAGTCAGCGGACAATGGGGTCGACGAGTACAGTGAGCTCTGTACAGTGGCTCTTTAAGTTCATTTCCCTCTCTGTGGGTGGTGGGGGGACGCGGGGCAGCTGTCGGCTCTTTACGAGGCCTCGTGCCCTGGAAAAAATTAGGTCCAAATCCCCCATCCAAAAAAACACTAATGAGAAGCACACACGGGAGACAGACAGAGAGAGTATGGGAGGAGGGGAGTTGTAGGTGGTGGTAGGGGGTGCTTGTTCGTGATAGATGATAGAGGAAAGAACAGAGATGTCGGCTGGCCTGCAAACGCACCGTGCCATGACCTTAAATGCCTTGGAGAGAGGCTGTGAACATGCGCATGCCTCCTTCAGAATTCCTTTGAAAAGTTTGCTACATCATAAGAAACAGATAAAACTGTTGCAGGATGAGATCTGAACGAGGACTCCTGCCTGGTGGTTTAACGCCTCTATAGGATATGGCTGCTGGACAGTGAGGGTGCAGTGATGGGCCAAGTGGAAAAGCTGTCCAGTCTAGTGGCCTTTGACCTCTGACTTAGAATGTCTCATTAGTTCATATTTGAGTCAGGGAGAGCATCAGTGCAAAGTTTGTAGTAAATCCTGCAGCGTGTTCTTGAAAATGTCATATACAGGCAGGGGATTCATGAAGCCAAATGACCTTGACTTTTGACCCATCATCTCTAAATCTAATCAGTTCACTCTTTCATGAGAGTAAACATATGTATGTAGGGGTGGGCGATATGGCAAAAATATCGTATCACGATTTTTTACAAATAAAATCACGATCTCGATTTTATCACGATTCTTTTTTACGTTGATTTTTCTCGACTAATTTGCATGTTTGACCATTTTTGTTCCTATGTTTAACATATAAAACATGTAAAATCCTAAAAGGAAAAAATGACAATTTAAGCCAAAGAAAATTTCTGGACAGGTTTTAATTTAAATAGTGCAGATTTTATAAAAATGTGCAATAAATGTAAACATAAAAGGTAATGAACAACAATAAAGTGCACTTTTGTAACATAAAAACTAAACACACCAAATAGCTTATTGAAAAGGGTCAAATATAAATGCAAACTTAAGTAACTGGTTATCTTTTAAAGTGCAACAATTTAGAACAAATGTTATCTAACTGCAATGTCTATAATCTGAGTGAATAATACAGCTGCTTTATAACAGATTTTTGTACAGACATGTTCAAGCTTTTATCTCCTTTTCTCTTTCTGCCATGTCTTCCAGCTACATAACCAAACAGGAGATCCCACCATGCACTGCGCATAATGTGCTATGATTGGTTAGTCGGGTGCGCGTCAAATTCTCTGCGCCCACATAGACGATCTGACGATCTGACGATCTTTCTGCTTTATGAGATCATCCCCACATTATAATCCTTAACGATTTTATATCGTCATATCGCACACCACTATATGTATGTGTAGTTTTAGGGAAAAAAGCCTTTGCTGTGGTTCTTTGTTATCAAGTTTTCTAAGCAAGAGAGGAACATGAGACAGAGTGACCCTTGAGCCAGGCCTGTCATTCAGCACCACAGACGTTAGAATTACAGCCAGGTTGTAGGTGGTGTACAACTCATGTGGTCATTTTCTGCATCCTCAAGTTAGGAACGAACCAGCTTTGCAACTGGCCATTCCTCATTTTGTGGGGTGCTGGGTGCAAGAATGACACCTGTGTCAGGTGAAATGTAGAGAAGACACTTGTGCTTCAGGCTATATGCTGGGGGGCCCATGGTTTAGAAAATCAAAGCATTTCAACTTTTCAATCAGGGGGCATTGTGTTTAGAATTTGACTGAAGTTTCTCCAAAGCTTTTTGAGATATTCTGTTTAAATGCCAGAGATGAACATGAGTTGGAAGTGACTCTTCACCAATAACCTGCAAGATGTATGCTTGTGTTTCTTTCTTTTTTAGATATTTTGTGCAGAAATATTACAAGGAAGTTGTGACACAATCGTGAACAATAAACACAAAACATGAAGTTAGAACAATGACATGATACAGTAATATGTTGGCAAGATAGAATAGCATGTTCTGAAGTGTGTGTGATGGTGTGTTTGTGGTGGGGGTGTTAATATTTAAACTGAAGCTAAAATTATACAGACACAACAAAATACAGAAAATGAAACAGTAACTTAAATGAATCAATTAGTCAGAAAAGAGTAACAACAATAATAATGATAATTAAAAAAAACACCAACAATCCCTAACTAAATAATGCCTAATAATAACTTGATGAGATAATGGTTAATAATAATTACACAGATTATTAATATTAATTGTAAAATAAATAATACAATAGAATATTTATCTCAATTTGATTATTTGGTTGAAGAGAAAAAGATATAGGACATTTGTTTAAGTTTACTAAGCTGCAAATTTGATGTAAATAAACAGGATTTTGTCATATGTCATTAAAAAAATAAACAAAATAATCTAAAGTAAGCAACAAAATAGAAAGAGTAATTGTTATTGTTTGTGTGTGTGTGTATGTGTGTATTTTGTGCTTGGGGGAGAGTTGACTGGAAGCTGTTTGCTTGTGCAAAGTTTTGAGGAAATCCCTGTAAGTATTCCTGAAATATGCATCCAAATATAGGCGATGACACGTTAGAGTTCATGACCTGGACCTAAGCATTATGGCCTTTGACATCCATGATCCAAAATCAAAACTCTCCACCCTCTAGCCAGTTGATGCTGTTATGAAGTTGAATGGAGCTCTTTTAGCTCTCCTGAGATACTGGGTTTATCAGCATAAGTAGCACAAAGTATTTTATGACCTTGACTTTGACTTTTGATCTCCAAAATCTATTCAGTTTATCCAGGGATCATGAACGTTCCTTTGTGAAAGTTATTTTTAAAAGAATTTAGAAGTGTAGTCTAGATTTAACATTTACAAGATGGGCTTTGTGTGCTCAGATGGAAGTACAGACAGAAAGACAGACAGCTGGAGAACATCCTGCCAGAGGCTGTAACTGTGGTTTCTTCAGAGGCGTAAAAACATCTGAGTGTGGAGCTGTGCAATAATTCATACACCTAATGAAGTAATAAGATGACACAAGCTAGCCAAGATGGCTTTCTGCAGTTACTGTGTGTTTGTTTGATTTTGTAACAGATCCAAACCCACTCAGGTCGATCCCAGCGTCAGACTAATTACTCTAATCGTACTATCTACTTTCTGTTGTATAAACACGACAGAGTCATCTAATGCACTTTCAGAATAAGCTCACATTGTTCAAGGAAAGACACACTGCCTGGTTACAATTCAGTGTGTGTTCATGCATCATTTGTCACTATTTTCGTCCTCATCAGTCAGATCCCATCTCAGCGAACAGGGAGTTATTGTTCTCTTGTGTAATATTTCTTCTTCTAAAATTCCCCAAACGTGCTCCAATTTGTCTTCAGATTTTCCTCGCAGTGAAACATCTGAATGTTGTAAATGTGACGGAAGGTGATGAGTTTGTGTGTCTGACTGGAAAGGCCGAACTTGAGGCCAGGATCTGGATTTGAAGGAAAACCGCGACACAGACAGTCAATGTGAGGACAAGTTGAATTATAAAAACAAACTGACAGTATTCAGGAAAGGTTGTTTTAAAATGACAAAAGTCTTCATAGGAACCTTGGAAGAATACCTTTGTGTTTGGTTTTGAGAGAACAAATTGATGCACACTGATGGTAAACCACACAGTGTTTGCTGTGTGCTCTGCTGAATGTGGTGTGAAAAGACAATAGAAAGAAACGGTTATGACCTGGGGACAAATCATGGATGCTTAAAAGAAGTCAATTTAACTGCCAATGTTGCTGATAGCAGGTCTTCTGACTGTTAGCTTTTCACTGCCATTTTCAGTCATGAGCCATGTTGCTTTATTCAGTTTTATCCTATTGGAACTAGAGGCTATTATATTTGGACAAAGGTTGGGTTCACAAAGTCATATCTTTATCTTTAGCATCAACTTTTTAATCTCAGGATAGACATGGATTACTCATAATAAACAACCTGTATTCTGATTTTAACTTGAATGATTAATGGTAGAGATGGGACCCCCACCCACCCCCAGTTGATTTGATTTCAATTAAAAGATGATAATTTGTTTCAGAATCAATTTTCTATGCAAACTGATTCAGGATCCTCAATCAAAGCTCTATTTGTTCAAAAGGTGCTCATATTGGGGTGCTGGTTTGGCGTAGTGGTTAGCACCCCATGTACTTGCTTCTGCCGGTCCAGGTTCGAATCCCGCCTGTGACCAGCTTGCAGAGTGTCTTCCCCTGCTCTCTCTCCCCCTTTCACAAGCCTATCCACTGTCTCTCTCCTATCAATAAAGGCACAAAATGCCCAAAAATATACATAAAAAAAGAAAAAAAGATGCTCATATTAAGATTCAAATCTGCTTTGTTCCTGATGTGAACACAGCAAAGAACAAATGGTTTTTCAACCTAAAAGAAGTAAAATAATGCTTAAATTATTTGATAGTTAAAACCTAGGTAAATATAATTAGGCTTTCATATTCAAATAAGTTTGATAAGCTGTTTATTCTCTTTATGTTTTGTTTTAATATCTTATATGTATCTTATGTGGTGTCACTCATGATCTCATATGAATGAGATGTTGATAATAAGTGTTATTTGTATAAAGCATGGTCCCTGCAACATGGATAAACCTTGTTGTGTCTCCCAGTAACAGAAATAATGACAGCAAATGTTCAGCTGGAGGCTGAACAACAACAGAAACATGTCCTTTCTATAAATTCTTAACTAATGATATACTGATGTTACGCTAGAGGGCACTGATACAGTATTATGCCACAAAACATACCTGTATATTGGTTTATCAGTTTTCTTAAAGAGTTGAACACTGGTAAAGAAAGTAGTTCTGGCACCTCATGTCAGGAAGACCTCTGGTTTGGCCTTCTGGTTTGGTGGAGCCCCTCTGTGTGGAGTTTGCTCGTTCTCCCCATGGATTTTCTTTCAATACTTTGGTTTCCCTTACAAACCAAATACATGCTTGTTAGCTAAACTATCAACTTTAAATTACCCATATATTCGAGTGTGTGAGTAGTTGTCTGTCTATGCATGTCAGCCCTGTGATTGGCTGGTGACCACTCCAGGTTGAACTCTGCCTTTTGCCCAATGTCAACTGGGATGATATCCAACCTGCGGCCCTGAAAGGGATAACCTGTGTAGATAATGGGTGAATGGGTATTTCGTACATCCATAATCTGTAATGTTTGACATTTTTGGCATCCTTCTACCCGGATAATAGGTGTTGTTGTGCCACTCCAAAAGATGGAGCTAAGCACTGCATTCTTCCGGAAGCTTTGGAAACAAGCTTAACTGTGCCATACTGTACTAAAGTCATCTAAACCAAACCAGGCGCCTTAATGGAAATGCATCAATAATTATGTGACAGTGGATTTTTGAGCCCACCAGACTGAACTGGACCGCTTGGTGGATACACATATTAGGAAAAAAAAAAACTTACAAGCTCAAGTCCATTTATGAAGAGCCACCATATTTTTTTTTAACATTTTTTATAATTGAATAATAAAAAATAATAATAATAATAATAATCAACCTCTTTTCACACACACTTACAGACAAACAAAGTTCCTTTTTGGCCTCTTTAATGAGCTTATTTATGCTAGTCCAGCATTTTTTTTTCTTGGTTGATGTATCCTGTAATATAGAGGAAGTCTTCAACCATGGGGAAAAATCCAGCTGACTAAATATGAGGGGGATGTGTTGACAAGTTACTGAAGTAAATGCTGTTTTGACTGAGGGGATATTAAGTAATTGCTGTTTTATTTTGCTGTCTTGGTTTGATGCTTGTGGGATCAGGAAACCATATGTCCTCATTAAAGCACTCTTAAAGCCTCCAGGGGTATTAATCTGTTAACAACTCAGATGCCTGATTCTTCATGCTGATGAAAATAGATGTATGTGATTCTTTGATATCTGACTCTTCTGATCCCTCCTCCAGTCTCATGCCCAAATCCTAATACAGATACTTGTTTGTCTTTGCAGGCGAATCCACATATCTGGATGACCACGGACCCCCTGCTCCAAGAGTAAGTCTTCCTCAGCTCCTCCTCCTCTCCTCCTCTTTGTTCTCTTCTTGCCTTTTTGTCCTTTGACTTTTTCTCTCTGATGTTCTCCCCAAGTCCTTTAAAGCCAGTTCAGTCCAGTCAGGATAAGGCCTCAGTCTGTGCAAAGTGGGGCTTCGTGCAAACTCCCTCTAAATACCAACTAGACCCTGCTTCTGTGCTACAGTAATGCTCAGAGTGTTACACAGGGGCCTTGTATTCATCCAGCTGCACGTCTGCATGACTATCTCTCCTCTGTGCTCCCTCTTTCCTCTCTCTGCCAACTTTTTTCTTCCCTCTGTCTGTTCATTATCTCCACCTTTAATCCATAAACCACCTCATTTTCGCCTCCTCTTTTATTTCTCCTTTTCAGTTTTGATTCACTGAGGTAAAGCTACTTTTTGGAGTCATTAGGTTTGAAAATGGCAGACAGCAAGGATCTTTACTTTCACTTATTTGATAACAGCTTTGTTTGCATGCATCTGTGCAGATGAGTCACATCTGGCTTTGTTTGTGTTTTATGTTTACTCCCACAAGCCTGTTCCTGCCACCATTTGCTAGACCAGACCACAGAGCATGTTTCATAGAGATAGAGGTGGAGTATTTTTCTAATAAAACCAATTGTGGGTCAAAGCAGTGAGTTTTGTTTTGAAGGGAGAGGAATCATCTTAAGAAAAATATTTCTGTTTGACTTTAACCAGGCTCACAATGACATTTTATTTTTGATTACAGTTTATGATTGAATCTTTCTCAAAAATGCTTCGCAGCCCTACAAGATTCGAATGGTTTTAAGTCTATTAAATGACAATTTTTGATTATTTCTTGTTAAATTAGATTGGGAAAGGGTCATGGAGTTCAGAGGGTTTGACTGGAATAATTGGGTTTTAATGGAGTCTTTAGAAAGCATTGATCAACAATAAGTATTTAATTGCCTAAACGTTCTTGTATCTAGAACGAATGGTCTAGGATTTGCTGTTAGTTACTGGTTTGACTGTGGATCAAAAGCAGACCGTTTAACCAAGATTAATGCTTTGCTGCTTTCTGGGACTGCTGGAGCTTGTCAAGGCTCCACACATCCTGACTGGCAGGGCTGCAGTCACTGTGCTGGGCTTAAAATATTCTGATAATTAATAATTGAATCTTTATTTTACTTTTAAATTTGCTCCTAGCAATGACCATAAATCAAACATAATGCAGTAAGAAGTGTAATGGTATTTTCGTATTTAATAATTAAGGGGTAACATTAGGAGTGGTGCATTGTGCTCAACCAAATAAACCTTGAATTATTTTTGTAACAACGTCCAAAAATGCACTTAAATATAGGGTGAAATGATTCACAGCCATCAATGTAATTCCACAGATTGACAATACTCCCTGTTCAAAAGATTTTTGATTATATTTCATGCCAGGCAGTAGTGATCATTAAGAGTTAGCCAGAATTAAGAGTAGACAAATAATTCTTTCTTTCATTTTTCTGGCCTTGTCACTTGCTTTTCTTCCATCACTCAGCCTCGACAAACACAGACAACATTAGCTGCTAACTCTTGACTGATTCCTTTGCAGTCCTCATCTCATCCACCAGACACACGATGCTAATGCCATGCCAATCAGCCAGGCCGCTCTTAATCTTTTTGTTGATGCCCTGCTGCAGCTAAGATTGATCCTGCAGCATGTGCGCACAGACAGATGAGGTTCTGGTTAATGTGGGGAAAAGATTAGGGATGGAGTTGAAAGCTGGATGTAAATTAGAGCATATGGAAAAACCACGCAGCTCCTTGAGAGAAGTTACAAGTTTATATGTGTGGAAGCGTGACAAGACTGCCCCCTTGATATTTGGTTCTTAAAATCCCATCTTGAGCGAGTTTCCAGCATGTTCTCTCCTATTTCCTACATGCACTAAATCTTGTAGAACACCAGCAAGAAACGTCATTGCTTTTTTATTCAGCCACTATAAAATCTGAAAGGCATTGTAAGAGATGTGTTTCTTTAAGAGAGCTTTAAAGTGATTGCTCAGAGGAGTTTTGTTCCATCTGCTCTTGCTATACTGAACAATCTACCTCCTTGACTTAACCTACTTGCCAGACTATGACAATGTTAAGTGCTGTCTTGCTCTGTATTTGTTTGTGATTGTCCATTGTTCTGTTTGTGTTCTGTGTGATGGTGTGCTTTGGCAACATGATATGGAAGGCTGTGGAAACAAATTTCCCTTTTTCTGGGACAATAAAGGTTCATCTATCTATTTCATTCAACAGGTAGTATGATTTTTGATAGGCACAATTTGGGCCACCTAGTGGATGCTAGCAACAGGGAGACTCAAATAGATTTTGAATGAAAACACTAACCTGAGGCCTGATATAGTTTTAAGGTATGTGAGTCTGGATAAGGATGACCCTGTAGGATGTGTATGAAAAGACAAAGCTCTGAAAAGTAGATTTAGAGGCAACAGCTGAACAGGTTTGTCCGGTAGATGTGGAGGGTTTGTTGTAAGATTAGCTTTTGCTTTAAGGGTTTGTGCCAACCATTAGGTAGGTATCAGACAAAGCACTTAAATGGATAGTTTGGGATTTTTGGATGTGGGTTGAGTGAGGTACATGGCATAAACATTAGTCACAGCAACAGAGATCAGCTTTGCATCTGCACAGAAAGAATCAGCACAGAAGCTAAAGTCATATGTTGCTACACATGGGGCCATCTTTTCTGCAGAATTTCAAGAGTTGTAGGTTAAAATAGGCTCCAGAAGCAGTGCAGGGTGTTTGCATGCTGTATCTAATGTAATGACAACAGCTTATTTTTTCCACCAAGCAGTTTGTTTTGGTGCTTCCTCAGTACATGCCACAGCCTGTGCATCCTTCCGTCGGAAGTGTACGTATCAACATGTGCACTTTCATTTTGCAGAGTACACTTATACCACTTTGTCACAAATAAAGAATTGTAATATTTTTTTCTCTGTACGTAAAAGTGAATAACTACGGGGAGTCAGAGTAACATGCCAATGTGGATGTGACTGTCAACAGGTACCTCAACCAGGCACTACTTAACTAGCCCTCTTATTGAGCTTTTTTCTCAGACTCTCTTTCTTTGTTAAAGCTAGAAGGGCCCTGAAATTTTCATTAAATGTTGTCATGGCACAAGGGAGAGGTAATAATCTGTTTGTCGTGATCCCAGTCCATATGTGCATCCAGGAATCTCTGTAAACATTGCAAGTTAGGGCAGTTTTCCACGTTTTTGCAAATAATGCAGCAAGTACACAATGGAGAATGATGACATTGCCAGGAACGCTGGTCACAGCACTCGGGAGAACTGATTGGATTTTGGTTGCAAGAGGATTCTGATCCAGATGTGCATCCAGGACTTTTTTTTAAGCAATTTGCCAGACAGGATAGTTTTCCACATGTTTGGCAATAATTTGTCAGAAAATAATAGAAATGCCTTGATGGAAGTTTGTGCTCTTGAAGCACATATAGTTTTTACATCTTTCTTCCTTGTGAAAATGACTGGGTAGGAACAGCCTGAACTTGAAGTGTGTAAAGTCAGCATCTCACGCAGGCGATACTTCTCTATCCTCTCTCAGCTCTCTCTTTAGACTCTTCTGTGTCTTCTCTTGAGTTCTCTATGCCATCCTTGTTTTCCATGAAGGGTCATTACGAGTCATTGGCAGAGATTGTTAGGATAGGCATGAGCGTAATCTTGAGCTTGCATATATGAAGCCTGGATCTTATAATCATGGCAATGCTGTTTGAGATGTGATTGCCAAATGGCAGAAAAGAGCAGATTAAGTACATCCTCATCTTGACATGATGGGTTCTGTGAGCCTCCATAGAGTAATTTCCTGTCTAGCCTTCTTGAGGTGCCGTGGGACTAATTGGACAGAACACCAGTGATTGAAAGTTCCAACTTCCCAACCCTGGTTATATGCTGGCATCTTACTGCCCACAAGTCTGCATGCTGTAGTTGTGGGGGCTGTTTAGGATATAATTTGCTTCAGGGGGACTCCTTGCTGAGCATTTATCCATTTTAGGGCACAAGTATTTTTTTTTTTCAGATCATTCTGATCTAAAAGAAGCAGAGTCAAAGCACATGATATGGAGAATAAAAAAAATCATTGGTGAAACTGAAATGCCTCTGATTGGTTTTCAACAATTAGATAACTGAAAAGTTTTGATGATTACTGCGTTCACTATTTAAATTTTTGTAAAGGCAGAAAACAAAACACAAGCACACAGAAAATATTACATTGCACAATCTAGTGCCTGCAAAAGCGTAGCAAATCATCTCAAATATGCACATTCAGTTCTACAATCAACAAGAGTGAATGTCAGGGGTGGAAATGAAGATATTGTTCTTTCCCATTTCATTTCCGCCTTGTGAAATTCATTCATGTTCATTTGTTTAAAAACATCAGTAGAGACACTCCCTGAATGGATGAATCATTAGTAACAAGGAGTTCTAAGTTCTACTGTCCCCTCACTGTAGCTGCTCTTCCCTTCATGGGGTGAACAACTGATTTCTTACAATTCAAAAAGCAGTTTAGCTGATTTCTTTTAATTTTGCATCTGCCACTGATGTGATTAAAGCAAAAGTTTAAGAGGTGATAAGATAATGCAGGGTGAGTATAGCCTCAGACTAAACTGCCATAAGAAGGGTGTTCTACCTTACCTTGTCTCAACATTCACCGCCATTTTTTCAAAGCTCTCTTCAGACCTCTTTTTGTGTCTCCCTATTTTCTCTTGAGTTCTCTTGAATGTTGTTTAGGTTGTTTCATTGTGATTAGGGGTCAATTTCACCGTCAAAAGGTTGCTTGTATGAAGCCTTTGACTGTTGAGAGAAGCAATGCTGTTTTGGTTGGAATCTAAAAACTCTTAACATTATTTCATATAATTAAATGATAATATAATGTAATTTTATGTTACCGTTTGTCCATCTGTCCAAGGCTGCCCATAAAGGGGGATAAAGGGCAAGATTGGCCTCCATTGGTCCCCTAGCCGCTGAGGGGTGCCCATGGATATCGGCATTGAAATAGTCCAACATATTGGAGCAATGACAATATGACTAAATTTTCAATTGAAATACCAAATTTTAAACTCTGAAAGCTCAAAAATGAAGAACAGTAAAGTAAGAAAGTTTAAACCCACCCCTACCTCTTCCATGTAAAAGGTACAAGCTTGTTTCTTTTTTGTATATATGTTGACTTTGTGGACGGTCCGTTGAATGTGACTGTTGTGAAGAAAAAAGAAGGATCAGGGGATCAGTTTTTTCAGTCCACTGAATTACAAACAGGCCTATGTCCATCTGTCTGTCTGCAGGCAAGATAACTCAAATAGGTGCTAACAAATTTTGATTACATTTTCAGGAAAGTCGGTCATGGCACAAAGGGGGAGTGATGGAATAATGGTGGTAGTCATAATTCTTGTGCGGATCCAGGACTTTTTCAAGGATTTTTAATATTGTGTGATAAAACAGGTTTCCAGATTTTTAGTAATAACTTGCCCAGCTATATTGGAAATGTTTTGGCGGATGTTTTGCTCTTGAAGGACTTCTAGTTTTTTCTGCTTTCAGGGCCTGAACTAAATGCAAAAGAACTACCGTTTGGTTTATAGTTTGAATGAGAATAAATAAATCTTGAACGACAGTAAAAGGCACATGGCAAGCATATGTAGCACAAAGGGGAATAATTAATTTCAAATCCAAGTAAGTAAAGGGAAAGTCAGCCTTTGTTTATTGGTGTGTTTTGTTTATAACAGCCTGGGCAGGATACAGCCTTCCACCATGAATGACTTGAAACAGAAATACAAGCGGTCAGAGTCCAGGCAATTTCATAGTGCACCACTATGTGGAAATAATATCAGTACGGACAGCAAATAATCTTGAAGCAGGTGATACGACCTGTCAGCATGTGTGTCTCCTCAGCCTTTACACATGGCTGATATCTCACAAATCCCTTATGAAGTCATGGTTCTCCAAAGATCTTCTGATGTCCTGTTTTAAGGTTCTAAGGGATATGCTTCTCTGTGCAGCACTTTAGATATGCTTTCCATGGGCGATGACGCACGCCGTCAATCAGAGCGAAGCTGCAGCTCAGTTGGAACACCACTCTGGTGGACTGTGTGGAAATTGTGGGTTAGGGACTGACACAACCAATCAGCTTGCTGAATTGAACACTTCTCACACGGGTGTCATCTAGGAAGGAAACGAGAAGAGATAAGACACACAACATGCAGTTTTTCTGTCTGATACAGCAAATGGTGTGTGTATGGTGTTTTCACCACATCAAGTCGCATGATCATCTTCGTTCATGTTATTACAATACCAGAGACATATCACCCTAACATGACTGAAGGGTATATTTTGTTGTTTGTTGAGCCAATGTTGCCTCTACTGCTCCAAACAGTCTGAAACACTCAAAGGTTTTTGGTGTGTGGGCAGTGTGCAATAAAAAGAAAGAACGCTGAGAAGGTGAAAACTGAGAGGAGGTTTGAGACTCATCTTCTCAGGTCAGCATCAGATCTGCAAATTAAACAAAAGGCCAAACATTGGGAGCAGGACCACCAGACCTGACACAGATTTAGAAAAACAGACCCATTATATGATATCTACTTTTTTTATAGCCTGGATTGGCTATTGGCAGAATCCCTTACTGTCAACATTTTCACAGCATGCTTCAGAAAGCTCTTCTCTGCAGAGAGGCGATGACAATAGCACAAAGTGAAAGGTTGCCCTTTCAGTGCTGTCAATGCTAAACATTAGCTTTGGACTTTCTGATGGCATCCGCTGTGTTATTCTAGTGCTACACAGCCAGGAGGTCTGACATGGTCATTTGTCATCATAACAGCAGGAAAAAAATGTCCTGCAAAATACTGCATGTGATTCCACCAGACCATTTTTATTGTGCTAAGTGTTCAAAAACATGAAGGAATGCTGACATGCTGTCCAAGAGAACCATCGCCTGTTTGCTCAAATGGTTCTCCTTTTAAAACATTATTGAGGGAGAGACTGTGTCCATTTCATGTGAATTTAATTCCAATCACCATCTAAACTGCTTTAATTTTATCCATGGAGATACACCAGACCAGTACTTTGTTTGTAAACTAGAGGCTGTTGTCCAAGCAGCAAGTACTCTGCTGGGCATTCAATGGCCCGGGAAGATTTTTCATCTCGAGCTCTAAGAGAGTTTGTGGCACAGATAGTAACTGAGGAAGAGATGATATGGATGGATAATTCCCACAAAACAATCTGGTGCTTGACTGAAGGGATTCGTAACTGAGAGTGAGGGTTTAAAGCTATTCTATATGTAACTGGTAGCTATTGAAGAGACTAAAGCAATGGGGGGATGTGTAGCTGCTTATTGGACCTTGTTCTTGCTCCAGCATTCTGTTCTGACTTGAGCCAACCAAGGATGGACATATCAAATGAGGTAAAGTGTGAATTACAATAACCAAGATCTGAATTAATGAAAGTGTGAATAAGGACCCCAAGTTCTGTTGTAGGAACTATAGATCTCAATTTATTGATATGTCATGGTCTTGGTTTCCTTTGTTTTGCTCATGACATCCACCTTTATATCTCCACCCATTCCATCACCACAGACACCTCCTCCACCGTCATGCCACGCTGAAATTAAAGCCTGGATTACCAAAAATTTCCTCACCCTCAAGTGTTATAAATCAGACATTGTTATTGTTGTTCACAAATCGCTCACTCAGCCTGCTCATAATTTCACCCTCAGTATCGATAACTCCACCCTTACTCCCTCCACCCATATCTGTAACCTTGGCGTCACTAGACCACCATCTTCCACATGAAAATGTAGCTCACAAACATCCACTATTCCCTTCCTCTGCTGCTGAAAATGTAACTCACACCCCCATCACCCTCAGACTTGATCACTACCCTCTATGGTTTATCAGCTTAAGTCCTAAATAAATTTCAATACATCCAAAACTCTGCTGCCCATCTCCTCATCCACACCCGATCCCATGACCATAAATTCCAACCCTCTAAAGTCTTAGCTGGATCTCTGTCTTTCATTGAATACAATTCCAAATCCTCCTCCCCACCCACAAAGACCTTAACTCCAATGACCCCTCCTCCCTCACCAACCTCTACCATAACACTCCCATCATCCAACACGAATCCCCTCACTCCATGCCTTAGAACCAAGCACCGAACCTGGGTGGACAGAGCTTTCTCCATCACTGCTCCCTTCCTCTGGAACTCTCTCCCCCCTCATATGCAAGATTGCACTGACCCACCCACTTCAAATCTTTACTTAAGACTCACCTGGACCACCTGGATCAATTATACTTTAGGAATGCGTAAATGGGCCTGTTGGTGCTTCTGTTATGCTCCATGTTTGGATGTTTTTGTACAGCAGGTGGATGGTCTAGGTCAAAGGGCAAATGGAGACCAGTTTTCTTGTCACCTTCCCCATTTTGTCTCTCAAATCCTTTTTTGATTTGATTCCAATATGTAACCCTGAATTTCCATATATTGTGTATACATAGTGTCCTATCTGCCCTGTGCTTTGTTGACAACACGCATTGATTATCATAAGAAAAAATGACAAAGGCTGTTTTCTAGTGCGCTAAGACTACTTTCTTTTGACTCCTAGTGTTCTGTCACCCTCATGCGCCCTGCATGAGTCAACAGGCAGATAACTCCTTCCCCAATCACCACGTTGAAGACAAAACTCAGTTCAACTTCGTTTAATGATGAAATAGGGTAGGGTAAAACTGAGAAACAAAATACAATGAGTTCACATACGATACACATAAATGATATATAACTTGCATACACAGGTCCTGTATAGTTATTTTGCTCTTTTAACCCATCAGTGTGTAACCATGAACACAACAGTTAAGTAATAACATAAGACAAGAGCATATTATTTTAGCTTAGATATAAACGTGAAACTGAAGAAAATATTCCAGATCAGTACCTCACTACAATTCACATTAGGCTAGCTCACATGTCTGTATTAGTAAATACAAAAAAATGTTGTCCAAGCTCAAAAATACAATGTAAGATATTGAACATGGAACTAAACATTTAAGAAACATACCAACAGTTCTCCCGAAAGGCTGAAATATCGCAGATGGTAACGGATGCCGAAAACATGAGGCGATGTTCTGCCATGCTCTCGCTTCCTCCTGGTTCTGAACTATCACAAGATCCCGTGAGACTTTGAGAAGTCACATGGTTAACAAGTAGAATCTTTTAAAGAGACAGTACACTGAACTCCTCGATTACTGTGAATGACAGAACACCTAGCATACTTAGATGAAAACAATGCATAAGAGATAACTGAGGATAACATGATTCCAGCCACTGATGTTCATGCCTTCTTTTCTTACTTAAACCAAGGTATCAGTGCTAATTTTTGTCTCTTGAATGACTAGAAAAGGTTTTCATGCATGAGCTTTAATAAAACTGGTAAATTAAAGAATTCTGCCTGATGTTTTATGACTCATTGTTGCTGCTTGTCTTTGTGAAGTACTGTATCATTCATTGAGAGAAGTGCTCCGTTTAGAATAACCTCTGACCTCACATGACTATAATATCCCTTTTTTAGTTGTTCTGTATGTGTTTTGCAACTTTTGATTCATGCAAATGCTTTCACACTAAGTGAGACAAGTTGAAGCACGCCAGTCAGAAAAACTTGTAGAAGCTTGTTGAAATACAAATATCCTCTGTGAATTGTTTTTCCAGTTTACTCTTCTTTGTCCTGGGGCAAATGTTCCCTTACGTCTTCATCTGACTATGTGTATCTGGTTTAGTTGGTTGTTACGTCCAGTTTAATGCTGTTTCTGGGAAACTTGGGGAGGAAATGTCCCGTCATCTGGCTGTTTCTTCCCCCTTTCTTTTTGTCTCTCCTCAATTTGCTTACTGTCAGTCACACTGTCTCCTTTACTGTGTTCTGAACTGGCATCTAGAGAGGCTGTCTAACGGCTGCTTTTGGATAAGATTAGACAAAATCAGGAAGTGTGTGTTAATCTTAGGCTCTGTAGTGTCAACAGCACTAGAGCTTGAGAAAACTGAAATATAGTGGAGACAAACATGATGTAAAGCAAGAGAAATGAACAAAAAGACTGAGTCCCAGGTTCTCATGGTATTAGAACACTGACATATGGTCAGATTTATCTTAAATACTTATACTTGTCTCTCGTGAGTCATTTATAGGGATGGGATAGGAAAACAAATGACAGTTGGAAATCAATATTGGCTCCTTCAAAGAGTCAATATCATTAGTCTTTTTGCTGATCAATTCCTTCCACTTTGTTCTGCAGGCTTTGCAGATCAAGGACAACACCGACTCATAGGAAGCAGTCAGCAGAAATCATGACAAAGACATCAAAAATCATGAGCTTTTCAGAGAAATAAAGTTTATCTGGAACTAGGAATATGTTGAACACGAGGAATGCATGACGTGAGTTAGTTAGTTCAAGATAAACTTTTTTTTCCCATGAAAAGTTAAAGCACTCAAAAACATTTCTAGGAAGTGTACTCTTAAACTATGGTATTATTTTTGATGGGAGATCTTGTAGGCAGGGAAAATACCCTTTGTGGTACAATACTTCACTCTTTGCGGCTGATTCTGCATCACAAACTTTTACAAATTGTGGCTTGCTTAGGGAGAGGAGAGAACTTTCTACTCCATTTAATGTCCTTCGTGGCCATTTGGAGCTCATACAGCCCCACACCAAAAAAACGGAACTGTCCCTTTAATATGACTGATAGACCACGCCAGTCTCAACCGATAACAAAGTAATACATGATAATTCTGTTTTGTGCTTAGGTACAAGATACCATGAAAATAGCATATCAGCTAGGGCTGGGAAATTAATGGAAAAATAATTGAAATTAACATTTAGACCCTCTAATCGAAGTAATTTTATTCATGTCGATTATGTTCATTATTTTCCCTACGTAAGTCACGTGACCACACTCCCTCCATTCAGTCCTCTTTTACATTTGCAGAGAGCGTAGGGTGAGCTACCAACATGGAGGAGACAAGCGCCAATCTTTCAGAAAACCTTGTAGCCAAGAGAAATGCTGTCTCCGTTGTTTGAGCACGTTATGGATTCTGTGCAGAGGATTTCGAGCAGAATGAAGTAAAGTGTAAATATTGCGGGAAGACTGTTTCGACAACCGTCTGTAACACCAACAATTTATTCCAGCTAGAATAAAATAATCATTCATTAATCTTAATCGAGGTAAGAGCTTCAATTAATTGTGATACTGAGATTAGGTGATATCGCCCAGCCCTAATATCAGCAGATCACTTCAGGGCTTAACAGCTCCAAAATCATAAGAATCCCAAAATTTAGATCGGCTCGTTCTAGCTGATGATTTTATCCTCTTCAACACTTGCATACTCAGTTTTACAAAGCTCCTTCCCTTCTTTCATAGATCACTGACAGTTCCTCTGCTATCACCTCTCTGGGTGTTGCAGTGCAAAAAGATTCCATTGTTATCTGGTGTCCCTTTGGACCTACTATAGACACCGCAGACAGTAGAAGCCTCTTCTTCATGTGCTGCTTACATTTGGATGAAGGCTTGTCAACTGTTAATAAATATACTCATCTAGATAGCTGCTCATGCTTGTCTTTTGGCCGGCTTCGCAATACTGCCATGTGATCTGAAAACAGAAAGGAAATATGCAGATTCATTTCAACTGAATCAAGCTGTAGGTGTAAAAGGGAAGTCTTGTGTATGATGACCTTACTGGCTTATGTGGCTCTTATGGAGATGTCAGCATCAGTTTCAGCCTATTTTTTACATAGCTAAAAATTCCTCACAGGAGCTTTAAGTCAACACATTAAAAGGTAACTGTGACTTTTAAGTGACCTGCCTCCCTCCCCTCTTCCAGTCCTCCTGTGATTCCTCTAAGTGGCCCCAATCTTCTGTCTCTCTTCTTCTCGCTGGTAGATTGCGTTCATTCTTAAGGGGCCGCTTGTGTAAACCCTGTAAGGCCCTCCGGGATAATTGCCAAATTAGTGCATTCTTGCTGCCCTGGTGCTAAAATAAGTTTCATGTTCAGTATGCATGTCGGCCAAAAACTTCCTGCCCTATGCAACAGAAACTAACATTTACACACCGTCGTATTCACCTCTGCTGTGTGTCTCATTCATGGCTGAGCTACTTGTTTAATTGGTGAGTCATGTGGCTGTGTGTACGTGTGTGTTTGTGTGTGTGTTTGTGTCAGGATCACTTTGCAGAGAATTCAGGAGAATCTCTGACTCACTGGGTTCAGTGGAGAAAAAAATGTGAATTGAGAAGATGAAAGCGCTCAGATGTTGCATGCGTGTGTCAGAGCTAAAAGAGAATGTGTTTCAGGGTCAATTGAGTGTGGCCTCAGAGAGAGTACATGTGAGAAACAGAGGTCAAAGGTCAGACAAAAAAGAGGAAGAGGATCAAGCCGGGGTTTGATGAATTTCTATAGTTTTTCCTGTTTCCTCCTCTTTGTAGCACTTTTTACACTTGTAGCCCAAACAGTTTTTAAAAGTATGAAAATACATCAGGAGAACTTGTCAGGAAAAGAAACAAAGCACCAAAAAATGTCCCTTTTACGTAATTACTGATTTTTAACGTTGTCATAACTGTTTAAAGCCTAGTGATCAACTGCTGTACTAACCCAGGTCAGTGCTGCTGTAATCTATTACTTTTTCATACATGATGCACATAACATGAAAGAGTGACAGAAGAGCCAGAACAAGCCGCTTTCTAGTGGAAAAGTGAGTTTTTGTAAAATACAGAGTGAATTCACCCAATGCTGTTTTTGTGGCATGTTTTTACCGATAAATCAGAATAAAACTTAAAAGTCTTGCTAAAGCTCCTGAGAGATTTTTTTTATTTATGTCAACCTGAAGTACTTTCTATATTGTTGAATTGTTGTGTCCTTATTTGTGCTTATGTGTGTTTACAGGTGCTTCCCTTCCCTAGCCAGGTGGTCTATAACCGTGTGGGGAAGTGCGGCAGCCGGACGGTGGTCATCCTGCTGAGGTTGCTGGCAGAGAAACACCAGTTTAACCTCATCTCCTCAGACATCCACAATAAAACACGACTCACCAAACATGAACAGGTGAGTGATGGATCTGAGCTGGGTTGAGCTGAGAGTTCTGAGGTTTTATGATACGACATCCCACAGCAACGTTGATGATGATTTGTTAAAAAAATAGGGTGGAAGAAGATATATGCAGTTGTTCAGAGACAGATTTGTAGAAATGTGTCAGACTTCTTACATTATTAAAAGGTGTATAAATGTCTGTTGTCTGCATGTAAATGTGAGGTTTCCCGAAATAAGTGAAAAAACACATTTCACATCCCTATTTTGAGTGAAGTAATGCTCTTGTGCTTGGTCGTTTATAGGGCTGTCACTTTATATTTGATATTCGAATAACTATCGAATATGGGGATAAATATCTGTAACCGAATAGTAAATAAATATTTGAATGTAAAATATTGAGCATAGCAGCACATTAGGGCGTGGACCGTTTCATCCAACAGAGGGCGCTCTGAGCACAGCTTGACTCTCAGTCACATCCACTGCTCTCTTGACCTCAGTAAACAAAGAGTTTCCACTCCGAGCGAACATTAACAGCTCCAAATCACCCGAGGAGAGCTGTGTGGAAGTATTTTTGGTTCTACAACATTGATGACAAACTTAAAATCAAAGACCAGGCTGTGTTTTCTGTGAAATACAGTTCAGTCACTCGTTCTCCACGTGTTTGCGGGCTCAGATGTCGGCTTTTGCCTAAGCTATACGGCCGAGTGGAGAGGTGCTTTGTCAAGAGTTTAACCTCCTGTGACTGTGTTCTTTTCAGCAGGGTCTTTTCCAAAAGTGCGAATAATAGAGTCTCTGTCCCCTCTTTGATTATTTGGGTGTATGTCCGAAAACCGTTTTGATTTTAGGAAAAGTGACAGCCTTAGTTGTTTACCATGTGCCAGTATAATTGGGGCTGTACCACAATAAAGTTTCGATGTGTTACCAGCTTAAATCAAACAATAATGGTGTTTGTTTTGATACTGTGGTTACAAAAGATTGAAGTCTTAAGGTCTGGTCATGACAGACCTTATAACAGTCAGAAAATCTCACTGTAACCCACTGAGGAGAATAAACAGCCAGGGTAGTAATGTATGATTAACTGTTGGACCACATTTATAAAGACAAATACAGAAATGGACTTCACTGTCTTTTTGATTTTGATTTAAACAAACAAAAAAATATGTTCCTGCATTTTTGGTTGACAAGTCCAACACTGGATTGTACTTAGGTACCCTGACCATCAATGTCCACAGCAGTGCAAATACATATAAGAATATATCAGGGATCCTGGGTAGAATAAAGAAAAGAATATCAAGCATACTCACTCCCGTGTTTGTGAGTTGCAAAAGTAGGAAACTTCTGGTTGGTTACAGCTGCAGTATGTAATTTATTTTCAGTGTCACTGGCCCAGAAATATGATTCAGAAAAATGCATGAACACTCCAGCACACTAAGTACAGAACAGTTTAAGAACAGAAATACTGGCCTTGTCTGATATACTGGAGAAATTTAAAAGTATGAAGTTTGCTTGCTATTTTTATCCCTCTCCTACATCTCCTACGTGTTTTTGAAATAGGTTAATAATTAAAGTTTTGTTACCTATTGTTACTGTTTGTTTAAATAATTAAGACTTTATTGTTTTAAAACACCAAAAGGTCCTGAAGTGTGAAAAACCTGGACAGCTTAGCTATTGTTATGTTTTTTTTGTGCCTCATAGTTGTTTGTTTTTATTAATGACTCCTGAAGATTTAAGTTTTGCAGTTTCATCTTAAATAGGTTTACATAAATAGGTCACAATAGGTTATCCCCGTACTTTTATTCATTTATAACTGCCAGAAACAAAAAAAAATGTTGTAATGACGCAAACGGCATTCCAATCAAATAAACACCTTACATAGCACTTAACATATTCAGCAAATCAAGTGACGAGAGGAATATTTTGCACATAAACTCTTGCAGTCACAGTTACTGGAGCAGCAGCAGGAGCTCATTCAGTGTTTGTCTTTCATTCATTGCGAGAACAAGGCTCAAGTACAGAGAATCTCTTTTTATTATTTCCTGAAATATCTCGAGGACATGAGTGTTGGCTTTACAGAGGAAAAACTGCTTTCGATTAAAAAACCACAGCCTTTTAGGCACTGAAGCGTGCTGCCCTTTGCCAGTTTGGATGCCAGAGTGAGCATTAGTGAAAAATTTATACAGACTGCAAGAAAAGCACATTTGAATAAAACATCAAAAAATCTATAAAACCGCAAAAAAAATAGAAATAAAGAAGTTAAAACGCAGATTAAAGGAAGCAGGGAGCTATACAAAAACTAAATGTGATTTTTTTTTTCATTATAAAAATCTAAACAAAAAAGTAATCATTTTAAAAGTTCAACTATGGTGCTGTAATTAGTTATTCAACTCTCTAAGCTCCGTTTGCTTTTTTCCTATAAATTAAGCCAATTTTTTTTATTCACACTTGTCATCATTTTCATTTTGCTATGGTGGGGGAATGCTAACCCTCACTGACATTAACAAGACAATACAGCAGTGCTGTTTCTGTTTAGAATGATCATCATAGACTACAGGCACACACACTCCACTGCTTTAATGTCCCTGACAGTGAAGTTTTGCTCTCCTGCTTGATATAGATTCCCAGATGGGTCTTCCCTAATCACTTCTTTCAGCTCACAATTTGTTCCATTTATGTTGAGGCAAAGCCCGAAGCTTTGCTCAAACCCCTGCAGGGGCACAGACAGGCCAGCTCTCCCCGATTGAGATGTTCAATTACAAAAATGAGAGGCTACAGGAGGCTATGATAATGAGCTCTGCACTGATTAAATGCTCAAACAATGTCTGAAGGGAGGAGGAAGAGGTGTTGCAGTCCATTCAGCAGGCTTTGAAAACAGTCATGTGTCTGTCAGTGATAAGCAGAAAAGACACATGTAGGTGGAGGCTGAATAACTATGACATAATAAACCCCAGGACATGATAACAGAGTGTCACAAGGGGCTTTTTCCTTGAAGATGCACAGTGCATTTCTTATGAGAGACTGGAGTTTAGTTAAAGTTAGCTCCTCATGCCCTTTGAACGCAGAGAAAACTGATTTTACAGGACATGAGACCTTTAAGTAAAAACCAGAGTGAGTAAAACAAGAAGAAATAATGAGACGAAGATGAACTTATGAGAAGGCAGAAGTACATAAAAATGCTTCAGACCTGTTTTAAAAGCACTCACAGATGTACAGTCTCAGGTTCTCAGTAGTTCTTTTAAAGTAAAAGCTGTGATGATGGTTATCCTGCTACCTTTGTATCTGATTCACAGGGAACTGTGTGTGTTATGAAAGTGATGGTTTTTATTGGGAAGTGACATGTTTGACGTAAAAGGATGTCGTTTCAGATGTACAAAATGTTTTTCACATTAATGACTCGCTTTTATCTTGTGAAATTCAGCTGAAATGCCAACAAATGTAACACCACTACCCCATCTCACCAAATCAAAGGACTTGAGCTTTCAAAAGTTCTGTTTGTGGCTCTTTTTCTTCATGTCATCCCCCATTCTTTCTCCCCAGTTTCCATTCTTTCTACTGTAATTATTCTACTTACAATATTGGTGAGCTGTAGAATTCTGCAAAAAGGCCCTGGGCTTCCCTCAGTTCTAGCGCTTGTTTGTTGCTCAACTCTTTGAAACCTGGCACTTTTCCATCCCTGTGATGTGACGTATGATGTAAAACACAGCAAATCGGAGATAAACATGAAGCACTGCTGCAGGCAGCATATGCCTGTTACACATTAACATGAACCAAAATTTAATAAATCCCTGTCCCATTAGTTGAAATTCTGTGATAGTCTATAGTTAAGCCTCATTGGGATGAAGGGAATTCTATGAAAATATTGAACATGGCACAGGTATTGGAGATCGGTACCATATTAGATTTCTTATTGATAAATCAACCCAACTTGACCCTCTCTCAACCCTCTGTCTTACCCAAACCAACTACCATTGTTCTCAATGAAGTGTTTTCTCATTGAATGGGACACTCTTTGTCTTAGGCTGTGTTTACACGGCGCCGAAAACGGTCAAATCTGATAAGTTTTCATTGCGTTTTGGCCTTTTGTTTACACTGAAGAGCATTGAAAATGGTAACTTCAGAAAATGGGCTCCAGGGTGGAAAGTTTCCAAAACGCTCTCCATGCAGCTCCGTGTAAACCGGAATCAGAGCGTTTCAGGGTGAAACACTGACGTCACCCTGAAACGCTCTGACAGATGAAGGCTGCGCAGGCATACCAGGAACAACAACAGCTTCGGCCGTCTGCCAAGTAACGTGTGAGCCTCTTACCGTGCTCGGTTTGTTATCCAGTCAAAAATGTCTAGACAGATTTGTTGTCCAAACTGATTTGTTGTCCAGAAAAGAAACTCCTGCGTCTCTGTGCGTCCATTCCCCATTGTTGTTTGTGAAAAGTTTTTCTTCTTCATTCGTGTGTTGTAGCAGCACTGCCTCTCTGCAGACCTACACCGCCATCTACTGAATCGGCATGCACACTACAGCGGGTCCATACATCTCCAGCGCTGTCATCTGAACGCTAGAGTATTTGAAAAGGCAAAGGAAAAATCTTTGCGTCTTTAAGTCAGGAGTGTCCGTGTAAACGTAGCCTTAAATTGAGCTATCATTTCAATCTTACTAGATCTTTTTACACAAGATTTTCTTGCTAAAACATTAATTTTGGTTTTGTTTTGTAGTAAAATGAAGGAGGAAAGCTGTTAGAAAGCACTGCTAGTCTCCATTTATTACACATCCCTTCTCAAAAATAAAGGAATAATCAACAAGAGGAAATTGGATTGATGGATGGATGGATGAATGGACAGACAGATGCCAAGCTGGGAAATTGTGGTATTACAGCAGCTGTTTTCAGAGGAAAAGGATGTAATAATATGTACACTAAAAACAGCCTGAGGATCCTAACAAATTATAATATGCAACATATAGCAAAATAAACACAAAAAAATAAATAAGGCAACAGGTCAACTGTTGATTAACTTATTAACACAGTGTCAATCCCAATCGTACCCCTTAGCTCTTGTCTTAGCCCTTGGTTTTGCGCGTTCATGTCTACTGTAGGAGTATCCCAATTGCCTTTAAGGTTAAGAGGAAGGGCTAAGACAAAGGCCTACGCAGCCCTTGAAATGAAGACAAACTGGGACCTCACTTGGAAGGAAGGGTATGAGAAATTTCCCCTCATACACCCCACCAAAAGGATTGCATAATGATAGGTAATTATTAAATCATAAAGTAAATATCATTTTTTGAATTGTTGGTTGCATTTTAAAAAGCTAGCTTTTGCAGCTACAGCTATTGTCGCATCTGCCTACGACTCAGACAACAAGCTGCTCTGGGTTTCTTAGGAACATGTCTTCACCCCTTCCTCTTGGTCCTTAAAACAGAGGGCCGAGAGAAAGGGGCAGGCAAAAGGGTAAGATGAAGGGGTACAATTGTGATTCACCCTGAGTCACAGGTATCAAAGTGCAACCTTTACCATCTAAACCAACATGCCAACATAGATAAATTACAGGTTTACTGAGCCGAACCAGACCACTCAGTGGAAACAAGACCATATCTGTAGTATTTCTTTGCCCCACTTAAAGATGTTACACTGTTTGCTAACCTAAAAAGAGTCTTTCAGAGCATTTCCTTAATTGCAATCACCATCCTCATGCTTCAAAAAAGTCCAAATTAAGACGCCAATGGCTGACATCACTGCATAAATGTTTATACAGTCTACATGGAAGCTGAAGAAAAGATATGAGTGATTTTATTATTTTTTTTTGTTCCTGAGAGTCAGAGCAAGGCTAAGCTTATTCTTCACTAAGTGACTTCCAACACAGATGTGGTGCCTGTCTTTAGTCATTGGGGTAAAAGGGCGAGCTCACTTTCGCGGGAGGATTACAGCAATGACTCACATCCTCTCATGACGCTATTGACAGCAGCCTTCAGGAATCAGCTTCCACAAAAACCACTTTGTAATGGTCAGCAGATGCTAAATATGTAAAGTCATTACTGACCGATCTGATGTAAATGCAAAGCCAATATTGGAAGAGCAACTTGTTTACCCATTCATCAAACTGTCGCTGGGCAGAGAGCTAAACACCATCAGACTCATTAATACGCTGGACATAAAACATCTCTGTGAGTGTCTGGAGCTCAGAAAGAGTGCACACATTCTTGTGTCTTTGCAAAGCAGGGTTCTGTTTGTAAGTGTTTGTGCCTGTGTGATTCTGCAGAGTGTGTTGCAGATTTGTTTGTTTGTGTGCTTCTCTGTGTGTTGATTTATGCAGATCCAGACGCGCGTCGCCTAAGTTTAGAGATGCTGGTCTCATCAGTTGTGGTTCTGGCTGCAGACGGTTTCCAACTGTTTTCCAGCTGGCTCACCCTGCAGTCCGCTAATGCATTTGCCCGGAGTTGATGCCCTGTGCGTGGGTTTTGCCAAAGCAGTGAAGGTGCCTGGAACGTTTTTGCGAAGCTTTTGCAGATTTGAGGTGTATAGTGACCTGTCTGTCCCTTTCAGTACACAGATGCCGCGGCCAAAGTGAGGGAAAGAGGTTTCCTGGAAAAAAAAGCAGAGGAAAAACAGTCTTCCTTAAATGCCTCCAGAAAGAGAGAGAGACAGCATCTTTATTGTGAGCATGTCTGCGTTCATGTGGGATCCTGTTTCCTCCCACTTCCCAAAAACATTTACCAGCAGACAGATGCGCTGCAGCCATGGACCTTGTGTTTCTGCATTACACAGCCACAGATAAGCAAACCCTGGAAAGTGTGTGTACGCAGTATAAACAAACTTTGTAAATAGTTTCTCCCTAGTAGCATCAGGACAGCTACACTACAGCCAACAGTTTGCAATATGTCAGCAAGAGGATAGTTGAGTGGCTCAAGGTTGTAGAGATGAAGAAATGTGCTCGGAAGTGGTTTCTAAGTCTTTAACTTGAATGTCAGTAACATTAGTGGATTCCATATTATGCTGTATCTCGTTTTGTACATTTTTAAGTGTGTTTTACGTGTCTCCTAGTGTACTTCTATGCACGAGACAAAAAGTCTGCAGCATTAGGACTCCCCCTTGCCATGTTAACATCCTCCTCACTCCTGCCCTTAGTAGACCTACCACTGTGACATCTAACAGAGGTGTCATCAGCAGTTTCAACCCATTGAGTCTGGACTGTACTCAGAATGCAGCAGCACTGCAGTAATGGCACTGAGCAGAGCAAAGATAGATCGGAGTGTAATGCAAAACAGCACAGAGTTGGCATCAGTTTTTTACTCCAATATTATACTTCAGTCAATACTGATATCCAAATTAGTTTAAAAATACCAGGAGCAAAAATGAAAAAGGAAAGCGAAGCTCTAATTTCCTGTATAGCTAAAAATCATCTTACAGATGATGTACACAGAAACTTAAAATCTTGAGTTAACAGCCATGTACTTTCCTGGCACAGCTGGGCTCATTCAGACATCTGTAGTCTTTGATTCCAGATTCAAAGAGAGAGACAAATTGAATCGAGGCAAAGGCAGGGCAGCAATTGTAGCTTTCTGTCGGTTTTGGCTCTTCTTCCGTTCCTACTGATGGGCCCTGTGTGGACGCCACAGGGGCTCAGGAAGGAGGGAGGTAGGGTGGAGGTCGATGGGGTTGCAGGTATGCCTGGAATCTCAGACTGTCCTCCTTTCCCCTGTCTCCCTGTAGCTCTCCATTTAAAGGAAGAGAGGGGGTCTGGCCAGACGGACCAGATACACACTAACACAAACACACAAACTCACCAAATGTGCCAAATGTGTCCAGGGTCTCCTCATCAGCCTGGAGGTGGGGGAGGGGATGTCAGGGGTAAGCCCTGGGTTAACAGTCCTGAGTCAGTGTTCAGATTATGGGAGAATCGCATAGTATTAAAGGTGAAGGATGTTTGAGCATTATGATAATACTTTTGGAGAAGTGTGAATACCCTGCTCTTATAGACTATGCATAGGTACATGTTACATCATAGCATCAGTATTTGGACAGCAAGAGTAATATGTATACTTGTTTATGTACACAGGACAGCTAATCTGAGGCCCCAGTCAGATTCAGGCCTCACACCCCTCCTCTCCTCCATAAACTCAGTACATTTCCACTCACCCTGCTTTCACTTCAGAACCACCTCTCCTGCTGTAAAACGAGAAAGTACAAAACTTTAATAAGGTTTGTAGAATAACTGTGGACCAGATCATCTGCAAATTTAGGGGCATTTTTACCAAATCATGTAGGACAGATCGTATGAAAGCTCGTATGAAATATTAACGGCTAAAGTCTAGATGCAGATGTTCATAATTCGAAGTATTTATACGGGGTATTTCCCTAATTTTCAAAAAGAAAACATGGAGCATACATGTTTGTTAGACAATCAGCAGACTTATTCAGGATAACATCACCTTGCTGCAAACAAATGGGTTTAGATGAGGACTTTTCAAACTCTGGTCACACTTGACCAGAAATCTAAACAGTTTTTTGCAAACACCATGTGAGATTAAACTGCAGTGTTTTTTTCCGCTTTGATTTGACCCTGAATTTTTTCCCCTTTGTAAAAAAAGAAATGTACTGCCTCTGTTCGACCACTGTTATTGAGATAACTCAAAAAGTTCTCGACCGGTTGTTGGGAACACAGGGAATAGTGGCACAGGTAAGAAGTAATTAGATTTGGGTGGTGATCCAAACAAAGATGCAAATCCAGAATTTTTGTTAATTATGTTAACATTACATGAAAAATCTGTGTCCACATTTTTACTAAAATCTGTATGAGTTCATAATGGATGTTGATAAAATATTCAGTTGTTCATAGCCTCAAGGAGGAAGTGATTGGATTTAGGTTTTCATCAGAATACGGATGTAGATTGAGGAACTTTTCAAGTGATTTATTAACATAATTAAGGATTTAATAAAGACTGAGAGATAAGTCAGTTTTGCAGTAACCTGAGATGTCAGATACACGTTCAAACATCCAATACAAAATATATTTCACTGGCTCATCTGGGCATCTTTCCAAAGAAAGTGCTTGAGGAGGACAGAACTTATGTCAATTACAATTATGACAGGCCAGTCAGATGTAGTAGGTGGACACTACTGCTATGAATTGTAGGCCAATTCATCAATAAACTCTCACAAAAACATGCCAGAAGTGGAGAAGAAATGCCCTCTTTGTTGACAAATGCTTTTATTTTTCTTATTTGTTTCCATTTAATAAAGAAGTGCAGCCCATCTCTAACAATAATGCTACAGAAATAATAAACATCCAGGCTAATATATGTGTAAGGAGTCACTTCCTGCTGTTGCTCGTAGCTCCCATCTCTGCTTTTATGGATGCTGATTGGGCAGTACCTCCTCAGTCTGAGCTTAGTCTTTTTGGTTTGCTTTGTAAGATGGATCTATCTGATAACAAACAAGAGATCAGGCAGATCCAGCTGCACTGCAAGGTCTTTCACATTCTAAGTTGCCTATGTGGAAATGTCAGTAATGCTTTGGTTTGTGCTCTGGGAGTGCTTCACATGCAACACTAAATTTCTTGGAAATTTCATGACATGCATGTACATGCTTGTCCCTCTCTGCACTTAATCATAACTCAATGCAAAGGTGGTTGAAGGGGAAATACTGGAAAGCAAGAAGTGAGTTTGTGGGTGTAGTCTTAGTGAATCACCCTGCTGTTTGTGTTCATACGTGCAGCTCAACGGGAAAAACTTAAGATGTGCAAGTTTTTGTTTTTTTCCTTTACCGTACTCACATGCTGACACCCTGAATCTACTCTGATATGTGTGAACACAAACAGTAGGTTTTTCACCCAGACTTCATCTCAACATTACAGTGCTGCCCCTGAGTAAAAATGTACAGAATAATAATAATAAACAAAAGAAATTGAGGTCACATTTTCTCATTTTGAGCTATTGGCTGGCCCTGAGGTGAGACAAGTTGGTGACCATTGATTTGGTCATCTGTTTCTGTTTCTTTGTAAATATATCTACTTTTAAGGTCTCCTTGTCTAAATTGTTGTGTCCCTGGCTTATGTGTTCCTGTTTTAATGACACTTTTTAATAAGCTTTCAGTTCCACTTAGGATTTGTTTAGGTGATTATTTGCCACCGTTGTAATTGTCACTATTCTGTTAACTCAAATCAATTCATTAATGCAAAACTCTTTTACATAGCATATACCTTTAAAACTGATGGGGAAAGACACAGATGTTTCTCGAGTAAAATAAGAACCCACCACTATAAAGTAGCAATTAAAAATCACATTGAAATCACTGCTTCCTTGTTTGTATCCAGTAAGCACAATTATTAATTTTTGTAGGGTTGAGCAGTACTGTTGCTCCCTCATCTGTCATGCATATGAGCAAAAAAATACTGAACAACAGAATTGAACCATTTTTCTAGGGAGAAGGGAAGTGTCTGGAAACACCATATGTCATAGATGGGGCAGCAGCATTTGACTGTCTGCACACAACAACATACCAGCTGAGTATCAGCTGGAAAGGCCCTGCAGTTCAGAGAAATAAGTAATGTTTAGTCATGGAAAAAAGGAAGGGACATTTTGAATAGCACATAAAAAGGAAGAATCAGAGATGAAGGAGAGAAACGTTGGAAAGATTGTAATGGACCATGACTAAATGTGGCCCCTGAAAATATGAAGATATCAACAACATTTTGCAATGAGTGTTTTAAGATTTCTCTGTTTTTCATTTGCAAGAAGCACATCTTTTCCTTCTGCAAAAACTGACATGTAGACATCTTTTGGATCATTATTTTCAATAATTGTCATTTCTATAAAAAAGAAACCGCTCAAGACATTTATTAGGGGGTATTAGTTTCATCCATTCATTTTGCATGTATTCATATTCCTAAATTGCATGTTGAAATGCTTGGATCTTGAAAGTAACAGACAATTGGGTGTTAATTCTGCAATAGTTTTAACTCTGTGACAGGGTTATAAGATTAGTGATTCACCAGGGCTTATTATATCCTAAAAGAAAATGCTCTCATTCACATTTACTCCAGCATGGAATTATTTATGTAACTGAGAATGAGCTTCAGTTGTATGGCCCTCATTTGGAGCTGATGCATGAGCCCCGCGCTGCACTAAATATGGCACCGCTGTGATATCTCAAAGTTTGTTTTGGCTACTGTGAGTCTGCCTCTCTATGCAGAACTGGAAAGCCTCTGGGGTGTTTTTTCTCTCTTTCTTTTATAGTGGCAGAGGAAGGAGAAACTTGGAATAATTGCTTTAAAAATGTTGCCCTTCCTGAGTATGACAGAGAGGAACTAGGTGAATGATGAAAACTGAGCAAAACAAAGATATTGTTGTGCAGAGGAGGCTGAGGCTGGATCTGCGGTGAGGTCAGCCTGTGGTGAGGAAGACTCTGCAAATTGAATCAAGGTGGATGGAGAGGCAAGATGAATACACAAACAAAGTTCTTTTTGTCTGTGGTTGTGAACTCAGCACAAACATTTAGCTGAGTAGAAGGTGAAATCTTGGTTTTGTTTGAATATGCTGTAAGAAGATTTTTGTATTATGGGGTCAACGGTCAATGTCAAGGTCATTGGAGTCATATTCATCCAATGCATGTGAACAAAATATTGAAGTTTGGCACAACGGATGCAGTGAAAGACCAGATCTGAACTGAGGCTACCTGCTTAGAGAATAACATCGCTGTACACATGGATATAACCACTAGGTTACTGGCACCCCATTTCATTCAAACCCTTTTGTTAATTGTTTAGATATCTTGTCTTTTAATTTTCAGAAAGTTCTACATGCTGTGCATTGTGTCGGCGTTCGTTATCATGGATTCATCATATATGTTTTTGTCAAACTCACTCTGTCTTTGGAATAAGAACTTTAGGTGTTTTTAATCCATCATCTTGGTCTGACTTTCAGAGTCACCTTAGCTTGAGTGCGGTATTAGTTTCAAGGCTTTTAAAAACAGAATTAAGGATCATATGACCAGTGTATGCACGTGTTTGTTGTTGATGAAATATTTAATGTTATAGGGCCCTAATTTCGTTGCACAGTGCAGGGTACGCAGAGCCGGCGCAACCCACGCAGTGTTATTTTCGTCCAGTGCGGTGCCATGCGCTGCCAATTTGGTAGACCGTATGCGCAGAAATGAAGGGACAGCGGCTCTGACCGTCTCCGCTACCGGGTCTTTCCAGCACATTGTTTTCAGGGTGGTGGGGATCAGTCAGACCAATCAGACGCTGCGTCTTGGCCGCAGCACATTTAAAGGCAAGGAGAGGCGTTCATTTGATTGGTGAAGACAGCACTCGGCTGTGTTAAACCCACTCACGCCTTTTCTCCTCCCTCTCTGACACTTGCGCGGAGGGGCAGGGACGGAGGCGGGGATGCGCCTCTCTGCACCTGCAGTGCGCCTCTCTTGTCACTGCAGGAAACTTGCAAAGTGTGCTGGACACACCCTCTCGGCGCGGCGCAGACAGGGCGCTTGGCAGGTGCGCCGCGCCTGCGCTTGGTCTACGAAATTAGAGCCCATAATCTTTTGTCTGTTATTTGTGTGAAAATTTTTAGCTGCTGTCTAGTACAGGATTCCTTTGCCTCTTAATGGGAACATATCCTGGTAAAATCAAGGCAAAATAAAAAAGCACATATACATATAAAAATTACAATGGATGAAAAAATGAAAGCAAAACAGAAAAAAGGTTAAAGCTAAAAATAAAGCCTGACAAATAGGACCCTCAGTGAGAGGCGCAGTTGCTGGACAGTGAAGGTAAAGGTACATACTTTGTTTCAAATTGTGTTGAAGATCAGTCTCACTTAACATCTTTTTAAGGTACTAGTTTGAAGAGCAAGGGACAAACTTGAGCTCCTGTTACATCACGCTTTGTTCTTTGATCATCAAAATTCATTAGCTCTTTCTTGTGTTGGAGTGGGCATCTGCATGAAGTTTAAAGAAATTCTTCCAGAGCTTTATAAAGACATCACATTCATAAGGATGAAAATGGGCGGATGAATATCTGACAACCTGAAAACATATTGTCTTGATCTGGTGGTAGCTAAGTCAGAGGCATTGGAGTAAATTTAACAGGAAAAACAGTGTTTTTATGATTTATTTATGAGATGATTTCATACTTTGTGAAACATCTGGAATTGACCCAATATCCCAGGTAATGGAGGTAGTTAAATACTATTGTATATGGATGCAGGTTTGCTTGGGGACTCTCTTAAAACCATGTTTAACAAGCGGTGTATTCACTCCTTGCAGCCCAAAAAAATGCGTATTTAAAACACATCTGGATTTGTTTAACATGAGGTCATGTGATTATTTAATGTGCCTTAAAACCTATGATTTAAATTCTGTTCCAGTCATGGTAGATGTGTGTTTTTGTTCAGGTGGATCTCATGAGGAACATCAGTAATATTCCACAGCCGTTCCTCTATACGCGGCATGTTCACTTCCTCAACTTCACCAGGTACATTTCTATAAGTAACTTGCTTCTAACATTTAAAAACCTCTGTGCACATCTTATCTGAACATCCTGTTTTCCTTCGTTAAGGTTTAGGATAGAGCAGCCCGTCTATATCAACATAATCCGGGACCCAATCAACCGGTTCCTCTCCAACTATTTCTTCCGGCGCTTCGGTGACTGGAGGGGCGAGCAGAACCACCTCATCCGCACGCCGGGGATGAAGGATGATGAGAGATATCTGGTGAGGTCTCGATTTTTTACAGCTTTGCTTTATTATTGTTGCTGAGATGTAATGCAGAGCTATTTGTCTGGTATTGATTGTTGTTTCACTGAGTAGACACATCTCTTGTGTAAGGAAATGATGTTTAGCTTTAGTGTTGTTTTTTAATGCAAAAGGGATATCTGATTTGCAGTCTGGGTGGATTTTGTAAAAGAGAGCCTCATCTATCTTGTCTGTCTTGAACAAACCCTAAACTCAAATTAACACATACAGTATAGTGTCTAATAAGCACAGCACAGCTCCTACCATAGAAATGTCATGAGGTTGTTTTGAGATTTGAATCCTTTTGTGGTGTTTTTTCCCATTTTAAATCAGCACATCTTTGGCCATACTTTGTTTCAAATGTGTGTTTAGGAACACTAATGAGCCTCTCCCCTGAAGAAATTCAAGAAATCATTTTCTGTTTTGCATCTCACAGTTTTATCGGGATTGTATTTCAGCATTCCTTTCATGTGAAAGAGAATTTAGTACAGTAATAGTATTGAAAATATCAAGAAATTGAACTCCAGTTCACTTTTTTGGAAAGTTTGGTTTGTATGGGGTGGTGTGAATGCTCACACAAAGTCAGATACAGGCTGGGTGTTGGTATGCTTCCAAGTGGACCAGAGTTTGGTTCATGGTGGATGTGAAAGCAATTGAAACCAGACAAGGACCGAAAACATACCAAAAGAGTGTAAATGTGGCTTGGATTTAGACAACTATCACCACTAACCAGCAATGTCAGCTAACATTAGCATGACTAGCATGACAAGCTTTCAATAGCTTCGACTACAGCTACAGCCCCATCTTGCGGCACGAGGAAGGATTACTTAGCTTTAGACTGACTTTAGACTACGTGACGTGGTGCAGTGTGAAAGTAAACTAAACCAAGTGAAAATAAAATGAATCAGATGAAATTTGCCTGCACTTGAAAAAGTTTTAAACAAACTTACATCAATATATCTGTTTTTATACTTTCTTTAAGAATTAAAGCTTTTACAAATTCATTAAATAGTCATGTCTTATGTAAAATAGAGTTTTCGAAAATCTATTTCCACGTCCTGTCTACAACCAGAGAAAATGCCTACTCAAACAGTCCTTTTAAAACACTACCCTTATGGTCCCTGGCTCATAAGGCTCTAATGGTAGGAATATATTTTGGCATGTCTATACAACCACAGGAAACATTAGAGCACAGTGCTTGAAAGTTGATGCCACATCAACTTCTTTATTGGGACATTGTCAGACAAAGCTGATGGGGATTTACACTAACATTTACCACTCTGAGCTGGACTGAAACAGAGGTTTATCGACAAGGCAAAATCAAATAGCTGTGTTGATTTTTTTTGCAAGCAACCTCTAAAATGTGTTCTCAGGACATGTTGGGCCAGTGTAAACCTGTTAAAACCGAGTGAATACAATTTCTTACCTTATAAGACACAAAGAAAGAACTCAAGTTTAAAGCTAAGAGTGATGCGTTTACACCGAGTGGCTCAGTTCAGTTTTACTTGGTCAGTAATTGTTTCCTTTTAAGAATTTTTTGGGGCATCTTAGGGCTTTTCTTCCAGGGTGAGAAGACAGTGCATAGAAAGGAAAGTATGTTCCTGACCCTATATGACTTGATGGAAATGGACCAAATGAGGGGGGATAGGGGATAGCAATATACTATTATTGACAATAACTGTCTCTACAAAAAATATTTGGTTAAAAGTAGGCAGCTAAGAGAAGCATACGTAACTTACTAGCTTGTTGGTGCCTACTATTGGTACCTACTACTGTCTGCTGCCTAAATCATGTCAGAGACAGTGATGAGCAGTAACAAGTTACTTGTGATATATTTGTACTATTTTATTACTATTTAAGCTTCCAATTTTAATAAAGTAAGGGATTACAACATCCCCAACAGTTTTGCGTTTTTAGTAACACTTTTAAGTTACACTAAGAGGGCTGTCATGATGACGTTTGCACATAGTCACAAGCTAAAATAGCTCTTTTAATGAGTGGCATTTTTATTATTCATTTTTTGGCCACAACCACAGGGAGGTTATGACAGCCCCTGTAAAAATAGGGCATAATGTAAATCTCCTATATTATTCATCTACATAGTACTTTTTATGTCATTTCCAATGTCAACAAACTGATTAGGTTTCAAACAGACATTGCCTTCAGCGTACGAGTTAATGGTTTGCACTGTTTGTCAAAGCTGCTTGGTTATTTTATGACTGAATCACAGGCTTGCCAAAAACACTTCTTTAAAAGTGTATCTGCTTTGGTTCCAAGCCAAGGGGTTTTATAAGCAGAGTCCAGACATAAACTAAAATGTTGTAACTCGGCTCATATTCTGGTATGACCTTGATGCAGGGTAATGATAAAAGTGTGAAAGCCAAGAAGAGAAAGTTATGATGCTGTTGTCTTATATAAACACGATTTACAATCTCCAAAATATGTTGACAATAAATAAATTCTCCAGTATTTTTCTCATTCAATTATAAAATGATTGTTATACTATTTCAGTCATTTAGATAACTTATTGTATTAACAGCTTTCTTCAGTTTGACTTGTTGAATGTTCCCATGTAAGAAACAAAGCATTTCCCGCAAGAGAAATAAAAACCATGCTGTTCTCCTTTCGAAGATGTAAAACACGTGGTTTTGCTGCCAGGGAGGGAGGAAAATTGTAAGGCCATGGCAGGCTGATGCTGAAGCCGATACTTGACTGTGAATGGGATTTGAATTAAAGACCTTGTGTAGTGAAAACACGTGTTTACACCTGTAGCCCGAGTCAAAAGATCCAGTATTTTACAGTGTATAACATTTTTTGCTTTACTCTAATGTTGGAACTGGCATTTTTGATCTCCACATAGGTTCTGCAGCATGGAGGAGTTGGATTAACTTGGTATAAAAAATATTCACCCCATGATTATAAGCCCCACTTTAGTTATCATCCAAGGCAGACTTACCACAAACTTAAACAGACTTACCATGCCTGTTGATGGGACTTAAATGAAAGATTAATGAAATTAAACCCAAGTATAAAATCCTACAATACCATTTTAAAAGTTAATAATTCAGTGTAATGTATTGACATGTTTTAACAAAAAATTGGAGATGTTGTTTAAATGAAATGTTAAAAGTACTTTACAATAAAAGAAATTAATCCAAATTACTTTTGTTTTTTTCTTGTAAATTTACAGTGTCTTTTTGTATTTATGTATTTTTATAAATTCACAGTGTAGGACAAGATTTATCTACAGTGTCATGTTTGAGTTGCTGTAAAATGTCAGTGTTAAATTACTGTTTTTAAAGTGCTGAAAAGTGCTGTAAAATTCACAGTAAACACAGTAATTTATCAAATTTAACAAGAATTCAATGTACCACTAAGTCAAGGTTATTTTAAACTACTGTCATTTATTGTTCATTTATAGTAATTACTTGTAATTCCACTGAATAATATCATGATGTTAAAAAAAAAATACTGTTATGTTATAGTAATCATGTGTCTTGGTTGCTGTTAAAAAACACACAACAATGCTATTGGTCCCCTTCCATGTTAGTAAGTAGGTTGTAGGAACCGTTAATAGTATAAAATAAAATGTAAAAGTTATAGTCAGGAAAATACAATATTCAAACATTCAGGACTCAGACTTTTTTTTTTTATTTCCTGTAAATTTGACATTTTGGAGATAGGAGGTTTGTGCCCAACAGTTACAATATTCTTATGTGAATTTTCACAGTAATTAGCCAGAAGTCTAATGTGAAGTTACAATATATTTTACAGTGCAGACTCTCCTTTGTTTGCGCTGCTGTCTTTGGGTAAATTAAATGTCCTGTAGTCATGAGGATTTGTATAACTGGAAGATTTGGTCCCAGGACTAAACTGAATTACATAAGAATTTTATGGAATGCCAAAGGAGGATTTAAATGGGGAAATTTTTAGAGCTGCCAAAAAAAGCAGGGACAGGGGGGCTTGGGTAAAAAAAAGCAACAAAGCAAAATAACTTTTGGCTATAAACACACGAGTGTATGGTTTTATTAATCATAAAAAAAAATCAGTCTCACAAAACACTTGAAGGACATTCCCTTCATAGTCCTCCTCACTGATATAGAGAACTCAGAAGCCCATACTGAGTGGCTAACAGGAGTGAATGTCATTCTGGCTTGAGTCTGACTGGCTGTAATTAAGTATTGCACTGCTTTCCCTGGAGTGTTGGACCATGTGAGTTGAGTTATTAAAGTATGTAGACCACGGGGGCCCCTTGCTACAGTTAAAGGGGAGGGGTGGCAAGCTGTGTGGCTGTAGAACAGCTTACCTGTGAGTGAGTGTGTTTAATCTTCATCCACTGTAAGGCCCAAGAGTCTTTAACGGTTTAAAACTGATACAAATTCAGGAAGTGATTAGCTCTTTGTTTTTGGCTAGTTTAGATAACTTCAATGGGTATGTTAAAGCTTCCAACACAATATTGCTGATGTTGGTATTAAGTTAGAGTTTTAAAATTGACTTAGTTTGGCAACTAGCTTGTGTAAGTCAGATAAAGTAGCTGCAAGGCCGGCTTTTGTATACCGTTACAAATTTTATACACCTCTAGAGTAAGATTGTGGCAGCATTTTATCACTGTTGTTGGTGTTAAGTTATAACTTTATTTTAACTAAGTTGGCAACAACCTAACTAAGCTTGCATAGCTTAAAAAACTTCCAGCAATCTGCTCACAACTGTTTCTTCTTACTGGTTAAAAGTTTGATTTTATTTTGCTTGGTAGCTGATAGCAGCAACTTGCTTGTCATTACCACAAAAGCTTGCCAGCAATCTTTATTAGCATGTGTCAGGGTAGCACATTTAATGCTTTTCTCTTAGGCTACACTCTTAAGTAAGAAAGTTAGCTAATAATTTTGCTGTTGTTGATATTATGTTCAATTTATTAATTATTTTAAGCAGTAACACCCATAAAAATTCAGCACTTTTAGCATGCATTTACTTGGTAAGTCATACTGTGGGTGCTTCCATGTGTAAAGCTAGCCTCTGTTTAATGCGAAAGTTGCTGTTGTAGCCACATCTACATTTTGATGCACTGGAAAACCAATAACAGGTTATGGCATTAGTTCAGGAGCGAGCTTGGTTACAGACAGGCTGCTTTTGTTATAAAAGAAGATATTATAAATTGAAAAGGAGCATATGGATTAAGATGAAGATTTTTTCTTAAAGCTGAATGGCATCAGTAAAGAAAGTAAAATTTTTGGCCTCTGTAATTAAAATAGTGTGAAATGGCTTGACGGACTCACAACAACAAGGAGATACCTGAAACAGCATCTTAAATAAAGCTAAAGTTTTCTGAATGTCCTCACAAATATAGCCTTTGAGATGTGTGCAAATCAGCGTGAGTGCCCTGCTATGTCAACACTGTGAGGTCGGGCTCGTCTTGGATTTATCCCCTGCCTGCTGTGTGTTAGCCCGGCCTGCCCTGTGTGCCGTCTATGTGAGAGGTGTCAATGAAAGAACACTGTCAGTTTGCTGGCAGGGGCCGAGGGAACCTGATGCACGTGTTACTGAGACATTCCTGTGGTCTCCTTAGATTTTCCAGCAGTCCCCACACCCCTTTTAGCACACATATGCTACACTGTATCAAGGTGCACCCTGAACGTACGCATGAGAGTGAGTGCATGTATGAACTGTTGCTTTTTACTTTATTTTGTTGTTAATTGTTTTTTATATTGCCCTGAGTTAAGTGTGGCTAAAAATGATTGTTGTGGAAAGGCACTTATGAGAAGGAGTTAACATCTGGGCATATTTTTTAACACAGCTAATATGCAAATGATTGCGAAATGTGATGTAATTCAGTGGCTAAACCAGAAGAGCACCTATCACAGAGACGTCTATTGTGACCAATGCAAATTTTACGTATATTTATAACTTGTATTGTTCATAAACTGGAGGTTCTGTTATCTGTCTTTATTTTATTTATTTATTTTTTTTTTAGATTTTTACCTCCGCCAAGGAGGCTATGTTATTGCCACATAGCTCAAAAAGTTACAGACAAATTTCGATGAAATTTTCAGGAAATGTCCGGATTGGGACAAGGAACAAAACATTAGATTTTGGGAATGATCCGGATCAGCGTAAAACCGCCATGACGAAAAATGTGATTTTTCATGAATAACTAATGAACTAAAATAGATATCATTATGAATCCAATTTCTATTGGTATGTTTTCATGGTCAAGGAATCTAAATATTTAGATGTATTAAAGGCAGGACTAATATTTATGGTGAATATCACAATATAGGTGAGGACTGTGGCGCTGGTGGAGGTCTGGGCTGTCCGAGTGCTTTTCTGGTTGCTATTGCTGGTTACTTTTTCTGAAGATGTTGCATAAACCAAACTAGAATTCTTAATATTACAAAGCATTTGTCAAATGGCAAAGCATTTACCAATCTGAAGGAACTTTCACATCTTTTCATTAACAATGGACATTGTTGTTTAAGAGAATAATCCCGTTTTGGATTTGGCTCACCAGAACTGTTTGACTAACTAGTGAGCAACAGTGTCACAGGTAAGATAAGGCAACTTTCTACGCTTACATCAAATTTCTCAACACTCAAATGCAAAGAGTAAAGGCAGCAATGATGATGAAATCAAACTGAGACACCAACTTTATAATTGGAAATGAAAAACAGAGAAAAAAACGTAAAGTATCCAAAGGTCAAAACCCTGTCCAATATGTAGAGAATTTTTTAAGTCAAAAATGTAACAAACTTTAGATATTTCCACTTAATTTGACATCATATCAAACTGAAGTATAAAATTAAGAAAAAAATAATAATTACTATAAAAAGTAAAAACCCATCATAATCATACCTCATATTTCAAGAGATTCAGAGTGAGGGGCTGAGACTTAAATAGCCTTTTTAGAAGTTAAAGTGATGTGAGGCATTTCATAAAATTATTAGATTACCCCCAAGCTGTATTTTCCTTGTTTTCAATATGCTAACTAGGTTAAAAAACATAAGATGGTGCCTGTCCCCCAACAGAAACAGGACTGTCTGAACTTTTGCTAACATTTTTAATACTTAGAAAAACCACAACATCTGCATTTTGCAATGTCAGCTGGCTGTTCAAGCTGTCTGCACATGTTTTGCATAAGTGATTGACCACAACACATTCAACCCGAGTTCAACGTCTCTAAAAAGGTCACATATGAGTTCAGACATCACTGATACAAAATATTATAAATCAATACAGTGTTCATAGGTGAAAGATATCGCATGGGGAAAACAGGACAATTCAACAAATGCAAACATATTCAGTTATTTGGTATCTCCCTAGACTTAATTAGTATTTGTCTTTTTTTTACTATAGAACCAAAAGCTTTATTAATTTATGGAAATTAATACATTAGTAAATATGGATACATGGTGGTCATGAATCGTTATAATATCCCCATTCCAAATATTATGAAATTACAGTGTAACAATTTTATTCCCTCACACTTCATCAGCTTCTGTTAAAAGAAATTGCTGGCAGCATTGGGTAACTTGCTAAAAGTAATGATAACAGTAATAAGCAGACATAATTTATCGCCAGGCTCGCAAGCAAAAAACATTTAGGAGTCTACAGCAACATTGGCTTTATGCTTAAAATGAAAAATGCATTAAAAATACAAAGTCAAACTACTTTAAGACAGTAGCAATCTGCAAGCTCAAATAAGAGCATTTAGTGTTATTCATTGTTCAGTCTATTGGATAAACTCTAAATACAGAATAGCAGCACAGCAGAGTATTGTACATATAGATTAAGGAGAGACAACAAACAATCACTCTCCATGAAAGTTAGCAACTCCTTATCAAACACTAAATAGCTCTCTAGGAGCGTAAACATCTGCCAAAATAGCTCAAAAATTGCAGTGACATCTATAAGCAATAGTTCCTTGAAAGAGTTGCCATCATAATATGATTCCTTAATTCTGAAAACCCATATATAGCACTCAGAATCATGTTCATATGATATCATTATTAGTCAGCCAGTTACTGAGCAAAAATGATTGTTCGCTAATGGTGGTTATCTGGATCACAACCAAAAGCCATTTATTTTTGAGTTGGACCATTGTTAGCATCTTCAGATTTTTTTGCAAACTCTGTCCGGTAGTTTTTCTTGCAATCTTGCTATCGAACAAACAAACAAACAAACATACAGCCATACAACAAAAACGTAACCTCTTTGGCAGGGGTTAGAAGGAGCATTTAGCTAATGCTTTTAAAATTAGGTAAATGATTTGAAAAAAGCCAAAGCCAGAAGAATTACAACTTACCTATTTTTCAACCAAGTAGCTTTCATTCTTACTTTAAAGTTTTAGCTGCTAATGGAAGAGGACAAATCCCTCTCCATAAAAAAGGCAGCCTGCTAGCAAACATTTAGCTAATGTGTCTGACGTAATGGGTAGGATTTAGTAGAGGGAAAAATAATGCTTAAGTCAGAAAAAAGGAAATAATTAACGAAATTGTTACTTATGCTTCACACAGAACCAGCTACACAGCAACCTGCTCAGGGGAAAATGAAAGCAGACTTGCAAATCTATGAAAAGTGGCAAACATTCTAGGAAATGATTTGGTCAATAGTAAATGATGAATTTCGACAAGTACTCTCACTAAATTAAAATACAAACTGGCAAACTAAGTGGATATTAGTTTGAGTCTGTCATGGTGCTTAAGTTCCGTAGAGCGAAAATAGAGCTTTGGCTGTCTGTCAATTTCCTTGTACTTCCTAACTTGTACATTAGCAGTTTAGCACATTCTAATAGCCTTAGCATGAAAACACATTACTTTTATGTTTATTGCTACTTTACCTTACCCAAGTTGGCTCCCACGCTCCCTGGTGGAAATGCAGAAAAAACTGTCCCACAAGAAAGATTTACATATATTTCTAATTTAATTCATGCACAAATTCCATTCAGGGAGACAGAAGGCAGTTGTAGAGATTAGGGCCTATTTTGCTACAGTTTCTGTGACTGCTCAGCTGGCCTAATCCAAGAGAGAATAGAAACAATGAGCCTGAGTGTGCACACAGGAGCTCTCTACGAAATACTAATGGGCTCTTTAAAGAGAGTGCGTTTTGTCTATCTCGCGTGTGTGTGTGTGTGTGTGTTTGATTGCGTGCACTTGTATATAAATGAGTTGGGGCTTGATTCCCAGAGGTCCCCTAAATGTTGAGGGATAAGGACCCAGTATCAAATGTCGCAGCAAAGCCAAAAGGGGGACCTCCTGGCTGTGCGCCCTGAGTCTTGGGGAATGGCGTCACACGTGTCACTTCCTGTACGCTTTTCTCTGTGTCTTTGTCTCTGACTCGCACTACCTTTTTCGAACTTTTCTGTCTCTAATTTGGTTTGCAGTGATTTTCCTGGGAGCCTTTGTGCTAAGCTGCATTCATGCTTTGTTGCTGGGAAAATCCTGTCTAGAGTTGCCTGCCAGAGTCTGTTTACGAGCACAGCAAGTGTGTGTGAAAACTAGGCTAATGTGAATACTGTCTCTTGAGCTATGTTTGAGTTTTATCTTTTTTTTTTTTTCAGAATTATTGTGAAAATGTCTGACTCATAGATAGGTGACTAAGAAATGTTGGCCAACAGATCCTTTTGAGAACTGATAAAAATTAAATTAAAGGATTCCCTCATTCCTCAATAAACAACAATATCTTCAAAATTATGAATAGTGGACATTTTTCTACAATTTGGATGACTTTAAAGTGATTTAGAGAAGAACAACATGCCCTCTACAGATCTTGCAAGGAAATGAATTAAATGAATAAGTTGAGGAACAGAGTTTAATTTATGTTTTTTGTTATTATTATCACAACGTTCTTTAATGCTTGTATATTTTTCATATTATCTATTTTTTTAAATGAGCAATAGCGGAGTAATACTGACTGATATCACTTTCAGCATTGTTATGCATCAATGCTTTCACTCTCACAGCAGTTATGGATGGAGGTATTGTGATTTCAGGTCATGCATAAGAAGGGATGGGAGTCAAAAACCAATTCCAGTTCTTAAACAGTCAGCAGTTTGCTAAGGGAATCAATAGACTTTACACTTAACACCTCTTTTATCAAATCCTCCTTTATTCTGCATGCCTTGCTAATCAAGGACATCTTGCTCTCAACAGAGGCAGTCAGTAGAAACGATAATAAAGACCTCAAAGATTTGATGATAATTGGAGGTGACTGAAGAAAATTGGAGTTTAATTTTACACAAAAAGATATTAATTGAAGATCATCTAGCATCTGAGTGAGTTTCAAGTAAGACTAGAACACCAGCAAAGACATTGCAGCAAGGTACTGAATATGAGGAGTACCATGGATTTTTAATTTTTGATAATAAACACGTGAGAGACAACATTTTTTCTTATAGGCAATTCACAGGAATCAAAGAAGAGTTAATGGGAAGAATCAACAGGTTTTTTTTTTAAATCCAAAAAATCATACTAATTCCCTTTGCTGTGGATCGATCTGTCAATCATGCCATCTGATTTTTATAAAATTGATACCTCAAGAATGCTTTAAAGGATTTTCTTAAACTTTTTTTTCCCCCTTGTCTGCATTATCTTTACAGCTGACCACTGTGTCTGGTAGCAGCGTTGGAAAGACCAATGCATTTTTTTTCTAGCAGTGAGAGATATGTGAATATGTTTGTGGGGCGTGCCACACAGTGTGAAAGAAGGGGAAACAGTGACAGACAGGACAAGACAAGACAAGACAACAGGGAGAAGGACAAACAGGTATTGTAGTTAGTAGGGCTGTAAAGTCCAAGTCGACTGGTCGACTAATTGGTTGATGCGTGCTCAGTCGACCAAAATTCTGATCGGTCGACCAAATGTGTCAATTTTTTTTTTCCCCTGCAGTTCATTTCATCAGAAGAAACGTATCAAGTGAAATGGGGGTATTTTCTGAGCATCCCCATCATGTCTTAGAACACCATTTTAATGTATTTATCGTTCATTTCAATATTTGTATTCAAGAACATTTCGATTGGTCGATTTTTGTTTACAATTACTGTGTTTTAGTCGACCAACAATTCCTTTGGTTGATTACAGCCCTTGTAGTTAGTTTAAGATAGTAGTCCAAGTGCTGTGCTGATCTAAGTCCATACAGGAAGTAAAGGCTGTAAGAAACCAGGGACACCAGAGATGTGGGGTCTTGATAAAAGGGGGTGGACCCATTGGGGTGAGATATGGAGGAGCTCACGTCACGGGACGTGAGAAGATGTGTAGGAGATCTCTTAAACTTTTGAGAAATGTCCACTTTGACCCAGGATGAACTCATGAGATTTTGAAGATTCATAGTCCTTATGAACATTACTTGCTTGTAAATTTGATATGTCATGAAAACTCGAGGGGTTTCTGTTAAACTCATAAATGCCCACTCTGATTTAAAGAGAAACTCATCAGATGTAAAGAGTCAGAAGTTCATTTTCTCCTAATCATCTCCTACTTTTAAATGTTAAATCTCAAAAAAAGTATTTTTTTTCTTTAAAAACAGAACATGTGTCAACTTTGTTTTAAGGATGTTATGATTAAGTTTTCCAGGTCATTGGCTAAAGCTAATATTGTGTTATCATCATGTATTGCAAATGAATATGGCATGCCAAGAACAATGATCAGTCTAACTCAAAGATGAACTCAACAGGTTTTTGCAATTCACAGGTCATTGTGTCTCATGGCCAGTTTGTTGTTGTAAAAGAATCATCTCAAGATCTCAAGATGACTTTGAGGACTACTGTCAAACCCTGCAAAATGTCTATCCTGAACTAGGGGTGTGCGATATGACGATATTAAATCATTAAGGATTATAATGATTTAATATCGTCATAAAGCAGAAAGATCGTCAGATCGTCTGTGTGGGCACAGAGACTTTGATGCGCACCCGACTAGCCAATCGTAGCACATTACGCGCAGTGCATGGTGAGATCTCCTGTTTGGTTATGTAGCATGAAGCCACGGTGGAAAGAAAAAAGGAGATAAAAGATTGAAGATGTCTGAACAAAAATCTGTTCTAAAGCAGCTGTATTATTCACTCAGATTATAGACATTACAGTTAGATAACATTTGTTTTAAATTGTTGCACTTTAAGAGATAATGTTGATATTGTTGTTCATTACCTTTTATGTTTACATTTATTGCACATTTTTATAAAAACTGCACTATTTAAATTAAAACCCATTCAGAATTTTTTTTTTTTTTTTTAAATGTATATTTTTGGGCATTTTGTGCCTTTATTGTTAGGAGAGAGACAGTGGATAGGCTTGTGAAAGGGGGAGAGAGAGCAGGGGAAGACACTCTGCAAACTGGTCACAGGCGGGATTCGAACCTGGACCGGCAGAAGCATGTATATGGGGTGCTAACCACTACGCCAAACCAGCACCCCTCAGAAAGTTTTTTTGGCTTTAATCGTCCATCTTTTTTCTTTTACAGTTTTACATGTTTTATCAGTTAAACATAGGGAAATAATGGTCAAACATGCAAATTAGTCTAGAAAAATCAAAGTGAAAAAGAATCATGATTGTGATTTTATTTAAAAAAAATCTTGATATGATATTTTTGCCATATCGCCCACCCCTATCCTGAACCAAGGATAAACTGATAAGGGATGGAAGTATTATGTTAAAGGTCACTTTGATTTGCTTCATTCCTCTCCCCTTCTAGAATATCTCAAGAAAGCTTTGTGGAAACTTTTTTGTCAGATTTTGCACTTTTTCCAAGAAACAAAACCAGGAAATTGTTCTTTTTTAAATGTGGTTTGGATGACCACATGTGTCTGGTTCTGATCAACAGAATATAATACACACATAAGCAGGTGCTGGACAATGAAATCTGTGTTACAAATATAAAAGACAATAAAGCAAATTTTTCGCAAACCAGGACACGACCCACGCTCCAGCAGCGATGCTCTGCTGGACTGTTCTCTGAAGGTTCCTCTTTTCTGAGTGGTTTTGTTGTGGCTTTTTTGAAGAACTTCCCAGTGGTGTGCTTCACTGATCACCAATAAGTTCCGTTCCCAGTGTGTGCTGCAGCTCAGTCATAAAGTTCAAACAATGCCTGCAGCTGCCTGGTGAATCACAGACACAATCGCACCACAGTTTTCAGCTGAGAGGAGAAGATAACCCACCAAGTGCATAATTTATGTCATCCCGGCTTATGCTTATAGCCTCGTGTGCGTGCATTCCCGCACTTCCTGCTGTTGGTTGTGGCTGTAGAGAAATCCAGATGTATAGTTTTCTGCTTTCCACAGTGAAAATCAGGATAAATTATTCTGCTGTGGCCAAAAAATGCACCAGGACAAAATAATTCAAGGTTAGCTGTAGAGCATAGAAAATTAAATTTCAGCTCCCATAAGGAAAATACACGAGCAGCTACAACTCTGAGGAATTCTTGGTGCAGAATTATCCCCGGATTGGACAAATATCTCTTACTTTTCCCTGAGTATATAACCTCAAGTCCTTTTCTATGCATGGTTTCCATCTTCTATCTATGTTTACATCAGCGTCTGTGCTGCGGTTTTGACAGCTCTTTCACCTGCTTCCCAGCGCTCACCCGCAGGCTCCTCACATCTCACCCTCAAAAACAGCCTGCGTCCTGTGGGAAGGTCTGAGCCCCTGTGGTTCTGTCTGTCTTTGTGATGGAGCGTGTCGGCCTCTGCGCTGGCTTTGAGAAATAGCTCTGTTTAAATCTGCCGTTACCAATTTTATCCAAGTATAAATCTTAAAGGGCAGGGTTACACTTTGAATTTGCTTCCACTTTTCAACCCACTGGGGCCTTCCAGCACCCTCTGCTCCATGCATGTAGCCTGGTTTTGCAGGGCATGTGCACATATGGAGTAATGCTTCTCGGGGTGTTTTGTTGCTCGGGGCTTGTTGCCATCCATAAAGCTTACGTCACCTGACATGGATTTAACTGTAAGTTCAACAGCACTCAGTGGCTGACCAGCTTTCCTCCTTGCGTGCATGTTTTTAATCTGTACCCCAATTTTTCCCCTTGCACTTTATAATTGCACCCACATGTAGACACGGAGGGGGAGGAGGTTAAAGTTTACAACTCTGACCTGAAGAATGTGTCTATTATATTCTCTGCATATCAACAAGCTGTCATTCCTCATTTCTGCAAGCTAGACAGTGAAAATTCCACCTTACAGTACTTAAATCTCTCTTTCAGGTGAGCAGGAGTCTGTTTTATTATTCAACACCTCAGAGAGCAGCTGGGGTGACGGGGCAGAGCTTATCTTGCTGCTCAGGATGTTGTTTGCCAAAGATCTGGGCCTCCCAGATGAATATCAGTGCGTTTACACTAGGCCTGGTACATGGTTCCCTCTAGTGGCAGAGACATGTCAGTACATCCTTATGGGATTTATTCACTGTCAGGGGAATGTAGGAAGAAAGGAACAAAATGTATTAACTAAATGTCATTTTGTTTTTGTCTGCTTTCAGGATATCAATGTGTGCATTCTGGAGAATTACCCTGAGTGCTCCAACCCCAGAGTTTTCTACATCATCCCCTACTTCTGTGGACAGCATCCTCAATGCAGGTAGATGAAACACTACAAATGATTTTCTTGTTGCTTGTTGATTTAGCATTATAATGGAACCTTAAAGAGTTAATTTAGCATATATGAAAATCATTGCTAAAACATGCAGCTAATGTTGTGTAATGTTTGGTGTACATGTTAACAGACAGCACAAACCTCCACCATCTTTATATCGTTATTAGTGTAGTGGCAGATTAATCTTTAAAAGTTTTGAAAGCCACTGAAATGATCCAAGCTTGACGGGTAATCTGACACGTGTCTACTTTCATTCATCAAATAATTACGTTACTCAAAGATCCGCAGTTGATGTTCCATTAATTTTGGCAGATGAAGGTTCCATCAACACAAAAACTTATCCCGTGGTTCAAATTTCAGTTTCACGACCAAAAAACATTTTGCGTCCAGCTCTTCTCAACCTGAACAATGCTAAAGGCTGCCCCACACCTGTGCTAGCTGACCTACAGTAAATAACTAAAACTCCACCCATAACCCAACATCTACCAGACAGGTATGGGTTAATCTATGAATCAACATAAATAACCCGCTTACTTAATATAAAACTACAAACATCTAAATGAAATTTATCCTAATGATTAATCATGTTAATTAAAACTTTAATTTGTTCACTTAAAGAGACTGTGAGGAGTTTCTTAGTAATTACAAAAAAGTCTCACTTTTAGATATATGCATGATCGAAATACACACTTTAAGATGAGTTTTATAGCATCAAAATAGGTTATCTATAAATGCTATTCCTTAGCCTTCCGGTCGGGTCGGACAGGACAGGGCTGGACTGACCTGGATACTTAACTTCGGGAACAAGACAATTAAAACTAGAGCAAATTTATATTATTCAGACAAGTCTTAGAGCACCGGGCTGTAAGTAGCCATATATAGCCGACTACAAAACTACAATACTAAGTTGTCCAACAATCGCTTGTTGTCAGACATCATAAACTACCGCTACGTAACTAGAAAGAGATACATTACCTCGTCACTTTGCGTCCTGTAAGTTGTTGAAAAAAGAAGTTGTAAAGCAATGCAGAGTTCTGAGGAAGGTCTGAGCTGCATGCTTTATTAGCATCACAACAAACACACGCTTTGGCTCGGGTCACGTCTTTTGGTGCGTTCCAGTTGTAGTCAGAAGTAGGAATTTCCGAGTTCCAAGTAGGAAACTGCAACTGGAACGTCCCCGAAGTCGGAATTTCCTACGAAGAACTCGGTGAAACCTCGCCACCCCCGAGCTAACAACAGCTAACAATAGCCTGGTAGATCGGCATGTTTTTTTCCGACTTTAACTGGAACGCCGATAAGTCGGAGATGATGTCACTCCCAGTTCGGAGGTTACTGGAACGCAGCATTACGACAGTCGCCGAGCCTGCTCATGGGTAGCAGAGTCCTAATGTCGCCGGTAATAGATTCTCCTCATAGCACTTTTAAATATAAACTCTCCAAAAAGTTTGAAATGGATTCTACAATTAGTTTTCAAGCTATTGAGGAAAAACAATCAGTTGTAATGGCGGTTTTCTGAATCATGATCAAAATCTAATCATTTTTAAGTTTGGCCATGACCAACATCTCCTGAAAATTTCAGCAAAAATCTGTTCAGCAGTTTTTGTGTGATCTTACAGACAGACAAAAAAACATATGATGACTAAAACATATCCTAGAGGTAACAAAAATGCAGAAAACTCTTCTATTTTGTAATGTAACATATCCTTGAATAAAAATCTTGGATCAACATTTGGTTTAGGATTACCACCAAAATGTTTGTTCTTACTGTCTGTCAGAACACTTTGTAAACCTCTGTTTTTAAAAGTGCTATACAAATAAAGTTATATTGTTACTATTATTTTTATAAATCCATTCTCTTCTCTCTTGTGCCATGACCAACATCCTCTGAGAATTTTATTTAAATTCCTTCATTGGTTTTTGAGTTATCCTGTTCAGAGACAAAGAAGAAGAAAACAAAATCCCTTGGCAGAGATAAATGTCCTGATGTAACATATTTTGGTTGAAGCATTGAGTTGGAATAAACTGACTTAACTCCACTTGAGTTTGTCTTCAGCCTGATGATTCAGACACACAGGCTGTGCTCATGTGCTCATGGGTGCATGCATGTCCATGCTGCCTCAACTGTGTCTCTTTGTATATTTCACCTCAGTGAAGGCCATAAGGATAGAAAAGTATATATTTTATTATATTTTTGCACTTCAGCTGTTAAAGAACATAATCATAAACATATACACATATATACATATATATACATATATAAAATCAGCTGATATGACTTAAAGAAATAGTGCTACAAATCAGTCATTGGCAAAAATCTAATGTGTGCTTCACTTGTTCCTGGTTTCTGTTTGGGGTTTTGTTATTTCTTACCCTGTATTTTCTTTCCTCTCTGTCAGGGAGCCTGGAGTATGGGCTCTGGAGAGGGCCAAACAGAACGTGCTGGAGAATTATCTTCTTGTGGGAATCCTGGAGGAGTTGGAAGACGTTCTGCTGTTGCTGGAGAGGCTCTTACCTCATTACTTTACTGGAGTACTCCAAATCTACAAGAGCCCTGGTAGGTGCCAGTCAAAAAGAAAGTTTAGTGGTGAAATAAGGGGAATTTTCTTATTGTTTCTTCTCCTATAATCTGATTCGACATCCTCAGTACCAACATATTAAATTAGATTAACTAATTAAAGCTATGCAGGATTTTGGGGCTTGTGAAGAATTTATGGAGGATTGTGTGAAATGCTTGTTTTACTGTTATCTTATATCTTAATGTTCAAGATAAGTATCTGTTATCTTGAATATTAAAGGGTGTATAAGTATCTGTTATCTTGAATGTTAAAGGGTGTTCGAGACAAGCATCAGTTAAACGAAGTGATGCTTATCCAATCCAGTGGCACTAATCTGCTGAGGGACAAAATCACTGAAGTCAAGAAATACAGTTAGATTAAAATATCCACCTTAAATCCAGAAAACACAAAGTGAAACATTTGTTGCAAAAGTCATTCATTGGTTTGATTTCATGGGGTGAATCAGAAAATTGGCTCAGTCTTCTTTGAGCAACAAGCATGTTAATTAATAGCCGCACACTACACAAGCAACATGTACTGATTTTTCCAGCATGTATCATGCTGTATGGAGACATTTGTGAAATGCCCAGTATGCCAAAACTTCAGGTCACACTACTTTAGGAGGAAATTAGCAGCATGCATCAGACTGGTCTACCACATGTACTGTTTTGCATATTGCAAAGCACCAACAGATCAGGGTCTGAAATGGCAGATGACAGTTTCAATCGTAGCAGTAGTATTACAATATGAGCAGAAAAAGTGAATAAAATCGGAATAATCAACATTTTTCATGTTGTCTCCTTGATGTTTCACATTTAACACATACATGTTTAGTTGTGACAATCGTGAAAATCATATTAACAACTTATTTGACTTTTTTCAGTCCATCAATAGATGTTTACTTAGCAGCCATTAGCTGAGTTTATGTTTAGTATTTAAGACCAGGAATACAAATCAGGTAAATAATTGGATTGAGGAGAGAAAACACATAGCCTTGTTTACTTGATTTAAAGAACCAACCAGCTACGCCAGGTCTAGCAACAGCAATGTGACAACTGGATGGCAACTATACTATGAAAACAGGCCGATGAAGCTTTCATTCTTACATTTTTGTAGATCTGCCTGTAGATGTTGTTATGCAAGGTTTTGATTGTGAGTTTTTATTCAATTTAAAATAAAACATCTTGATTCTTTAATTGTTCAGCTGCTGGAAACTCTGACTCCTCTGTGTGCCTCCTCTCTGTTTACAATAAAACTGAGACCCATCAGAAATAGATCAACAGTCATTTCTCAGCTTTTCCAATCGATCGTGGTTAAAATTCATCATGTTTTAAAAAAGTTCTGTGCCTGTTGATTGATGTTGTCTTTGATTTTCACAGACTACAGGAAGATGGGAAACATGACGGGCACGGTACGGAAACATACGCCCACCCTGGAGGCCCTGCAGGTGCTGTACCACCGCATGCGCTACGAGTACGAGTTCTACAATTTCATCCGTGACCAGTTCCATCTCATGAAGAAAAAAATCGGCCTCAAATCAGTCTCACAGCCCACAGCATACTCGCCTGCTTTCCTCCGAGAGCTGGCCCTCCGAACCCCAGAGCCTCTGGATGAAGACGAGGAGCTGGACACAGACCTGGAGGATGCCAACAGCTGGCTGGTCCATCCATAGGACTTTCTAGAGACCGATGGGCTCAGCCAAAAGAGTTGAATTGGCTAGAATTGGCTGGAGAGAGCTGTGGGGATAAAAGGGGCGCGTTCCCCATCCTCCAGCATTGCTAAGAAGAGAGCAGTGCAAGGATCCAGATGCTCTTGAAGGCACAGGCTCTGCTTTTCATTTGACTTCTATCATGCTGACTCAGCACTGAGGACTATTGGCTTGAGGAAATGGAGGGACAGTTTTAAAGTTCTATTTAAAAATACACCAAGAACAGTGGGAAATAATGTTAAGATCAAAGTGCTTGATCAAGTCTGGATTTATTTTAAGTTTGTTTTTGGGTTCTTTTGATAAAATACCATCTTTGCTTTAATCTCCAGGAGAGATTGGTTCAAGATTGGGTGGCTGCATTTTTTTTGGAAATAATTCTAAGCTGCTTTCCAACGAGGACTTCAGAGACATTAGCCACAAAAAAAGCATAATTCTATGAGAGGGTTAATATCTTAGACGCTTGTATGGAAAGTGGTATCTACAAATAAAGATGTACCAAAACCCTTTTTGTATATTAGTTGTCTAGGACTGTTTTAAGTGCCAAATCTTGCTGAGAGCTACAGCAACTGAAATGACCCTTTTTCAATTGTTATAATATTGGTTTATAACATTTTGTTTAATTTGTAAGATAGAAATAGGTATAAATGAGGGTTAAATGGTAAGCACTCGATTATGAATTCAGAGAATTCCAACGATGTGTGCATGAATGGCAGAGTTTGACCAACCAGCAGTGTATTTTAGCATAGCTATATTATTTTGAGTTGTTATTTTGCTAAGAAAAAATGCTGGGTTTATGGTTAAAAGGTTTAAAAGAAACATAGTGTATAATCTGTTTAACCCAAAGTTTAAAAGTTTGCCAAATATCAGTGTTTCTACTGCAATGCATTGCAAAACTGTATGAATATACTGCACTTTTTCTGTGGTGACTTTTACTGAAATTCAGCAGCCAAACGGTCACAAAACTGGAAACTAAATCTCTTCAAAGTTCAAAAAAGATTCTGTCACTGTTTGAGAGTTTGTTCTTGTGTTGCCAGTCTTAGCTAACATGTCTTATTCTCCGCAGCTACTCAGAAAGCATGTTTCTTTTATATCATTCATGTAAAAGCATCCAGAGAGCAGTGACCATAAGCTAACACTTGACCATCATCAACCATCCTAATCTCCTTACATTGTAGTGATTTGTGTTCAGTGTCTCCTTATTTTGCCAGTTTTATTTATTATTTTGTATTCATTTGCATTCCAGATAAGATTCTCAGGAAGGAAAAGAAGTTTATGAACTTGATCATTTGTATCTTTGGTTTCTGGCGGCTATGAAACTATTTTTGGCATTTCAAGGGTGTCGAGAAAGAGTTAATACAGCTGAAAACTGGTTGATAATAACTAATGCAGTCCATCATTTTACCGTCTTTAAAATAAATGTCCTCTAACTATTGCAGCTAACGTGTCTGCTCTGTTGTTTTTGCTTTCATTTTGTATGAGGCCTCTTTCACATTAGGCGTGCTGCAGGTTTGTCTCTTTCCCAACACACTGTTACATTCACACTAACAAGCAGCAGCTAAAAAAAGCCCCCTGAACATGTCCAACACCATCACTTTGCTCTCACAGTACATGTACCATTTTCCCTGAAGCAGCCTGTCCATCACAAAATCCAACCTGGACCCTTCCTCTATCCAGCTCTCAAGATGTGAAATCACTTCTTTCTGCTACAGACAGGGCAGCACAACGTGTCATGCACTACTCTTACTTATCCTCTGTCTTTCTTAGCACTTAATTTTTTAAGACATTCCACTCTTTCAACTTCATGTTGTTCAATCTTTTACCTTATTATTGATGCACAAGTCCTATGGCTGTTTTCTAAACACAAGGAAAGCAAGATCACTTTAAAATTCAGCATCATTAAGTAGTATAAAGTCAGTTTGATTCATCATTTAAGAAACAAGTATAATCAAAGAAAGTGGAAGTGCTCAAAATTCCACTAAGACATTTCCAAGATTTTCATGTGATTGGTTTTCAAAAATGTGGAAAACTGACATATCTTACACAGTTAAATCCTTGAAAAATCCTTATCTCTCTGCCTTTTTTTGGATCACTACCAAAAAGTGGTCACCTCTTATATATGCCATGACCAGTTTCCACTGAAAATTTTACCAGTTTACATTCTGAACTTACTGAATCATTAGCAGATTTTTTTTTTAAAGCCCTTTCTCACAATTATGCAAATCCTTGAAAAAAATTTCTGGATCCCCATCCAAAATCCTATCACCACCAAAATCTAACCACCTCTTTTTTTGCAGTGACCACATTCCCGGAAAATGTCTTTGCAATCCATCATGTACAAGTTTTCAGCCAAAATATGTGAAACAGCCCTATCGTGCAATACTAGCATAACCTTGAAAAAATTCCTGGAACCCCATCCTGATTAGAATCTCCACAAAAATCTATTCACCTCTTGTTTCCCAGTTGTGCCATGACCAATATTACATGAGCATGTCAATAAATTTTGTTAAGTATGTACTAAATTATTATTTGCAAATCCTTGAAAAACAATTCCTGAATCCCCTTTTCCCTTTCAGATCACCATCAAAATCGGACAACATTTTCGTGCATGACCAAAATTACCTGAGAAGGACATCAAATATTTTTTAGTGCTTACCGAGTTATTGGCACAAATGTTGAAACCATCTTGTCATGCAATGTTAGCAAATCTTTTTAAAAAATTCCTGGAACCTCAACCGAAATTAGATCAAAATCTAATCGGGTCTTTTTAATGCCATGACCAACATTCCAATGTATTCACAAAATAAATTGACACTGTTAACAGGTCATTGAAAAAAAATCCTGGATCCCTATCCTGATTTGGATCAACACCAAAATCTAATCAGCTTTTCTTGATGCCATGACAAATATTTCCTGAAAATGTCATTACAATCCATCTTGTACATAATGAATTACTGGCAAAAATATATGTAAAACAGCCCAATAGTGCAATCCTTGAAAGAAATTCCTGGATTCTTCTGGAATCAGATAAACACCAAATCTTATCACCTCCCTTTTTATGCCATGACTAATATTTCCTGACAATTCCTTCTTGCTGTCTCCTCATGGTGGAAGGCTAAAAATTGCAGCTAGTCTTGACATGAGGCACCTAGGGGGGCATTAAAAGTTGCTATGTCATGATAGGGGATCTAATTACTGTCACTGGGATGGACAGATCCAATAACTATGGTGGCCCTGAAGTGCAAACCACAACAGCATAAAATTAACACAAAGGCAAGTAAATAAATACAACAGAAAATTAAAACATTACAGCAAACAACTAAACACAACAGCAATTTAAAACACACTACAGCAAATAACTAAACACAACATAATTCAGCTAACAGCAGAAAATTTAAAACAACAGCAAATACCTAAGCACAACAGCAAAAAATACAACAGCAACTAACTAAACACAACGTAAATCAGCTTAACACAACAGCAGGATAACAAAACACAACAAATTAAGAAATACAACAGCAAATAACTGAACACAACAGCAAAATAAAAAAACACAACAGAAAATTCAAAACAACAGCAAATATCTACACACAACAGCAAATACCTAAACAAAACAGCAAATTAAAACACACTACACACATAACTTAACACAACAGCAAAAACAAAGCAAACAACTTAACACAACAGCAAAAAACTGAACACAACATGAATCAGCTTAACACAACAGCAGGGTAACCAAACACAACAGGAAATTTAAAATTTCATCAGCAAATAAAAACAGAACAGCCAAAAAATAAACACAACAGCAAATTAAAGCACACTAAAGCACATAACTAAAACAACAGCAATTGACTAAATAGCTGCAAATTAAAAGACACAACAGCAAATAACTAAACACAACAGCAAAATAAAAACAACAGCAAATTTAAATACAACAGCAGAATAACTAAACACAACAGCAAACAACTGAACACAACAGCAAATTAAAATACACTACACAAACAACTGAACACAACCGCAAATAACTAATCACAAAAGCAAAGAACTAAACACAACAGCAAATAATTAAACACAAAATCAAATAACTAAACATAACAGCAAATAACTAAACACAGCATAAATCAGCTTAACACAACAGCAAATTAAGGAACACAACAGAAGACAACTAAACACAACAGGACATTTCAACATTTTTCAGCAAATTAAAACACAACAGCAAACAAACACAACAGCAAACTAAAATACACTACAGCAAATAACTAAACAGCAGTAAATTAGTGATGTAATGTCTCACACCCAAAAAGATATGTTTTGGGATATATTTATTTCAGATTCCAAAAGGGAAAAAATGTCATAGGTTAGTATGTTGTTGTTTTTTCAAAGCTTGGCGTGTGAAAAAAAGCTGCTCAGTCCACTTTTGAGCCAAAAATGTCCAAACTGTCTGACATGGTATGTTTTTGGCCTGTTTTTACAACCAAAAAGATACATTTGAGCATATTATTTTTCGGAGTCAAAAAAGCAAAAAAAATTCATATGTCAGCATTTAAGTTTTTCTCAAATAATGAACAGAGAGAAAAAGGCTTATAGGTCAATTTTTGAATTATATTTGACCAAACTGTCTGCACTAGCAGAGTCATGTTGTAGCATATTCTTTTTTAATCCAAGATGGAAAAAAGTCATATGTTAGCCTTCGAGTTTTTCTCAAATCCTGAGCTGAGATAAAAAGGCTTAAAGTCCATTTTTTAGTTAAATATGACCAAACTGTCCGCACTCGCAGGTTTTCTACCTGTCTTACACCCAAAAAGTCATGTTTGGGCACATTTTTTTAGAGGGGATTCTGAAGTGGCAAAAACAGTCATTTTTAGAATGTGGGTTTTTTCAAAACCTTACCTGATGGGCAAAGGCCCTCCCTGAACCCAGTCAAGCCCGATCTTCACCTTTGTTGACACAGTTGCAGCGTTGGTGGGTTTTGAACCTCAAATTTCCCAATTCTTGGGTTTGGAGTTGCGCATCTTACCACCCTACCTTTGACTCTTTTGTAGTGGGGGATGCTTTTTGGGCTGCAATTAGCCTCCACAGTTGGTATGAGGGACTTTAAAATCCGTCCAGACCAAGCAAGACTTGAACTGTGACCCTTCAGAGCACTTGTCCTTCTTTGTCTCCTTGAGCTATGGAGACGGACAGCTGATGGTCTTTTTTTGAGGTGTTCACTTTTTATATTTTTAGCTGCATGTTTTGTGTCATTACTCTGTTGGAGGGCCCATGACCTGCGACCGAGACCAGGCTTTCTGACACTGGGCAGCACATTTAGCTCCAGAATGCCTTGATAGTCTTGAGATTTCATTGTATCCTGCCAAGATTAAAGACACCCTGTGCCAGATGCAGCAAAGCAGCCCCGGAACGTAACTGAGCCTCCTCCATGTTTCAAAATAGGTACAGTGTCCTTTTCTTTGTATGCTTCATTTTTGCGTCTGTGAACATAGAGCTGATGTGACTTGCCAAAAACTCCCAATTCGTCTCATCTGTCCAAAAGACATTCCTCCATAAACTTTGTGGCTTGTCAATATGCATGTTGGCAAATTCCAGTCTTGCTTTCTTTGCTTTCAAAAGTCATTTCCTCCATTAAGTCCATATTGGCTCAAACATGGATGGATGGTGTAGTCTGACACTGATGTACCTTGACCTTGGATTTCACCTCTAATCTCTTTGTAAGTTGTTCTGGGCTCTTTGGTTACCATTTTTATTATTCATCTCTTCAATTTGTCATCAATTTTCCTCTTGTGGCCACGTCCAGGGAGGTTGGCTACAGTCCTGTGGACCTTAAACTTCTTATGTGCAACTATAGTCAGAGGAACATCAAGCCACTTGGAGATGGTCTTATAGCCTTTATCTATAACATGCTAGTCAAAATTTTCTTTCTTATCTCCCAAGACAGCTCCCTTCTTAGCTATCTGTGGTCATGGTTCAGTGTGGTACACACCATCATACAAAACAACACAGTGACAACTTTTCAGCCTTTAAATCGGCAGACTGACTGATTACGAGTTTAAAGACACTTGTGATGCTAAATACGGGACACACCTTAGTTTAACATGACCCTGTGGTCAAATCATTTTCAATCTTTTCTTGGGGTACCATCATCTTTAATGGGACCAGTTTTATTATTTTGTTTTTTAAAATACTTCTGTTGAACCACATTTCAAAAGCAATGTCTGATTTTCATTAGCTAATTTTCAGTAAATTTTTATTCTTAATTTTGTCAGTTTCAAGTTATTTCAAAGACCATTGTGGGTTTTATTCCTTTAACAGAAGGGTACCATCAATTTTGCAGACTTCTGTATATACACACTCACACACACACGTGTGTTGGGAGGGGATATCCCAACACAATCTCCTCTTCATAGTGACAATCACATAGAGTAAAAGGTATCAAGTCATTTCTGATGCACCAGTTCATATTCCTAAACTTACAAGCTTAGCATTAGCTTTTGCGTTCTTACAAACTGTCACACAAAAATACACACACCCTGCTCATAAATTTGCAGAGCTCTCCTCTCCAAAGTGGAACACAGAGGGTTTATTCATGTACTGGGCGGAGCGGAGAGAGCTGCACTGTGGTAATGGCACCTCCTCTCCAATAGCGAATAGGAAGCTGTTAGTGCTGGTGGGCTGTTGCCAGTCCTCATATTCCCTGTATGACAAAAATAGATCCTCACATTCCAGATCCTCACTTTCCAGTAACAGGTAAATTTAATTAAAGGTTTAAATGGAAAGAGAGAACTTCGGGTTATTTGTGCAAATGTATTAGATAATTTTCTTTCTGTAATCTTGTTAATCGAGAATATTTATACAATGAAAAATCCATGAGTGTGTAACAATAAAAAAGATGCAAACATTAGTTTTAAACAATTTTTTTTATTTTTCTATTAAGAAATAAAAACAATACCAAGAAAAAAACAAGTCATACAAAAAACTTACACAGTAATAAAACGGTTCAGCACAGAAACTGAGCCTGAGGACTTCCTTCATCAGAAATGAAACTAGCTGATTGTCATGATTTGCTTTCAAATAATGTGCCACTTGGGCATTGATATGAACTTTAAAACAACTTGTTCTGTACAGTATTGAAGTCTCAGATCTCCATCATTCTGCTGTGGTAAAGTCCTGCCTTTGGTCCAAACTTCTGGAGCTAACTTTTTGGCTTTTGAACATACAGTACTGTAGTATTTGTCATATGTACTTCCTTAATTGCATCCAGCATCAAGATTGTTTCAGCAGAAAAAAAGAATGTAAAAACCTAAGACATGAGCTATTGTACTAACACACACATGCATGCACACTCACATGAACACTTCTCTTAGTTAAAAAATGAGCATTGGCATCTTGTATCAGAAAAGGGTTGAGGATAATGTCAAACAACAAAATATCAAAAAACCTGAAACATTTAAAATGTTCAGATCACAAAAATTCACAGCAATATCTGAGACTGGATACCCTGAGATTTCAGCGGTTTAAAAGTTCTAAAATGGTCACTTTAATTTAAAAAAAGGCACTTGAGAAACTATCACCCTTTCATCAAATCACTGTCCACAGCTGTGATTACCACATTCATATGTATCCACTCTATTGGCAGTGATGCACCAAAGAGACGAATGCCATCATCTGTTACACAAGAAGACCACTCTGATTTCAAAACATTTCAGCTACTGTTAGATAGCAGCAAGTATAGGCATTTAGCCATCTCGTAACATAATGCATACTGAGTAAGGGAATTAATTTTCAGCTAAAGCTAACAGTTTATAATGAACACTTTTTTCATCATGTTGTATAATGCTACTTCATTTAAATAGGATTAAAACACTCTCTGGGGAATTGCGAAATATCAAAAAGCTGTTATACCTCATTAGTTACCACGCAAAGGAGGCTACAATTTTGCCTTCATTTGTCTGTCTGCAAGATTATGCATCACTACCTGATGAATTTCCAGAAATTTTCAGAAGAGGTTGGTAATGGCCTAGCTAAAAATGATTAGATTTTGGTAGTGATCTGGATAACTACCATTGGTGAAAAAATGTTTTTTTTTGGCAATGATTGTTAAACTAACAAAGGTATTAACATAACTCCAAGTGCTGGAGAAAGGTTTATTAGGATCAAGGGATCACATTATGAGGGTTAAGTCATAATAAAACTGTTGCTAGAAGTTTTAACAGCAATAAGTGAGCTACCTTGGCAGAGATCTGCATTCTCTGAGTGCTGTCTCATCATCAGATTTGTATTAGATATTACATTTTTTGGATGGATATCTCCTGTATTCACTGTTTATAGTCTTTTCATAGGGACATCCTCACGCAAGCAAAATGTTGGTTTGGTTTATGTGATTTAAAGCAGACATTTTCAAACACAAAAGATCAAATTAAAACCTCATGGCACACCATCTTCAGACCCATGGAAATGGCAACTTTAACATGAGCCACAGTATCTGATTTTCCTGAACATATTTGAATATCTAAATATTAATCCAAGAAAATTTGACAAAAACTATATTGTGAAATATATACAGTTGTGTTTAATTAAGTTCATTTTCTTGATTTTACATCTAAACACATTATAATGGCAATCTATTTGAATTCATCCAGTTTTTTTTCTGATGTGACCGTGAAAATATTTTTTAAGCAAGTGCCAGCACGAAAGTTATAAAAACAAACTTTTCTTTGCACCGAATTTTACATTTAATGAAACTTTAACAAATTGTTCAGAGTTTTATTTCTTATTCAAGCTGACAGAAACAAAGTATGGCCTTTAAATAATGTGATTTTCAGTGCTGCTGTGCTTGGGGCTCAATAATTATTCAGCGTTGATAAGCTAAGACTTTCTTTGTCTCTGGATTTGAAAATTACAAACAGGGTTAGTTTCAGTCTCTATTCCAACCTACTTGTGATGTTAACTGCAATTTTTTTAAGGTTTAATGTGAATTTTATAAGAATTGAATTAGCATTTTATACAGGGTTTAGGGAAAATAAAGTACTGATAGAGTAAGCTGAAAATTAAACCAGCTGCTAGATAGTTGTAGTAATAACCAATGGTTGTATACATCCCTAAGACTGACTGATTATAAGTCTAACAGCTTAAAACACTGGTCTCATTTTAAAACAACATCTATGCTTTTTCATGACTATCCATATGAAAAATAAAAAATGAAAAGTGATATGATTCCTGAAATCAATGTGCCCTTGTGCACAATACAGTAATACTTTGTTATATACAGAGTGACAAAGTCATGATTGGCATGACACATCATTGCAGAGAGAAGTCCAGTAAAAAATGCATATCTATGAAAAAGCAAACAGTGATCTAAATTGTCCAATGTAAACATGAATGACATCTGTGCTTTCATTTTGACCTGTTGTGTCTTTAAAATTAAATCTGTAAGATCTCAGAAAATTGTTGTTCTTCCTACACGTAGTTATACTCAAAATAACGAGTAATGCTGCAGAAAAAGATTTAACTTCTCATGAGCTAAAATAATTTATAATACTTCATGTTTCCTTGGTCTTAGACGCACACATACCACACATAAATCACATGATTTTCTCAAGTAATTAACCCTAAATTCTATCTACACCTTATCTTTGATTGTTACTAAGCTGATATGTTTGTATACATGAGTATTTCTGTAATGTCAAAAGAACTCTTGGTCATTTTGCGAAACCAAAAATATCATTATTTTAAGAAGTTCTATAAAATATATCCTTCTTTCCTTTATATCTGTTTAATGAAACAATGATGTTTCTTTCATATGTGGTAGCCGTCCCCTCCTCTCTCCCTTCATTTCAGTCCTTGGATACGAGTCTCTCAGCAGAGTAAAACTCAGCTCCTCAGCTTAATGTTGATTCATCTCCAGTCCATCCTCAGGATCTTTGCTGCTCTTCTTGCTAGGTTCTCTTCCTAAAGCTTCAGCCTCTTCCAAGGTAGATGTTAGAGGTTTTCCCAGGGTCTCAGGTAAAAACATGGTCAGTACTCCGATGATAAAGGCCAGGATTCCAACAATGAGCTACGTGAGGGTTGTTAAACATAAAAGAAAAAAGTTAGCATTGGTTAGGGCTTGGATAGGGCTTCTTCTAACCACTGTCAGATACTGGCTGTATCTTTATGACTGTGCAATGAGATACCAGTACAAAATATGGAGGCACACACCATCGTAAATGCAGGTGCAACCACCAACATTTCACATGGCTAAAAACACACTTTTGAATGTTTGCTATCATTGTGCATTTCAAGTCGCTTCTCCACAAATTAAAATATATATTAGCTACAGTATGTAGATGAGGCCAGCAGAAGTTGGCACCACTTTTGGGCAAGCTGATGTGGAGAAAATAAACTCTATTAAGGGATGAATTGATAAACAAGACTCCTAAGAAAATAAGTTATCAGAGACGGTTGGGTTTGTATTTCACAACCAGCAACTAAAGCTGAGAGCTAAACTACATTATGATAGCAAACAGTGACAGAAAACTCTACATGACAGATAAGACAGCATTACACCATTTCCTTGCGTCATATATGCCATATTGCATCATGCGGCATCACAGCATCGCCTGCTGTCTACACCGCATCCATTAAAAATGTACTTCCATGCGCTCTGTTTCCTAATGTAAACAGAACATCAAGTGCTTTTATTAAACAGCTGGATAAAAAGACATGAGGTGCTTTGAAAGTAAATCATTTCACTCAAAGAAACAGATAAATGCTCTTATGTATCCACCACGTGGGCAGTGAGGACACTCACATATAATTCAATGTAATTCATCTGATTTTTTCATTGACACTCATTGCATTCAGATAGGACACTGCGTTTAAGAGCCGCACAAAGACTGCATGTTGTAGACTTCGCTGAACACACTCTTCTCTATAATAGACCCTCAAAAACTTGCACACAGTTGCATTTCTAACCTAAATTTAAAGTTAAATGTTAAATTGAAAATCAACAGCGTGAAAAGGTGTCAGGATGCTAAATTATGAATGGTTTAAATGAAAGCAATGCAATTATCAACTCTGCTTCTTTATTTTAGACTCTTATCCATTCTTTTATATATTCCTGTGGATTTTCTATGGGAACAAAAGGCCGGCCTACACAAGTTGTCAGTAGCAACAATGTCAAACACATATCACTCCTGACATATATATATAAAAAAGATAAAAGACATGAAAACATGAACATGATAAAGTTCAATAGTAGAGTGACCTATTTCCTAATGTTTCTTGAGATAACATCTGTTATAATTTGGTGCATAAAAATAAAGATTTATTGATTGATATATTGATATTTATGGCTGTGCCACTTGAACCTATGCTCCTGCAAATTGCTAGTCTTTCCACCTGTACTTGATACCATGTAGATACTGGACTGCCTCTTAGAAGAGTCTAATGACCTTCATTTGTGAGGCAGGACAAAAGGAAAGGAATGCATAAAACAATTAACACTGACTTCTCGATCTATTCATTAATTCTAATCTTGAACTGGGTTTCGATTCCCATCCCTATGACTAATAGAAAAAAAAAAATCATACAGCTAAAGAAAAGGAAAACCAGCTTTAAGAGGATTTATGCAGTTTACCTGAGGAAGGTAGACCCAGACATCAGCCAGGTACACACAGAAAGGGGCCACCACACTGCCAACACGACACATCATACTCCCACTACCCACTGCCAGAGACCTGGAGGGATGATGCAGACACAAAAACACCATGAACACACAAAAGAATAATTCACTGAAATGCTTTGTGTTAAATGACGCACTGCATCTGAATCTGTGCCTACAATGTGACGGCAAAGTCCTTTAACAACTCCAGTGCTTATAGTTCTCATGTTCTGTAATACAGCGTGCTTCATTTATTTGCTCTGACCTGATGATTGTTGGGTAAAGCTCACAGGTGTACAGATAGATGAGACCAAAGGCAATGGCGATGGCAAACTTTCCCGTCATGCTGAGAGCGATGGCGAGGGCCTCGATGTCCTGTGAAGAGGAGTAGACGAAATTAAAATAGAGCTGTTATTTGATATTAATGTCTTTTTACACCTCTGACTTTGGAACCACATCATCCAACGATTTTTGTTTCATACAAGAATCTGAACAATCAAAAGTTATATATGTGAAAGATAAAAAACTGTAAAACATAACTACTTGGAATTCTTCTTCATGTTTGTACACATTCAGGATGAATCTGAAGTGTTGAAAATTTGTATTTGCCCATTTTTTATGTTTTCAGGTGTTTTGTGCATGAGGTAGTGGTCCGCAATAAGAGCATGCTTCATATGAACAGTACAAAAAGTGAACTACAGTATACAGGTAAATGTTTTTGGAGAGATTCCTTATAACAAATACTATTTCAACCTTTTAAACAATGAAATGATAAATGTGGTTTGTGATTTATGCAGAAAAAATATGTATGGCTGAGGAAGGCCCCTTATATTACATGTTACACTACAAACAGTTAGCAGACTAAATCCTTATTCGACACTCTACAATGTGGGACATTGTAAATATAAAGATCAACAAAACTTTTCTTAAAGTGATAGTCCAACATTTTTATTTTCATCTCTTTCCTCACTCCTGAGTCCAGGACAAGCAGATTCACACCATTCTTTCGGCTCTGCTTGTAATTACAAGTAACAGATGGACAAAGGTCCTCCACTGCAAACTAGCTTAGCTCAAATAGATGAAAGTCAATGGAAAGTATTAGCCTGCCTCTGTCCACAGTTATCAGATAAACTCTTCAACTCCAAACAGTCCTGTGTGTCTGTTGTGGCTTTAGCGCGAAAAGGTTCAGATGCGTGTCTCATATGCTGAATGTGTGAGACTTGAGAGCCCTGGAAACTTCAGAACGAGATGCGATTGCGTGGAAACTGAAATGGATTTCCAGTCCACATTTCAAAATAAAGATGTACCTTAAAGAAAACGATGTTGATAGATGGTTTGAGTTTCCAATTTTAATTGGATCGTTGCTTTACCAATCGATGTACTGATCCAGATTGATGGATCATTACACCCCGAGTAAAACTGCAGAAGTAGGGCAACAAGGCAAAGCCTCTATTTAGGAGTAGAAGAAGATAGCACGGTGATAGTAGAAAATAATGTAGCATCAAGGGATAAAAAAACACTGTTTAGTTGCTGAAGAGTTTACTTGATGACTGTAGGCAGAGACAGGCTAATACTTCCCACTGACTTCCAGCTTTTTGAGCTAAGCTAATAACTGGTGGATGACCTTTGTCAATCTCTTACTTAGTGGTAAGAGGTGTCAATCTGCTCGGCGTGGACTTGGGAGTGAGGAAAGACACATGAACAAAAAAATGTTGGGCTATCGCTTTAAGAGCATTCTGAGTATTGACAGTGGGAAAAAGGGGGTAACCATAAGCATAAAGACCTGAGATATGTGAGACTCCATGAGCTTTATAAAACTGGGATTGGGTTTTTTTCCTTCTTCCTGAACAAGTGAGGTTAAAGACTCCCAGAATAGAGGAGTACATTGTGAAAGGTCTGTCGTGCCTAACAGAAGGAGGGTGATCTATTATAATCTGGTGAAAGCTGATAGCTTAAGCAATACGATGCTGGGTGAACTTGGGTAATGGAAGAAAACCAAAAAATCTGAGCACTCAAAACCAGCCTTAGATAATGTAGCAAAGACACAAACAAGTTAAGGCTTTTAAATACTGTAAAAGAGACGAAGAGGAATCTTTAACTACTTTTGTACTATGCTGTATATAACTGAAGCTGGCGAGGGTTCAACAAGAACATTGGCTCAGACAGCTATCTGTATTAGGAAGCATTAATTTGCTTACATTTTGAATGGCTGTCTTCATTTGTAAAACTTAACTTCTACAGTTTATGCACACCCAATAAATTAAATGAAATGTTTAATGTAGTAAGCCAAAAAGCACTGGGACACTCAATGTTTACATGATAAAGTGCCTGGAAAGGGAGTTACAGCTTCCTGTGAAACACATTAAAAACATTAAATGTGCTGTTTTTTGTAAACACTTTTAGGTTCTATTCACCAGAAATGTCTAAAACATAATTTTGCTTTAAAATGACTAAGATTTGTATATATGTAAAAATCAGGCATAATTAAAAACATTCATTAATCAGTTTTGGTGCATCCAATTTTAAACTTACTTCCTATTATGTAAAGTTGACATCCATCTGCAGCCCTGCTCAGTTTTCTTTTTTCATTTAATAGGGATCATTTTTTTAATCACGAATTCGTTTCAAAAACTTTCAAATAAACAAACAATTGTATACAAAAACACAACCTCCTTAGTAAATGTAACTGTTGATTTTAAGGCGAAGATACTTGGTGATATAAAGGTGAAATATTGTAGTAAAATCATACATTGTGCAGATGTTTGAGCTGACATATATATGTATGACTAATATATTAACCATAACCAGCAGACATTTTAGCATCTGCCAATATGGAAATTCAACTTTGTAAGCTATGATCTACAGATACCATACCATATTCATTAATATTGTGCCATCCAAGCAAAATTTAAGATTTCCTCTCTTGGAAATCAAATGTATGTTCATATATGCAAAAAAAAAGCTTTAAATTGTAGCCATGAGACTGGGAATTATTGTCACCTGAATTGCAAAATATATTTATGTGAATAAAATTGCTGCTGTCTGATTAATAGGTTGTGACATTATCAAGACTTGCAAGAGAAGCATTAAAAAATCTGGACAATGTCACCATCAGCTTTGGGAAGCGACTAGGAAGGAAGAGCTATTAGATAAGCTTTCCCTTTTATAACACTGAAAATGCTAAGTTAGCTGAACAAAGGCATGTGATGGCTCATCATAGTGGCTAACGAGAAAGTGTGTCTTATATATGTGGAACCTACTCTGCTTTGTTGTTTTCAATTTCTTTGCGCTTCCATCTAACAGGAAACACTTTCTTACCTCTAAGGTTGTTGGAGACAGTGGCATGTTTGTCCACACATTTGCTCATACAGTAGTTTAGTTACTGTGGTATTTAACAGAAAGCATGTAAACGGAGAGCCATCGGATCACATTCTTCATTCATTTACAAGTAGAAAGAACACCAACAGCAACACAAAACAACAGAGATGAGGCAAAAGTAGAGTTATAGGGAGACAGCCTCTTCTGTCTCCATGCAACTATTTTTCAGCTCACTGTGTCAACTCTATTTGTCCAACGCTCGGCTCAGAATGGCTGCAATGTCAAAGGTCTTGTTTGCTTGGAAGTTACGCAGCAGCTGTTTGCCAGGCCGACCATAAGCAGCGCTAATTTGGGTCAGGGTTTAGGGCACACAAAACTGGAACTGAATTTGTTTTACATTTCCTTTAGCAACAGGGGTCCAGTCTCTGTTGGCAGAGTCATGACAACAGACCAGAGGGCCAGGGGTGTCGACAAATTGTGCTGATTCAGAATTACCAAGTTACTATCCCTAGCTTAATCCTGTACCCATGCATGTGGTTCACACCAATTGACAGAATCAACTTTATGACATGAGCATCAAAGCTGTTCAGAAAAAAAGACTAATAGATAAAAAAAAAAAGATAAAATGATCAAAATTTAAAGGAGGGAGGTGACCTGCTTTTTTACACTGGACTAACACTGACACTGGGCACTGACTGAGGCAGGGGTGAACCCAATTGTATGTCTTCATATACACAAGAGGTGTTACCATATCCTGGTACATGAATATCTGTTAAAGCCACATTCAAAGTTTAAGTATATATGCAAATAGAGAATTATACTGTACATTTGGGCGCCTGGAGCAGTGAACTGCCTGGCCCAACAGGACGTCCCCAGCACAACCTGACCGTCCATACTCTTGACCTCATCTAAAGGAAGCACCCATTGAGACAAATGGTGGGGACATCAAGGATCTGAGGCATCCAACATGACCTCCATTTATAAACTGTGGAGGGCAGCAGCTTTCTTTGGCTGTGGCCAGTCTGCTGAAAATCAAAAGAAGAAGAAGAAGAGGACTCTTCAAGAAAGCGGAGGACAGGGATACCCCTATGGGCTGCATCACAAAAAAAAGACCTGACACTTGGCGAGAGGGAGGTTCAGTACATCCTGAACTGGTCACCAATCAATCACAAAGCTGACATTGAGACATTGGACAACCAGAGAGTTAAGCCCCAGTCACACATTCCCGTTTCTCATGGCGATTGTGCACGATTGTCATAATCCTTATAAAGCGTGCTTTGGTCGTGGTGCATGCCCTACTTGGTCTGGATCAGCCTTGTACAGTCCTGGATGAACGGCGGGGAACGTGGAAGGGTCCCAACAGTTTTGAACTGTTCAAAACTGTCATGGAGAATCGCCGCTCCCAGTATAGCAGGGTGGAAGCCTAATGCAGTCCTAATGCGAACGGTATTAGTGTGGCATGTGCGGAGCTCAGTCAGGCTGATCGTGGCTAAATCCTGAAAGCTTTATGAGGACGACTGACAAGGCTGTATCCGTTTGTGCCCTGACTGTGTCCCGTTCAAGACGGCGCAAGCGACGGGGCTCAGCCGGGGCTTACGTGACGTGAACTGAGCTCGAGCGGGGCTGACGTTGTGTCAGCGGGATGGAAATTCATGGAATCCTCATCATATCGCTGTATTAACCTAACTGGAGCGGGACGAATGCGTATATCATAGCGATCACACCAGCCTCGTCAATCGTGTTTGTGCACAATCGCCATGAGAAACGGGAATGTGTGACTTAGGCATTACCAGTAAACCTCACGAGCAGGTTTTTGGTCTATGAAAGGAAACCTGAGTACCTGAAGGAACCTGCACATGTACGGGGAGGCACATTTGCTCACCACTGAGCAGCCACGTTATTATTCTGCTATGGGTTGCATATTTGTGCGTAAGTTCAGAAGTAGCCTGGTAAGAACCCATAAGTCTTACTTCTGACAGAGTTTACACTCCACTAACGTCTGAGGTGTTGCAACACCACTCAGTTTCCACTGAGTGGTCTGGTTTGGTTTAGTAAAGTTTGGTCAGTTTAGAGCAGTAAGTCCTGATCTTGTTTGCGTTTCCACTGCCAGGTGGACCTTCACCTGAGGGCAGGGATGTGGGTTTGAAAGAGAGGGTCCCACCTGCCATGTAAATGCATGATGTAACAGCAGCATGACGCAGTGAAGTAGCTTGTTGAAGAGCCCAGTTCCAAACAAACAAATAGCAACAACGGAGGACCTCCAGCACTCCAGTACTCTATGCTTTATTATTTATTGAGAACATTCTTTAAAGTGAACAAATTACTCTAAATCTATAAGACCTGTTTTCAGTTTAGGTGCTGACGCATGAGAACTGTCCATTTTTTGACCACTCGACAGACTGCAGCTCTTAAAGCTCCACCTTTCATGGTCAGTTTGGTGTGCTCGGCTCCCCTTTAGATGGGTGCCAAAAAGTGGAATGGCACGGGTCAGTTATGTGGGTGCCTTGCCCAACAGTGGAAACACCAGCACTTGTGCACTGTACTGAACTGGACTGCTTCATGGAAAAGCAGCTCATAAGGCAAGGTGAGATCATGCTGTCGGGGTCCCTGGAAGGTGATTAAATTACAAAATCACACCATGAGTACTTACGGCAGGAACAACTATGATGAGCATACAGGCAACTCCTGCAAGGAGCAGAGCTGGTGCACAAGTCTTCTTCCTGCCAATCCGGTCCATCGCAAAACAGCCAACCAGATAAGAGGGAAGCTCCACTGCACCTGGAAACAGCCAGTCACAGAAAAGTCTAAAAGGTTATCATGGCTCTGACAGAGAAGACACTTGATCTGAGGAGCTGAAATGGGCAGTATCTAAAGTGTTGGTGACACCCTGTCTCTTCATGGAAGTAAGAATAGAAATAAAGTACTTGTTACCCCTGGAATAAAGAAGCAAATTATATGTAGGCATAAAGTAGAAGAGGAACAAGGGAAAAATAAAATCAACAGATTATAAAGTAATACCCAAGCATTTCTTAAACCAAGTGTAACTTCTTGAAATTTTTCAGCAAAATATGTTTTACAGTTCAAATCTAATTTCTTTGATCAGATTAATGAACTTCAGGGAAGCTACTGACCTTTCTGAAATAGAGTTGGTGTTTTACGTAAGTGGTTTGTAGTTGATTTAAGCCAAATTACAAGATAAAACATGGATAAATCTCAATGATCAATCAGTTTTGAACATAACAATTTGTTATATATGAGAAGTCTAGGTTGAGGTTATTCTCAGTTTGGTAAACTGGGCTGACTGTTACGTCACATGGGAGGGGGAGAATTTGTTGTTAGATCAAACAGGCTGCCTGAGCATGCACACTGAAACATACACAAAGAAAAAAAACACTCTGCATCTACAGGCAGAGGGGTTTAAGGCCAGGCAACACTTTAAAGAAGTTTCTAATGCATCTAAAAACACAAATAAACCAACAAGTTAACAAAAACTGCTCCCAACCAGCCCTCTGATTGTAATCACTGTCTATTAGTTCTTACTCTAGTTTCAATATATAATTTATTGATCTATAATTTCATTGATTTATTGATTTATGGTCACTAAATTTATATGTAGTGACTTTTATATATGTTAGGTCAGACTTCATTTAAACTGAAGTATATTGAACTAAATTGAAAATAGATTTCAAATACGATTAATCAAGTAACTGACACTTATAATAACAAAAGACAGTTGAAGAGATGGACCAAGCATGTGCCCTTGTTATCAAAATTAGGTTCACATATTTAAACTAAACTAAAGCAAGGATCTGTCTTCAAAATACTTTTTTGATAGGTGTAGGACTATCTATCTTAATATCATCAGTTTAAAAAAATCAATGGGTGATGTGGGCTAATAGGACAAAAGGTCGGGGACCACTGGTGTTACTGATTGGTAAAATCAAAATGTTCTTTCAAAAAGGCTGTGAAGTCCAGAGAAGTAAATAAGGTGCACCTCAGTTCCTTTGCCAGATTTAATGTTGCCTTCTTCCTGTTACTAAGAGGCAGCTGACAAACAGCTTTTCAATGTACAACAGCCACCATCTGACTAAGGTGTGTATTACAACCAGCTGTTTTTGTCTAATTCTTTTTAACACATGAATAACACTTCCAGTATCTGAAGATCACTGCCCATCCTTCTGTTAAACACAACGCTGTGTTGCTAAAACACTGCCATCTTTGATAAGCTGGTTTCATGTTTTCTCATGATCGGTGACACTTATCAACCAGTCACTCACCAGCAAGGAAGAGGTTAATGTACTGGTTTCCCCCAAGGCTGACAGAGCCCAGAGAGAAGACATAATAACCCAGGCTTCCAATGAACCAGATGGCCCACACCGTGCATGTGCGCCCGGCCATCCTCCAGCTGCCAAACAGATCCAGAATGGACAACTTTTTTTCAGTCTGAGCCGGTTTCTGCTCCGTCTCCTCCAGCAGGGGCTGTCCGTTCTTCTCCTCTGGCCCCAGCAGCTCCTCCACCTTCAATGTGCTCTGGAGGCCATTGACTCGGGCGATCGTGTCCAGCAGGGTCTGAGCGTCCTTGTGGCGGCCCTTTGCTATCAGGTAAAACGGGGTCTCAGGGAACTTCCAGCAGAAGAAAAGGAAAGGGGAGGTACAGGTGGAGAGGATGATCTGATAGATCCACCAGACCCGCACAAGATAACCGGTCAGGGCCACCACCATAATGCCAACTGCAAAGGCAGCATGGACGTGCATGGAGGTCCACGTGCGCACTTTGATACCGGTGAACTCTGTGACGTACACAAACACCACAACTAGATAACCGCTGGAAACCTGTGGACAACAAAGACAAAAGAGAGGACATGGAAAAAGTGAGAGAAGTCTTGAGATGATTAGAATTCTGTGAGTAAATTGTAACAAAAACTGCTAAAACATTAAAAAAGTAGACTGAACAAATGTTTGTTAGATTTATCTTTAGTGTTGAATTCACAACTAATTGCTAAGTTGCATTTAATAACACTTGGTGTCTGTTCCCACGAAAGCTTAAGTTGTTAATTAAAAACATAAGATTCTGGACTTCTCTAAAAGCATGCATTGATTTTAAATTTGTAATCCTCATGTCATCTTTTCATTCCCGTTTCATTTTGAAATCACTCACCCCTGTATCTTGTTTCAGGCTTTGTTTTCCGCACCTCCTCTTTGTGTGTTTCCCTGCTGCCCCTTGATTTTAATTTCCTGAACCTGTAATTCCTCATGCGCCTGTTTTTCATTATTTAAACACCTCTTCCCCTCTGCTTCTCTAACAGATTGTCTTTGTCCACAAAGTCATTGTTTTTCAGCATTCTTTCTTGTGTGTCCCTCTGTGTGTGACCAATCTTTACCCTGCCAGTTTTGTTACCTCTGCCTTTATCTGACTGATTTTCTGTGTACTGAAACTGTTTTTTTCAGATGTGATCTGTGGGTTGTGCTTTTGAGTTCTCTGATTCAGCATCCCGCCCTTGTAAAATGTAACTGAACTGAAGCCACAGAGGCCACAGAAACAAACAATGGGTTGAAGCTAAATGCTTAATACAAGAGTCACACAAACATAAAATCATAAAATTACATTTTATGGCAAGTTCATTTGAAGTATGTCAACAGTTTAGTCACAGAAGTGAGTGTATTTAATTCAACAAAGGTGTTTTTTTAAAACTCTACTCAGGAAAGGATGTTGTTCACAGTATTAGGATTACAGTACAGTTTTTTATTACTCTTTTCAGTGATTCCTACATTTTAATCATCTTATATCAATAATGCATAACATTTTAAAAGTAATAAGGTGGTTCAGTAATGAGTCCTAAAACGTTGTAGCGAGTTACAAATGGAGGCGCTTCAATTTTCACATTCCTATCTAACGTTTGCCAAATTCCAACCAATTACTCGCCAACTTCTCCCAGTGGCAGGGGTGTGTCTAAATTCCACTATAACCAAGTCAATCCATGCAATTCCAGTGTGTTCCCATCATATGCTTTCTTCACAGGAACGTACACAGAGGGCTACAACCTGTGACTCTGCCAGACTAGCGTTAGCATTAGCAGTAGTGTTTGTCACATCATACAGGGGCTCTCATCACAGCCTAGTCCAAGCAGGTTCCAGTCACAGACCAGTCAAGGAAAGTGGGGAAAATGTGACTGGCTCCATCTGTGGCATTTTAGCACTCCAAGTTCCCTTGTCCTAAAGTGACGGATAGACAGTTCAATACATACTGAACTATTCAGTATGTTCCAGTCGTCCACAGAAGGTGATTGGAAGGGCAACAACCCTTTAAAATCAAATCCAGAAGGTTATAAGATAATCTTTGTGTCATGCATATTACTGATAATCAAATATTAAGATGGGAGCTATCGCCACAGCGTAAAGTACAAAACGAAAGTCACTTCAAAGAACAAATTTGCCAAAACATGTCAGAAGTGAAGCAAAAAGTATTTGCTATTGAGAAATTATTTTGGATTTGTCCTTCATTATTCATTTAATGAAGAAATGAGGTTCAGAAACGACAAATCTGCTACTGAGGCTGGATGCATCGATTGCCAATCTCTGAACGAGCAGTCACTTCTCGCTGTCATCACACTTATACTTCTGCCTCTTTCTGCTTTAAAGGTTACTGATTGGCCAGTGCCTCCGTGGACCAAGCTTAATCGTGATGGCTTGGAGCTTTTAAAAAGTGATCTGTCTGGTTTCAGAGAATAAATCAGGCAGATCCAGCTGTACTGCAACACTTTTTTCAACCCTTTTTTTGACAACATAACATACATCAAAAATCGACCCACTTGTATTATTTTAAAGAGTTATTGCATCTTTAAAATAGAAGGTTGCTAAAGAACTGCTACCATAGACTACAGAGAAGGGACCTTTAACATAACCATCTGATTGCCTTTTAAAAACTATGTTACGACAAAATTGCCACAGCCATGAACACCATCTTGACCAGATCAAACTAAGCAGAGTTCTCTTACATGTGACGTAAGTATAAAGTATGAAATTAAAGTTACTATGAAATTAAAATCTCATATTCTTTTCTCTACTATTCTCTAATAATTAATTCTAAAACTCATGAACTTTTTTTAAAATCATTAAAAAGCCCGGGGTCACATCAGGCCTTCAGAGTAAAAGCATGTTAATGTTGCATAAGGTCTCATTGGACTGAAAGGTATTGAGTCTAGTGGCCTGGTGGTTGTGTACACCAGCCCCCATCTACATAGGCTGTTGCTTGTTGTTGTTAGCGACCCAAGTTCAAATGAGCCTGTGGGTCCTTTCCTGAAAATTATTCTCCACTCTCTAATAGATGTCCAACACTAGCTCCAGCATAGGTTGTTGGCACTACCTTGGAACAGCTGTTCTTTTTTCCCACACATATACAGTTTACACAATGTCCCCTTAAAGATTTTATGTATCATTTTAGGTCATGAATCACTAATCTGAAGCATTCACAGTTTCTTTGTCCAAATGAATAAAAGGTCGGTGTATCTTACACTTCATAAGTGCTGTGTTACATGTGTCTCTCTATCTGGAGTCTGATTCTGTGTGAAAACAACAGCTGTAGCTGAGGAGGACTGGGGGGATGGTAGACGGCGAAAAGGAGTGGAGTGTGTGTGGAGGCTCTTTCAGAACAACTTCTGATGCCATGTGGACTTGAAGCAGTAATGACTTCCCTCCTGTACCTTGTAAACATGTTTTTAATGCGTAACTATGTGCTCAGCATGGAGTGTACAAATCTACATCTTATTATTGCTTTCTATTTATATGGAGTCTGGGGCTGTTCTTCTTACGGCTGGACCTTCTGACCTGCATTGACTCTGTTATTTTGACAGCATCAAGTCCACTTACCAAAAATAACACACGTGAGGCCTACTTTTCTTATTTACTTGTTTTGTAAGAATGTAAATGATTTTTAAAGCTTTTCCCTATCAGAGAGCTTTTCTTCATCAATATAGTTGTAATACATTTGAAGAGGATGGAATATAAATATAACACCCTTTCCCTAGAACAGAGTGTACAGAAACCTATAGTCACACAGCTCTACTTTTAGCTTGTTGTTCACAGCTGGAGAAAACATCTGACTTTGGTTTGCGTATTGGAGGGACAATGATACGAAAAAAAATCTGGTAGGTCTTAATGTTTTCAAATGGAACTCCAGTGACTGGCTGGAGAGGAAATTCAATGTAAACTGAACCACAAGGGCCTTTTATCTAGTTTATCAGGCTCTTAAATATCCCAGCGTTACTAATTAGACATTCCACTAATGCACCAACCATAACTTAAATGCAAAACAGCATGTGTCGTGCATGTGTGCTCATGAAGAACAAATGTACACACTGTACTCACCATAGCAAGGAGGAAGCGCAGCACCACAAAGTAATAGTAGTTTCCAGAGAATGCCACAGCCACTCCAAGCACAAACTGACAGAGGCTGGTGACCATTAAAATCCTCACACGCCCAATTCTGGAAAAAGAGACATATTTAGGTTAGAACAGGAAGTAAGAGGTTGATACTAGGTAAAAAGAAGTGTATGTGTTTGGACAGGCAGTGCATCAGTAGTAAATCTGTCATCGTACTGTAAATATACAGTGTAGTTGTAATCTTGGAATTACATGTTAATTTAGACTGATTAAAGTGACTAAAGGTTCTACATACACATCACACATACAGTGTATATTTATATTTTAAACTCGTACAATAAAGCAGAATAACTGTACCCACCAACAGCAGCATACCATCAGCAGTTCATTCTTCTTTAAGGTACAGCCCTGCTGGGAGCCCTTTCAGACATTTCACTGACTATTGTCAAATGCCTGACATAACCCACCTTCAAAAATACTGAAATATTAATTTAAGTCAGTTGTTTTCAACTTCATATCTTTTGTACCCTATTAGAGTCAAGCCCACCAAAGGACACCTACAGCGCCATACAACAGTATTCCCCCTTATTGTAAATTTCTGATCGTTTTTTGCATATTTATGACACTGAAAAATTTGGAGTTATCAAACTAATTTAAGTATCTCACAAAGACAACCCAAGTTAATACAAAATACAGTTCCTGAATGGTGACTTTATTTGTTAAGGGAAAAAAGTCCAAATCTGTCTGGCCTGATCTGTGTAAGTACTTGCCACCTGAATCTAAAAACTGGTTGTTCCACAACTGGTATCATTAACTGACCACAAGCATTTGCACTGTTCATGAGTCCTTTTGCTGTGAAGGACTTATGACCTAATCTTCTTCATAGAACTGTCTTAACTCAACCATATTGGAGAGTTTTCAGGCATTAATTGACAGTTCAAGGTCATATCACAGCATCTCAAATGGATTTAAGTCTGGGCTTGCAGGTATGTTTCAGGTGCATAACCCAGGAGTGCTTAAGCTTGAGAGCACAAACTGATGGTCAGACATTCTCCTACAGGATTTTCTGATAGTCAGCAGAATTCATTATTCCATTAATTACAGCAAGTTGTCCAGGTCCTAAAGTAGCAAAGCAGCCCCAGACCATTACACTACCCCCACCATGTTTGACTGTTCGCATGATTTTCTTTGTATCAATTACTCTCTTATTTTTGTGCCAGATGTAACAGGCTGCACTCCTTCCAAAACATTCAACTTTTGTGTTGTCAGAATATTTCTCCAAAAGTCTCAAAGATCATCAAGATGTTTCTCAGCAAATGTGAGACAAGCTTTTGTGCTCTTTATTGTCAGCAGTGTTTTTTTCTCCTTGTAACTCTCCCATAGATGCCATTTTGCCCAGTGTCATTCTTATGGTTGAGTCATGATCGCTGACCTTAACTAAGGCCAGTGAGGCCTTACTCTTGGGAGTAACATTTGTTGGCTGACCCCTTCTGGAAAGGTTCACCACTGACTCCAGTTTTTCCATTTGTGGGTAATGGGTTTCACCGTGGTTCGCTGGAGTCTCAAAGCATCGAAATGGCTTTGTTGCCTTTTCCAGACTGATAGATTTTGATTACTTTGTTTCTCATCTGTTCTTGAGCTTCTTTGGCTCGTGACGTTGTTTTCTTTTTTTCTTGATCATGTGATCACTTTGTCTGACAGATTCTATTTAAGTGATGTCTTAATTCAGCAAATCTTGTGGTAATCAGGCCTAGGTGTGCCACTGAAATTGACCACAGCTTTCCAAGAACTGTGGTTAATCATAGTTAACTTACGATTTAACAATAGGGGGAATTACTTTTTCACATATGGACAAATAGGTTTCAGTTGTCTTGTGTTGTCATGCCCTCCCTGAGATGTCTGTCAGAGATGAGTGCAAAGAAGCAGTCTCGCATTTACGATGTCAGAAGAAACTATGAACACCACAAAAACATCAACATCACAACAACATCAGACCAAACACGTGATGAGATGATTAACTTTTCCAGAAAACAAACAGCACTATCAGCACTTTACCCTGACCTTCTTCTACATTAACTCTGTAAGATCATTTCTTAATAACATGATTTGATACACTTCAAAACCCTCAACACTGTCTTTACTAGACTAAAGTCCTTCCTCTATGCTGACCACTTCAGTCTTAAAAGAGTAACGGCTGCCAAGTCACCTGATCTGCCTAAAGTGCCCCCAGATACCCGACAATCCCATCACCTGCCTGATAATAACACTCATCATTCCTCTCACACATGTGTAATGGCTATGAGCTAACTGCTGTAGTATTCAGCCCTGTGTCTATACTTATAAGAGATAACAGTATCATAATGCTGATGAAGTGCTTCCAAAGATACAGCTATGTGAAGGGCTGTAAAGGATAGCACTGGAAATTGTGGTTGTGTTTCCATCTATAAGTGAAATTGCTTTCGTAGCTGGCTGATCATTATCAGGAAGTAATGACCTGACACTGCAGTATTGCTTGTTCCTTCAAGGTATGACAAAATATTGGAAAATGATTCCAGGTAATTGCAATGGGTTTCTCTTGATATTATAATGGGCAATTAACAATGAAATTAGCTACAACAGTGATATGATACTTTATTTTTAAATATTGTAATAATGATATGAAGCATGATAAATAAACAAATATGAAGAATATATTGTGACATGCAGTTTGCAAAATTGAGCTTGAATTTTCTTGGGATACATGGGCTTTAGCTTGTGTAACATTTTGTTAGCCTTTCTTTCTAATAAAATACTTTGACACTGCAGGTCATGTCTAACCCATCGCACCCATCCACCCCCACACATTGATGATTGAAGTGTCTATTCAAGTTGTCCTTAAGCATATTTGCTAACACATCCTTTGCTTTTCATACTCATTTACACACCACTGTGGCATCAGTGGGAGCAACGAAGGGTTAAGTACCTTGCCTAAGGACACAATGAAAGTTGGAGCTGGGCTTAAACCTGCAACCTTCCCATTGTCGATAGAGTGTACTACCAGGCTAAGCCACCAACGCCCCAAGATCAATGAAATATCTATTTTTCTACCCATCGATCTGTCTATAAAGAATGGATTGAGCTTTGTCTGACTGCATTAAAGTTATTTAGAATGTGTAAAATGTATTCATAAACAGTGGAACAGTACTTGACCAATCTTCACAGAAATTGTATCTAAATTGGTGGAACTCACTTTCAATTCAAACACCATGTAGCCCTGCACTATGTGTGGGAAAGAGGTCTTAAGCTTCTTTATGTCACTGCACTTTCAGTACTCTTGGTTTAAAGCTTTTGGACTTTTGGAACAGCGCTGTGCTTGTCAATGTTTTTCTACCCCTGTGTACCCACCCACTGCTCTCCTGCCTCTGCTCACCTGTCAGCGATGTCCCCAAACACCAACGCTCCAATCAGCACCCCCAGCATGAAGGTGGGCTGGCACAGCTTTGCAAGCCACTCTTTCTCACACACCAAGTCCCAGTCCGTCACAATGCTCTTGTAAACCTCACTATGGTCATAAACAAAGCTTCCACTGCAGGCTTTGACTGTTTTGTTCCCATCAAATTCATATGAAAAGTCCGCTGGGTTGATGCGCTGGGCGCAGCGGCACCGGCTGAGCTCCCACTGCTCCCCATTGGCAGTCCTCACCACCAGAGGCCCCATCCCTGACTTGAACGCTGGTACGATGTCTGTGAGACTGGATGCCGTCAGGTTACCAAACAGGACGTCTGTGATGTTAGGCACACTGGACACAAAGTTTGGGGTCTCCACTAAGAAGACAGAGGCCAGGTAGTGGATCCCACAGGCAATGGCCTGGAAGACTGCTGCGAAGTACAGACATGCCTGAAACCTGCAGAGAGAGGAAATGTATATAACATATGTTGACACCAGAGCCGAGGAGGTGATGATATGGCTGCAGAGCCAATAGCACTGCAGTCATCTTAATAGCTTGTACCATCATAAATTTGTGTCCATATTTCTGTCATTTTGTAAAAATCATGAAGTTATTTACTCAAAAACAGGAACCCCCTGCTTGTAGGGTTAGGGTTATTTCACAGTACACTGGCATCAATCAAAACAAATAGAAAATCCTTCTGATATGTGTCTGTGACCCCAGGTTTTGGTAGGCTGACTCCAGTCCTTCGGGCTATGAGCAGTACACAGACTATCGTGATCTTTATCTGGACTTTATTGTTTTCCAGCCAAACAGCACTAAGCACTAAGCATGCACTTGTGTTACATCTAAACATTACTCCAACATACACATAACACGCTGGAATGAAGATTGCTCTGGGGACCTGACTAAATACAAAGACTGCAAGAACAAAAATAAAACTGACACTTCAAATAGTAATTAAAAAAAAAGTGATGACACAACCAAAATAAAGAATTAATATTGCTATGCCCAAATGATTTCAAATAGTCATTTTGAAACAATTGATGCAACATAAAATTATCATTAAAATAAAACAATACAAAACTTATTTGTTTTACAATACAAAGTTAACTCTGGTGTAGTGATATTTCAGTGTTATGCCCCTGTTAAAAAAACTAAAAATATATATAATAAATAAATAATCAAAAGGCTATTTTCCACGTGAATTTGGTGTTCCTTGCTATCTTTGTTTCAGGTGTGCCTTGACCAAAATAACTTAAAAACCTCTGAAACAGCTTCCCATAAGAGGAAAAAACACGGCCATGTGGTAGAAAAATGTTATTTTTTTATGAAATCACTAAACATTATTAAATCAAATGAAGCTGACTCGTTTGTTGTGAATCTGACTCCCGATCTGAGTGTTTGTTTTCAAAAGAGAATGTAAAAAACGGAACAAAAACAACTTTAGACGTGAAAACTGTAACAAAGCTGCAAAAGTTGATGCCATCAAATACACCTCGAACTGAACAATTAGAGGCACATCCCAGCTAATTTAGACCAAAAGCTGCATAAACGCATCTAATACCTGTTAAAATGTCCGAGTTCGTCGAATATCCTCTCCACGGTCATTTTTACCCTTCGACGCTCCCGGTGCGTCTCTCTCAGTCCCTAACGTCGGGCAGCAGCGGATCCAGATCCTCAGTGCCAGATCATGCTACAGTGGGGCTTTCAGGGACAGGGGAGAGGGGTGGGAGGGGCACGGACACACACACTCCTACAACTCCTACAAACACACATTCAGACCAGGGGTCCGCTTTCACCGGGAACAGAACAGCCTCTCTGGGTGGAGTGGTGATGGTTTGAAACGTAACTAAGAATTAATGCAATCACATGTTGTGACTGTTGCTCCTTTTTTTTGTGGTTGACCATAAATAAATAGAAATGCCACATTAGATCAATGCCTCTGAGTTATGTGGCTGGTTAATGCGCCTTGATTATATCATTCATTCTCAAGCAATGAGGCAATCCTGTAAAGTGCTTTATGGTGAAGTCAGCTTACAAAACCTTTAAACTCTTAGTTCTAGGCAGTTTGTATCTTTTTGCAAGGATGGACAACTTTGGTTACTAACGGGGCAACCTTAAAGAGATAGGGCAGTATGTAAACTTACACCTTAAAGGGATAGTGCAGTAGGGGAGACCGGGGCATGTTGTCACACTTTTTACACTCATATATGTATCTTGAAATTAAAACATCATATTAAAAAAATATGTACCAGACGAAAGACCAAAGTCTCAGGTATATATTTTGTATTCATGTCATTTTCATATCTTGTGTCAGGCAGAGCTTTAAGCAATCTAATGGAGATTGTCACCATGTGACAAGTTGCCCCACCAACGGGTAAGTTGTCACAAGTGGTGCTTATCTCAACTTACAATGTGTTGTCCGCTCCTCACTCAGTCCATGAGACCTGACCATGCAAAGGAAGAAAACTAGTATTCCACTTTTTAGTTGCGCCCTCTGGTGGAGAAGATAATTGCAGTGTGACAACTTACCCGTGTGACAACTAGCCCTGGTCTCCCTCTATATGTAAATAAATGGTAAAAATGGTAAGTAGAATTGAGCTTATATAACTTTTCCAGTTGTTGACTACTCAAAGCAACTTTACACCACAGATTACACTTACTCATTCACACCCATTCCCTCTGACATCTACTCACTGATGGTTCTGTTTATATTAATTATCCATCAGTATTGCACCCTTTTATGCCTATTTTTACCTAAGAGTGAGCAACTTGGGGTTAAGGGTGAATCCCAGTTCTACCCCTTAGCACGTGTCTTACCCCCTACCCCTTGGTTTTGCGCATTCACGTCTAGTGAAGGGGTGTCCTAATTCTCCATAGGTCTAAGGGAAAGGACTAAAACCAAGGGCCATCAAAACGAAGACAGACCAGGACCTCACTTGAAATGAAGGGGTATGAGCATCTCCCATAATACAGTGCACCTACAGACACGAGGCAGAGGAGACCGAAGGAAGCGCTTAATTAGTAATTATTAAACCATTTAGGGAATACTAGTCAAGTTTTTAATTATTGGTCATATTTTAAAATATCTCGTTATAACAAGCTAGCTTTCGCAGCTGTAGCTATGGCTATTGTTGCATCTGCCTACGTCACAGTGAGGGGAAGAGGAAGGGCTAAGGGGACAAAAATACAAGGTTGAACAGTTAAGGGGGTGTCCCTCAGTCACAACGGGGAGGTTCCAGTCATCACAGGGGGAAATAACACACAAATTGAAGCTTTGGTTGACAAGAAATATTGCTTAAAATATCATAAGAACAAAACCCGAATTAAAAGATTAGGTATCTTAGGGTTTCATTATTTTGGATCATATCTAGTAATCATAATAAACAAACAAACCCCTCTATGGCATCTGCATTTGCCTTTTTCTGCTAACTTGAACGACACAACACCAGCAGACCAGCAACAGGCCTCTGACATCATGGAGCTGTACTTCTTCTGAGGTGTGACCCTGTCAAGATTAACCTTTTCAAAAGCAATTTAAACAAACAGCGGCTGTGAAAATGTCTGGCGTTTACAACTTGAGCTCAGTGGTAATAAGCAGCTCAGTTTTTAATCATCACAAGGTCACGGTTACGTGTGCTCCAAACCAACAACATCCTTCATCACTGCGGTCTCTCAGCGTTAACCAGAGCAGCAGCCACAGCACAAAGAGGGGACATGACACTCCATTTCTTGTAGATTATGCTTCATCTTTCCCCCTTTGAACCTTTTCAGTATTAATGTTTGTACTTTTAAACTAAACAGATGAGTGCCACTCTTAGACCAGAGAACAGTGCCCTTGGATGGCTATCTCACTGAAGGATCATAGAAACATTAAATAATCTTTAATTTAATTGCTGCAGCAGCAGAAAAATCTGAACCAAATTACCTTAGTAACAATGATTTTTCAGTCTAAAATACCACTTGAATATCATATTGGTTGCAAACAGTGTCACTTCAGTTTGATTATGGTAGTTAATGCTTGTTATCCACCTTAACAATAGCAGCAACCATCAGTGATATGCCTAAATCAGTTTCTAATAATACCTCTGCATAGGGCTTGACAATGATCAAAAACAAAACTTATTAATGCCTTTTTTATGTTGTGGTAGATTTTGAAACAAAAATCAAGATATTTTTCCTAATTAATTAAATGTATTGTTTATATTTCAGCACTACAACAGTGGTTAATGCTAATTTTCCAATAAGCCAATGATAACAAGCATGGGTCTAACAAGGTTATAAGTATCTTACAACTGGTAATGTTGAAATTAAAACTATTTTAACCAAATTACCCTCAGCTATTCTATATACAGTGTTATCTTGAGTAAAACAATATAAGCTTAAGGAAAGGGGTCAATTCCTAGATAAAAAAAATTGTAGTGTGAGTATATTAGTACATGGCTGGATGCTAAGATTAGCCATTGCCAAACAGACCAAATTTTTACGATTTACCTAAACCTTCCATAAAGGTGATGTCTTTCAGTTGGCTAGTTTGAGCTGACTTATGGGAGGCAAGGGAATACTGAAATGCCAACATATTCATTAACACATTTACGACTGTTCTGTTAAAATGGTCATGAAAATGATAACTACCATAATAAATGGTGCCCGAACTCTTCAGGCAGCTGCTTGGCCATTCTCCCCTCGAAATGTTATTGTTCTATTAAACAATAATTTAATGTGGAAATGTGACATATTGCTGTTTTAAGGAAATTTGTTGATTCCCTAGATAATGTTATTCTACTTAACCCTATAAAGCTAATTGGATCATATTTGATACATACTTTTATTATACCTCTATCTACTCAATGTGATCAACAAATTACAAAAAAACCCATCTAAATACAATCAGATAAATGATAACAATGTCCTCAAATGGATTATCAGTTGCCAAAAACACCTAATGTATCAAATGAGAAATGAAAAATCTACATGTTGAATTTTATGGAGATTTTGATTTTTATGAATTTTAGCAGAAAGTGAAACAAACATTTCAGCTCCAAAAAATTATAATTTTCTGGCTATAATCTATGGTCTTGGGCTAACATAATTTGCTAGTAACTGGTTTAAAGCTAGCATTAGCTGTTCAACAACTGCATCTCTTCATTTGAAGTGAATCGTGTACAGGGGATAATATTTCAAGCTAACAGTTTTGGCTAACTCATCAACCTTTTTTCTTGGAATTTTAACACTGACTCTTTCTAGAATCTCTACATTTATATGGTATACAAGACAGTATTATCAGCATAAAAGAGTTTTAGCTGAACCATAGTTTGTCAGGGACTTAGCAGTGACTGTGGTCAATGTTTTTCTCATGATGTTTTTGACTTTTTCTGCTTTATCACTTGAACCTGAAAAAATGCTATTAAATTATTATTCCCATTGCAATATCTTCATCTAAAATGAAATGTTCAAATAACTTTTAAGAGTAATACCAAAATTTTGTGTATAATTTCACATTTATCTTGATCCATTATCCCCATATCATTACTAGATCATTTAAGAGAAAGCATCTTGAACCCTCAGTCCGCTTCTCTCTGTATCTGATTCTCATAGAGACTGTTCAGCAGCTTTTGATTAATTATTGATTAGTGTTGGTGGAGCTGTATTGACTTAGTGAACCCTGCTTTGCCTGGATTCAGCAGGACTACAAAGCCAAAGTATTGGCATGCATGTCGGCTTTTGACAACATGTCAAAAGCACCCACCCTTTTACAGGAAATAATCAGACAGATAAGAACTGAAATACGTAATCCAATGCACATAGAGAACATAAGCTTGAAATCTTTTGAAAGTAAAATCAAGGCACTTATACAAAATCAACCGGAATAATTTAAATCACACAGTGCAGCTTCAGAGTAAAATCAGAATGATTTATGGCACAAACAGGTGTCATTAAAAGCAGCTTTGCAGAGTAACTAAAGCTAATACATTCTGTTGACTCAGGGTTCATGACAGCTGGGGTTGGGTTTATTTTTGAAGAGCTCTGACATAAACTGTCACAGACTTTGACCTCTGGTTGTAGTAGTAGTAGTCATAAAATTTAGTATCATGTGTTATAGATTAAAGTTGTTATGCCTTGCTTCATTGTTTGTTCCATGTGCGAATAAAGGGTTCAGATTTGCACTCATATTAGTTCAAAATGAGTGTATACATCAGTCATATCTGTAAAGGTCTTGCTGTGTTTGACAATTTACTTAATGACTCGAATGTCTGTTGAGCAAGGATCTGAATTAAGTCTACTTAAAAAAATTAAACATTTTGCTTCATATAAGATAAGATGGAGCTCTTTTCCCCTCCCCCTTGGAAATGCTCAGATGTAAGGGACTGGAGAGGAGACTAGTGACTATGACAATGAGCTCTGTGCTGATTGACTCTTGGAAGTGATAAACTGAACATTTTAAGAGAAACTTTCTTCAAAGAGGTATAGTATATTGAAGTATATGGTCCCGGCTTACATTGGTCAAAGGGCAGGGTACATTCTGAGATAGGCAACCACTCACACACTCACCCACACCTAAGGGCAATTTAGACTTACCAAAATACCTAATGAGCATGTTTTTTGGTCAGTGGAGGAAGCTGGAGTGCCATGGAAAAACTCACCCCGGCATAAACTCCACACCCAGACTGACACAGGGATCAAACTGCAGGATTGCTGAGAAGCAAACTTACCACCTGCGGCACTAACATGTCACCCGTATTTAAGTTAAACAAAGGGTAAATATTACTGAGAGTAAACTAGGGTTGTCACTTTCCGCCAAAATTGAACTTGATCAGTTTTTAAGCAAACATGTTAATAACCAAAGAAACTCCCAACCCCCCTCCTTGTTGCAACACACGAGGCATTTCCATTAGCCCCATCAATGGACATGTCCTTGCATATGAAGCTTGTTACATTGTCTATGATGACCTTTTCCAATGCCTTTGGTGGAAGCAGGCATTGAAAAGGCACCTGATCTATTCAACTCAACACTGAGCTGAGACTTTGACAGAACACTACTAGACTACACTGGGTGAAAGATGACAAATGGGTCAGTTACTTTGCACATAATCAACACAGAAAAGAATCTGACATGCTTCCACCCAGTGCTCCACAAATGTTTCACTTGGAGTGTCTTTGTTGGTCCTTAATTCCCACAAGGCGTTTTCTTTTGTTGGTTTCCGGCAGACTGAATGCGGCTGTTGTTAGGGTCAAGAGAGCACTGTCCAAATTGGTTGTGCCGGGAGTGCCCTCTGCTGGATTGGGTGGTTCACTGATCCTGGCGCTCATGTGCTGTTCAGCTGCTTATTTTATATTTGAATGTTTATTCACACTTTGAGTATGGACTTTTACCCCCATGTTCGGACAAATATTCAAAATCGAGCACAAGATGACAGCCCTAGAGTGAACCATGTTTTTGCCAAACCACTTTGGCCCCTCTACGACTCTGGGCCTGAGAAAGCATTACCCCCATAAACAGCCTTTCTCACAATATATCTGTCAAAAGAACAGAGGCCCAAAAATTGTGCAAATGCCCCTCTTTGCATCTTTGGTGCAGGATCACTACTTTTCTGGAAATTACAAAATGGTATGTTACTCAATCATTATATGAAGAGGTCTTTTCCAAAACACCACAAATCCATTTTCATTTAGAAAGTATTTACATTATTTAACCAGACTGACAAAAACCCATTTACCAATATGTAAGATGAAAATAGCACTGTTTTATGTAAAAAGATCAAAATGGTAAAAAATGGAAATAAGAAGTTTTGGCCTAATGGCAACAACTGAGTACAATAATACCTGCAGCAAGATTTCAAACAACTTGTATCATTAAGTCTATAATTCACCCGCTCCTGTCACAAATGCTTGCTTCCCACCAAGCAGGACATAAAAATCCCTCCCTGGTGTCCAATCAGAAAACAGCAGGGCCTCATTGCCAGAGCAAACACGTCTATTTCAGGTCAGCTGAATCTAGTTTTACTCTGTGTTGGGAAACCTGCATGCACCACATTACTATCAGAGGACCTGCTGTTTGTTTACAAGATAGCGTACAGTTAATCCCACCTGTGAGTACACTAAGCCTTAATCTTAAATTTCTACAGCTGAAGGGTATTTTTTATCAGTACCTTGACCTTGCATCCTTTAATAGCCTATAAGCACAGATGGGAATAAATTCTGTCTGTACTTTTTGCAGTTTTAACTTTGATCAAAAGCAGTGTGGTTTTAGTGCCTCCAGGATATTGCTTTTTAAAATTTGTGCTTACTGTGTGTTTTCTTAAACTAATTTGAAAGATGTTATGCTACTTTCAAGATTCTTCTGGAAATATAACCACTCTTTTTCGTCTTTGCTGAATTAACCACGTGATTTCTAGCTGGCATCGCCTCCAACATCAGGGGGACAATCCGTCAAGCAAACAGAGGGCCTCCGCCTGACCTCTTCTTGAACTTAGATTTGACTTTAGTGCTCTGCTAAAAAAAAGGAGGAAACCAGGATCAAGTTTACACGACCTGTGCACTCGAGGAGGGGCAAGGGAAGAGGCGTAAAGGAAAGGAGAGACAGGAGAGGAAGTAAGAGAGAGGCAAAGAGAGGACAGACACGTTTCACAGTCCATGTGGCAGTGGATTTCAGCCAAATACTGACAAATCATTACAATATGTGAATAACATGTGATGCGAGGGGGAAAAAAAATCTGTGTTCAATCTGAGGAAGCTGAAACAGATACATGTGACTGACAGCATCAGTCAGCATTTTGGTCACACTTTTTGAATCAGCCATTCTCACTTTACCATGCAAAAACACTAAGATATACATACAGATACTTTTTGAAGGCATCTTTGTTTTGCTTTATTTTTGTGTAAGTGTGACATAGCCTAACAAACAGATCACATTCCTTCTTGATCCTCTCATTGCCTCCAGCTCCAGTTCAATTACAGAGTGAGGGTTCAGTTTGTGCAGTAATCAGTTCCATATGAGGGCACACAGTGATCATGAAGCACCACAGGAGGGCAGCAGAGATTTTTAGCATAAGCAGGATGAATTTCATTCTTACCTAGAGAACTTATCCAAAGTCTAACTTCAGTTAATTAAGGTTCACATACGAGGCATGGTTTAAATGAAGAAAAAAAGTCATAACACTGGAATATTCAGATTAGGTGTAAGCCTTCAAAAGTCACATATGACTTTAAATACATACCATAATAAAAATCAAACAAAATTGAACATTGAAAGGAAAAGCCACATACAATAAAAAAGACATAAGACATCAACAAAATAATATATTCTTCATGGAGAATAATGTGATGTTCCAGGAGGAGCTTTAAAAGTAGAGACAGATTTAGCAGACCAAATTTTAGCAGGTTGTCTCTCTGGAGTTCTGGTATCCGAGCTGTAAAACCCCAATAACCCCTTCTCTCAGTTCAGCTGAACAGAGGGGGAGCCCTAGCTCATAGAGGGTTTAAGAGTTAATGATTTATACAAAGCCTGAAGCCTGTTCATGTAGTGCTTTACAACCGAGTAAAAGCAATACACTTTGAAAATCAATACACAGAGCCAGTGCATGGGGACCAAGATCAGGGTTGTGTGATTGCTTTCTTGAAATGGGTATAAGTTAAGCTGAAAAGTTTATTACACATTAGCTGTTTATATATACAGGGAACCCCCCTCAAAGATGGTGCTTGGGTGGGCCAGTGAGGTACTGTATATTTTTTCCAGACATTTTTCTCACAAAAACATGAAATAACCATCATGTGCACATGGGGATGCTGGCTCTGATTAAGAACTAATTTCGCTGCTAAGCCTTGTGTTTTAAAGAGCCCATGTTTTACTCTCACTGTGGTTCATAGATCAGATTTCTATGATTGTTGGAGTAGGTTCACAATCTGTAACTTAAAAAAACTACTGAGTTTTCACATTCGGGGTGTCTCGGATCCACCTGTAGTCTCAACCTGTCCAACATGCTCTGATGGACCTCCTGTCACTTAAGGCCTTTCACCCCATGGGCCAACTCCTCTGATCAACTCTGTGGTGATTGGTTGGATCAGACCTCTGCTGCTCTGCATTCTGTCTATAGCCTTAACCCTAATATTATGTCGAAAAAAATGGTATTGTGGGTCATTTTTACTGAGTAAATCCACTTAACACAGTCAAAAAACAGGTTAAATCAATAACAAACTCATTTTAGATTATACAAACATTTTGAAAAGAGAAAAACATTTCATTTGCAACACTATATTTAAGAGCTATTTAGTTTCAGTTTTCCCTCTTTACAAATGTTTTTTTACATTTCACTTGCCCCCTTTTCCCAGGTTTTCAATGTTTAACATTTCAAACTTCTCCACATGATGGACAGAATGTAAGTGTGTGCTTTCTGAAGATGTAGGTCTTGAATTTAACACAAGAGGTACTTGGTTTTTTTGTCCTCTTAGGAAGGATGGACCTGGCATCTTTTCCATTTCTTTCTACCAGATCTATTGCAAATTGGTTGGATGACCTGAGCCTGACCTTTTCAGTGACAGCCATAAAAAAATCATAAAGAAGAAAAAGAAAGGATAGCCAGAACTTGGTCAACACAAAAACTGAAATGGGTCATATTGACCCTTAACACAATACAAGGGTTAAGCTGGTTTCACACGGAACATGACTTGGCAACTGAAATCGCGTCACCGACCCAAGAAACGTCTCCTGTCCATAAATACCTCATTTTGGTCACCTTCATCATCACTCAGTGGCGTCTGCTTGAGTTTCACCGCGAGCATACCATATCATAAAATAAAATGTATTAGCTGACATTATTTCAACTGTATCCTTTTCTTTTTTAATGTATTTTTGGGCATTTTGTGCCTTTGTTGACAGGAAAGAATGACATTGGATAGTCTTATGAAAGGGGTTGGAGAGAGTAAAGGAAGACACTCTGCAAATTGGCCACAGGCTGGATTTGAACCTCACCAAATCAGCCCCCCAACTGTATCCTGATCACGCATCTACCAACCACAAACCATTGTAGCTGCTGGCCCTGTGAGTTCTCTGCAAACCTGTCCAGGTGAAACTAATGTACTCACTAACTAACGTTTCACTCATGGACTTTCACTCTGTCAACCTAAATAAAAAGAGTCTGTCACGGGTACTGTCACACACCCACACAACGTTGATTGACTGTTGCCCCACAGGTACACACAATATCAGCTGAAGAGGTCTTGGCTTAGTCTTCAAAGTTTTTCAAAAACGATGGCGACCGAGCCATGAGCAACCAGGTTGCCCAGAGCGCGGTAACCCCAACCTATCACGGCTGCAAATTGACTTGTAGAGTAGTTGCACAGGTCGCCATGTCACGTTTGGTGTGTAGGTGGCTTAAGCTCTGCAATGGGTTAGCATGCCTAAGCCAATGCACTTGATTTGCAGATGATACAGTGGTAGGATGTCACAGTGGTAGGTCTATTTAGGGGCCATTTCAGGCAGCTACTGATGCCGGGAACTCATGGAGAGGGAGAACCCCTAAACACCAGACTTTTAGTTTGGTGCATAGAAATACATTGTTGCAGAAAGGAGATGTGAAACACACTGAATGACATATGAAACTTGACAAAGCGAAATATGGGCTTAAAAATGAAGCTGCTCATGCTATTGTTAATATTAAATATTCTTTCCAATATGGATCTCCCTGACAATGTGTCAGTATGCAAGCGTACAAAACATTTTTATGTTTCAAAGCTGTTTTCTTAGGCACCACGTTGAGTTTTCTCATTGCCTGAAATTCCACTAGTTTTAATTTCCTGATGTAAGGGGCAAAGAAGTACTAAATCTAATCCAAGGGGGGCAGTAGAGAGCTTGTGATGAGCTAACAAGCTTTTATCCTCCAGCACAGAAGTTGGTCCATTGACTCTAAACAGCAGTAATGACACAGCCTTATCATTATCATTCAATTTCTCTGTGAGATGAGGCAGTGTCACTTTGAGCTGTGAAGCTTTCTTCTACCCAATTAAAAAAATGTGAGCACCACTTTCCTTTTTCCAAAACATAATCTGCTTTGGCAGGCTCCATAAATTGTGCGTGCTGTCTTGGTGCTAAATATCAATAACACATTTAACAAATGGACTCACAAGAAAGAGCTCTGATTATCACTTTGGTCAAACACAGCAGCAAAATTAGCAGTCTCTGGAGGGAAATCAATGTCAAGATAATGAAGTCATTTGAGAGGACAATGAGGCAAGTGGAAATTAAATATTTGGGGATTACTGCCAAGGAAAATCAGCGCAAAAAGTGGATTAAGTTCCAGGAAACGTTTTTTATGAGTGAAGTGCTCCAAAATGTATGATAACACCTTTCATTGGAAATTGTTGAGTATTTTGGGTCTTAAGGTTTGATGTCTCCCTTTATGGATCCTTCCTTCTATATGTAAAAAGTGTATAATGACCAAAAAAAATGTAATTCATAGTTGCAACTCATTCTGAATATTACGCACAGAAAGCTGCTTGAGTGGCATTTCCATATAATGCCTAAATCCTGTTATGGTTCAATGAATGTCTCTCTTTTTTTCTGTGGTCTTTTTTACACTTGAAGCTCAAATAAAGGTGTCAGCACCAGCTATAGTTTGTGTTATAATCAGATAAAAAAAATGTCACAGACCCAGAGAAAAATAGTCAGGTATATTGATGGGAATAAATAAGATTTCATTGATACCAATGTCATTAATAACTCTCTTTATAGATGGGATTCTTTATTGATTCTCTTGTTGATTCCTACACAAGTTTTCAGAGGCAACAATATCAGACACATGTCACTCCTGATGTTTAATAGATACTTTTATCAACTGAAATTGTTTTTGTTCCCCATCTCTTGTCAGGTTAACAGGTTTAACACCATTAGTATCGATGTTAACCTATCAATTAAAGGTGTAGTCAGCGATGTGGGAGAAAACGAGTGGAGAGTCGTTTATAAATGAATTTAGACCCGCCTCTCCCTTCATACCTCACCCCTCGCTCCACCCCCGAAAGCTGATGGACGTGCATCATCATGGAAACGGCCGTAGAAACTGCGTAACTGACCAACGTAGCTAAGGTAACCCCGACTCGTCAAACAACTCGACTGACAATATTGATAACATCACAACAACAGCACATTTTGGCAGATTAGACAATAAGATGAATGCCCAATGGCTGTTACTGTTATGTGAAGCACCACAAAGCTAATGTTGCTAACCTATCCAGCAGAAAGACGGCGACATCCACGTCCATTTTCAGGTCTTCCAATGCGCGGAGTTCCCTCCACCATCGGAAAGCAACACCAATGTTGACCCGGGTCTTCGCTCTTTCATGGTCATAGCCCTTCTTTTTCACTTTCTGCTCCTTTGAACTTTTTCTTTTGGGCTGTTTTTCAGCCATTGCTACTGCACATATTGTATCTCTCTCTTACGCTAACTGCGCACGCTGTGCAACCTACTACTCCCCCTCCCCCCTCTGTCTGATCTGTGCATGAGTATGATCACCCCCTGGATGTGGGGTGGTGTACCCTGTTTTGGTAACTCGGCCCGAGCCACAGTATTTACCTGCTGAAATTCAGAGCCAAGGCTGTGTATTGAAACCGGATTTTTTTTTCAACATGCTGTCAGTGATGACATCTTGTGGATGGAGAGGAGAAATACGGTGAATTTGACAAATACTGCATTAGATTAGAAGATTAGAAGATCGCTGACAACACCTTTAAAAAGAAATTGAGGCAGTAGACAATTGTGCCGAAGTTTCGTCACCCAGCAGAGAAAATTCCTGAAAAAAAAAACAATAATCGTTAAAATGTCATCACAATCCTTTGATAAATCATTCAGTTACTAGCAAAAATGTGGAAAGCTGCCCTATCTTGTAATGTTAACAAATCCTTTGAAAATATCCTGAATCCTCATCCAGATTCCACCAAAATCTAATCACTTATTTCTTGCGCCATGACCAACATTCCTCGAGTATGCTGTCAGAATCCTTTGAGAACTTTCTGAGTCTTTAGCAAAAATGAGGTACAACGCATTTTCTCACAATTTGAAAGCCTCATCCAAATCTGTTCATAACTGTGAGTTATCCTGTTAACAACTCATCTTCCTACTTCTTTGACTCTTAGCGGCATTCTTCCTATGTGGATAAAAGCATAAATGGCTAATTATAAATCTGGAAAGATAAACCTTTGTTGATATTTGGGCCACAGTCACTTACTACAGAGTCAGTGGTGGGTTCTGAGGCTGGAGCAGTAAAAAAAAAAGAAATACTACTCTACAATTTCCATACATTTTGCATTGATCTGAGAAACAGCTCTCTTCACTCTGCTAATCCAGGCTGAGCTCTTCCATGTTAGGGGAGCCAGCTTGTTCACAGATGCTGAGAGGGACCTGCATGGACCCGTGGTATAGGCCCTGCCCATGTCTAGATTTACACAGAAACCCGAGAGCATGCAGAGCGGTATGGGCAACCCCAGGGAGGGGAGAGCGCAACAGAGGGGTGTGTGAATGTGTGATGTGAGCCTAGTAGAGGGGGAAAAAAAGAGCAAATTAAAGGGGCGTGTGTGTTTGGGGAAAAAGGAGGAAACTTTAGGAGTGTGAGGAGGGAGTTCCCGAGGTTTTCAAAGAGGGCGGCACACATTGTACTTTCTAAACTGTGTGCAGAGCCTCATGACACCCACACTTGTACACACACCAGCATGCACGTAATCATTTTGTGCATGATGCAGGCTCACATGTGGAGGATTTTATGAGCAGAGGTGTTCTTGACATGTTTTGTGGTTCATTAACTTGCAACTTCTGGTGCAGCGGTGGACTTTAGACCTGGAGGGAATGAAAAGCTGGACAGAAGGAAAAGAGAAGAGATGAGAGGAGGAGAAAAGAGAAAACTTCAGTAAGAAGAATGGGATAGAAAAAGCACGCTCAAGCCGTATTAGTAGCTTGACATGGGAAGAGAGCGTCTCAACAGATGTTTGCTGCTGCGTGTAGGTGTATTCATTGCAGCTGTGTGCGTGTGCGTTCATGTTTACCTAGAGACAGGCTGGCGTGGAGCACCTGCGCCCCTTGCACTGGCCCGTCCCACCCTCTCTAGCCAAAACCTGGGCCAACAAATCAGAGCTAGACCGGTCTCCGCAGAAGAACAGAAACAGGACAGAAGTGTTAAAAGGAGAATTTCATACGTACGGACACCAAAAAAGGACATAAAGAAGGATGAAGACAAAGAGGAACCCTCACCGGCGTGCTGCCCACCCTCACACCAGCACAGAAAGGTATGTCTAAAATGCACTTAATTGCTGTGGTACATATTCTTGTAAGGGTATCTGCTCCTGAATCAGTGTTGTAGGAGACAGAGCGGCTCAATGAAGAGCTTTGACTGCTTCTGAGTCACCGGTTTAAAGTGTGGTAATCCCAGGAGGGCAATAAGGGGAGAACAGGCAGCAGAATCAATTCACGTTCAATATGTGCCCACAAAATGCTCTAAGGCTGGAAAGAACTCTGTCACAGCAATTTCAGTTGGTACAAAGGTGGGTTTAATCTCAAATTCTTGATCATTTAACACGTGGGAGCAGCGCAATAAAAGAAAACTGCAAATGCTGGCTGTTTGTGCATGATTTAAAAATCTATACATACCCGACTTTAACAAAGACCCTTTCAGAGGCAACACAAACACAGCTATTCACACACACTCAAAGAGCTTGATCTTTGACCTGTGGAGGGGTGTGTTGAAGTGTAAGCTTAACAAAACTCCTACTTCCTATGCTCTTTGTTTCTTCTTGCCTCTTTAGTTTTTTCTTACTTTCCCTAACACACTTTCATGGAATCTTTTCCACAAACTCATGAATGCAGTTATATTCCTTTTAAGCCCTTTTGACACTAACCATGAAGTGTAGATGGATCAGATTGTTTTATCAGATCTGGACCACGTCTTTATCAAATGAACAACAAGTCACAACAAACTTCAAACTTCTACAAACTTCTTTAAAGAAAGGATATTTGCGCTCCACTTCCAACATGTTTCATTGCAAGTTTGTTTACAAAGCAGCTCACTTTTGGCAGTAATGCCCTCCTACTACATTCTCTGATTGGCCTGTAATGAATGTGATTGACAGAACGATCCTCCAATCATCTACTGGATATACTTCAGAAAGGTTCTGCCCACTCCCAAACACTTTCTATGGGATTTTCCCAAATAGATTAGATATTATCTGGTCCATCAGGCATGTCAGGTTTCTTTGACACGTGAAGTTTCTCAGCAATTTCAGGCTAACTGTCTTAGAAAAAGTCCTGATGTTAAAAATATGCATATCATCCAGAAAATTGTAGTAAATCTTTAAAGATTTTGCACGTGTCTTACAACACCATCCTGCTTTATTGCTGTTGTCATCTGATCTCTCCACCATCACTCTTTTTTTCCCTCTTCATCACTATTATCGCATCGCTCTCACACTCAAACTCACAATCTGTTCTTGATCTAGCTTTCCTCTCTCATTCAAGCCTCCATTGTCTCCCTCTGTGCTGATTCTCCTTTCTCTCTTACTTTGGGGTAAGCGATGCTTGTTTCACTTTTGTTTCTTAAATCTTTTATGAGCTAAACCAACTAGAGAGCAAAATGCGAAAGCACAGTTTTTTAATGCCACGAAATCACTCCAGGGCTCAAAATCATGCCACACCGAGAGATGAGGACTCGTGCCATAAATATTACATACGACCATATGCTCACTCAGCCTGCTACGTAATGAAAAAAATTTGTCACATAAGACGCCCTGGAGGGGCCCTGATGAAATTTCTGTGTCATTCCCTCCTGCCACTTAGCTCCTCATCTTTACACCTCTTCACTGTAGGCTTTCATCTGAGAAGATCAGTGTTGCTCTTACTTTCTGTCATGTTACTACGTTCACCGTTTTCATCTCTTCCGTCTGCCTCCATTTGAAACTTGAGTCTTGCCTCCCACTTCTAACCCCTATTTCTCCTATTCTTTATCCTTTTAAACCTTTTTTTCCACTCAGTTTCCCTGCTTGCTCCTCTCTCAGCTCTTATTCATGAATTGTAGATGAAATAATGTGCTGGGTGAAGGAAGGGCCGTTGCACTGCAGGGGTGATGATGAGGATGCCTTCAGTGACCATAAATCAGAGTTAGTGTACTGAAGAGGATTTCCTGGTTTCAGCTCACTTCTAGCAAAAAAAAAAAGTCTTTGAGTATAAACCCTAGCTTTCTTTTTCATGACTCTCTGTCTTGACCAAAAACATCTCCATCTTTTAGTTCTACTGCTTATTTCTTTCAAGGTCCACAAAAGCACCTTAAAGGGTAATCTTTTTACTTTGCTTGTACTCTGACAAAAGGAGGCTCGGAGGATAAAGAAGCCTCATAATAAATCTTTGTTCTTCAGTGTGATCCATTAAGAACATTTTGAGAGATGACAGACTCACTTTTTGAGGAACAGTGTGAAAAGGCAGTAAGTCTCGTGATCATTCCTCGTTCTTGAGGGTACACTGTAAAAAAAAGCTAGTTGTTTTAACTTAAAAAAGTTAGTGTCAGGGCTGCCTTAAAATTTAAAGTTTTCTGAATTTAGAAATTTCAGTTCAGTTGAATTAAGAACAATTCAGACCAAGTGAACTTCTTAAGTTCAATAAACTTGCTATTAAGACAGCTCGACTTGAATTGTTTAGTTCAACAAACTTCTAAAAGCAATCCAATTCCAATTATGCCAACACAGTAATTAAACTTCTATAAACTACAGTTTTAAAGGTAAAACAACTTGATCTGAAGTTCAGGTCACTGATGATTTTGAGCTAAATTGACTTATTGCATTTGGATTTAACTTTAACTATGACTCATTTTGTTCTGCTTTGACACAAGTTTATAAAACAAAGTTAATATTTGCTTTAAGAAAACCAATCTTAAAAGCAGAAAAAAAGGTTGAGTATTTAAAGGGTATTATTGCCAGACAAACCAGAACAACTTCTGTTCTTCATGCTTCAATAACACAACTGGCAATTTTTATCACATGTTTAATGTGGATAGCAAAACAGCTCTGAACAGATTCAAGGTTCGCCACAAAAAAGTGCTTGCTTGCGGGAAAAATGCATCCTCATCCACAAATGTTCTTTAACTTTTACTAAAATTCGTCCGGCTTGCATGATGGCTCGTTTGGTGGAAAACGAGCTTATAGCTCACATATTTTACTGTTTTATTTCTTTTTTCACATTTGTGGATGAGGATCAGTGACCTGAACTTCAGATCAAGTTGTTTTACCTTTGAAACTGTAGTTTAAAGAAGTTTAATTACTGTGTTGGAATAAAAAAAAATACTATTGGAATTGGATTGCTTTTAGAAGTTTGTAAAACTGAACAATTTAAGTAGAGCTGACTCAATAGCAAGTTTATTAAACTTAAGAAGTTCACTTGATCTGAACCGTTCTTAATTCAACTGAACTTAAATTTCTAAATTCAGAAAACTTAAAATTTTTAGGCAGCCCTGTCACTAATTTTTTCAAGTTACAACAACTAGCCTTTTTTACATTTAAAAATACTTTGTGAGATTTTCTTCAAAAAGGAATATCCATTCTGTCTTGACGATGAACTGAAACACTTTCAAGGACAAGTTAAAAATCCCATGATCATCATGATGCTTTTTACTTTGATTTCTCCAAAAAAAAAAAAAAGTTTAAAATTCTCAGTGTCTGCAATCCATCCTGACACAACAATGACCTTGCTCTGTTAGAGCAATAAAATGTAAGGGCTATTGATGTTTTGTGTATGGAATGTCTGGTTTTCACTTCTATTGGTTTTCTTTAAATTTACAAAAATGTCCTCTTTCACTTGAGGATGGAGTGATTAGTACAGAGGACAGAGGTCACTGGGCCTCATGATCACCCCTTGCTTCTGATTGTGATTTCGGAAGAATGCTTTGAGAGATTTTCTTCTTATTTTGCACAAATCTCCATTCAAGGATAAACTACTAGGATTTTTGTGGTCAAGGTTAAAGGGATAGTTCAGTATTTTTGAAGAATTCATGACGTGAATTGGCTTAGGTCTAGGTAAACTTGATATTTAATGCACTTAAAAACACTCATATGTAGCATATGTAGTATTCTTTTTTGATTCGAGTTCTTGTAGCCGGAGAAAATGCCCTTTGTTCTTGGTACAGTCCGTTCCTGTTTGCAGCTATTTCTTCGTCAGACTCTTACCGTCTGTAGCTTACTGAGGGAGAGAAGAGAACTTTGTACTGCATCTAATGTCCTTAGTGGCCAAATGAAGCTCATACAACCCCACTTCAAAAATACTGAACTATCCCTTTAAGTGATTTGGGCCTCATGTTCATCTCTAGCCTATGGATTTGAATTCTCAAGAGGGATGTTTGTCAGATGTTGCAGACATATTCCTGCCGACTCAAGAATGTACTGGTTTTTACTTCAAGGGCTATACTTAAAGATTACATGTTCATCCTTGGCTTTAAAATTTCTTTAAAAAGTCAGACACAAAAACCAAGGCTGTACTGTCACTGTCTGAGATATATAACCAGGCAGTATTTCAAGTTTTAAAACAAATAAAAACCTAAATCCAGTGTATTCTAACTTTGCTTGTTTAGCCTCCTGGACCGTTTGGCATGAGGTTGCGTCAGTTTACCCCAAAAGTCTCCATGCAGGTCGATTCAATCCTGTAAGTGATGTTTTTGTGTATCTGTTACCCTACTATAGTGTTTTGACAACTGTTCCTCCTGTCAACAATTTGTAGGAGAAACAAAGTTTCATATTCCTGCGTAAACAGATACTGTTAGCTGCACCCCAATATTATCTATTTATAAGCTGCCGTGCATAAACTAGTGAAATGCTCTCAAAAGCTCAAGACACCTGCATCAGCTGGAAATAGATCTGAAAATATCGCACTGTGTTGCAAATCTTTGTAGGGGTATGATGTTCTCGTGGAAGTGATGTTGTGATGTAGAAACCGGAAAAATGACCCCATATGAAGGCAGAGTAGAGACACCACCCATACCAGCTTTAGTCTTTGATAGTTCAGTGGTACAAAATAAACTTCTGCCCTTTAATGCATACTCAGCTCTCGCCTCTGTTCAGCTGCATCAGTAACAAAAGGAATAAGGTCCAAATTAATCTTTCAAGGTCACATATTTTACTCCTTTTAAAGTAATGAATGTCTTCACTCATCCCCAAGTTTCTTGTCAAAACTCCACTCAGTTATTGGAGTTTGGCTTACCCATAAACCCCTCTGTTTCATCCCTGCCCAGAACAGGCTGTTTTAGTGCAAACCCTAATGAGCTGTGTCTGAACACAACCCTCTCAAGAAGTGGACATGGCTACAGCTTTCCAGTGCTGTGCTCCAATGTTTACAACATGCCTTGACATGTTCCTTCAAATGGAGCCAACTGAGCAACATGAGCCTCCAGTCTGGGGGGAGCTTATACCCCCAATCATTGGGGGAAATTGCACATATTTTCTGAAAGATGAAGCAGGCAGCAGAGGAAGAGGGGCGGTAGGGTTGCAGACAGGCCATGGCACATGTTTCTATGTAAAGATATGAAAAAGTGAGGGACCTGCTGATCTGTAATGGCTTCAATGCCTATGTGACTTTTTTAGCTTTTAAATACCAGTGTCTCACAATAACCTGAGAAGGAAACAGGCTCCAACAGAGCAGACAAATTTCATCAAAAAACAGCAGGTCTTTATAAGCTTGTCCTCGCTGCCACAGGGTATGAGTCAGATGAGGAGATCAAACAAATAAAAGACCAAGTCTTCATCATTTTCATTCACTCACTGTGAACTTCACATTTGAAATAACATTAATCACATTTTTTAAGTTAAAAAAGAGAGACAGAAAAGCAGAAGGCTGCAGTTGCACAGGACAGAGTCAGCTGCACAGGCAGGATGACAGGTGACATGTGTTCTGGATATCTCTGCTGTTTTTATTATCATGTTTTTGTTGTTTTGACAATTTGTTTCTGGTCATCGTTAAGATTAGTTTTAGTTGTTTTATTTTAGAGTAGTTTAGAATCTTTAGTTTTAAACATTTAGCAGTGACATACTATTTAAAACAGAGCTGAGCAACTAGCACCCTCAGTGGCAAAATGTGGCCTCTATACCTCCTTGTTGTGGCATACCAGTCAGTTCCAACACTCTTTAACATGTGTGTACATGGGGGTACTGGTTTGGTGGAGTGGTTAGCAACCAGGCACCCTATGTACTTGAATCTGCTGGTCCAGATTCTAATATCACCTGTGACCAGTTTGCAGAGTGTCTTCCCCTACTCCCTCAACCTCTTTCACAAGCCTATCCACTGTCTCTCTCCTATCAATAAAGGCACAAAATGCCCCAAGAATACATTAAAAAAGTGTGTGTACATGAAAAAACCTGACAAAATACTCCAAAACATTTGAGATAGATCTTTGATAGAGAAAGTGGCTGCAATTGTTTCTTTGAATTTCACTTGTATGCATATTTCAAACTGAAAATAGAAATTTGTGATGTTAGCTTCAATATCCATTAAAATGTTGTTACTTGCATAAAAGAAGCTCAAGCTAGAATTAATTTTATACTTGGCTCGTTTGATGAATTAATGCTATCTGCATTTGGGTTGATAAATAAGTTCCTTTGGTAGCTAGGTAATTGTCACTATTGTTCAATTATTGTTGTCATAATTTTTAGGTTGAGATTATATTTGAATTAACGACAATTATCAGGATATTAATATGGCGTGTGTGATCACCAACGTTTACCACCCCTGATTTAAATTAAAGATATTTTGAAACAGTTTAAGACTTAAAGTGTAAGATTTTTCCACCTCTGTAAACATTTTGTGTTCCTCTGCCTCTGTTTCACTGGCCAGGGGTGACAAGTGATCCACAATCTCTTATTTTAGTGGAAGGTGATAAGTGAAATCAGTCAGGCAATGGATGTTTGTATTTAATTGAAGCATTTATGCATCAGCAGTGTGAATTTGGCATCTAGGATTCAACCCATAAATCTTCATGGATTTGCTTTACATGTGGAATTGTAGAAATGATGAAATATTAACTTAAACCGCCTGTTGGAGCTGACAGGAATCCAGGATCCAGGAAATTTCAGTATTTCTTGTAGGGCTGGGACGATACGCTTTTCTACCGATTTGATTTTTTACAATTTGTAGGTGCGGATTCGATTTAAATTGCGATTCTACCAGATTGATGATTTTTGCCATCTTTAGTTAGCATTTTTAACAGCAGCGAAATAGGTGAACAATGATGATGCCTACAGACTTTTTCAGGAAAAACAAACATCACATGTGATTCAGTTTTTAAGATGTATTTTTTCTCCCGCCCCTAATGCCTTGACATTGAAAGATAGGGCAGTTTACTACAACAACTCAAAGAGTTCCCAACAGATTTTAAAGATAGCTTCAGGAAATGCGATTGGATTTTGCAAATGCAGATCTAGGAATGTTTATTGCTAACTGTTACTTTACACAATTTTCGTAGCTCTTGTTTAATAACTTGGAGTTTTCAGATTATACCCAAAAAATTATGAATATATATCCCAAAGACAAGGATGGCCTAAGCTGTTATCAGTGTGAAGGGCACAAAAAAGGTTATTTCTGCCTTGATCACAATCTATTACCATTTTACTTTATCACATTAAATAACTGCGCAGTCCTGTAAATGTCCGAGTTAATGGATGCTAATTTAATATATATAAACAAATACAGGTGACACAGCTTTTTGTGTCAAAACACAGGCTGCTCTTGTGAGTCTACTGCATTTAGAAAATGTCAAACATGAAAGAGTTTTAGCTGTGAGGGTTTTTTTGACAAAAAATAATCAAAAATCACTCAGACAGGCAAAGCTCCTCTCAGAATGACTTCAAGAGGCTGACAGGTGACAGAACAGACTGCTGCTGACAGATTCTCAGACCTTCATAATGTCTGAGAGAGAGAAACAGAGAGCCCAAGGGTATGTTTTCATAATAACCAATCAAACGAAATCTTATCTCTAAGCTGTCAGGCATCCACAGAAATACCCTCACTCTTATTCTCCTTAATCATTTACCTCTTGCAGGCTTTCTGCCCCCGCTGGGTAAAGGAAGAGAGGGATGAGTTGGTAAAATTATGGACAGACATGAAATGTGTTAAGATAAACAACAGCAGCAGGGATGGAGGGGAGGGGGGCCAGACGGTGAAAAAGAAAGACACAGAGGAGGGGACACAGCATGAACGGATGACTCAGTGCGTCGTCACTCAGCTTTCTGACTTTAACACAAAATGCTGCCTTTAAGGCACAGTGACGCACACACCCACACACATAACAGTCACACTCCAATACATTCCTATCTCTCAAGATGAAAACTATTAAAGGTTTGAAAGGGATGTGAAGCTGCAGGAGGCTCAAAAATTCAACAGAAGTCCTCAAATGACACCATGTACAAATTTGCATGATAATGTTTCTGACACTCACTGAATTGACACGGTGGTGGAGAAATACTGCGGTGACTGGTTGTGGTAAAAAGCAAGTACAACCATGGCGCACCTCCAGCTTTTTCAGCATTATAACAGACAGGCTTAATCTATGACTGCAACTTTAAAGGATAAGTTTGGTTTCTACAGCTTTCACATTGTTTATAGAATGAAGTAGAACAATATACTCACCCAGAAGGCTTTCCTGATCCAAACAGTGCTTCGGGAGATATTTAGATCCAAAATCGAGCGGCGGACATCCGTATAATGGTAGCACATAGGGCATACAGCGCCGCTCCTAAAACTGCATTAATCGTCCAAAAACTCATTAGTTTCACCAATTGTTTCATAGAATGAAGTAGAAGTAGAACAATATACTCACCCAGAAGGCTCCAGACATGTGTTGTGGCTGTGCTGACCTCTGAACTGAAGAAGAAGAATGTTTGCCTCTGCGCATGCGCAGTACTCTCTGGAGAGCTGTTCTTCTCTTTGCCTCCGCGTCCTCTTTTCGATGAGCTCCTCATCTGTAAACTTGTTTTCTTGAGCCGGGAGGTGGGGATACTCAGGTAGACAAACCAGGTTAGCTATGCAAAAAAAAATATACTGTCATATGACAGTATATGCACAGCCTCAGCAGCCAAATACCATGAGTTTGCTCTTATGCAGCATGCTAAATTCAGGTTTGGTTGTCCCTTAAAACAAATTCCTGGGCTTGGATCACCAACAAAATGTAATAACTTGACCTTTGTGCCATGGTCTTTCCAGAAAAAGTCATCAATATCAGAAGAGAACATTGAGTTTTTACTGAAACTCACTGTGGGAAAGCTGCCCTAACTTGAAATGTTAACATATCCTTAAAAAAAAAATCATGGATCCACATTTGTATTCGTACCATGCCCAAAATCAGATATGTCGATACTTCACTTCTGACTTACCCTGAAAATTTCATCACAACCAAACACATTACCAATCAACAGCAAAACACAACCTCTTAGGCAGCAGTGAAAAACAGCATTGGTTTGATTAGTTGCTGTACTGAGAAGGTTTCAGTACTTTACTTTAAACTCTCTTTGTCGATAGTACTGTGGCAAACTGCATAGCTTATGTGCCTCCACCTTTAGCAAAGTACCAAAACAAAGAGACCTGCTAGCACAAAAGTAAAGCATTTTAAATTATTCAGTGCAATGAACAATCACCCCAAGAATGTGTTTTTTGTTTGCTCACTCCTAAAATTTTGTGAATTACACAGAGCTCTTGACCCCATTTTAGCACATTTCATGTGGGGCCCACCACCAATCTGTCATGTTACATATCTTACAGTGAAGAAAGTGAAGTTCTTGAAGACCAGCCCCGCTCTACCTTAAGGATGCTGGCATGGACCTCTTTAGTGGTCAGGATTTTGGGTTTGCAGAGGTGGGATGAAACTGAGGAAGGTTTGAGAAAGGACATCAGGGTTAGCGAGCAGCAAAGTTGGCCAGGCCATGCTTTCAGCATGCTTTTAAATCCCAATAGTCTGAAAAATGTGTCATGGGACTGGAGAGGCTTAACTAGCCACGTCCAAATCATAATCTTGATGTGTTTAGACCCCAAATACCCTGTTTTTTTATTTCAAAGTCAGGGGGTAATAATCTTTTTCTGTAAACCAATTAATAGGGAACAATCAAAAACAAACAACTGGATTACAAGTTCAGTGTTAAGATCTTAGCTTAAGACCGTTGAACCGCTCACTGCCTTTTACTGGCTAGCACTAAATTCCTGAAAGTACAGATTGTACATCTTTGTACAAGTGGGGTTGGATTTATTAAGGTTGGGGTCAGGACACTGGTAATAGAGTAGAGCAAGCCAGGTCATGCATTCAGCATTGTGCAAAACCCTAACTGTCTGCAACTGCCCGATGAGGTTTGCAGTCAAAACAGGCTACCCTCATGAGCTGGCCATAACATAAGCCATATTGTCTTGATTTTTTTAATGTCAAAGGGTAGTCACAGCCTTTAAGAAATATTTTGGGTCTTTTTCACCTTTATTAAGGAAGATGAGGAAGTGGAAATACTTAGGAAAGGGGGGGTAAAGAAAAAGGGGATTGACAAAAATGCTAGTAGATACAAGGCCGGGTCAGAGCCTTCAACAAGGACAACATTACTACTACACTAATGGTGCCCGAAACATTGCTTGATCATCAGGTGAGAAGGGGGTTACCAAATAACCAGTAAGCTGGTTACAGAAATTACTACATTAAAGTGCAGGGATGATACATTTTTGTAGGCCAATGCAAAAGTTCGCATTGTGCTGGTTCCCTCAACTGCTAGCCCACTAAACCCTTTGGGATTTCCACTGTGTTTTTGATCAGTTGCTGTCATTGCTAAGCTCTGTGGAGAACAAAATATTTCTTAACTAAAATTTTTGATTCTTGTGTTACTTTTAATAAACTGACCCAGTTTTCATGATTTTTTAAGCTAAAACAAAATAGGTCGGAGCTACAACTGAACTACAACATGGAGGCTCAACTAAGAAGCAACTACATTATTTCCAGTGTTATTCTTTCAGAATTACCTCTTAATCAAGTGACCTGATCAGGTAGGTCCTCGTGGCTGTACAAATAGTGTATAATAAATGTATTATTTAAAAATGACCAGAAATGCTTGCAATTTGGTCCCAAGCCATTTTTGTTGTCCTTGTTAGCAGTTAGTTAGCAGCTTGTTTTAGAGACATAACAACAGTTGAAGATTAAAAACTTACACTAGAAGCATTCTCTTATTTTGCATCGAACACTAAAATGTCATGTGCAGGTGTTAACCAAAAACCTCATACCAGGCTTTAATCAAAAACCCACATTCTAAATCCCATTTAGCTTTGGACTTGAGAACCAGAAAGTGCTAAATGCTAACTCACTTTGATGCTTTTAGACTCATTCCTGCAACACATTATAGTGAGGTCTACCCTTAAGAAAATTGCACGATATTGGGCCACAGCACTGGTTTCCACTATTTGTAAGGTTGGTGTGGTTTACACAAAAGAGATTAGGCCAATTCATGCCTACAAAGTCTAAAAAAAATGTCCCCATGGGACTGAAGATGATTCTGTCTTTTATGTTTAGAGGACTTGTGGTTTGAAAAATGCATTAAGCAGACAGAGAATTTGGAGAACAATAATATATTGTCAGATGTCAGAAGTCCATGGACCATGCAGGAAGCCTCATACAGTAAATGGTGTAACTGACCCTGAGGCTAGCTGTTAGCATTCAGTAGATGATCTACTTAAGAAGAACTGGCGACATAAGCTACGATGTTATTTGCTCTGTAACAGAGTCAACAGTCAACACTGACATTCTACAGGGATCCAAACAAATAGCCAAATCTGGTTGCCACTGTTGGGCAAAAGAACTTATCTCCATTATTGTACATGATAACCTAATCCCCAACATGGAAATTGGCCAATGGCACTGTTTTATTTTTAAAAAAGAGAGAGAAGAGGAGGGAAAAAAGAAAATAGAAATAAAAGGTTTCGGCGCAACTGTGTTTAAATTCTATAATTGTAAATGGTAAATGGACTTGAGCTTATATAGCGCTTTTCTAGTCTTTTGACTACTCAAAGCTGCTTTACACCGCAGATCACACCTACCCATTCACACCCATTTACTCTCACATTCACTCACTGATGGTTCTGAGTTTCTTTGTTAGTTATCCATCAGTATTTCTAACACATTCCCGCCCTTTCATGCCCATTTACACGCCACTGACACAGCAGTGGGAGCAACTTGGGGTTTGTCTTGCCCAAGGACACATTGCCATGTGTCGGCCGGAGCTGGGCTTGAACCTGTAATCTCCCGATCACTGACCAAGACCACTATCCAAATGCGCCACCAACGCCCCTAATCGTGGAGTCTTAGCTCAAGAAGATAACACCGTACACTACCTCTGACTGAATAGCAATGGTTTTCTTTGCTGGTCAGGTTGACTGAGTTTACACAAGAGCAGTGAGAATGGTTTTGTTATTCTAAGATAAGGATGTAAGCCTCAGATAAGACCAGTGCAGGCCAGGTTATGCTTTCATTATTGTATAACCTTAATAGTCTTAAAATGCCCCATAGGGCTGAAGAAACAAGTATTAATTGAAATATTAAATTTCTGGTAAAGGGGCCCAGGAATGCAGTTAAACTAATAGGGATTTGGGACCACTGGTTTTGTACGGGGTTTAGAGGTTGTTAGACAAATAGGCTTTTGATTCAATGAAGAAAGTTTTGGGACTGTTTTTTTTTTAAGATTGGCCTGTCCAGACAATGGCATGGCATAGTGCCCGAAAGCAAAAGAACAATTATCAAGAGGCTTGGTAAGCTGCTGGTCCTGTAAAGGAGCTAGTTTTCAGACCCTGTAAATGTGGTATCACAGTCTCTAACATTCAGAGTGATGCTCACATTTTTTTGTGCTTTCCAGTCTACCCAATACCCCAGATTCCTCAAAAAACATATGTGATGTATTTGGGATAAATGCATGGATGTCACAGCTGGGAAACATACCCAAGAATCCTTATGTTGTTCCAGTGTTATGCAACTTCCTGTTTCCCATCTCTGAGCATTTATGTCTTGTGGCTGGGTCTCTTATCTGTGACATTAAGACAGGTTACCTTCAAATTTGTGAGTATCCAAAGATGGCTCTTACATGGTTTGGCGTGGTTAGGAGTGAGGCAAATATGGCAACAAGTAAACCATCTTAACCTTTGCTGTGAGCAACAGCAAGTGTCTCTTTATCCCTAATAAAGTCAACCTCTGCAAAGTTTGAGAAGTTCCTGTGTCCTGGAAAAAGTTTGGGAGTAGGAAAAATGTGCCCAGAGCACTGAGTGAAAGTCCAACAGCTTTCTGTAAAAAAGAAGATTGATATTCACTGCTGGATCTTCTCCCCGCTGAAACTTTTGCCAGAGTATCTTTTGTTTTACAGCTCAGAAGCTATATTTTCCTTTCTCTCTCATCCTATCACAAACTGTTGATATAAGGCAAGAGCAAACATCTCCAAATTAATGTGCTCATGAAATATTCATGCTTTGCTGATTCAAGTAGCGCCTATTCATTGCTTATCCATCTTATCTATTCCTCTTGTCTGTTTATTCCATCATGGATTGTTGATACTGCGAGTGCGTCAGAGCTGCAGAGTGAATTCTGTCCAAGAGGGTTTTGGAGATTTCTCACACATGGTCCAGCTGTCATTCACAAGTCAGACACACTCAAACTCAAGGCTCGAAGGCTTCAACAATCCACCTTTGGAAAGTTCTTCCAGTTTTGGAGTTTCACACTAAGAGAGGCTGTTAAATAATCTTACTGTGATGTAGATATCATGTGCCATATGTCATTAAAATTATGAGAATCCCTGGTAAACTATCAAAAGCATGGGTTTCATGCTCATTCTTTGTTTGTGAACACAGTATCCAAAATGGCTTTGAGGAATTTCATCTAAACTTTGCACAGATGCCTTCTCTGGCTAAAAGATGGTGGTAGTCAATGGAGAGTCACTGAGTTTTATGTTCATCCTTTGCTTGTGGACATGATATCTTATGAGCCCAATAAGGGATTTTATTTGGAGGATGCTTAAAACAATGTTTCAGAGGGAGGACCACACTTTTTCTTCAAACCTGGCCATTTCCTCACCTTGCTTTGTTTGCATTACAAACCATTCCCTCCCATTCTATTTCCTGTTTCTTCTTCCTATCATTGGAGCCCTAAAAGCCGGTTTGTGGGGCCACTATGAATCCCAAAGAAGCTCCCCAAGATTGATGCCGGTGCTCTCTTTATACAAATTTTGCGCAGCAGCTGGATCCAACTGATTCAGTGTCTGCAATCAGACATATCCAGCTGGCCAAAGCAGCAAGGCCCAATCAGAGACTTTCAGAGCAGGAAGAGGTAGGACCTGTGAATGGGACGACAGCAGGATGTGATTGTTAGTACAAAGATTAGCATAGATGCTAACAGCTTCAGTAGCAGTATTTCTGTGCTGAATGAAAAACAAATAACACCGACAGCATTTTCCATATACATTTTTTTTGAGAGAAGTTTGTTCTACGAAAGGGTTTACATTTTGTACTTTAGACTGCAGCAGTAGTGCTCGCCTACTACATTATCTAATTTGCCAGTAATGAATGCGACTGATGGAACAATTGTCCAATCACCTCATAGATTTGCATTTACACGGTTCTGCTCTCACCAAACACCATCAATGAGCTGTTTTCAGATGGACTTGTGAAATATTTTCTGCATAGTCAACTTAAATTGCTTTTACTGGGAAGGTCACACCCCAATAACATTCATTCACGGACCAGTGGCTGAAATTTCTATTTAATTTATCCATCAGTATCAGTAAACACATCTGCATGCTTTCATACTCGTTTACATACTATTGATGCAGCAGTGCAAGTGCCTTGCCCGAGGATAAACTGAAACATGGCAGCCAGAGCTGGGCTAGATCCCTTAACCCTCTGAATAATGGCCAAGCAACTACCATGCTTAAGTTCTCATTCATTCACAGCATTAAATAAGAAATTAACAACTAGATTTGATGTCTTAATCATCCTGTTGATATTACAAGGATAAAAACTAAAAATTTCTATTTAGCCCACAGCCTGAAGAGATAAATTAAGGGAATCAAGCAGAGAGGAATTAGTTAGGCACTCACTTGACCTTCTGAGTTGGGTGTAATGAAAAACATTGGTTTGATTGTGACAGCTGATTTGATCAAAGAGCCAAAAGTGACCTGCACTCTTAGTCAAAAGATTCCTCTTAATTTGATGGAACACAAGTTTGTATAGCCACAAGGCAAGCATTAATTACTTTGGTTTAAATGAGCCCTCGTGCGATTCCAAGTGAATGCTTTGCTCCTGAAGGTTCATTAGTTCAGGGGCTGGGATAAAGACAGGGCAGGAAAAAGGGGCCACTTTGTGCTGTCTGTGCCAACCACTGCCAGCTACTTTCAGGCCCCCAGTGGAATTTCTAATGCAGAAACCCGCTGACCTTGGCCTAGTCTTGTAAAAGCTGAAAGACTTTGGTTCAATAGAGAGAGAGGGAAGCTGTTACTAAAGAATGAGAAAGGCTGACTTCTGTAATCCCAAAGGTGTGACTGGAGTCAGTTCTCAAGCATCTCTGACCTCCAGCCGAGGCGTCTGGGGATCCAGGAAGTCACAAGGAATAAATGGCTGGGAAGCTGACATGTCACCTGGGTCACACTGCAGTCCCTGGGCTGGAGCTAAAAATTTCTCCATTAAGGACATTCTCAAGCGTGGGTGCACTTAAAACTTGGCCTTGTCAGACACCCTTTATTGACTAATTCCTCAAGAGCAGTCTTCAGGACCAATGAAAGTCCGGCCTTTTAAGGTAGCCACCACCCTATGCTTTTAGTCTCTATGCCAAGGATGATAGAAATTTCCCCAAAGGGAATAAAGTCACCCTCTGCTAGTCAGCATCACAAGTTAAACAAGTTTTTATATTTCAAATGTTGGCCCAAGATGCCAGTCAAGTGTGCTTTGATTTCAACACAGTACACTGTCTCTAGCTGGGACCATCCCTTTAATAAATGAGCAAGCTTATTGCCCCTAGATGCAGCAGACTGAGTGAGATGCCACACAGGACCTTTACATAGGTGTAAAGTTCTAGGAATTCTATGGGTCCATGACTGCAAGAGGCCCATTAAAAAAAAGCATAGTATTAGCAACATAAGAGTTTTTGGAATTCGTCACTCTTCACTGACAAAACATAAACTTATATTTATGTGAGTTTATAATGAGTTCTTTCTTGTTTTCTCATGTCTGTGACTCTGGTGCATCAGCGGTGTGTAAATGGACATGAAAGGGCATGAATTTGTTTGTTGATATGGATGGATAACTAACAGAAACTCAGAACCCTCAGTGAGTGAATATGAGGGCGAATGGGTGTGAATGGGTAAGTGTAACCTGCGGTGTAAAGTAGCTTTGAGTAGTAAAAAGACTAGAAAAAGCGTTATATAAGCTCAAGTCCATAAACACAAGTCACAATAATAAAATTATGTGGCAGAGGATAGACATCAGCATAATGAAAACGCTAACCAAATCACCATTTTGTTGTCATGTACAAGACATGATAATGTCATGAGCCTACCGACAATAGCAGTTAGCTATCAGATATTAGATATTGTGTAGTAATATTTAAATGTCAAAGCTTCTCTCCATGAAGATATAAAAGCCATTTAATTTTAAATTTGTCGCTTCTAACTAGGGATGTAATGGTTACCGGTAAAATGGTAAACCGCGATAAAATTTCCCACGATAATCGTTACCGTGTCCAATTAAAATTACCATTATATCCTGCTTGATCACCACTCTGCCTCAGTAACGCACGGTGATGCTGCTCTTCGCCTGGAAAAGCCGGAACTATGCATCTGCCCTCGATTAAGGAGCCTCACGCGAGGTGCACATGCGCAGTTTGCATTGTTTGGCCTCTGAGTCTGACACATTTATTGACAGAAAAGACAAAAGAACTGTTATGAATATAATAATAAAGGGGTTAAATGATTTCAATTCTGTGTAAAAGTACTTTTAGAACATTTTGAGCACACTGCAACAATACCGTGATAATAATGATAACCGTGATAATTTTGGTTACAATAACCGTGATACAAAATTTCCATATCGTTACATCCCTACTTCTAACAGAGTTGATTTTCGTTGTTACCTCCGCCAAGGAGGTTGTGTTTTCGGGAGAGTCTGTTTGTCTGTCTGTCTATGATCAAAATAACTCAAAAGTTATGGATGGATTTTGATGAAATTCTCAGGAAATATTCAACATGGGAAAAGGAAGAACTGATTCAATTTTGGTGTTGATCCAGATCAGCATCTGGATCCGCCATGACGAAAAATGTGATTTTGGTGAATAACTACTGAACTAAAATAGATATCATTATGAATCCAATTGCTAATGGTATGTTTTCATGGTCAAGGAATCTAACTATTCACATGAAATAAAGGTAGCACTAATATTTATGGTGAAAATCACAATATGGGTGAGGACTGTGGTGTTGGCGGAGGTCTGCGCTCCCCGAGTGCTTTTCTAGTTATTTTATGTGACGTGATGGGAGTCACATTTTAGTAGAGAGGACTCAAACATTTAACCCTTCTGCTGATAGGTCCCCAAATTGTGAATCTTACATATGCATCAAAATTCAAGCAGAAGAAATACTGCTAAGAGTTTATTTTACCCAATGTCAATGGTCAATGTGTATCAAAGCATCCTCATGAACAATAAACCCCCCTTTTGATACATTAGGTGGTAACGGATGGTGCCTGGACTCCAGTGCTCGCCAATACCAAATACCAGCATTTTTGACAGTATTGGAGCAATTTCCGATTCTGGTATTGGAATTGGAACAACACTAGTTTGGAATATTTGCCAAATAAATATAAAAACAAAAATAGATGAATCAAAGCCAAAAAAAGACCCCAAATCTAATCATCCACTTACTCTTTGTAATGTTTATGAGTATTTAACTGCATGAGCAAGGGTTTATGATCCTCTTAAAGAAGAAAAATTGCTCCAAGTGAATGTTGAGCCAACAGGACATAACTACTACTTCCTGTCTCTTTAGTAGTGTAAAACAGTGTCAAATCAAAGAGTGATTTCAAACTGGTTTTCTTGCAGATTTCAGCTCCACTCTAAATGTAGATGTATACAAATCCATCTTTAAACAAGTTGATCGAAACCACATGCTGCAGAAGGAAAAACAGAAGCTGCTCAGTGCCCTACATGTCACTGACTGAAAAAACAACGGGTCTCTTGTGCGAACCGGTATCGCACAAAGACTCCCACTGGAGGGGGGAAGAGTAGTGTCAAACTGTCAAGTCCTGAGTCTCCGCCACACAATACTCCCCTCAGACACGGACGCCTTGTCTGGAACATTCCTCAAAGTTCTCGGCCTCGATCCTGGCTGATATGAATGAGTGCATTGACCTCTAAGATGGACCCGACTCACTCTGATCTCAGCTACTCGACTCAACTTTTCAACCACCCTTCAGCAAGTGGAGCATTGTGTGGCACCCAAAAGCCTACAGTTTGTTTGTGTAGCACTTTAGCTAACCGTGTCTGGTTACAAAGACAACAAAAGCCACACAAAATGGCCAATGAGCCAAAAGGACAATCGCTTAAAGGTCTTGGCATTGCTTTAAGATGAGTTTCTCCGAGACTGTTTGGCTTTTGTCTGTATATATTTCTCATGTTTTTATGGTATAACTGATGTTGAATGATAATGAGAAAGGGAAAACATGCAGAGAAAAGGAGACAGCATTGGAAGGTTAAATTGAACAGACAGGCACAAGCGGAGAGCCTGCAGAGACACTGCTGTTCTGTAATGACATGGGCAGGACCCCAATCTCTCAAAGCAGCCCTGAACATCATCAATTATTCAAGTATAGGCTCAGACAACTTTAAAAGACCAATTCAGTCTTATAAAATTCTAACCTAAACTTAAATATAGTACATTTACAAACAAGTAGCGACCAAGAGTGTGTTAGAAACTGATAATCAATACATTTACTGAGGTTCATTGGCAGGTTGTCATTTAGATAAAACAAGCACATTTATAGTAGAGGATCCAATAGAAGTACTGTCCCTGAAATGAGACCCAATTGGCTTAATTGGCTTTTTGAAGACTTAAAAGCAAAGAGGGGACACGTGTCTAATGATCTCTCAGAATGAACTTGACAGGTAATCATATTTTTTTTTCAGGTCAGTGATGCGAAACCCCCTGTAAGCTGCAGCTTTAATGGATAAATCAAATCTCTCTACTATTCTCTCCATTTCCACAATTGTGTAACCATTTAAATGTAAGAAACAAACACAAAATGGCATTAAAAGGAAGTAAAATGCATCATGATAAGCAAAGGAGAAAAACTACCGTCTCTCTTTGACCATCTTGTCGTTTTCTGTTTTTCCACATCCATTTAAGGCCGTGAATGTCATATGGTACCCAGCGAGGTCCCTCTGCTCTCCCCAACCAGACATAAAAAAACAGATCTCAGATCTGGGATACTGTCCAAGAAGAGAGGCTCATGCCTGCAAATGACACGCACACACTCTCTGGCACACACATGCCGGCCTGCAAACAATAAGAACCCATCTGTCCACTGAACAGTTGGCCAAGAAGTTGGTTTTATTCAAAAACAATGCGATAAATCTGAACAACAGCATTGGTGTCAATCATTTTCTCCCCACCTCTAACAAACACTTCAGTCCAAGAGTGATAATAAGCATCAGTTGTGTTGGTCTGATTATGTTTATGAATGCATGGTCCTGTAGCGTGAACAGAGGGGGACTGTTTTCAAGGCAGCAGCTACCTCTGCAGAGACTTTGGTTGACTGTATGTGCTGGGACATGTCAAGGGACTCCAGCTAACCCGTTGGTTTTCACCCTTGTTTGCACTTGTGTGAAAGAAGATAATTTATTGAGTGATAAGAGCCCACTATAAAAACACGCCACACACCGCTGCATTTCCTTTCTAAACCACACACAGCGACGAGGAGTGTTTAGTACACTTGAAAAGGCTGTTAACATCTGTAATTTAGCACCGTAGCTTTGTGTAAGATCATGTTCACGCTTCAACTACACAAATGTCTTTATACTGTGGTTCTGCCAGCTAAGTGCATATGATCGTGCCTGTAATGACTTGTTTAACATAAGCTTATCTGCTCAGCCTTGCTGCTGAATACCTTTCCAAACACTGTGATGTACAAATGAGTTGTTTACCTTCATCCTGTTTTGCAAAGGACAAGCTGGAAATGAGCACTGATTATTTTGACTCATATTTTTAAGCATACAGCAGTTTCATCACAGGTCTGTCCTTGCCATTAAAAGAAACCTTTCATGCCGATACAAACAATCTGATGAGTTCAACATTCACTCAGCCTATAAAGTGGTCCATCAAATCAAATTATTTAGTCTAAAAGCAGACCCAATCCTTTGAAATTCAAGGCTGGAAAAGATTGTGTTCATCAAGGCTAAGCACGGAATATTGAGAATGCTTTTAGAAACAGTATCAGATCACAAATACAGCTAACAGTACCAGTGGTGAAGAACAGAGAATGAATAAAATACAGACAGGATCTCAGTAATTTCACCTATTTTTCCATTTTGAAGCCAAACAATGGCTGGCAAAACGATATATCAATGTCACTTTCAATTAAAGGTGCCTCAAACTATTCAGCGGCTGCTCCAAACAATGTCAGAAAATATCTATTATGGATACATGAACTTGAAATATTTCTGCTTTAAATAAAGAACAAAGAACAACACTGAACACATTTCTTAGTGAAATACATATTTTGAACCTACTTCAAGTAGATCATCAATAGTCTGCCTTTCCTTTCACATCCACATTGCCTTCACTTTCATCTCCAGAGGTTGTTGCTTGGTTGAGCAGTGCTTACATACAGTATAATGCTGCGTTCCACTGAAGTAGGACGTCCTACTGGGGACCTGGGAATGACGTCATATCCAAGTTGAAGTGCGTTTCAGTTTCACCGGTGGGAAGAAGTCGGAAAACACTTTTGCATTAATACAACTTACTGTATTTAATAACAAATATTCCTGCAATTTTAGCACTAAAACACTTTTTCCTTAAATCATACCAATGCATTTGAGCTACAGTTAGCATTGTTAGCTCATAACTGACATAAACAGCACGCTAAAAGACTAGCTGACACAAAAGTTAACATCACAATATGGTGTACAAAACTTTAAGTGCGATTCATTTCAATTCATAAAACTCTAAGTTGTTATTTGAGGTAATAATGCACTGCTTCTAGTTCCTATTTATGCACTGAGCAGCCATGTTTGTTGACAGAGCTGTGGTCTGTAAGGATCGTCAGAGTTTTCCAGTAGGACTTCTACTTTGAAGGGTTTTACAGGCGATTTTTTTTCATAGCGGATGCCAGAATTTCCTACTTCTAATGTAAAAGGAACACATCTTAAGTTTGGACATGTTTATGACACCTCCTCAGTGTGCTTTGTGTATATGATAAAGAAAAATCATAGATACTCTTAAAGATACTTGCATGAAAGTTGGTTGTTTCAGTCAAGAATAAACTAAAATAAATTTTCCCAAACTACATTTAAAATCCCTGTTAAGAACAAACCTTCATCTGTTAAATTTCAGTTTTATTCCTGTTTTTTCCAACTTATTCCCATTAATTAACATGGAAAGTTTAAAAATTTGAAATTTCCTGGAGTTCGCATCCTGAATAAAAATGCATTTAAACATGTTTGTGGATTTGTTCGGAGAGATGCTCATTTGTCAGTTGGTGTGTAAGGAGTTTGAGCTGCTGCTGGTTTTGTTTACAAAGACAAAACACTTAACCACAAACTGTTCCCACTGCTGTTCTAGTGGCATTGACATAGGTGTGAAAGACATAGAAACAACTGGGATTTCTTGATTTTAACACACGATTCGATAAAAGGACTAGATGGTACAATCCCCAGGACTCTGCATGGCAGGGATGTCCTCCTCCCTGAGCCAGGCTTGCACCTGACCGCATACCTGAGTGGAACAGGAGCTTTGGCTTTCTGGTTTTTCTTAGCCGCTGGGACACATCATCAGTTGTGTCCTCAGATCATCGGGCGTTTCGGCCACTTATCACAAGACGCCCTCAACTGAGGCAGGCCCACCACAGGTTGATCAGACCTGGGTGCGTGTCCCAGGGCTAAGAATTACCCTGAGCAGCCCAGATGGTGTCGCCCCTCTTCAGCCACAGCCAATGGCTCGTTCTCTCAGCGGTGTTGGCCAGCTCCTTGATGGCCTGTCTGTGAGCCCTTCCCCTGACTCCCACCTCCCTAAGGAGTTTCACTGTCGAGCTGGCCACAAAACCCCTACACCCGACCTCCACTGGGCGCACTCTCACCTTCCAGCCTCTGTCCTCCGCCTCAGCTGCTAGATTGGAGTAACGCAGTTTTTTCCGTTCGTGCCCTTCTTCAATGCTATCCTCCCAAGGAACTGTCAGCTCGATGATGTAGACGAGTTTGCAGGTATTGGACCATAGAACGAGGTCTGGACGCAAGGTGGTCGCTGCAATCTCCAGGGGGAAAATGAGCCTCTGATCCAAGTCTACCTGCATCTGCCAGTCCCTTGCTGCACTCAGAGGGCCCAGGTCAGGGTGTGAGGGCCTTGCCCTCTGCTTTCCCCCCTCCCGAACAAACGATGTTGGGTGTTGGCGCACATCCTGGTTGTTGGTGGGTAGGGCATTGATGGAGACCCTCTTGCTCTCAAGCTTGTCAGCTAGACATCTGAGGACCTGGTTGTGTCTCCATGTATATCTGCCTTGAGTGAGGCAGACTTTACAGCCCACCATGATGTGCTTGAGTGTTGCTGGGGTCGTACATAGAGGGCAAGCTGGGTCCTTTCCAAACCATAGTTGCAGGTTTATTGGAGATGGTAGAACATCATATGTTGCTCGAACGATGAAACTCAGCCTGTTGGATTCCATTCCCCAGAGATCGCTCCACGTGATTTTAACACACATTTAATGATAACACAGACCCCATATTGTTACAATTTCTGCCTGAAAAACTCGAATATAGCATGCACTCAAATTTTGCCCAAACCATACTCTCTTAGACAACTCAAAAATTGCCTTTATTCAAAGTTTCGATCAAATAAATTCAGGTATTTTCAAATACACAATTTTCCCCCTCAAAGGGAAACTGAAACACCTTTTGCTTCACGTTATTGGAGCATGCTCAGTCATATTGTACCAACCAATCAGAGAGCAGCTTACAAAATGCTGATGTGTTCGACCAATCACAGTGCAGCTATTTTGCACCCCTGCTCACAAGATTGAAGCGTTCTGTGTTTGTGAGTGATTGTTGACACTTGAGAATTAAACGATTATTACACAAAATTAGACTAATTAGGATCCAAACGACTTGATTAGAACAGTTTGACAGTCAGTTAAATAAGAATTACGCAAGTAATTGCAGAGAAAGAGAATATTTTTGCTTTTAGTATTAGATGTGATCGCAATGTTGGCGAGATAAAATATTTAAGTATTTTGCTTGTACTTGTGTATAATATGCACCAGCAAAATTGGAACTTATTTAAAAGCAAAAAAGAGCGTGTTCAAATTGAGAAATTACGGCATCATCAGTGTGTGATCATGAGAGTGGATGAGTAGGAATGGATAGTTGTGATAGTAGTCTGATAGCACTATACAATCTCAATACCATATAGCATTTCTCAGATTTCTGAACTGCACAAATATACAATGCAACATTTATCAAGGGTTTTGTCATGAGCTTTGCCAATCCTACAGATTCTGTCTTTGCACGAGCTACATGGTGAAAGGGAACAGTTACAAAATTAGGTTACTATGTACGCTGGCACAAATTGCTTTAAGACCAGTTAAGAGTTTGTCCTCTTTAATGTTTGATTTTTACAGCACTATGGCATACAATGCTACTTGGAATATTATTGAGGAAAAGGAGAACAATGGAGAGTGATTGTATGTCTCCAATTGCTGCACATCTTAATTTTGTGTGATACCCAGTCGTCAGTTCAACCTCCCTACAGTACAATAAACATTCATTTAAACACACACAGTCTCTCTTGAACAGTTGATGCAAACCAGATGTGGGTTTGTTAGACTGCTCGTACAGACCGAGAGAGAACAGTCTCCTCATCTTCCATCTACACCATCTGTGCCTCAGCCTCCGTCTCTCCCTGTACCCCATAGACACACACACACACACACACACACACATATATATATATATATATATGTAAAACGCTTTCTTCCCACCCTCAGCTCATGTGTCACTCCTCTTCTACTCCAGCATCACTCTGCCTCTGAGGCTGTTGCTAAACTCCTCAGAGATTACAGCCTTTATTAAAAAAGATCAGCGTAATCCTGCCCTTTAATTCTGTTAGACCCTCTCTGTCTCTCCGCCGTGCTCCAGCTGAGCTGTGATTGGTCGCTGAGCCGGGCCTTTAACAGAAATGGAGACAACACTGCAGGAGGAGGGAACAGCTGGGTCTGCTCTGACCCTCGTGGTCTTCATATCTCACAGATTAGTCACTGATAAAGCTTACAGAGTCTTTGCTTTTATTCTATATAAACAGAATTATTAAAAGAATTTATTTCACTAAATCACTAAATCACTCCTATTATCTTCTCATCTATTTTTTTAACAGTTTATTACTAAATTGTTTGTGCTTTAAAGTGGATCCTAACTTTGATAAGTAATGTGCAAACTGGTTATGAAGACACGGTGTTCTACACACGTGGACAAAATTGTTGGATCCCTTCGGTTAATGAAAGAATGAAAGAAATAACTTGAATCTGACAAAAGTAATAATAAATAAAAATTCAATGAAAATGAAACAATGAAAATCAGACATTGCTTTTGAATTATTTAAAAAAATAAAATCATGAAGCTGCAGATTTTTCTTTCATTAACCATGAGGTACCAAGAATTTTGCTTGCATGTGTATATTGGTAATGCTTCTCTGCTCTCTTTCTAGTAGACTGTTGTCTTTTGTCATTCTCATTTATTGCTTGTACTATAGATACAGATACAGTACTCCAATAAACATGGGAACTGTAGAAAGTTTATGTTTTCAGATGTCATTCGGGTGTAAGAGAACCTCTCTGTATTAGGGATGCCACAACACACTCAGCCCATGGTTTGGTGTGCACTTTGTTTTGTTCTGTCACAGTTTTCAGATTGGTTCAGTTTTGACAACTTCGCCATTTAAGCCATTCTTCTGAGCTGTCATTGAACACATCATGATAAACCTGGCAGTGTCTGCTTGTTAAGGCTTTAAACTTTGTTTCTATCAGTCAGCTGGCCGACTCTGACAAGGACACAAAATGGATTACATCTTGAAACCGACAAGACTTTGGAAAAAGTCTGGATGTGCTTTTTATTGTGTTCTGGAGCAGATGAGAGTCATCTTTTCCGCTGAAGAGGCCAGTTTGTTTTTAGTCTGTTGTGGAGTTATGAGAGCTTCTAATTCCTGTCAGCAGTGAAAAGGTCAGACATGTTACACTTCATTAAAAGCACTGATGAACTGGAGTTTATGTGCCTTCTGCAAAACCATATTGATAAGTGTGGATGTTATGATTTTAGGTTTGGCAAATGCTGAGCTACTGTATCTTTCTCCTTACTCTGATCACCAATAGGCAGACTGAGGGTATCTTTACGATGCGTATGAGCATGTATAATACGGCCTCTCCTCTCAGATGACTAGTGTGATGTCTTGGCTTAACATTAAGCGTGTGATTACTCGCAGCAGGAGCCTCCTGAACCCTGCACACTGATTGATACGCTCTTAAGCAGCAGCACAAACAGAGAGATTAAGGGGCAACAATGAATGGCAGCTGTTTGTCTACAAAACCAAAAATACAGCAATTCCTTATATATATAGGCCCTGACTGACATGCCTTTCCGTATGGAGTTGCATGTTCACACTGTACATGAACAGGTTCTCTCTGGGCACTCTGACTTCTTCCCACAGACTAAAAACATGCTCATGAGGCTGACTGATTACTCTAAATTTCCCTTATGTATTTAGGTATGAGTGTAAAAGTGAATGATTGTGTGTCCCTATCCAATTTTAGCTGATAGCCTCCAGCCCCCACGAACCTGAAGCAGTATTTGATAAAGGATGGATGAAATGGATGGAGATAAATATATAAACACATTTATACACATATGTAACACTAAAACAGAAGTCCAAGAGCCCACACTCTGCTTTATTAAGTTTTATGTGCCCAATAGCGTATTCAGCCTGTCTCCTCTGCATAACAGAGCATCTCTATGAACCAGACAAAAAGTGTGACATTGTACCATTCTTTGCTCTAAGATTAAGCTCATTGACTCAGGATCAAGGTTATAATAGTTAACTAAAACGAAACTAAAAACGAAAAATAAAATTCAAAATACATTGCAGTTAACTCAAACTAATAAAAACTAGAGAGGAAAGCAAAAACGATAAGTAAACTAAAACTGTATCTTATGTTCACAAAACTAACTGAAACTAAATAAAATTATAGACAAAATGTCCTTCGTTATCGTTTCGACAATATTTATTAGCCTTGAGGATTCAAATTAATCCAACACATTTTCCCAACCAATTTTACGACAGTTTTCGGCAGCTGTCAGTCCCGTATGGCACCATCATAGTGACGTACTTGGACATGCTTGTTTACTGCACTGACTGGTTGTGCTCTGTACTGCAACGGAACGTGTTGTTGGAACAACTTGGAAGAAATGTTTGTGTACCACAGTGAGACAAACAAATGCAAGTGCCTGGCGGAAATTAAAACTGGTGTGATACGTGGAGTGTTTCTTAAGGGGAAAAATCACACAAACTTAAAAGCCCATTTGAGGAGCACCCATAAGGAGACTTATACAGCCTATGAAAACAAGGAAGCCAAGAGTTTATATTGATGTTTATATTTTTTATATTGAGTTTATATTATTTTCTTGTGTTTAAGGCAGCAGCCAACAGTACAGTATTAGCATTGACTGAGCAGTGAGCACTATGTTGGACTTGAAAATAAACAGTATTATAAAATACCTACCCTGACCTTTTTGAATCCTGCACCTGGCAAATAAGGTATGAAAAAACTAAATCTAAACTGAAACTAAACAAAAACTAAAGTAAAACTAAGCCTTGTTGCAAAAATCAAAACTAAATAAAAACTAGAATGCCCACTCTAAAACTAATTAAAACTAAACTGTAATGGAAAAAAAATACAAAACTAACTAATACTAAACTATAATTAGAAAAACAATGTCAAAACTAACTAAAAATAAACTATAATGACAAATCCAAAACTATTATAACATTGCTCAGGATGACAGAGTATAGATGTCATCATTAATTCAGAGTCATTGACAACATGGCACAGAGCAGTGTGAACTCATCAGTTATCACAGAGTACACCAGTCGTCCAATTAGTGCGAACTGGTAGGTTCCTAATGTTTGACTGTGGATATACCCGATCAGTTATCAAAAATGAACTTATGAACTTGATCAATGTAAATATGACCTCTTTAAATCATAAAATCATGTCAGCCATAGGGGTTTATAACGTGTCTGAAAGGTTAACAGGCATAAACTATTCATTAACTGTCTGCAGGCATATGAGAGATTGACTGTCAACCTGCGAGGAACACAAAAATCATGGCATTGCACAAAGATTATACAAATACAGTACGATCAGCAGCTTTTCTGCTTACTTCATTCACTCACCTGCCACATTTGAGCAGCGGTGTTAATGGCCTCACAGAGTTGAAACATCTTCGGGATGTTATAGTTATTTTTTCAGTGAGTAGGACGAAAGTATGATGGAGGGATGGACCTGGGTATGCTCAATGGCAGTTACAGCCATGGCCTCATGTGGACACTGGAGGAACTGCAGTTTTTTGCACTTCTGCATTAGTTTTTATTTTCCACCTTGGAAGTTGCCTCTTAGTTTTACCACACATTTCACAATCTTTTGGAATTTATAAAGAATGGATGTTTTGTTACGACTGTCCTTGTGTCTGTGAGGTATTACACAGTGAATTCTAATCATTTCATAATAAATACCTAGTTTAATTAATTTTCTCATCATTCTACCTTTTTTATAATCACACCAGATAAAACATCTGTATCGTGGACTCTCGCCTGGCTTCACCCACCGTAGACCTCAGAATGAGACTAATATGAATCAGCCTCCTGCTGTTTGATTAAACCGCCTCCTCTCTGTGTGCTCACTTGTTCGTTGCATGTCTTGACCTTCTTTTGCCACTGCTGAGTTTTTACCCAAGCTGAAAATATAGCCTGTCAAAGAGCATTTCTGAACTCCAGGATGCTCCACAGTGTTAAAAAAATTATTCACATACTATTGAACTCAAGGCTTTGACCTCTGGACTGCACAGCTTGGTGGTGTATTTCTGAAGCACTTCGAGTCTGGAGGGAGAATTTTAAAAAAGTGAGCTGCAGGTTTGACACTCAGCCATCCTGGCACATCACCATCAGTCAGGGCTGAGCTGGCAGCTTCTCTTTAGTCTCCTCATAGTTCAGCTTTTACATACAGGGCTCATTTCTCTAGTTTAATGTACTAATATAATTTGTTTACGGAGACCCTGTTTTAGCTCAAAGCTCTTTTTAGCTCCATTGTTCATGTCAGTTTTGTAGATCTTTGAATACACCTGTGGCAAAGCATTTCTAGCTTACTCTATGACAGCTGGCCTATAAAGTTGCCAGTAGCTCCTTGAATATATGCTCTAAATAGAGCTGAGTCAGTGCTATTGGTCACCATCCATGTTGGTAAAAGGTTTCAATGAATTTTAAACCAACTGAGAGTACAACAAAATCTTTTCTAATGGGAAAAATAAATTATTCAACCATTTCTGAACTGTAGCCATTTTGTAGAAAAGAGGTTTGTCCCCAACATCAACACAGTGAGAGCGCTGGTGTTACCCGTGGAGATGAAAGGAAACAATTACAAAGCCTTAAGAAAATAACCCTTGAAATAGCAGCCATGAAAACCCAAGAAACCGATAGATCTGCTGTCCACTCTCAGAGATGTATGAATCCTCTACTTCAAGGTCATTCTACCCTTTACCCTCAGTCTTATGGGCTTCTCTTATCCACCTTACTTGTTCTGGCAGACAGTCCTGCCTTGTTTTATCCACTCATCTCCTGCTCATCCATCTATCCACTTCTCCCCCGGGGGAGTTATTCATGCTCGGCCTGGCTGCTCACACCTCTCTCGCACCAAGCTGAGACACATGGATCTTCTAACACACTGGCTCCATCAAGACACACAGGCCATGCAGAAAGATCCTCATAACAGAGACATCACAATAAAAGAGGGGCACAGAGGCTAACAACATGTTCTTCATCTATCTCGCAGGAACAGAATTAGAAGTCATAACAGAAATCCATGCAGATAAATATCCTGTTTAATTATTATTTTAAAGGTAATCTGAATAAATATCTATTTTTTAAAAGAAATGACAAATCTCTTTCTATTGTAATGATCTCCTCTTGAAATAAGACCTTCACCAATGCTGATGAGAAGCTTCCAAAATGTACTCTATTCAAAACACACTTTCTTCCCTTAATCAGGCTGAAGCCCTCTTTTACAGAGATAGGCTTGAACAGGCACCACCACCTTTCAGGACCACCACCGTAACAGACCCTTAAAGTCCAGTGTATAGGTCAAAAAAGGCATGCCTACAAATGTTATGTGAAGAAATGTATAACCACTGGAGCTAGCTGTCAGCTGAGCAAGCATCAGGAGGGTCTCTAGTCTGAGGATCCATATCTCCAATTGACATCATTAGGGGAATATTACAAGCAGACTGTATGAGTGCAAATTTCTTACAACAGTGTTGTTAACAGGCTGTGCACATACATTTTTATATAAAATACAACTTCTATGTGAAACACAAAATCCTCTGAAGAAGTGGATGTGGATTCTTTACAGGGGTGAGGGTGGCTTTGTCTGATAGAGTGCTCAAGCATCACTTCAAAAGTCAATAATTTGAGCCCAGCTCTGGCTGTCACATGCCAATATGTCCTTGTACAAGGCACTGACAAGGGTGTACATCTGTACAAAGCTTGATGAAAATCTTTCAAAGCTTTCTGAAGATATTGCATTCACAAGAAAAGGGTGGGCATGAGATATCGCTACCTTGAATTTTGATCTATGACTTAAAAAAACTTTATTCTTGAAACCCAGATTACATACTTAGAATATCCTTCTAAATTTGTTGGAGTTGTTATATTAACATGAATCTCCCTGGACAGACAGATGGACAACCTGAAAACATTCCTCTGATCTTGGGTGACTCCACCAAGGGGCATAAATAGTAGGGGTGGGAGAAAAATCAATTCACATAAGTATTGGGATTTTTTATGTTTGACAATTTTTAAATTGATTTTTTGTTCAAAAATCTATTTTTTTGTACAAATTTAAATGCTTCATTTCAGTCTGTGTTAATAAGCCACTTTTAAATGAAATCCGGGCTTTTGAAGAGAGAGCATAAGCAGCTGGTTAAAATATATTGCTGAATTAATAAAACAAAAATGACTCACATGTGATGTTTATTTTCCCTAATATAGTCTATAGGCGTCATCATTGTTCAACTTTTTCGCTGGTGTTTAAAAAGCCAACTAAAGATTGCAAAAATCTGCAATATCATAGAATCGCAATTTAACCGAATCGGCACCGAATAAAATCGTAAAAAATGGAATCGGGAGAAAAGCGTATCGTCCCAGTCCTAATAAATAAGGAATTATTGTGTGGTTTAATGGCAAAAAGGGGTTAAAATGATAATTGTGAAATTACACCTGCAGTAAAAACATGTGCTTTATATGCCAAAGTTACATCTTGCCTCAAAACATGACTAACTGCATTTTGAATACGAGACTTTTAATCACATTGTTACTTAAGTGCTTGTTCACTAGGGCTGGGTATTTCCAGCAACTTCAAGATACGATACGTATCCCGATACGTGTAAATTGTGGACATTAACGATGCTTTAAGCAAAATTCTTGACAAGTTTAGTTTTTTCTTATAAGAAGAAAAAGAATAAGGATGAGTTTTAAGTGGTTCTACAACTTGAGAGACATAAATTCAGATCCTCAGAGATGGTAGACCTAAGTTCAAATTTAGAACATATGCTTCATTATGTAGATCGTCTTCTACCTTGAACTGTGCCACCGTCAACAGTACCCAAAGTGTATTTACAACAACTGTCAAAATGTTTAGGCTGCATCGATTCTGTAGAATCCGTATCAATACACGTATCCCAAAGGAGTGCGATACGATATTTTGCCGTATCGATATTTTGAGCACAGGCCTATTGTTCACATTGCTTAGCATTTTGCAATTCTGTTTTGTGGCTTTGAGACATTCTCCTTTAGCCAATAGTTAAAGGGCCTCACATTGCTCTACCTGATGCCTCTTCATGGCTGAAACCCCCGACCTCCCCGGCCAATTCAAAATTTCCACACACACACCTTTAAATACTGATTCAGCAGCAGACATAGCTTCCCTTCAAAGAATTGGTGCCTTTTCTGGTTGCTGTGTGTCATCGCATTGAGTCAATATTTCCAATTTTCCATCCTACCGCTCGTGTCAAGGCAAATACCTGCGCTGCTCCTGCTGCAGATGTAATTATATCTTATGTCATGGGATGTAGGCGTGAGCAGCTGAAGCTTTGACAGCTCTGGGAGATGTTCTGTGTGTTTGTTATTAACACTGCTTACCTCCGCTGTCCCCGAGGTGCTGCTGATGACTTGTTGTTGCTTGAGTGAACATGGAGCTTAACACTAATCTCATCACAGCAAAAAGAAATGATTCAGCAGTTAGGTAGAGCTCATGGGCATGTGAAATGTTTGCATAGACACTCTAATAAAGTCTCTATTTAAAATGTCGGTTACAGCTAAGTGAAAACATTATGTGAGTAAAAAGGGGACTTATTTTCTGTAAATATCTTTATAATTGAGGCTCTTTCATGCTAACTTTCTCCTTTACTTCCGAATCTTTTCCCCTCTTTTTCATTACAACCAAATGCTGTGAGAGTTTTGTCCCAGAAATCTGCCCTCTGATCAAGAGTCCTGTCCCAACCTGTACCAGCCTGATGTATGGGCCCTGCTTTCTGAGCTTTTCAGGGAAATAAAAAAAAGGCCAAGCTGAAGAGAACACTGCAGGAGATTTTAGAGTCTGGCAGTACAGAGCGGGGCGTGATAAACTGTCTGTTAACATGCAAACAGCAAGTGGAGCAGTCTTTTTGTCCATGTAAAACTCTTCATATTACTGAGGCAGACTTGACTGGGATTGGTGTTTCTGTTCTCTCCGGTTTTTGCAAGAGAGTTTTCTGTTACAAGATCAGAATTAAAGTTTCATGAAGAAATGAACCACAGAGATCTACCCAGGAGACTTAAGAGATAAAATCAGAACTGAGACATCAAGCTTAAAATCTTAGTTATCCAGTCCAAAGATTTTTCACAAACTGAGGAGAGAGTTCATGTTGTCTCCAAACACATTACTGACAGTAACAAGATCCCTCAAATGATTATTGTGACTCTGTTTCAGGCAGTAGTTCCAAAAGGGGGAGTCAACAGATACGAGAAGGGTCTGTCTGCGGCCCGCAAGACGGAGGCGTGTCATGTAGTGGGTGTGTCGCGTAATGACGTAATGACGTAATGACTACACGACACACCCACAAATAAAACCTAACGTCACCCATCTGCTAACCCTTAACCTAACCATCACTCTTTTAGTGCCTAAATCTAAGTTTCCCCTTTTAATGTTATAATAACCTACACAAATAAAACCTAACGTCACCCATCTGTTAACCCTTAACCTACACGACACGCCCACTACGCGACAGAACCCACTACAGGACACGCCCACTACAGGACATGCCCACTACAGGACACGCCCACTACAGGACACGCCTCCATCTTGCAAGCCACAGAACTATACACTTGACAGATATGCCAGGAGAAATAGTAGATGAGAACAATGCATGCTGTTATGAACTGAAAGCTAAGCACCTGCACCATGACATCAACCTATAGACCTTGGACCTCCTAAGGGGCTGTTTACCTGACAATGAAAACAACTTGAAATGGAGAGTTTTCATTATATTTTTTCCTTCCCTTTCCACAAAAATGGTGCCTGAAGTGCCTGAATCCACAAACTTGGAAACCAGGGTCCAGAGTGGAAAGTTTTCAACTTCAACTTTCTTATTATCCGATGGGAAAATTGTTTTCAGCAGTAGGCATCAGCACACCAGTACATGATAAAACATAAAACATATGGGCATTCGGAAAATCAGGAAAAATCCTGAGCACAAGTGAGAAAGGAAGGCACACAAACCACGAAATGCCAAAGACTAAAGAATCAGACAAAACCCATAAAGTGCATTCAGTCATTAAAGTGCTCTGCAGTTGATAAATAAACAGTAATTATGAACATACGAGGTTAAGCAGATAAAAAGAGATTAAATAAATAATCAATAATTAGTCAAGGATTACACTCTGACGATCAAAGATCAATTCTATCCACAGGGTGCATGAAGCACACACAAGAACACTGGTCAAGTCAATGATTTGAGACTGTCACTGACAACTGGAATCAAAGTTCTGGCTTGCCTAGATTTGGTTTGGACATTCTGTAATACCGGCCAGAAGGGAGAAGATCAATTCAGTGTGTTCAGAGTGTGATCAGGGCAGCTCAGAAATCACCGGGCCCTACTAATGATACATCTGCTGGAGATATCCTGCAGCTCAGATTGCTGCATTCCAATTACCTTGCTCTGTATTTCAGATTAACATATTTTTTCACTAGAAAAAGCAAGCTATGAAAACGTTTTGGTATCGTGTAAACAAGAACCAGCATTTACAGGGAAATTGGTGATGAGCAATGCATGCACATCTCTTTCACATAAAGTTTGCATGTGCATCCCAGAAACTACAACAACAGATTCTGCTGTCCAAGCAACATGTGGTTTGTTATCCAGACAGAAACATCCAAATAGATTTGTTGTCCAGACAAGAAAGTACTGCGTCTTTGTGCGTCCACTCGCCTTTGTTGTTTGTGAAAAGTTTGTCTCCTCTAGAAAGCGTACGTGGGCTGTAAAACTGCCGTTTCACAACAAACTTAGACTGCATTTACACTGGGCTGAATATGGTCAGATCCAACAACTTTTCATTGCATTATGGCCTTGTGTCTACTTGGAAACTCTCTGTAGCACTCAATAATGTAATAATTTACTGATAATGTAATAACGCCTGATAGTGTAACAAAATTTGCACTCTACTCAATGAAAAATATAATAAAACCTGATAATGTAATAACTTGACCAATAATGTAATAAAAATATCCTGACTGATATTGTATTAATATTTTAACTGGTATTGTAAACCCTATGACATTTTTAGGAATTTATCACTAAACTTCCTGTTAAAGAGCTGACCATCTTTTACAGGTTAATCTCATAATATACCAGAAATAATCCCAGTAATGCCATAAGGTATTACAGTACCAGTCAGGATATTTTACTACATCATTGGTTAAGTTATTACATTAACAAGCTTCATTACATTTTTGATTGAGGTAATTTTGTTACACTATCAGGTGTTATTACATTATCAGTAAATTATTACATTATAGGGTGTTACACTCTTCATGCAGCGCCATGGAGAAAACGCAAAGGAAAAATCTTTGCGTTTTTTTAGTTGGGAGTGTCCGTGTAATACTAGTGTAAACGTAGCCTTATATTGCTTACAGCATTTTCAGTTGTTCTCGCAACTCTGTGTGAACGTGTAAGACTTTTGAAAATCTGTGTAAATGAGGCCTGAAACTTCCTTCCATCTATCCATCTTCTACACCACTCAAAGGGCTGCTATGGTAGAGGTTAGTTTTACAAGTCATTAAATTGGTAAACTGAAAGAATTCAGCAAGTTGAAGTTTCCTCCATCGTCACCATCAGTTAGGCACGATGTTTTCTTGCACTGACCACTTCATGTGTCACATCCCCCTCACTGATCAGTCTCCAATCTTCTGTCTGAGCCAAATCAGGAAATTCAAACTGTGAATAACAACAGCCATCGTCTGACACCCACATGCGCACATCCATCACCCTATTTGTCCTGCATGGTAATTATGTTGATCACGCATCAGTGGTGCAATTATTTCAAACTCAGATGGCGAAGAAACAGAGAAAAAGAGAAAGAGCTAGAGGAGAGAGAGGGAGGGAAAGAAAATGATGGAGAGATAAATGAAAGAGAGAGGGTGGAGGAGGAGAAGAATACTCAGATGTTTGGACACACAGCAAATTGATTAGAGACTGAATGCCAAACATTGAAGGGAGTTGTCTGGATCCAGCTCTGAGGTTTGATAGGGGACAGCTGATTCTCTGAGCTGGCAGGTCATGATCAGCATCACTGGAGGGGGAGATGATACACAGAGCTGCCACAGATCATGTATTTGAAGAATGCAAGAGTATGTGCTTTATAGAGACAGCGGTGTTGAAGATGATGCATTCATTAATAATCAGAGAAAATATTTAAGTCTGTAGGATGGGTGTAAGAACTAAATGGAAGCAAACTGATCAGGTCAAAGAATAACCACCAGAAAATTTCAGTTGATTATGGCTGTGTCAGAAATGGCAAACTAAAGTACAACATACTACAAACTCATGTGTATATACTGTATACCACATACTATAATTATGATTAGAATGCCAACCGTTCACACTGTAGTATACGACTAAGATTCCCATGATGCATTTCAAACCTCCAACGACAAAAATCAGAAGCACACCAGGCTATCAAATATCTCTCTTGATTCGCCACATTTGAAAGTTCCGAGAGCATTTTAGGAGAGAAAGTCACCACGTAGAATACCAAAATGTGGTCATTTGAGCCATAAAACGCACAGATACTAATTTCATTTCGGCATTTCGGACATTCCGTTATGCGCGCCATTATGCTATCAAAGAAACTTCCGGTTGGCTCCAAAACAAGAGTCCAATTTAAAAAACAGTAAGAACTAAAAGGAGTTAATAAAAGATGTGTTTATTTTCAAAAAATGGAAAGTTTGCTAGTGGCTGATTTTTAGCTGAATGCCAGTCATAATGCATGCTGCAATGCATTATGGGGCGTTTGAGTGTGACTAGTATGCACTCCTCGCATACTTAAAATTTTTTCCAATATAGTATATATCCGGGTATTTCTCGCACACTCAATCTTTTCATACTATCTAATGTGAATGCACTACATACTCATTTTGATGTCACACTTAGTATGAGTAGTGTGTTAGTATGCCATCTGGACACAGCCTATTTCTCCCCTTCAGTAAAACAAACTATATGTTAGCCATAGGTGCAATCCCGGGGGAGACGCAGGGGACGTGTCCCCCCCTCAACAAAGTTGTCCCCCCAAAAAATCCTGTTCAAATAACATTTTTCTATTGGTACATGTTTTGACAGTACAATACAATTATTGGTTGGTTGTGTAAAAATTGATCTGTCTAGGTTTATATCTGGGCTGCACAGTGGGGAAGCCTCAAAAAAGTTCCTGGACTGACTCCCAGTTGGGCTGAAGTTTTATACTGTGTTGTGTTTGCATGTTTTCCCTGTTGATTTGCTCGCGTCTAGATGGGAGGTGTAAAACACAATATTATCTTAAAAAGAAAATCAGATTTAATTCTTGCTTCATAAAACCAAACACTGTACTAAATTTTCCAGTTTTAATTAGTACTTATCACAAAGACGGATTAGCTCACAACACAAATTGAAAAGGACTTTTGATAAAGGCAGTTTAAGCTCCATCGCAAACTAAAGATTTACCCAAAATTAGATTAACACAGAAAGAACAACAGATTAACAAGCACACAATTCACTAATCTAGAGGCCAAGAGTGAAGAGAGTGCTTACTCACATTTGGCTGTTTTCTTCATAAATGTTACCTTAGATTCATTTTTATTTGTGTTTTAACTTTTGGTTTGAAGTAAACTTTTAGGTATTTTATTCATTCAAAGCAACATATGCTTCTGCCTAGAGCTGGACAACTATCAAGTGAAATGATTGCTTCACACTGGTAACTTCTTCATTATGGCACCTGTTATTGGGTGGGATATTTAAGACATCAATTAAACATTTTGTCCTCAAAGTTGATGTCAAGTGTAAGGGCCAAACTGTTATACTAGACAACCGGGTCAAGGCATCTCCAAAAACGCAGCTCTTGCAGGTGTTTCTGGTCTGCAGTGGTCAGTATCTAAAAAGAGGTCCAATAAGGAGCAGCGGTGAACTGGTGGCAGGATCATGGCTCACTGGTGCACGGTGAATAAAGCAGGCCCTCGTGGTCCAATCCAACAGACTAAGCAATGTTGCTCTGATTGCTGAAAGAGCTGGTTCTGACAGAGAGGTGTCAGAAGACAAAGAATCACAGCTTGGTGCGTGTGGGGCTTAAAGTTAATTAATGAACTAATATGAAGATGTAATAATGATTTGAATGTGTGTAGTGTACCATTATTATTCAAAATAATATCTAAAAATAAGGTACAAAACACATTAACACTATTATAATTATATACTCTTTCAAGGCAGCTGCTGCAGTATTAATTGAAATATTGACTTTTTTTTAATAAAGTGCCCCAAGTGCCCAAAATGAAGCAAATTTTGTTCTGTAAAGCAAGAATAGGTTTATGTCAATCCATATGTGTGTGCCTGAGTGAGCAGCCTAATACAAATATTAGAGTTGATAAATGCCATTTATTTATTATCACAGTGATTAAGTGGCAAATCACATAAAACCAGTGAGGTGTTTGAGGCAATCTGTGTTGTGTTTGCATTCAGTAAGCTCAACTGAATGGATAATTTTGAGAAAGAAATACAAGAGGAGAAAGGGGATGGGGATATTAGAGTGATCTCCATCCTTTGGCAGCTTTCGGAACAGATCAGTGGCTTTTAAAGACTTTTAACAAGCTGTTCCTGACCTACCTTAATACAATATGGTAATTCTGCCAGATATTAACAATGTGAAAAGACACAGTGTCACCTTTAAACACCGTTGGAGGAACGCTGCATTTAAAGGAATGATTTATACCAGGGCTGCTAATGATCTCTTGGCTGCAGTGTCTGACCAACAAAATGACTACAACCATAAAAATGCATTATTGCAGCTCAAACCCTCTTCTTCTCTCCTCTTCTCCGCACCCTCCATCCCTCTGCCTCTCCACTAATCATAAACAGACACATTCCTGCAAGAGTGAAGCAGCTGTAAAGCCAAGCGCTGCCAGCTTTCAGGAATGTGGTCACACAGCAGCACTGAGCCGCTCCAGCCTGCTGGTGAAGTCTGAGCTCTTATTTTTCTACAGTCACACGCGGCTGGACTACAGTAAATTACATTATCTGAACGGGGTGCTGCAGAGTGCTTAAGAGAAAAAATAGCTGGCCCTGCTTTACTAAAATAACACTGGAACTGAACCCAACACACAGGTGAGGAAAAAATCCTCCAGTGAGAACATGGTGACCTAGTTCGATTCCATCGGTAGGTGCACACAAGAGGGTTATAATACCTGCAAGAAGAAAGCTCCCTTTGTTGTCGTCCTTGAGCTTCTTTAACCGGCCTACTTTGATGTGAGTTAATTGTCAGTGTTCATGTTGTGTTTATTATTAATGATGTTTATGTGTGCTTCACTGCAGGCTCCTCGGTGGCACATCAACCTGGAGCCCTGGGCCAGTCAGAGTAGCTCTCTGGAGGACGAAGCGAAAAGATTCCTCAACTACATCACAACACCACAAGTGAGCAGTCTTTGTTTGACTACTGACTGGGCTCTACGAGAAGCTCCTGTTAGATTAAGATGTACTGATTTCATTTCACAGAAGCTGTGGCGAAAACATGTGCAGTGCTGTGGCCTACAACAGCAATGGCACGGTCTGTTAGGTCTTGCCTGTGAAAGTATGTTCGTGCACTGCTGTCCGACAAGGATGAGTGCATTCCCTGCTCTTGTTCATCCTCCCCTCACCTTGAGCTCTTGTTATTTCCACATTTGAATTATAACCAACATCCTAACCCCGATTAATCTTAATAGACGTGGACAATGAAGTGGCAACTGTGGTATATCTATTTCTTTCAAAACTCAAAAGATTTAAGTTCACAGTCACAACATTAAACTTTCCTCATCAAATTCCTTCTTCTTTGCAAGTAGTCAATCACAGTGCAGAATTTTGACTGGCACATGTAGTGGCCAATCAAAATTCCAAGTGGCACCAGCTTCCTTCTGGCTAGGCACATTCACAGACAAGTTGCAACCCCAAAAGATTTGAGAAACATAGCTCTACCTTAATATGTGTCACAGCAGCAGAAATTATGGACACATTTTAAAGAAAGCAGATGATTCTGTCATTGACAAGACAACAAAACCTGTCATGGCCCTGTTATCAACTTTACTGAACAATATGAGGAATCTTAGCTACAGAGGAACATTTACAAAATCAAAGATATGATATTGATTTACAGGGCAGGGCAGCAACACATCCTATCTAAATCCCAAAGATTGGACTCCAGGTTGGCTGACTCCTGGCTCCAGTTAGCTCTTGGAGAAGTAATTAGCCTAGGGGTTCACATACTTTTTCCACCCTGCACTGTGACTGTTAAAATAGTGCGTCAAATAAAAACATGAAAACATATCATTTTTTGTGCAGTATTAGTTTAAGCAGACTGAGTTTGTCTAGTGATGTGACTTAGATGAAGATCAGAACATACTGTATGGCCATTTTAAGCAGAAATCCAAGTAATCCCAAAGGGTTCACATACTTTTTCTTGCAACTGTATACTTTGTCTGTAAAGGGGTGTTGAAAGTGTAACGTGTAGCTCCTTTTCCCAAAATGTGCCAAAGTGCATCAGACTCCTAACCCTAAAATGTTCCCAAATATTGTTGCTATAACTCAAAATGAAGTTAACCATGTAACCAGACACAATAGGAGCATTTGATTTATGATTAAGAGACAACAAATGAAGCTGAATCCTGGTACTTCTAGATCTGTATTCAGTTAAAAACACAGCTCACTCATTTTGAATTTGATGCATTCAACAACATCCCAAAAAAGCTGGGAAAGGGGCATGTTTATCATAGTACTATATCTCCTTTCTTTTTAGCAACACTCAAAAAGCATTTGAGAACTGAGGACACTAGCTGTTCAAACTTTGTTGGAGGAATTCTTTCAAATTTTTTTCTTGATGTACGACTTCAGGTATTCAACAGTCTGGGGTCTTGGGTCTGGGGTCACGTGTGCAGAATGTGATGTAGTATTGTCTTGCTGAAATAAGCAGGGACGTCCCTGAAAAAGTTGTTGCTTGGATGGCAGCCTACATGTTGCTCCAAAACCTGTATGTGCCTTTTGGCTTTAATGGTGCCTTTACAGATGTGCAAGTTACCCATGCCATGGGCACTAACACAACCTGATACATCACAGATGAACACATTTGAATTTTGCTTGAGTAATCTTAATTGTCCTTTTCCTCTTTAGCTCAGAGGACAAGGGGTAAATGATTTCCAAAGACAATTTGAATTGTAGACTCAACAGGTCACAGCACACTTCTGCACTTTGTATTAGTCCATCTCAGATGAGTTCAGGCCCAGAGAAGCTGACAGTGTTTCTGTGTGGCTTTCACTTTGCATGATAGAGTTTTTAACCTGCACTTGTAGATGTATTAATGAGCTGTGTTAACTGACAGGTGTTCCTAAGACCATATGGTAATGTCATTAAAAATGATGCTAGTTTTATATGCAGTGCTGCCTGAGGGATCAAAAGTAACAGGCATTTAATGATGTTTTACAGCCTCTGTTTTTAAATGTAGAGATTTCTCCAGATTCATTGAATCCTTTTATGATATTAAAGACTGTACATAATGAGATACCTTAAATTCTTGAAAATGTTGGTTGAGAAATGTTCTTTAGTTGTCGGACTATTTGCTAAAGCAAATAGTGGTGAACCTCACCCCAACTTGCTTGTAAATGATTGAGCCTTTCAGGGATGACTCTGTTATATCCAATCATGATTTGTACCTGTTTCCAACTAACCTGTTCAACTTTGAAATAATCAAATGGGTGTTTTGAGCATTCCTCAACTTTTCCTGCCTGGTGTTGGCCATGTCCCAGCTTCTTTGGAACAGGTTGCTTACATCAAATTCAAAATGAGTGAATATTTGCACCAAAAACCTAGTTAAGTTTATAAGTTTGAACATTAAATATCTTGTCTTTGTAATGTAGTATATTCAGTTGAATATAGGTCAAAAGCAATTTGCAAATTATGTTTTCTGTTTTTTCATTCTCTTTACATTATGTTCCAACTTCAGCATATTTGGGGTTTCTACATCCTGGTACCTCTTTGAGGGATGTGTCAAGACACAGCTTAATTTTTACTGTCCAAACACAGAGGCGGACAGTTTTTTGGATGACAAGAGCTGCAGTTTTTATAATAATGAATTGGCTTGTGGATAAATCAGCAACTTATCTTCCCCCCTCACACAATGTAGTAAGGACACAAAGTACCGCTCTCAAAATGACTAAGCACTCATTCTATATCTTTCACAAAGCAGACAGGCTGCTCATAATGAATTAGCTGTGGGATGTGTGTATGTGTGCATGTGTGTGTGTGTAAGGAAGGGACAAGGACAAGAACAGAGAAAAGGGATTGTATGTGTGTGTGTGAATGTGTGTGTTTGTGGGAAGCTGTTGAAGGGAACCGTCCGTCATACACAGTGACAGCAGAGGGTGGAGGGAGTTGGAGGGTGTACAGCAGTGTCTTCAGCTGTAATGCTGACTGACACAGTGCCTGGTGGAGCTGTTACTCAGAGAGATGGCCCCCGACACAACTGTCCAATCAATAGCAGTCAGTGTATCCTGCATGCATCCCTGCACCAGCATGCAAACATGAAAGGAGTCTTTATATTGAATAAAAGTGCATGAAAGAAGGATTTGATTTGATGAAGTAGTAACTGCTCATTCATTAGAATCAGCGCCTAACAAAAGAATTCTTTCACTTTTTATTAAGAGGCAACGTTCTTCAGTCAGCTGTTCAGTGCAATGTTCTCTGATAATACTGCACATGTAAAGAAAAATGACAATCAAGTGATTCTACATTCGATACAGTGCTTTTCACTGAACAATGCTCTATAACTGGAAATCTTTGACAATGAATGGCACAATTACTGCACTCACTCCATTCATCACCAATGTAATAGCTGACTCTCAACTCAAGAGGCGTTGGTGGATTAGCCTTGTAAGCCATCAACAGGAAAGATGAAGCTTTGAGCCAAGCTCCACATGTCACATGTTATCGTGACACATGAACCCAAGTTGTTCACACTGCTGTTACTTTAAAGCCAAAATTGTAAGATTCATTCGATCGTGGGGTGAAATGTTCATAATCCAGCTGTGTAACCTGACACACCATATGGACCATTCAGAATATATCACTTGTTCATCTGGGAACAGCTCATAAAAGTGTTTGGGAATCGGAAGAACTTTTCAAAGATTACCTGGCAGGCGACTGAACCAGCATTCTGCAAATCGCATTTGTGACGTCCATTTAGATAATGCAGTAAGGTGGTTGGTTCTACTGCCACAGTAAGAAGTACAAATACGCAGAGCAAATTCTTGCTGAAACATGTCAGAAGTGGAGTGAAAATACTACTTCTACTGAGGCGAGCTTACAGTGTTGTTTTTTTATTTAGTAACGTACTGCAGTCCTGATCTGATCAAACTGCTAATGAAGCTGTTAGCATCTATGCAAGTTTCTGCTGTCTCACCTGTTCCTGCTGTTAAGGAGACTGATTGGGTAGATTTGAGTTTTTAATCAAAAATAATACAGGGCAGCAAAACATCTGGGTCCCTGGAGCACTAAACCGTTTGATCCAACAGCGAGCACTCTCAGTGTAACATCACAGTGCGTACACTTGTGATGCGATTATTGCCTTAGTACGTTCAGAGTGAAGTAAATTTAGAGAAAATTGTGGATAAGCAGTAAAGTCACCCAGAGCAGACAATAACAACAATAACTAGAAAGCACTCAGAGAGCACAAACATCCACTAAGATAGCTCATACTGCTGTCATATCTACAACCAACAGTTCCATGATAAACTAGAAAAGCACTCAGAGAGCGCAGACCTCCGCCAGTGCCACAGTCCTCAGCCATATTGTGATTTTGACCATAAATAGTAGTCCTACCTTTATTTCATTGAAATATTTAGATTCCTTGACTATGAAAACATAGCATTAGCAATTGGATTCATAATGATAACTATTTTAGTTCAGTAGTTATTCACAGAAATCACATTTTTCGCCATGGCAGCCAGACGCTGATCCGGAGCAACACCAAAATTGAATCAGTTCTTCCTTTTCCTATGCTGAATATTTCCTTAAAATTTCATCAAAATCCATCCATTACTTTTTGAGTTATTTTGTTCACAGACGGACAGACAGACGGACAGAGACAGACAAACTCTCCCGAAAACATAACCTCCTTGGTGGAGGTAATTACGATTAGTGCATTTATCTGAATCACCACCAAAATCATATACATTTTTAAACCCCTTTCAGACTGTCCAAAAAACTTGCTTAAACCTGGTAGCAATCAGCACCTGTGGGCAGTTTGAAAGGGTCTAATCGGCATTTCTACTCTGGTCGACTGACCCTGCAAGTAACACAGGTTTTTATTGGCTTGCCTCCAATCGGCTTTGGTGGAAACAATACACTAGGGTCTACCCACTAATTTCTATCACGATGTCGGCGAAATGTGCCCACGGCATAATATTGCATCCGTTCCCCCTGTCTGTAACTTAGGTGAATCTTTGTCATCTCAGCATCGAATTCCATCTACCTTTGTATCATCAGCGCTTGAATATCAATCTGACTGCGCTTAGTTTGTACATTTTTAAAGAGGGACAAAAGTACAAAGTACAGAAAACAGCTGACCAACGTGGCCATGGCTTCCATGCTCCTTTCTATACGAACATGGACGTGCTTTGTCGCACTGATGACATCAGCTTGACACACCAGAGGAAAAAAAACAGCCATGCAGCTCATAGATGCTGCCTATCTAGACACGGGTCGGCTGGCAGTAGGAATGGAGTCACTAGCTAATTGTTAGCGGGTTAACTTGCGTTGGAAAAACCTGTGTTGACCCGCTAATTTTAATGTGAAAGAAGTATTAGTTGGGCTATTACCAACATTTTCTAAAATATCGTCAAAATTCGTCCTATTCTTGCTAACAAACAGACAAGCAGACAGACAAATAAGCTAAAACATAACCTCCATGGAAAATGTGACAAAACACATCTGAGAGGTGCTGTGTGTTTGGGTTCTTCACTGCAGATGACAAAATTAAAAAGGAGACCAGTTGAAGCAACTGATCCTCACATTAGCTCTTTGGTTGTGAAAGCACTGTTGTACACTCCAACAGAGATTCCTTGTGTCTTTCTTGTTTCCTAAAGTGCCAAGGGTCAGAGACATCATGCAGTTTAGGGGATAGTCATGAGTTGGACCTCCAGTGCCTCCCAGTCAATAAGAGTTAAGATGAGCACAAAGATTAAAAGCAAAGTTGAAGAATTTGAAAATTGTTTGTTTAACAGGATGTTGTTGTACAAATGCTGAGAGTCAAACTCACTCCAGGGAGAAGATTTTTGGAAAAACCACACTGAATATTTGAAAATTAGAGCCCTTTGAATAAATTCATCCAACTTTTTCATTATGTAAAGGCTAATGGTTTGAAAGAGCTCTATTTACTCTTCACAGTTGTATTAGCAGCTCTGTCTGTAAGGACTGTTTCACTTATTTAGCACATAAAGTAGAAGACGCGTCCATCATATTCTTTTGCCCCACTGCTCTCACTCTATTGATGAAAGACTTGACTGTGCTGCAGCTGTACATCATGATGAATTGAGGTTCAACTCGGAGGGTAAAACACACTAGTGCAGTCAATTTGAGCCACAGCCTTTATTGATTCATAGCATTTGTGGTAGGATGTTTATTGAAAAAAAGATGTCCCTCACATGAGGGCAGCTCACAAAGGTTAAGCCAAACCACAAGGCTGGAATTGAAAATGAGGATGGAATTTTTAAAAGCTCACAACACATGATTCATTCTCTTAGACGACACGATACAGCATTTTAGCGTGAGCAGAGACAGATGTTGGTGAAGAAAAAAGTCCTCACACACAAATAAACAGGCAGCAATGTCCTGTAGAAGAAGTGGGTTGAAACATTTGCAAAATAGAGCATTCATGTTCTCTTAAAAAATCTATTGATGCTTCAGTGTATAATGAATGTTTACATGATTTTGCAGTTATTAAAGTTGACCTATGATATTTACTTATGGGCATAAACCAACTCTATCCTATTGGTTTATTGTATGATTATGTCTGTTGTTAGAACAACGTGTTCAGGGTTTGAGTTAGACTCTTTTTCAGCCCTGGAGTTTCATGGTTTAGACCAGCCTACTTAAACTCATAGCCTTTAAATGAAGATATAGGTTTAGTCTTACTAGCATATAAACAGTCTCTTAAACCTTTTTCAGAGTGTTTTCTTCATTTTAAGTTTGGTGCAAAGGTCAACTGATTATTGTTATATACATTTTATATATGTAAAAAAATATCCGATATCTCTATATCTCTATATCTAGATAGATAGATAGATAGATAGATAGATAGATAGATAGATAGATAGATAGATAGATAAAAGAAGCAGCAGGCGGCAGTTAAAGGTGCAGTGTGTAGAATTTGGCATTGGCATAGCCACATCAGCGACATCTAGCACTCTAGAATGAATATATAACATACATACATATACATATATATACATATATATATATATATAAAAAGGACTAAACACGTATCATTTAATCACCGGTATCATTTAATAAAGTGGCAAGGTTTGTAACCATTATTTTTATAGATTATAGGTCAGTTGTTAGTTGCCGATTGTAGGTTTTGTAAACTTGTAGTAACACAAACAGACATTAGCGCATCAATGCTAATCAGATCAAGCCTGGTGTGGATTCGGTGAAATAAGGTGAAGAAGAGAGCGAGACAGTACAATGTGGTGGAAAGCTGGGCCGGATGAATGAAAGTTTTGTAATATGATTAAGGGAGTATTTATTTTCCACCGCTTGTGGGCGTTAATAACAAACGTAAAAACATTTATCGCCGTTTGCTTTGTTAGCGGCCGGCACTGTTGCTGAAATTGGGTTTCTTTCCAGTGAACAATGCAATTTAAACACAATAAACACTGTTAAAAAACGTAGTAAAACTGCATATTGCACCCTTACCTGTCCAGCAGAAAGCAAGCAACTTCGGTGTCAGTCTTCAGACATAACTTCGTAAACAAGGCTCTCCACTTTGTAAAAGCAACTCCAATGTTTATCCGTTTTCATTTTTCTTCTTCATTTCATCGTGCTTTCTTTTGTTCGAAAGAAGTTGATCGGACTCTTGACTCTCGAGTGATTTTGAATAAATGTGGTCTTCCATTTCCAAAGCTTTAACTGTAAAATACACACAGTTTAAATCAATAGTGCAAAGTAACAACTGTCTATACATCCACCACCGCCTCTCTCTTCTTCCTCGCCTGCATTCCACTTAGATTTCAGAACTGGCGGATTGATTCACGTTTCGTTCTTTTGTCCCTAAAATCCACCCGTAGACAATATGGCGGATCGTTATGTCGGCCTACATGAAAGCGGCCCGCGGTAATGTAATTCTTTAAAGCTATTCCTAACCAAATTAAAACAAAAGAAACGTTAAATGGGGATGATTGTACTCCTATTTTAACGGACTTTACATATAAATAGAAACATTATATCCTATATTCACCATTTATGTTTGGCGAAATGCTGCCGAATTCTACATACTGCACCTTTAATGGAATAGGCCGTGTCTGTCACTGTCTGACAAAAAATAGAAGTCACATTGTGGGGAAGGCAGTCAGCAGGTGTGGTACATTTCATCACATTTCATATGTTTACATTGTTTCCTCCACACAAAAACTCTCCCATTTCTCATTAGGCACAGTACTGGCCCCACTCAGTCTAATCAGCATTTTTCCTTATGCGGCCATTTCCATCATTTGAACCTTGCAGATAGCCAGGAGTTTGTGGTTCTTTCCAACATCTTAGAATCAGCATGCACAGGCTTTCAATATTTGAAATTTAAATTTGTTTAAATGTACTATTCTGTCTCCTATGAGACACCATCTCGGTGACCTTGGGAGCTTATACCTCAACCAATTCCCTAAATACTTTAAAATGATCTCCCAGAAAGGAAGATCCTTGTGACATTCCCACACGGCATGCATATATTTATGTGCCACGTTCTATCCTACATTTCTAGCATAAATCATCCCCCATTAACTTCACTGTCTTGTCTTGTTGGAGTATAACAATATTTGTGTAGCATTTTATACTAAATATATTTACTCCTGACCTCTCTTACGTATTCCTCTGTTGCCAGAAAAAAAATCCCTCTCCATGTTTCCTCATCCAATGTTCAACACAGGTCTTTTCAGGCATCCTCTTTAAATAATCACAGCCCTTGTTGGTCTCCAAAGGGCAAACCTTCTACCACTTGGATGCTTTTTGGTATGTTGTTGGCTATTAAACGTAATGCCTGAACATATTGACTCACGGAAACCATATCTCTAATGCAGTGTCTAACCAGTAAGTCTTTCCAGAAGTGACCTTGTCCATCCAGATTAAATTTTCCCCTTAATCTCTCATAAGAGATGAAACTTTCCTGTCCATTGTTCTAACAACTTTTCTCAACCACTGAGCCCTGTACATTGTCTGTTTACCTTTATTTATTTTAGGATTGGGCCAAATAGATGCATATGTTTGGGTATTGTGGGGAATTTTATATATTTTTATGTACCTCCTGCCAAATTCTCCTGGAATGTAAGAATTGGATTCATAATATTGTTGCTCTTCTGTTTTATTGTTTGAGCAAGAGTTTCAGCAGGCTTAAAAGGAGAGGTAAGCTCCTGCTCTATCAGGATCCAAACCAAATCTAAATTTATTCCGATCTAATATTTTGCAAGTTTTGCCATTTCAAAGGAAATACGGTATTAAAATTTATTTGGTAAATTCACACCCCCTTCCTTCTTTGGTTGGTATTGTTTGTCTATGTGAATTCTGGGTTTCCTGCCATCCCAAACACAGCAATTGATTTGTGGGGCAACAAACATTTTAATTAAATTATTTCTGCCCAAAGTATTAAATTTAATCTGCTCCAGTGATCTAAAGTAACTTTATTTATTTAGCAGTTTTCCCATATGGGTGATAATAATTTCTTCTACATCTGGATTTAATTCTATTCCTGAAAATTTCATATGGTTTGGAAACCACTTAAAATCAAAAGCATTTAGTAGACTACAGAAAGAAGGTCTTGGATACTGGCATGGCTTCTGATTTGTGCCAGTTAGAGTATGTTTTGATCATTTCCAGCAACATTGCTATGGAGTTGGCTGGATCATGACACTTGTACCAAAATGTCATCAGCATAGAGGAACAGTTTATGCTCCCTACCTCCTCCAATAACTCCTCAGACACTGACTCATCTCTTATCATTATAGCTAAAGATTCAAGAAATATCTTACACAAAAGTGGGCTAAGACTACATACTTGACCTGTTGATCTAGCTAAGTTGAATAACTGAGACATCTCATTAGTAAAAACTACAACTTTTGGAGTTGAACGTAAGACCCATATCCATCTACAGAAGTTAGCACCAAATCTGTATCTTGACAGAGGTGCAAAGAGGGAGGCCCACTCCACCCTGTCAAAGCTCTTTCTAAGGATATGGCTACTACAGCTTCTGGGTTAGTTTTATTCATCCACAGTAGATGTAATAATCTCCTTTTGTTGTCGGTCAATGATCTGTTCTTTATGAATTCCGCTTATTCTCTGTGTATAATTGTTGGTAAAACTTAGTCCACCCTCAGAGCTAATATCTTTGTCAGTATTTTACAATCAACGTCAATTAGACTTATGGGTCTATAGTTAGCTAAGTCTGTTATATCTTTCTTCTTTCTTTTTTTGGTATTAGTGATAAAATGGCTTCATTAAAGCTGTCTGGAATGAAATGTTTCATGAAAAAACCTCCATAAGCACGGGGCAGAGGATATCAACATACAGTATTTCTATAAAATTCTGCTGTAAAGCCATGCACACCTGGTGGTGTCATTGACATTATGGCAGTTCTCACTTCTGCATCTGATCTAGGAACACCAAACTATCTTCTTCGACATGTGGGATCTGTGGCAACGTAATCTTTGGGAAAAAGGAAGGCGGTCCTAACCATTAGTTGTGAATGTAGATGCATACATGTTCTTGTAAAAAAATCTTTAAAATCATGCCTGTCGATGATGTGATTAGCTCATTATCTTCTCTCACTGTCGTAAAAGAGCTGTTTGCATGCTGAAATTTTAGCTGTCCTGCTTATAATATCCTGTCTTCTCTCCATTTTCATAAAAAATAGTTTTAAGCCTAAACAATGAGTATTATGTCCTTCTTCCATACATTCCATGCAATTCAAATTGCAGCTGACAAATTTCTGAAACTGTTCCTCATCATACTTTTTTTCTTCTAGGTCATTTTTCACGTTTTCTAGTGATCGCATTTTCTCCTCTTAAGCTATAAACTTTGCTCTAATGAATGTTGATCCTGTATTCAACTCCAATAACATACTTACATATTCCCCAAGTTTTGTGACAAATTGGTCATCCTGTAAAAAACTTTTGTTCTTTCTCCATTTTTCCAACTTTGTTTCCACTGACATCTAGATGATCTAGATGTAGTTCCACCAGCGCATGTCTGTTATTGCTATGGCCCCTATATCACAATCTGTGACCATGTCAACAAGTGCATGGGAAATAAGAAAGAAGTCTATTCGTGAAAAGGTTATATGAGAATGAGAGTGAAAAGTGTACACTTTCTCCTAATATCACTTCAGTCCAGGTCCGTCTGTAGACTATGTAAGGCAGTCTTACCTGTAGGGGTTACACCATGTCTAGTATTACTACAATCCAGGCGATAATCTAGTACTTGGTTAACATCTCCTCCCAGCATTTTATTGACTTGATCAATATGCTTTTTGTGTGTCCAGGTATCATGTGAAACACTAACTGAAGGGCAACCTGGAGACAAAGGATCCTGGACTGCATGCCTGGACCCCAAATACAGCCTAACCCACAGGATACACAGCAAACACTGCAGGGTTTACTCCTTTGGGTGTGTACACACAAAAACTCACTCAATCATATAATGTGATCCTGACTCTGATCAGTTTTATTGAACAATTTTCAGTCCGTACGTTGGATTTGAGACAAGCCGTCATGAAGAGCATCTGTGGAGCGTCTCAGTGTTCACAACATTAACTCTGAGACAGTCAGTGAGCTGCTTGCAGATGGTTATTCTGAGCATCTGCTGCTGTGACAGGCTATAATGCATCTAGTTGTGATTGCCTCTGTTGATGTAAATTTAAGCTCTTTTTAAGAGAAGATATTTGAGTTTGGTCTCACAATTTTAGGACTACAGAAGTTTGACACAAAATGGAAAAAAGAATACTAAAGTTTTATATTTTCTCTTGGCTTGGTCTCACTAAGCCTAAGTGTGCTTAAACTCAAACAAATGTATCTCATCCTAGTTTTTTTGGCAGGTGGAAGAACATTTACTTTCCTTTTGTGGAGTTTTTCAGGTCAGTTGCTTTAATTTGATGTGTAAGCTGTAAAAAGAGAAAAATCGTACTTACTGCCTTAACTTTACCTCTAACATCCAACAAGTGTCACATCCACTACACCTCAGCTTCCTCACTTTGAGTGGCAACTAATCTTACATGGAGTCAGCCAGGCCACCGAGGTGTTTAACCTTCTTAAGATTGGAGAGTCAATCATTCCTACTTGGCTCAGCGTCCTGGATCAGCTTGGCCCGATTTCTGCTCCCGCTGGGCCTCCACTGCGCTGAGGTCTGACGGGATTTCTCTGCAGGAGAGAGGGGAGCTTATTAATTTGACTGTTGAGAGACAGCACAGGTGTGCTGGCATCAAGTCCAGTCAGGGCACAGATACTGAAGCTGTGGAAGAAGAGGAGGGAGGAGGCAGAGGGTACGAGGTGAGGGTCTCTGCTGTTTCTGGCATCCTGCCTCTCCAGAGAGAGGGGGCAAAGGGTCAAAGAGAGAGACTAGAAGAAAACATATCTGATCTCCTTTGGCTGAGTGATAGGAAGTCAACCGTGCAGACCAGTTTCATGGTCATGCTTTAACAATAACAGACACATAAAGATTCTTCCTTTCATTGATTTATGAAGACATTTTAACATTTGGCCTGAAAATCAGCAGGTGAAATGAGACTCGGATCTCAGTGGAGGCATCATTATCTTTTCTCTTTCTCTGATGGATCCCATAAGACTCCAAAAATAAATTTAGGCTTGGATTATTGCAATAAAGTGAGTCAAACATTATTATCACAGGATCATACGAACAGAAAATAAACATACAAAAAAACAAAATCGATATTAAGACTGCACTTCACATAGAACTAAAAGAGAGTGTGTTAGATTCATTGAATAAAACTGTGCATTCTTCATCATATCAGCATGTCACATCTATATACAAACAATGGAATTTGCAATATAACCAATTTCATCAAAACAGGCTAACAGTCATACACAGATAATAAAACAAAAGATGGCACACAAACAAACTCCGATAAATCAAGTAATGGGGGGAGGGGGAGTGGCAAGTCCATGTTAAACTTTGAAAATAAGGCACACATTTATCAATGTCTGGTAACTCTTAAATTTAAGGGTATTTTGTATTTTCTTAAAGTGAGATCTGAGACAAGGACAATATTTCATATGAGAAAAAATAATAGCAAACTCCCATTGTGTTTGAAGTAAGAAATTGTCTTCTATGATGAAAATGTGTCAAACTAAACTTATGATATTAGATTTTTTTTTTAATGTAGTGCTTAAAATAAGGCTTTAATCATCTTTGGTGAGACACCTTTAGCTCAACTGCAGGAAGTACAGTGGCAACTTCCTGCAGTGTCGTGGTGCATGTATCTAAAGCTGTGTTATCAGTGCTTTATACATTTTATATCTCTTAACCAAGAGGCAACCTATTGAATGCATTTGAGCAATAATCTTTCAATCTGTGTTTGGTCAGTTTAAATTTTGACTGATTGTTTGCCTTTGAGCTTAAAAATACAAATATTTACATCATGAATTCTGATAAAGGCTCTGTTATTCATATTTTTATTAAATCACTTGTATAACTTTCTTATCGAAAGTACCACGTTTTATATCTTTGGTCCTCAGAAAGACAGAGTAACATTAAAGGGGTAGTTAAGTATTTTCAAAGGTTTGTATGAGATTCATGTCCTTATAAATAACTTAGTCATAGTCCTTTTTGATACCATCTACCGTGCATGTAAAGGAGTGAATTGAAAGTAATGCAGATTACTGCAAATGGGGCCAAGAGGTTTGGCAAATTTAATGAACTTTGAGTGAGAGCAAACCACAAAAACTGCCCTAGAGTGACTGACATTTACAATACTTTGTATTGGCACTGCTTTAGAACACTGCGTCGCCTACGTGTCCTTCAGCCTGGAAAGATTCAGCACCCAAAATCCAGCTTGCTTGCGAAAAGGTTAAGCTTTAAATGATGTTAAGTACAGTTAAAAATCACCCTAGTAATGTTTTTTGTTTATTTGCACTCACCTAAAACTCAGTAAAATCCCCTGGAGCTCTTGGCCCCATCTGCAGCAATATGATGGTGTAACGAGAGTGCCACTGCTCTCCTTACAGGAGCAGGGCTGGTCAAAATCACTGATGCTCATGCATTTGTTTTTGTCACAACACTCCAGTAGCATGTGCACAGGTGCAACTGTTTGACCACAGGGGGCACCAAGTCTACACAAATCAAAGTTCCTCACAGGGGCCATATTTTTCCATGTATGCTAAGTGAGACTCTCCTCCCTATGTCCTCTGTCTGACCCATATTTAAACACACACATGCACACACACCTTGGCCTTACTCGTTAATCTATTCCTGGTATGCTGACTCTCCTCCACTCAGGAGATTTCAGCGTAGAAGATTCAAAAACTCTGAGCCTCAAGCCTTCTGCTTCATATTACGTTAGCTTTGATGGAAATGTCAAGCTTGCATGTGTGTACACTGAAAATGAAGTGCATTGCTTATTCTGCATCTGCACTTTGGATGCACATTTTTGTGTGTTTCCTGCATGTGCTCCATCGATACGTCTCATTTGCATGCTGTTTAGTGAGCCGTGGATGACCACGCCTGGGCAGGATGGGCAGCTGGTCTCTGATTGGCCCATTACATAGTGGTTGGTGAGGGATGTGTGTACGCGTGTGTGTAGGTGTTGGGTGGTTGCAGGATGTTTTTCCACATGACAGACCATTTACTCCACCTTTCTCTTCTTTTTCTCAAACTCACCTCTCTCTTTCTTCTTTGTCTACCACCTCTTCATCCCTCATCCTTTCTTTTTCTTCTCTTTTTTAAAGATATATGTTTTAATCCTGTCATGCTGTTACAGTGCAGATGCTCACCAGAATGATAAACTGACTCAGAAGATGACTCACCCATTATCTTCTCACATGCCTAAAGTTAGCCATAGCCACTGGTGTATTATGTTGATAGTAAAGTTTTTAAAGGAGTGGAAGAGTGTAGACAGAACAGTACTATAATGACTATGCTTCCCATGGACTTTTTGCCATGAGCCTCCATAAAGGACAAAGTAAGAAAAAAACTACTTAATCTGCTTAAAAAGCATGATGTTGTGCTTGTGTTTGAATCAAATATAAACATTTAAATATTTTGGAAAGAAAGAGCTCAAATGTTCTAACTGAAGGGTACACTTACATAAGTATATTACATTCTTTTGATACATAACTGCAGTTGTTTTTATGCAAAAAGGTGTCATAAATTACTATGACATAAGACCAACAGTGTTTAAACTGGCAAAAATGCATGAGGGTTCCCTCTGATTTGGCTTTTTGGCATTCAGCTTTAAAGTATAGAAAATTCAAATTATGTTACAGGTGCTTTTGTGGTAACTACACATGTTTTAGTATGAGAGGTCATAAAAATCACATTTATTTAATGTATTAAAGCTGAATCAGATTTAGCAGTCTGGTTGTGAGCATCCAGAATCAACCCTAAACCTTTAATTAAAAAGAATAAATGAAACTGAGCAAAAGTAATCCGCACATTAGTAACACAATTTCTCCAGCCAAAAAAAGTCCTTAATCCTCAGACCCCTGTTGTACATCAATCACAAGGTGTTTCTGCATGCAGCGCAGGTGTCTTCCATATTTTCCATGACATAGCTGTTATTTTTTTTAAATGCCCTGCACACATGCTGTTTGTATAGCAAATCAACATCTTTATTTTTCATTTTAACTTGACTAAAATCAAACCATTGGTTCATTGAGTGTTGCAGTTTCACCCCTTGGTGGATCAAACTTGTGACTGAACAAATAAAAAAGTCAAGATGAACATCTTATCAGTATAGCATTTCAGAAGTTTTGGGAAGATATGCATTATTATGACCTTCCCTTCAGTAGCCAAGGCTAGGTCAGAAAATATTTGGGGGAATTTCTGAAAACACTGAACAAATGTCCAGCTGGAACCAAGGATGAACTGATTAGACTTTGGAAGTCATTGGACAAAGGTCAAGGAGGTCATCTGTTGTTTGTTACTGTGATATCTCAAGATTGATCGAGAGATTTTTGCTACACTCTGCACAAATGTTCACTCTGACTCTTGATAACTCTTACATTACACCATGCACATTCAACATTTACCATGTTTTTATAGTAATGTTTTTCCTTTTACATTTTAGAATAATGGCAATAAACCTAACTTAAATTCTGAAAATTTAATGTTAATGAGCTTTGTTTAGTTCTTGTAATTAAACTTGTGACTCTATCGGGTCAAATATCGTGCCTGTAGGTTGGAATCGGGACTTCTTCTTTGTTCCTCGATTGACTAACTGAAGGAGCAATCAAGAAATCCTCAACTAACCTCGTCTTCATTTTCAAAGAGGGATTCAGTCAACTGAGGACAGTCTAAAAAAGTCCCTCGTCCCACTCTTTCATGTGCGTCATCTCTTCCTGAGCCACCACTCAGCCACCCCTAACTTTCCAACTCATGACAAAGTTTCCCTTCAGACTGCGGGCCAGGAGGCAGTGGTTCAGATTTAGAGCACCTACATATACAGGCTAAAGCACAGCGAGGGGATTAAAAATACCTCCACTTCATCACTCGCTGATCATGCATATTAATGTGCTGCAATGTGAGAAGAGGGAGGGCGGGTGCACAGTGGCAAGAAGATGGAGGTTGAGATCTAGATAGATACTGAAATAGAAATGGTCCACAATGGCTTTACAATAAATTCTGGATTTATCAACCAGCACATGACTGAAAGTAGGATTCTATGATATTATCGGACCAATATTGGTATTAGCAGACATGAAAATCTTGCCAGTATATACAACTGATATTTTAACCAAACAATTTGGCCATAAATATTCCTGTAATCTATGCAAAATATAACACAATGCTTTATCTCATCATCATCAATGTCCACTTCCATAAATCAAAATTAGTATTTGTCATAAATTAAAACTGTGTTTCTCTAACTTCATAGACTGTAGCCATCAAGGAATTGGTCAGTTTTAAGAGAGAAGGGAGTCGTTGTGCTCTTGATTCAAAATATTGGAATTGATATCAGTATCAACCATGATGGCGTTGGAAATATCGTGATATCGGATATCAGGAAAAATCCAAGTTTGTGTATTCCTAATTGAAAGTAGCACAAAGATATATTAACAATGATAGTTTTACCTTTAGAAACATACACATACATTATGAATCTGATGCCTGCAACACCTTCTGAACAGGTGGAACAGGAGTGTTTTGACTGCTATGTTCTATCACCTTTTCTGCGAAAACACTCTTGGAGAATTAAGACATATATAATTAAAGTAATCCACCATATCCAAAACATTTTTGAAATAACTATTTCCAGAGTAAACAGAGAAAAAATGAATTATAGGCCTACAACCAACTGTGGTTTAATGTTTGGTTTTTTGTGAAGTGATGGCTACGGTATGTAATTTTCTAAAAGTTACTGGCTGTATTAGCAATTAGATTATTTTTGAAGGATAAATCAAATGGCCCATGTTTTGACATTGTATTGTTTTGTTTTTGTATTTAATTATAAAGGATGCAGACAAAAGTGCTGACAAAAATGCAAAAATCTTAAAAACATGTCAGATAAGGTAATAATGTTATGATCTACATAGAATATTGAACTTATTATTTATATTTCTTTGTTTTAAAAAAGACAGAGATGTAAAGAACTGGGGAGTAGCAGATAATATGTTCTTACAGGGAAGGCTCACTTTACTTCACAGCTCCAACAACACTTTGAAAATCTGGAGGCTGAAGTACTGAAAGTGGATTTTTTTTCTCTCCCAGTCTGATTTGATAAACATCATAAGTTGAACAGTGCAGTACTTTCTTTTATTTTGGACTTCACAGTATGCCGTACATTTACAAAGGGTAGTCTGGTACAAGCACTTTCTTTCCTGCTCTCATATCTCTGTTAGACTGTCTTGACATTGCACTTTTAAGATAAGCAGGGAAATCTTTAAAACACTCATATAGACTGAAGGACATGTTGCTTCCAAATCACATTCAAAAGTAGTAGTAATGATACCTTCACTGATGTTAGAAAAAAGTCAGGAAAAACACATGCAAACTAGTTTTTCTGGTGCAGAGACTAAAAAAATCTTTGGATACGGAGCAAACACACACACAAGACTGACTCCAAAACAATAAATCATGTTTATTTACTGAACTCTGTTGATGATGAGCCTTGTAGACTCAAACCATCGGATGTGTTTTGGAGTCACAGTGTTGCAAGCTCTTTTTTTAAATTTTGGTTTCATAATTACTCATGACATGGGCACTAATACAAGCCTACACCATCACAGATGCTGCCTTTTAACTTTGTGATGAGTACGACCAGATGGTCCTTCTCTGTTTAACTTTAGAGGGCTCTTAGACCGTTATTAAAAAACGAAATTTGATACTGGACTCATCAGACAACAGCCTAGTTTTCCTCTGCAGGTCCAGATGAGCACAGGCCCAGAGAAGTTGGCTGTGCATCTGGATGTTTTTGGCATGCGTTTTTTATGGTGTGGTCTTTTCTTATATGTGGAGATGCAGTGATGCTGACTGACAATGACCTTCTGTGTGTACCCATGCCATCGACGATACGGATGAATCCCAATTCTACCCCTTAGCCCCTCCCCTTCATTTTATGCCCCCTCTGTTTAGTCATCACCCGGGGCCGCTCGCTGGCTGTGTCATAGGCAGATGTGACAATAGCCATAGCTACACCTATGAAAGCTAGCTCATTATAATAAGAAATTTTAAAATACGACCAACCATTCAAAACATGACGAATATTTACTTCATGATTTAATAACTACTGATTATTATGGGCTTCCTTCGGTCTCCACTCTGCCTTCTTGTCAGCGGCCGTGGTGTATTTTGGAAAAATTGTCATACCCCTTAGTTTAAAGTGAGGCAACAAACTGTCTTCATTTTGAGAGCTGTGTAGCCCTTGGTCTAAGCCCTCCCCCTTTGCCTTACTGAGAGTTGGGATGCCCCTTTACTAGATGTGAACACACAAAACCAAGGGGTAAAGGGTAGAATTGGGACGGACCCTTACGACAGTTTTTTGAGGTGATGCTGTCAAAGAGATTGAAGGCCACAAGCATGCATGTAATGAGCATGCCTTGCTCATTCCATGTATAAACATATCGATTTTCTAAATCTTTTAATATTTTGGCTTGTCTCTTAAAGCTGGGGTTGGCGATTTTGGAAAACTAGCATGAATTTGAAAGTAGCATCTCCTCAGGGCCATGAAACTACCGTATTTTCTGTATCTTCTCCTCTGTCCCACCATCCTCCTGTATCAGTATTCTCCCATAAATCTCCCATGTGATGATATAATAATAAAAACATTCCTCTGCCTCTCCAAACTGAACTCTGTCTCTCGCCTGAATGGGGTGGTAATGCTCGAAAATGATGGATGCCAACCGCCGTAAAACCGAAGAAGAAAAAGCCTTGCGAGAACGTCCACCTGCAGTCACAGACATAATAAAGAGGTGGCAGCTATCGCAAGATTAGAGCAGCAGAACAAACTTAGAAAAACAAAGACTTTATTTTAGATTTCTTGTACATCGGTCTTAAAACGTGAGGGATACTGGAGCTTGGTTGGGGTTGTGGGACGGCTCACGGCGGGCTTCCCTTATTTTCAAAGACAAAACGTGAAAGGAAAGCATTCTCCCGTGGACTCTGATACGTATGAGCTTGGCTACATGCACCGAATCTGTGCACGCCGGCAAAATGCACGCGCAGTAGGCGGGCAGAACGGCGACGGGATTTGATTGGTTTAAAAACAGGTGTCCCGGCATGATTATTGGTTGGGGTTTTCCCTGTTTTACTCCTGCTGTAGATAGCGGATATTTTTCGCTCTGTTTTAAGAACACATTATGAGTTGATTACCATCAGGTCATAAAGACCATTTTAACCAGTATTACAAAAGTGTATCTAAATCAAATTGCCAACCCCAGCTTTAATTTTTTACAAGTGCACCATGAGAAACACTGATGAACTTTCAGACTTTTTGCCCACACAGTTTGTCACATAATGGAGAACAGCATGCTGTTGTTTATTGCTAAAGACCGTGCCTTTCAGGAGTGCTTCTTATAAACACAATCATAATTATATAACTTGTTTAACAACCTCTTAAGCTGTGGAATGTTCCAGGTGATGACTGTTGAGCATTCGACAGCTTTTCTGGTCTTCCCTTGCCCCAGTTCCAATTTTTGTGATCTATGTTGCAAACATTAAAGTACTGAATTTTACATGTTGTAACTTTAAACTCTGCCTCTGTCTTAATGCTGTATATGAATTAATATAGTTTGAAAAAAGTGGATATCAATGAATTCTAGTTACTAGATACTTACATCTTAAGCAATGTCCTAACATCTTTTAAATTACAGTTTGTGTATTTAACAGAAGATTTAAAGGCATCAGCAGTTGGATGGGAAGCAGAGAGCACATTTTTCTCCAAGCCCACCCAGCGTTTGTTAACCTCAGCTCTCAGCCACAACATCCAGACAGGTTGTTGACATAACAGTTCAGCACGAGGACGGACAGATTCACAGTCCAAACCTGTCTCCTGCACTCTCTGCTCCCAAGAGAGGGGACATTTCTGCTTCTACACTCTCTCTTTTCATCATCCACAGGAGCCTGGGCTGCAGTGGGAGTAATCCCTGCCCCCTGTCACTGGTGCTCATTCCTGGCTAAAACACAACATATGAGAGTGAAGGGAACTCTAACAATGAAATATTTAAAATACAAAGTGCGCCCAAACGAGACGTCTCGTTGCATCTCAATCTCTCCCATATTCTCCTTTCTCATCTTCTCCCTGCCAGCGAGATGCACTTAGGGACTCCGGCGGTGTCTCATCTGTAAAATACGTGTGCTGTGAGACGCACTCCCTCCGCCGCAATTACAGAATACAGCCGCAGCACAAACTAGACACGGGGGAATGCAGAGACGGCGGCTGGGAGGGAAGAAAGGGGAGAAAATTGCAGGAGTAGATAAGGGAGGGGTGGGATAAAGAGAGAACTGGAAGGAGAGCTGGAGTGGAGGGATGAGGGAGATGCATAAAAGAGAGGAAAATACAGTAAATGTGTCCGTCTACTTGGATTTGCATGACAAATTTGATACTAGAGAGGCAGCCCTCTGGAGACAGAAGAGTACCAGAGGATAGAGTGTTATATGAAACAGATGAGATGACACGTACCTCCTGGAAAAATCTGTTTAATCCTAACTTGGAGCTCTGTAATTGAATTTTGGAGCTTCTGATTAGCCAGATCAAGGCATTAATAGAGTAAGCAATGGGTTTTGTTTTGAAAGTTTAGCCTTTTTCATAAAGGAATATAACAGAGAGATCTTGTTCTCTTTTAGCATAAAAGCTAAAAGGTTACATTGATAAATCGATAACTCCCTCTGAATTGATTTGGGGAATTGTTTTTAGAAAAGATTAGATAGATAGGTTTTATAAGCACTGTTTGCAACTTTAACGTTCTGTGGATTCATTTTTTATCTTATACAGAGTGGTGCAGGGAAGCCGTCTTTTTGTAGGCCAACACAAAATTAGTATTGTGCTGGATCCTTTTACTGAAAGCCTTTGAGATCACTGCTGATAATAAGCTCTATGTGAACAAAAGATTATGAAACTTACTTGTTCTGTTCTATGTGGTAATCTTAACAAACTAACGCACCTTTTATTTAAGCTTGAATGTAATTGGTGAGAGTGAAAAGCCATTAGTAAGCTACTATGAAAGTAAAACGAGACAGTTTCACAGAGGAAACTATAATATTTCCAATGTATAACATCTCCTAATAGCGTCTTCAATGACTTTCCTCATAATTGAGTGACTTGACTGTCGTTTTAAACACATATCAAGGGTTTAAAATGCAAAAGCAAGCAGCATCAGATGCATTTTATTATTTCCCATTAAACATCAAAAATCTTGTGCATGTGCTTACCACAAATGTTATTTCACGCGATTATGTGAACCACAAAGTTCTAAATCTTATTTACTCTGTAGGGTTGGGAACCAGGAAGTGCTAAATGCTAACTCAGTTCAGAATTTTGGACTCATTCCTGCACCATTCTATGATAACACTGCTGATCTGTCAGTTATCTGATCCAGAAAAAAAAACCTAAAAGAAGTGGATTGATTTTCTTTACATATACATAGCATACTCAAACGCCATGACTGAACTATATATTTTTTCAATTCGTAATCACAATTGACCAAAGGCTAAAAGTAATGCACTGGCAAGCCTTGAGTTTAGTTGTAATATTCATGAGTAAATGCGCAGATACACTCTCCCTCTGTTTTCATTAGAGGGTTGCAATGCACAACTGAAGAACAAGAGTGTGGGTAAAAAAGGGAGTTAAAGATTCATTTGAAACTGTTGCACATAAAAAAATCACAGCATTTGTTGAGACAGTTCCCTCAAAATCAAAATAAATGTTGCAAGAGGGACAAATAATGTAATGACATTTTTAACCAGCATCATTTCACACTATCAAACACCCAAAAAAATGATCAGCATGATTTTACATTTTTCAATCTTCAAGAACTGACCCGTCCCATTTTTTGGCAGTCTTCTAAAAGGGTGCCGGGTGTAACAAACCAACCCTGAGGGTGGAAGTAAAAGCATTCCAGTCTGTTAATTGGTCAAAAATATTGTGAACTTCCCTGCAGCCATTTCTCAAATCAAAAAAGCTCTAATGTTTACACTCAGACATGCAGTACTCACTCTGACCGCCTTGGGCTATGTGGTTTCCAGGTTGGGTGTGGACGATCGGTGCCTGGAGCGCTCACTGGCACAGGCTGGATGTGAGGTCCACTGCTTTGATCCCAGTCTGAAGCAGCCTCACCTGCAGCAAGACGAAATGTGGCTCCATCGGCTCTCCGTAGATTGGAGGGATCCTAATCCAGCCATCATCGCCCAACGCCAGTACGCCACCACGAAGAAATTGGCGACCATTCTGAATGACTTTGGACACAGACAGGTGAGAGGCAGAGAATTTCAGATCGAATGTCATGTTTGGCTTACGTCAGGGATGGACAATGCTGGTAACCACAAGGACCATATCAAGGTTACATCAAATAAAACTATCAATGAGGCAACCCACAGCACCTGTTACATATAACAAAAAAAAGATATTGAGTGTTTATCAGAATTTATATTTATACTTTTAAGTTTTAAACCAGTTAGGCTAAATGTAATGAGCGAAATAAAGCCACAAATGTACTTCTTTATGCCATAAAATACTGTTTTTTAAATCAAATTATTAGTTTTACCAGTAGTCAAATCAAGAATAAAAATATATTTTACAGACAAACCTGGTTGAGAAGGCAGTCACAAAAATCTTGTTTTTAATGTTTAAGCCCATTGACACATTTTCTCACAAATGCATCAACCATGTTTCATAAAATATCACGACAGATAGCACAACAGCAAATTATATCCAATAACACCTTTTAAGGAATAAGATAAAAACAGTAGTTAAAGGCTATTATCGAAATATTTTCAATTTTGCATGTTTTTATGCATTTTATTTTGGTGCATCATGTCATCGCAGCAAATCAAACCAAAAACACATTCCTTAACCTTAATAGTCTGAGGACGTTCTTTATGTTTATGTAGATAATATGCTAACACTTTCTTTTTTAACAGACTGAAGAAGACGGAAGAGCTTCTTCGAAACATGTAAAAATATGGAATATAAACGTTCTTGTCCGTTAAATAAGCTTAATATTTATGGTTGCAATGTCTGAAGTTGATATTTAGTGTTAGGCTGCACAGAGTGAGAAGGAGGGGTGCATATGGCCCCTGGTCTAGGGTCAAATACAATGTTTTAGGAATGCTGTTGCGGTGAAATCACCTGAAACTGTTCAAAAAGTCCTTTAATTTTACTAAATAATAAGAATAATAATCTTTATTTATACTTTTTTTTTAAACTCAAGCTACAAAGTGCTTCACCAGGACAGCAACAGTTTAAATCACAATTAAACAAACAACACAACACTGCAAGTACGTATTAAAATTATAAGCAAGGACAAAAAAAATCAAGAAAATACCCAAGTCTTTTAAACAATATAATGTGAAAGAACAAAACAAAATTATTTACAAAAACTAAAACTCATTTGAAAGGTTGAAACATAATAAAATACATTGAAGTAAGTACAGGGAATGCTTGCCAATTAAAGTCTTGTGAAAAGATTTAAAAGATTTACTCTAAGGCTGCGTCCATGCAAACACAAGGTCTTCCATGCAGCCAGATTTAAGACAGCTGATCACAACTAATTCCTGGGTCATCTCTCTAAGGCCACAGATTGATAAACTCTCATTTATGTTTTTGTTGTCCTCGTTTAAATATTATCATGCTGAATGTTACCTCTTCAAAGCCCCCTGTGAGGAATGTGTTCCACCTCATCAGCTATGGATCTGAATACGTGATCAATCATACAAACGCACACAAGGTGCACTCAGCATGCATACCAATGAGGCACTCAGAAAACCTGTGTTTAGGTAAAGGCTGAATGATAACTCAAGGTTAAGGAAGGCACTTTAATACACAGGCAGAGAGAACAACACTACACACAACTCTCTCCTTCACTGATGGCAGAGAGTCAAAGCTTTGCAGTCTGAGGTTCTACTTTCCTCTTGTGTTTTTGTACAGCAAATTAAATGACTGGATTCTTTTAATCCCAGTTTTATGTGATTAAAGTAGCTTGTAGATGATCTACAAAATAACATTCAGAAGAATCCCTTGTTGAAGTCTTTACAGGTAAACTGTTGTTAGGGATCAATATGCACAGCTTTCTTTTGTTGGCGATTCACCAGTGTTTCTGTTTTGTGGAAGAACCATGCATAATGAGAGAGAAAAAAACATTTCTAACAGAACTTCCTGGTTTGTGCTGTGAACTCACAAGCTTTACACAGGGAAAATAATCAAAATAATCAACATTTGTAAAATGCATTCGATCAGAGGGTCTAAATGTTGGTTTTGATCATTCTTGATTCTTGTCCAGCCCTATTCTCAAAACATTTTGTGATCGCTATTAACATGAATCAGCTAAGAGCAATCCCTCAATGCAAAATTTACCTGTGAAACTGAAACACTGGTTTGCTGTGCAGTGAAGACACACCACAGAGTGGCATTTTTGTTAAACAGAGCTCAATTCAAAAAGAGAAGTAACACTGAAGGTGGACAAAGGAGACAGCAGATCTCCATTAGACTTGTGAGCATCTATTTACAGGGTCTGGTGATGGAGATACAGGGGATGTTTGGTTTAAAGTACGGAATAAAGAAAGAAGAATGATGTTGGTCCATCACAAGAAAACAATTCATATTGAGAACCATTAAGAACTGCCTCGCGGACCTCAATAGTCTTTTTGGCTCACTAATGTGCACTGTGTGGTGGGTGAAAAACACCAGAAAATTGCAGAAGCATTCATTTATACAGCACAGCACTGGACATCAGGAGTGCCATGTGTTTGACATTGTTGCCAAAGAAACTATATAGGTAAAGTTTTTTTGCCCACACAAGCAGTTCAAAAGAGTCGATAAAGGAATCACTTATCGATAGTGGCATTGGTATAAATAAAGCCTTACAAGTTTCCACATTACTACATGGCATGGCATGGCAACAAGAAACAAGCAGTCTCCAAAAAAACCTTTGTCATCTGACAATTTTTGAATTTCCGTCTTTTAAAACTTAAGGAAATCTTTGAGGTAATATCAAAATTTATCTAAAGATCATATACAACTCAGGATCAGTCAATTTGGTAAACAAATACAAAAAATAATTGATGTACATACTGCTTCTTTCATATCATTTAAAAAAATCACTTTCAAAACATAAAATAAAAACTAATACTTGAAAATAAAATAGCAGTACATTAAAAGAACCTGTTTTTCCCTCTTTTGACTGCTGCTGCCGTCTGAGCACATTCAATCCACTGAAAGAGGCTACACATCCTCCAATGGCAGACAGATATACAAAAATATGCTCTGACCACATTCCTCGTCCCTAGTCAATGAACTTATTATTCTGCAGACTTTCTCACTACCTCTGTCAGGTTCAGCCTTAAAGAACACAGAAGTCTGAATTTGTTTCAATTTCTTTAGTCCAATACTTTGCCTTGTTGCTACAATTGTGAGGATGCTCACAGATTTATCTTTATTACCTCCGCCAAGGAGTTTGCATTTTTGCGGGCAGATGTTTGTTTGTCTGTTTTTTTCTGAGCAAGATTACACAAAAACTACTGGACAAATTTTGCTGAAATATTCAGGAGATGTTGCTAATGACCCAACTTAAAAATGACTATATGTTGGTGGTTATCCAGTAAGCAGCCATTAGCAAACAATCATTTTTGCTCAGTTGTCTAACTTATAATGATATCAACATGATTCCAAGTGCTAGGATTGGGTTTTTAGGGTTAAGGAATCAAAATAAGACGGTAACAGTTGGGCTTACTTGGCAGAGGTTTTCTGCTCTCCAAGTGCTTTCTAGTTCTCTCCAAAGAAGCTTCTCCTAAGTGGTTATCTTTCTCCCTTCCTGCTCATTGATAAACTGTTTTCCAAAGAAAGTTTAGATCTGCCCGGGGAGCTGAATGTCTATACGTTGGTCAATGGTGTGTTACTTTGGCTTGAGAATAATTCCTTCCCTGGCGCCTTAAGCAAAGCTGACATGCTTATACAAGAGACTTGGAAAGATATTAATATCTTCTCAGTGTGTGACAAATAAATGAACAAATAAACACCGGCCTTGAATGGGTTTGTGTGGGTGGCTTTGCATACCATATTGCTTCATTGATGAGAGTATTGGCTTGTGTTTTGAATGCAGAGCCACGCATGCACTCCTGTAATGAGGTTTTAATGTGAGCACATAGTGTGCCGGAGGAGCACAACAGCTTCTTCTCCCGAGCTCCTGCCTCTGTGACAGAATCAAGCAACGAAGAGGAGACAAACTCCCTCGCAAAGGTCAGAATATGCATTTGTACTGCAGTTCTTATCTGTTTGGGTCAAAAGTAAACAGATGACTCATCCAGGGAGCTGATGACTAGACGGGACTGCAGATGCTGTCGCCACAGGGACAAATGCCAGAGCAAGGACGCAACATCTTATTTAGAGAGAAGCTTTATACCAGATTATTGCATTAAAAGGCAAAAATGAGTATATATCCTTGCAAGGTTTTCTGAAGGCTTAATACAGAACAAGGAAGGGACACAGATGTCTAACGATCTCTCATGTGGCTTCAATAATAAGATGTTGGCAGGTAATCATGCTAGCAGTTTGACTGCCTCTGGTGGCAGGAATTACACACAGTGCCTGTAAGACCTGCTAACATGAGTGAATGATTAGAATGGCAACTTTCTTTATGAGACTCTTATGGCTGAATGAGAAACCTCTACTGAAGGGTATAATACAGGCAAGGGGGTCCAACTTCAAGAAATTCAATCTGGTATAAATTCAGTCAGACAAACATGCTGACGTATTAATGAGGCTCCAAGTAACAGTATTCAGAATAATGAGTGAGTCAGGAAAATTACCCTGAATGTGCCAACGTTTGCACTAATCAGTTTTGTTGATGTAAAGATGCCTTTACGGATGACTATCCATTGGCTGTCTAAGGCCAGAATGAAGTCAGCTATCTGATGAGATGATGAATAGAGTTGGTCTGGTCCATTCCCTTGGGGCCATGAGTATAATACATGTAACAACAAATGTTTCATGCAGTAGTTGAAATAATTATAATAGATCGCTACGCTGCCAAAGAGAGCAGAGGCTCTTGTATTTTTACAAACTAATGAGTTGAAAGACCCTCATAAAAGGCTCTTCTTGGGGTGAGCTGCCCTGGAATAAAGCATAAACATCACACACAGCCTGAAGATTAAACACACAGTGATTTCTGTCTCATGCTAATTCGCTGTTTGGGTCCCTTCATTAGCTCAGAGTCAGCACATCTCTCAGATGTGTGATTAAATAATATATCGAATGTTTGATTGTGATCATGCCTTTGCTGAGTAACGTATTAAAGCCTATAAAAGTATAATTTTTGAACAAAGTCAAATAAGCTGTGGTTCTCTCTCTGCTATTGAAGAAAAACTGTTGAATTACTCTGATAAGGCCAGTCATGTGGGACAAAGGAGATGGTTCGTAAAAGCAGAGCTAAGATTCGCCCACCATGATGTAAACACATTTCAGGCCAATTAACAAGGCACAGAGTAAACTTCCATTTAAATTTGTTTTCTCTGATCATAAAATCTGTTTGTTTACTGCATCAGAGGGGTCAGGAAATTAAGATTGGTCTCTTCTTTAGGCTTAATCCTCGGGGTTCCTCACAGAAAAAATTACCATGGGTATTTTGATGACATACTGTGAGTCACAGGGAGAGCAGGAAAAAGTCACCCATTGGAATAAAAGCTGTCGGAAGCAGTCTGACATTTACATCTGTCTTGTGGTCTTGTTGTGTTAAATGTTTAGATATGAAAATATGATACAGAGGAAGATTATCAGTGGTATTGGTGTAAATTATGAGTTTGGTTTCAATTAAAGAAGAGATCTTTCATAGCTTTCGCTTAAAGGTGGACTCATCCTTCTTTTAAAGTTTTATGAAGATTAAATTTCACAGACAATGTGATTTAATCTGGACAAAATGGTTTCAATGATGTTAATGTTTTTCTCATAATAAAATTAAAACACATTGAAGTTTAAATTCATTTTTTAGGCTGGATGCAAATAAGTTTTATAATCTTGACCACCATTATTAAAACTCAAGGAGGATTACAACATGGCTAATAAAAACAGCAAATAGTAAAGTTATGTTACAATCTCTTTACCATTTATTATATTACAGCTGATAATTAAAGCAGGCATAGTGCACACTATATTCTGTCTTTTTTAAATAAGAATTACTGAAATGTAGTGCTCAAATTCACCATTTGGCTAACACATGTTCAATTTTACTGACTTTTAAGATCAAGTTTAGCTTTGAACAGCATTTGTGGGTTTCCTTTCAATTACGCATGGGTATGAAATAATCCAGCACAAATCAAATCACAAATTAAAAGTACCGAGGTCTTATGACCACGAGAACAGATGAAACACTCGCCTGTTGGTTTGCTAGCCACTAAGTGACAGTGGCCCTATTCACAGTGCCTTTACGCAAGCACTGTATTTACACCAAGATGTTTATTAATTCTATGAGGCTGTATTATCTGTGTAAATACGTGCTGCAACTAAGTGCCATACCCCTGGGCAAGGTGAAAAATTCTGACAGAAGCATCACACAACTGAAAAGACAGGCCTGCAACAATTCCCCTAGCAGTCTGCCACTTATCCTAACATGCTAGCAGGCTACATAAAGTGACTTTATGTTGGATGAAACATTTATTTGTAACAGCCAAACTTCTTCTTCCATTTTTGCCAATGTTATTTTCATCCCAAGAAAAAAGCACCTGTCATATTTCTGCTGCCTTAATGGACTGTTGAGCACCATTTAGCTGATCACTGCAGTGTAGCTAAAGTTATCTCGCCAGAGCTCCAACAACATATCAAATTTTATCTCTTAAAAGACAGGTTTCTTACCATGACGTGCAACTTCTCCCACGGCATGTGCTCTTATTTACAGCACTGGAAGAGGGACATCTGGGGCTGAGAAGCACTTCCTGCGAAAAACCATCAATCATTCCGCTCCAACAGCTCCAGACACATTAAACCTTGTCAAACACACATAGATGCAGCATGTTAAATAGACTTTATCAAAGTGTCTCTGGGAGACTGAGAGAATAAACCACCTCTTGATGATGCCACATCACAAGTTTCCTTTCCAATTTCTGAACAGATCTGCTTTGGGAGTCTTTTAGCCCATGGAGAGAACAGAGGACAACATTTAGTTTGGTTCTCTTTCTTTGAGAGTTTCCGAGGCTCTCAGCTCCGCTAATGAGGGCTGGGAATTCAGCAGCCACACCAAAAGCATCAGACAAAAAGGAGCTTCATGACCACTTTAGCTTCTGCTGAACAAAAGGTGCCGATCAATGTTTTGGAGAAATGTTGTCCTAATAAATGTGGGGAACATTATATTTCTCTGTGATAATTGTTCAGTTCAGCACTGCTCAGCACCATGTTGTGAATGACTCCGCAGCTTCTATTTGGATTACAGGTCCAACAAAACAATGGTAGGATGGCACAGAGGGAGGCTTATTTAGGGGCAGGGGCAGCCGTTTAGGGCAGCTACAGGCACTGTAAAGAAGAGAAGAGGAAAAAGTTCAGAGATCTTTGGCTTTTACACAGAAATACTCCATCATGCAGTGGAGACTTGTGAAACACACTTAATGGCAAATAAAACTTAAAAAAGTATAGTGCAGACTCTGAGTTTGGCTAAATAAATTTAGCTGTACAATTTGCTCCTCAGTTTTAAATGTACCATGTCCTGCAAGATCAATTTCCTTTGCTTTAATGTTGTTGGGTGGAACTTTGAAAGCAGAGGAACATAACATCTTTTGCTAAACTCACAGTTAAAAGAGAAATGTGCTCTGCCTCTTTAAAGAAAATGCCCCTTAAAACGCTTTGTAGTTGTTTACTTCCTGGGGTTTATGAAGCAATGGCTGTACAGGCTCCACCTGCATGTGTGTTTTCTGCTCATCATAGGCAGATGCAGTGACTGTTTTTGAAATCTGCTCTGTAGTCTTTGACCTGTCCTGCCCACTTCAACCAGCCACCATTTAGGCAGCAGATCAGAGAAGAGCTCATATAGCCTCCTGTAACTTTCCTGCCCCCTTAGATCTGAGCATTTCCAAGGGGAGGGAAAAGGATCTGCATCTAATCCTCTACAGGGATGATTTTTCATTTTTTTCATTCAACTTACAGGAGATCTTTGCTTAACTTGAACCCAAGACCTGATGTAAACAGTCAAACGCACCAGGACATGGGACTATCATGCATAACTGATGATACAGCAAACACTAATGACAGCCATATATTCATTATTACCTTTTAATGTATGATAAAATAAACATGTCTTACTCAGTAACAAAATTGTGTGTACATGTATGTATGCATGTGCATATGTGTATGTAGTATATGTATGCATATATGTATACGTGTATGTATGTTTGAATATGTATGTGTATATATGAGTACAGATGTGGGTAGGCGTGCTCAGGTCCCTACACTGGCTTCCTGTAACTCAGAGAATAGACTTTAAAGCAGCTCTGATTTTGTACAAGTCTCTCCATGGCCGAGCACCAAAGTACATTTCTGACATGTTAGTGCCATATGAACCATCTGGGACTCTGAGGACCTCAGGAGCCGGTCTCCTGCTGGTGCCCAGAGTCAGGACTACACTGGGGAATCAGTTTTATGCAGCTAAAATCTGGAACAGTCTTTCTGAAGATGTGAGACAGGCTTATTTAGATTGGGGAGCGCAATAATTGGTTACTAATAAATGGAGCAGGGTGGGATTAAATAATTATTTTTCCACACTTCTTTTGATACATGTAACAACATTTATCCAAGTGCTAATTTAACTTTTTTTCTGTCTATACTTTTGTTTTGCCTTTTCTTGTATGTTTTAGATAAACGTCAAATCAAAAAGTTTTCTATCCGAGGTCTAGAGGGAATCAAAGCACTGCTACCATTGAGACCGATAAAGGTCAGCCGACAGGCATCTTTAGCAACTCCTGAGAGGAATGCCAAGGTCTTGAGAAGTGGATCAAAGGGTGCACGAGTCTCCTTACATGAGTATAACCTAAGGGTGCCATTAGCACCCATCGTGTGGAGCTTTTCTCTCCTTCACGGAGCAACAAGCCATGTTGAGCTGTTCTCTCACTCAGCGAATCATCAAGAAACCTAGGCAGGGCTATATTCGCATCTTTATATCTGTAACATGTATTTTTGGGGATAATTCTACATAGCTAAGGGTAATATGATCATATGTGCACTGAAGAAATCCTGTTTCTTTTCCTGCTCTAGGTGGATGTACTTAAAGCCGACATGGAGAGCGCAGAGTGGAAGATTTTGGAGAATCTGCTCCTGGAGGGAGTCCTGGACTCTGTGGGTCAGCTGCTGCTGGAGCTTCACCTGCACTGGGCGGGCTTCGAGGTCGGAGGTGACGACCCTTCCGTGGTGCGCTACTGGTTCAGCTTGCTAAAGGAACTCGAACGGGCCAATTTCCGCCTCTTCCATGTTTACAGGGACCCGGCCAAGCCTCACCTCTTTCTGCATAAAAATGTCCTCAATGCCAGCAGCGCTTACATGCTGAGCTGGGTGAACACAGAGTGGAGGCCATGACGGTTGCCTGAGTAGTGAACATCGCTGGGACCAGAGAGAGACTTTGTGCTCTGGTGTGAAGGCTGAAACAGGCTGATATAAATGCTGATGCATCTGCATATTCACAAGACTCCTGAAGTGACATTTAAAATGTTTCTAAAATTCAGCCACAGGTGCCATTTCAATTGTAAAAGCTGAACCTCTATTGTTTCCATTCATGTTAATAAATGCATTATTTGAACTCTGAAGCTGATAATTTTTGTCGCCATGCCAACAGCATAATGAAATATGCTTCATCAAACAAAGACCATTGTTGATTATAGAGAAATTAAATTAACTTCTCTTATTTTGTTAATTATATAATGAGATGCCACATCCTTTAATAAATCTATATTAAACAAATATGGTGCTATATAAATAAAGATTGGTTGATTAAGTCTATACTCAGCAGAAACAAAAGTGATTTTAGTCCCTTCGTCTCTGCCTGGATGGATACATCTCTGGATGTATGTATTTGTATATACAAATATATGTATGTATTTGTATATATGCATACACGTATATCTATAAAATGAAGAGTACCTTGAGACAACACTTGTTATGAACTGGCGCTATACAAATAAAGACTGATTGATTGATTGATATATCTGGGCATGTGTATAGAACACAGGCTAATGGAGAAGAAACTTGGAAAATGGTGACCAGCAGGAAGAGGCTTGGAAAGAAGCAGTTTCGTAGATAAGCTGAAACAAAATTCTTGCCAAAAAATAAAAATAAAAATGCCCTTAATTTTCTAGATAAGATGGAACACAGCATTGGAGGAATAACTCAAAAAGTATCAAATAAAATAGCCATGGTGGGGATTCGGGGAATGGAAAAACAGATTTGCTGCTGTTAGACACCATTTAAACCATATTTACAAACTGTAACACATGCAAACAATCCTAAGAAGTTCCTCAATCATCCTAATAGACTGTACAAATGCAAACTTTACTCAAAAACTGTCTGTTGTCAAAATGTAAGCAGGTAACTCAGACAATTTTCTGTGAGGGTTATTCTGCAATTTCCTTGTACACTCCAAGGTGGAATGTGTGGAAAGGGCTACACATTTTAAAAAGACAGATTTTGACATTGAACTTCCCCTGTTAGCTCTCATTTATTTTCCACTCAAGCTCGTAAGACCAAAATTTGAGGTTGCATGTGTAAAAAGGTCTACGACATGCATAAAAACCCTAGAACTCCCTGAACGTACCTGAGTGAGCTGCATGTAGAAATACCAACTGCAGGATTTTTCATCCATATTACCTGGAAATTTTCCTTCCAGCCCCCTGGCATTTTCCCCTCCACCTGTCTGACAGAATAATAGCAGGAACATGTTCTAATGTGGGGGAAGTGTGAACAAACAAGTCAGTGGATTTTCTTGACAGAATTATTCTTGAAAATTTTAAGGTTACAAGTAGAAAGGGCACCACAAGGATCTTGAACTTTTCCTGATTTTACTGAAGTGAGATGCATGTGTGAATGCAAACACCCTATGTTTTGTTCTGACAGCCCCCTGGTATCAATCGTTTTCTGCCCATCCTTTACCTACAATACAAACTTTGTAAATCCTTCTCACTGTGTGGAACAAGTGTAACTAAAATTGATTTTTATTTGAAGTTCCATGTGTTTAAAGGGACTGTGAGGAGTTTCTAAGTAATTACAAAAAAGTCTCACTTTTAGATATATATGCCTGATCGAAATACACACTTTAAGATGAGTTTTATAGCATCACAATAGGTTATCTATAAATGCTATTCCTTAGCCTTCTGGTCGGGTCGGACAGAGCTGGACTGGCCTGGATACTTAACTTCGGGAACAAGACAATCAAAACTAGAGAAAATTTATATTATTTGGACAGGTCTACGTGCACCGGGCTTTAAGTAGCGATATATAGCCGGCTACAAAACTACAATACTAAGTTTTCCAAAAACTGCTTGTTGTCAGACATCAAAAACTACCGCTACGTAACTAGAAAGAGGTACATTACCTCGTCGCTTTGCATCCTGTTAGTTGTTGAAAAAAGAAGTTGTAAAGCAATGCAGAGTTCTGAGGAAGGTCCGAGCTGCATGCTTTATTAACATCACAACAAACGCACGCTTTGGCTTGGGTCTTTTGGTGCATTCCAGTTGTAGTCAGAACTACAAATTTCCGAGTTCCGAGTAGGAAATTGCAACTGGAACGTCCCCCAAAGTTGGAATTTCCTACTGGGAACTCGGTAAAATCTCGCCACCCCCGAGCTAACAACAGCTAAAAATAGCCTGGTAGATCGGCATGTTTTTTTCCGACTTCAACTGGAACGCCGATAAGTCGGAGATGATGTCACTCCCAGTTCCGAGGTTACTGCAACGCAGCATTACGACAGTCACAGCACGTGCTCATGGGTAGCAGAGTCCGAATGACGCCGGTAATAGATTCTCTTCATAGCACCTTTAAAGACCCATAAATATAATTTTCCTGGAATTTTCCTAATTTACCTGACTAAACTGCATGTAGAAATACCAACAGCAGGCTTTTCCACCTATGTTACCCTGACAAGTTTCTTACAGCTACCTTGTATTTCCCTTCCCCACCCTACCTGACCTGACAGTAAAACAGCAGGAAAACAGGACAAGTGTGAACAAACTCGTCAGGTAGTCTTCTGGATGAAATTATTTCTTGAACATTTTAAGGTTGCCTGAGTGGAAAGACCTTCAAATGCAGAAAAACTTTTGTATTTTTTTTATCTACCTAAATAATTAAATAATGAAGCGCAAATGCAAACCAGGTTTCTACACTAATTTTTCTGAAGCTGGCATACAAAAACCACTGCCACTCCCCCTCGACCCAACTCTTCCATTACCTCAGAGACAAACCACAGGATGTCTCCTTAATGTTAGGCAAGTGTGAACACACAAGTCAGGAAATGTTCTTAATATGTAATCCTGATACTTTTCTGGTTACACAAAGATTAATTTTAAGTCAACTCAATTATTTTCACTTATTGGATTGGCGTGATCATGCCAACACACTCTTTAATACATCTGAGAAAGACAGATTAAAAAATGCACAAATAAAACAATAATTCAACTATTTTAGTGATAAAATGTGTCTTGGCTTAAGGGGACACCAAATAAACAAATCCTTAGCATGTCTAACAAAGTTTTAGTGAAATAAGAGGCTCAAGTCTGGAACAAATTCCTCACAGACTTCTCTTATTTCACATGAACTTTCAGCAAAATTGAAATCCTTACTCTTATTTATCCTCCCCTGACCTGTAATAATCTTTAGGGTGTAGACCGGTGGAGTCATAGCCTTTGGGGACTGTCTGTTACCTCACTGTGGTTGTTTGTTGGCTGCAGGTAAGCCTCTGAGTCACAGTGAGCTGCTGTCATCAGGGTCCTGTCTGAGCACCGCCTTCAGCCAAACATTAGGCAACCAGATAACAGGGCCACAGTCTCTGGTCTCTGTAAAACACGTATCATGAGAGGAGAAAAATGTTGGAAAGTGTGGCTGGGAAATACAAAACCAATTCCCAAAGAGTTGGAATATGAGATAAAACTGTGGAACAAAATATGGAGATCTGCAAATGCTATTTAACCTATATTGACTTAAATCAACAAGATATGGGATACATGCTACATTCCTCATCAAATGTCGGAGTAGAAGTTCCAAAATAGGTGGAATAGGAGTGATAAAATACAAGGGAAGTTGTGAATTAAAAACATATATATTCAACAGGTAAAAAGTTGAATCCAGGAATGAGCAACTTTGGTTACCAAGAAGGTCACGTTCAACTGCCCTCATTGCCAGAGGGACACATTTCTGTGTTTTTTAGGTAAACTGAAAGTAACAAATACTGTACACATTAACCTGCCACTCCAGATGAACTGCTCAGTATGTTCCATGAGTTCATCTGGGAAAGAGTCCATAGAAAGTGTTTGGGGAGGGCTGAACCTTTTTAAAAGCATGTACAGCAGCTGATAAGACGATTGTTCCGTCAATCAAATCCATTACAGGCCAATCAGTAGGCAGTAGGCAGGCACTACTGCCACGATGTGAACGGCTGAACTTTGGAGAACAAACTCTCAGTAAAACATGTCAGAAGTGGAGCAAACATATCATTTCTATAGAGAACAGCTCTCACTGATGTTGCTTTCTTTAAATTTGATAAAGACATTTGGTCCAGGTTAAAACTGCCACTGAAGCTGTTAGCACCTCCTCCTTCTGTCAGGGACTCTGATTGGGCCGTGCCACTTATTGTAGATTGAAGCTTGGTTAGATTGGACCTGTTGATAAAAAATAAATCAGGCTGACCCATATTCACTGCAAGGTAAAATATATATAGCTGTCGTATGAAGCAACTTTATAAACGTCAATATAGCAAAAACCTGAATACCATTAGCAACATTTATTCAAGTCAGTTCAGCTACTATTTTGACGCAAGTAGAACATTTGGTGGTTACAAAAGTATAGTATACTTACATTTTTATTTGAAAACTCATTAAAGGAAGTTGCAAAGAAGAAATCTGATTTATGTATGTCATCATTTTCTTCAAAATATGCAATTTCCTATGTTATGATTGTTTTTAATTATGAAGAAACCTTTTTTTAGACATCTCAAACTGACTGGTGGGTCACACTGATGTGCTATAGGAGGGCTGTATGAGGCCCCTGTGTTGCCAGCTGTCCGCTTTTGGTTACAGGAGAGGAGAAATGTTCCTCAATAAGAAATGGATATGAATTTAAACATTTTAAAATCGAATGTTGATAGTATCGTAAAAAGACATAGAGTCTAGAGCAGAGGTCTGCAGCTTTTCTGCTGACATGCAGTGTACCAACTTAACATCACAGTGTATCACGTGTAACAAGAGACAACAACAGAACTCAGATCTCCTGTTAGCTTTTTTTCATGGGTTTATCCAAAGTGAAAATACACTTAATAGCACAATAAAATATCATGTTAACCCTATAACTCCCAGCTCAACTGTTTGGCAGAGGTCATCATTAAATTAAGGGTTATTTTCAGAAACAGAACAAATCAAATAATTATTTGGTTCCATTAACACTTCAGGGAACAGAGGAAACAAACCATAAAACAGATATTTTCGTGGTGTTGTACTGAACGGTATTTAAAGCCAACAGTTGATTGTGTGATGAGATAGAAATGCACAAATATTTGTGACAAAATCAATTAGAAAATGCAGAAATGTCTGTAAAGAATGCCAAAATTACTGAAAATTGATTATGTTGAATTTGACAAACAAACAAAACTTGTTTTGATGAAAAACAGACTTTATATGTACATATATGTCAATATATCAGTACATTGGTAAGTATTTAAAACAATGCTGGTAAAAATAATTTTAGCTTTCGGCTTTTTAAACCTTTAAATCCAACAAACAATATATCAGTTCTTTTGGATTGTTTGCAGTTTTTTCTGTATCATTACAGAACAGGTCCCTGACCTGTATCATCACATTGACATAAAGAAACGATGACGTGTTATTTTTATTTAACACATTAAATATTCCTGAATTTAATGACCTCTGCCAAACTGTTGTTTTAATGATACACAGATGTAACAAGGCTGTCATATTTATAAAGACATTTACATCAAAATTAAAATTGTTAATGCACCAACATTTTACATTTTCTAAATCAGCAAATATAATAATGAGTGTATGCTATATAATAAAGATAGAATTAAGTGTGGCAACAGCAGTGGAGCATAACACAGCATTACAGCCATCCTAATAAATCATCCTCAGCTAAGTTCAAATGTTAATCTTGTTCATAATCAAGTAATTTAATTTTTGTGGGTTTTAATGGGTAACAAGTCTAACAAAGAAAAATCTCAGCCCTGAAAAAGAAAAGTGATTTCTTGTGAAATAAACCATATATTAAGTGCAGCATTTCTTTCAGACATTGCTTTATTTTTTATTATTTGCAATCACATTTTCTTGATTAAAAATGTAGCAGTGTTGTTATTAGACTTTAGAGAATATGACTTCTACCTGTCAGTCTATTGATCACTCAGATGGCCCCACATCACATTGCCTTCTCTGCTGTCATAACAGCAGCATCCATTCAGGAGCAGGCAAAGGTAAACAAGAAAATTGATGGTAACCTGTCAGCTCCTAAAAGAAGCAAAATGGAAAAAATGTACAACTTATTGGGGCCTTTTGAAAAATGTGAGACAGAAATTGCATCAAAGTGTGGGACCAAAACAGGTCTGGGGAAATAAGTTTAAATATGTAAATTGTTGTTAGCTTGAGTGAGCCATACTCAAACGTAAAAAAGGCTTCTTCATTGTTGATCTTTATGTAATTTGCAAACATTCATTTTTTTCCAACTTTTGATAAATTCAACTAACATCATAACACCAAAACTATTTGGATACCATAGAATGTCCTGAAAAATGTATGTTTTAAAGTTGATTGTGCTTCAAAGGGTTGTTTTACATACACTATGACAAAAAAATCAAGGTGGTGTAAAAGTAGCAGAAAATGGCTTTTAGCTAAAAAAAAGATAAATATAAAAGAGGGGTACGAACTGAAATAAACAGGAATTCGAGACATAAAAGAATCCATCCACTCTTGTATTTATGATAACTTCTAAAATGCAAAAAAAGAGTCTGAGAAAGGGGCCTTTACCCGCACATTAAAACAGATACTCACCTCGCAAGTCTGTGTTTAAGTCATAATAAGAGAGCTGTAAGAGCTGAACCCATATAAGAGTCAGACCCAAAAATCCATCCTGGATTTGACTCAATCATGCAAAACCAAACCTTAAATAAGACAAAATCGAGAAGCAGAGTCAACTTGTCTAGGACCAAGCTCATGTGAGTAGGACTTACTTAAAGTGGAACATGTACTGTGGTCTGCCGAGTCCCTATCTGACGTATGCTTTATTTAGTAACGTCTGTATGGTCCCCCTGGGTTGAGAGGAAAGGAACATGCAGATAGCTATGAGCACAACCTTCAGAAGCCAGAAGCTGTGATGGTGTAGGTGAGTACTGTTACCCATGACATCCTTTATACACCTGTGTAGGGCACAATTAGTAATGAGAGGTACTTACACATTTTGGAACAACATGCTTCGATCCAGATGTCTCTTTTAAAGAAGTTCCTGTTTATCTCAAAAAGTTAGGGTCCCTGGGTTAGTACAGTGAAAGTCTCCTGTCTCACAGAAAAACCACATAGCCATTAAACAGCACTGTAAGAGGTAAAGTGTGCTGTGGTCTGATGAGTCCACATTTCAATTATTTTTCGGGAAAAAAGCCATCAAGTAGTGGTGATGTTACACAGTGCTAAACATGGTCCTGTCCAAACTTCCTAAGAGATACTGGAGGCATCAATGTGCATTACCAAAATAACAATAATGTTTAAACATTGGATCTGTCTTTGTTCTGTATCAAATAAATCATATATGATATTATTTAAAAATCAATGTAATGTGGCTTTAATTACATCTTGAGCAAAGTCCCAACTCTTTTTGAATTGAGGCTTGTAAATGATCCCTGTGCATATTCTATATATTCATTAGAACCCTGTGGAGTTGCCTTCCTACTCCATAAGAGCAGAAAGGTGGATAATAAAAGTGATTGGATCTGCTCCAGAGAAGAAATATGAAGACTGCGGCTCCCTGCAGTTCTACCCTGATGTGACATGAGATGAAAATTCAACAACTGCGTAAAAAAATACAAGTAATCTGTCAATCACAAAAATGTTCAGAGCGCTGGTTGAATGCTTGAATGAAGATGCGTGGGTGAGTGTAGGAATGAAAAGGAAACTGAAGTTCAATTGTTGTTCTTGAATACTACAGGGAAATAAAAGAACACTATTCACATCGACACAAAGAGGCATTTATACAACTGTCACTTTTCTGCTCGTATTTAACTGAAGCCACTCCATTACAACATCTGCTGTAAAAAAAAATATAAATCAACAGAACTTCATCTCGAGTATTAAAAGTTGGTTGAAAACCTTGAAAATCAAAAAGGGTGGTTTGATGTTTCCACACTGTGATGCTGTACTGTACTATCAGAAAAAAAATGATTTTTTTTATCTATTGATTTTTGGTCGTTTGAAGCCACAACACAATGAAAAACCTACAGTTACTAAAAACTTCACATCAGCTGTGTCTGTGCAGATATGTTGTTGAGGGTTTGGTAAACATTGCCAATGAATCTCTGCACCTCAGACATTACAGGGATGCTGCTATGATGGAGTGAGTCACAACCGCATGCTAACCATTCACTGAGGCTCTCACCTTGCCCAGGTTCAATCTTGAATTGTGTCCCATTTGCTGCACTAAAACAGTTATACAATCAACAAAAGCTAAAGAGTGTAAGGGAGTTTATCTGCAATTTAAGATTACTGGAAACTGAAATATAGTTTTTTGTTGAAGTGGCATCAACAGGAATCACACTGAGGACTGAAATGTCTGTATTGTCTCAACACTCAGTGTTACTGAACATTTTAAGAATCAAATTTAAGCCTTTTTTATACAGTATAGGACCCAAAGAAACAAGTATGATTTGTGCATATTTTTCATATTTTTGTGATTCTTGAAAAAATCTGAGTCCATTGTCCAATTTCTAAAAGCATGGACCCATATTTTTTTTAACTAGAAAAGCACTAAGACCACAGTCCTCACCTATATTGTGATTAGGGCTGCCACGATTAGTCGACTAGTCGTGACTAAGTCGACTATCAAAATGGTCGACTACTAATTTAATAGTCGACTAGTCGTTTTGTTTTTTAGGTGTGTTTTCTCACAAAACTGCCGCTGTACCTCTGCTGTCTTGTCTGCCTATCTGTCCTGTTTTCTGGTTATCACACCTGCAGGAATCAAACCAACACACCCCGAAACACACTCATGTATGTGGCGCATGCACAACTTCGCCGGCACCAAAGTTGCCTGGTCTGCTCATTATAAGTGATTTGGGCCACCAGCTGCATGCTGGTGCAGTACGCTGCAGTTCATGCATGAAGTGACTAGTCGACTAATCGCAAAAGTAGTCGTTGACTAGTCGACTATCAAAATAGTCATCTGTGGCAGCCCTAATTGTGATTTTCACAATAAATATTAGTCTTACCTTTATTTCATGTTAATATTTAGATTCCTTGACCATGAAAACATACCATTGCCAATGTGATTCATAATGATATCTATTTTAGTTCAGTACTGATTCACAAAAATCTCATTTTTTGTCATGGATCCAGACGGTCACAAAATCTAATAACTTATTCCTCATCACAATCTGGACATTTCCTGCAAATTTAATCGAAATCCATCCAGAACTTTTTGAGTCATGTTTCTAACAGAGAAACAAACAAACAAAAAAAGACACCGGCAAAAGCTTAACCTCTTGGCGGAGGCAATAAAATAATTTCAAAGATGATTAGGAATATTAAATTAGACAAGTTATTTAATGTTTTACAAAAAAGTTAAAAACAGTGGCCTGATCTTGAAAACAGAAACTCATTTTCTAATGAAAAAAGAGACATTGTTTATTTTCACAAAGAGGATGCATACAACTGAAAATCAATGTCCACTAAAGCATAAAACACAGAACACTGGAAAACAAAACATCATTATGCGATATGACCTTACTGTCCAGCTTGAATACCTTAATAAAAGCAGTTGAAAGCATGTTTGTGTTCATTAATGTACACATAATAATACAAGTCCATCATTTGAAAATTTGTGAGGGGTACAAAAATACTAAACAACAATCAGACTGGATACCAGTCTTGTGGCTTTTACTTAGACTTTGTTGTTAAATCAGTGACACACTCGGCCCTTTCTGATAGATAAAAACACATAAGAGCAAACATCTAGTCCCAGAGTTTAATTTGTCCATCCCAGCCGCAGGTTATGACCTTCGAGGTTTCGTGCGGATGCCACAGGGCGCTGATGCACACCTTATCGTGGGCCTTGATCCTGTGGTACAGCTTGGTTGTCTTCCAATCCCAAATGTTCAGCTTCCCATCTGCATCTCCTGAAACCACATAGCTAAAATAAAAAGGAAGAGATAAGCAGAAAAAGGCAGGGGTTGGGAGAGAATGGAGAGATTAACAGTTTGCAAAAGAAAAAGAATCTTCCTAAAGGTGGGTGTCTGAATTTTGGATATGTTAGTCTAGCCAGGAGTTTTGGGTTGCTATGGTTAAGACAGAAAGCTAGGGCACCTGCTCACAGACGTAGGAGGTGACTGGTGAGAAGAGGGGAGAAAACGGTGTGAATGAGTATCTGTAAGCTAAAATTGTTGTACTGGATTGTCCTAGTTTTTGCTCAAAGCAGAGTGTGTGCATAGTTTTATGTGAAGAGGCCATTTTCTTTTTCTTCTTACTGAACAAAGCAAGCAGGGCTATCTAGATAACTGTGTTACACATTTAATTTTGTCATTTTCTAACAAATCCTAGACTATTGATAAGACATGAGAATTTCCATTGCCCTTTATTGGTAAACTGGAATTACATAGTAAGGGCTTACCTCATGTCAGGAGAGAAGTCCACTTGACAGGCATATCCAGCCACCATATGACCTTTGAAAACTTTCTTCTTGTTCAGTCTGAAGCGGTTTTGGGCTCCAAAGATCAGGATCTGGTTGTCCATAGACTGGCATGCAAGCCATTTACCTGCAGTCACAAACAGACAGATGAATATATAACCCTCGATAAAACAGAATCAGAGAGTGATGGACAATACTTCTGAGCTCGCTCTCTGCCAGCAACCAGCTTGAATACTACACCTCATCGCTTTGCTTTGACAGCTGAAGTAGTGATTGAAGTTTGAAGGGTTGACATGAACAATCAAAATGTGAATTAGTAGATAATAGCTTTAATATGCATGAAAATATGGATGGATGGGTGAACAGATGGATAAAGCTGAAAGGGTGAAGAAGTTGCAGTTTGGTGAATAAATAGCTTGGACATGGACTGATTGATTGATGGATAGATGGCTTAGGCATGGATAGACTGATGGCTAGCATTTAGGCTAACTTGATGAATGAAATAAAGATGGCTGGTGGATGACTGAATACACAGATATAGAGGATAAATGGATGGATGGATTGGTGTCTCAGATATGCTTTCATGGTAAATGGGATTGAGTTCATATAGCGCTTTTCTAGTCTTTTGACTACTCAAAGCTGCTTTACACCCCAGGTCACACCTACCCATTCACACCCATTCACTCTCACATTCACTTCACTGGTGGTTCAGAGTTTCTATGTTCGCTACGCCCTTTCATGCCCATTTACTCACCACTGACGCAGCAGTGGGAGCAACTTGGGGTTAAGTGTCTTGCTCAAGGACACATCGCCATGTGTGGCCCGGAGCTGGGCTTGAACCTGCAACCTCCCGCCACAGACGCCCCAATACAGTCTGTCACATAGACACAAACTACAGAGCAATCAATGAGAAAACAGTGTTTTTTATGCTCTGTCCACATCTGTTACATTTTTTGGGAAGTGCAAGACCAGGGGAAGGAGCGTGACTACATATGTGACATCATGATGGCCATGCAGACACTCACCTAAAGCATAAAAACAAGCTCTAGACAAGGTTACATGGGTCAGTGGATGGCTTGTACATTTATCCATATAATCCATTATCCACATATTCAAATTACTAGATGTGTGGATTCATTGATTTTGATGGATGGCTGAATGATGGACGGATGATGGATGAAGGATGGATGAATAGATGGCTTTGACATGGTGGATAGATTGATAGATTATCATGGCATGATAAATGGGTGGATAAATGGGTATATGAATGATTCATCCATCTATTATCTCTACTTCTAATCCTTTAAGGGGTCGACACTGAGTGAGAACTGCATCCTTAAATGGATGCCATCTGATTGAAGGGTCACATGGAAGGACAGACAACCATTCACACTCACACCTAAGGGCAATTTGAGGTCAAATCAGCCTCATGAAGTTTTTGGTCTGTGGGAGGAAGCTGGTGTGCCCAGAGAGAACCAACACATGCACAGGGAAGGGCAATCAGAGAGGCCCTAACTGACATGGATATCAAAGCAGCAACCTTCTTGCTGTAAGGCACGTGCTCTACCTGCTGCATCACCCCCACAAATGATTCACATATGGCCTTTTCCATTAGCCCTACTCTACTCTACTCGCCTTGTGCTGCTTTTCCATTAGCCCCTGTCGCCTGCCCAACAGGGTGCAGTGTCGCTGTAAACAGCTGAGCGGCACTGCGGTGACATCATTTTGAGCGCGACACAACAATCTGTGGCTTTTTGTGACAAACTGAGTAAAAAAGGAAAGCAGAAGAAGGCTGCAGGTGGCAAAAAGAAATACCTCTTGAGAAGCACAGGAGAGTTTTGGAAGCTATACAACAGAATGAAGCCGAGGATGAGAACAATCGAGCTGCAAGGAAAAGACGTATGAGGGTAAGCTAATGGTAGCTACCTCTAGCATGCTAAGTCGTCGTGCTCATGACTCATCGATGACGACATTGTCTGACCAATCAATAGCCGGCAGTCTGTGATGTCATCTTTTAGTATCGACTCTGCTCGCTTGGAACCAGAGCAGAGTAGGTACGAAAACTAGCTTGTTTTAGGAGGTACCAGGCTAGTGGAAACAAGCTGCAAATCGAGTAGGGCCGAGTAGAGTAGGGCCAAGGTGTGCTAGTGGAAAAGGGCCATAAGACATAAATGATACGGACCTGAAGACATTTGCCAGTCAGTCCTGCTTCTGCTGTTCTTAATGTTCCTTCCTGCAACTCAAAGCTCCTTCTGCAAATTTTCACAATTACATATGGTCTAAAAATGGACATCAGAATGCTTCCAATCCAATGCTTCCAACAGTTACTTTCTTGGTTAAAGTTCAAAAAAAGTATACAATAATTGGAAAAAATGATTCCATTCCAGTCTTCTGAGGTGAGAAGCATTTGACAAAAACAAATTAGAACAGCAGTGTGTGTTTACAGTGTTAATTAAACAGAGCAAACATAGCTCAGCGTTACAGCTTGACAAGTTCAAGAGCGCCAATTAGCCGGCTAGTTTGTCTCATTAGCATTATCCTGAGCAGCAAAATGTTAAGCACATGTTTTTTTGATATGATACAGTGTTGTACTGTCTGCCAATGCATTTATCATGGACAACAGCTGGCACAGAAACAAGTCTGATTGAGTGAGACATCAAGCTGAGAGTAATATCTTTGACAAAAGCTACACTGTAATTGAAGGAAAAGCTTCAGGGTCAAAATGAAACCAAGAAATAGCTAAAATATGGGAATTTTTATTTCTGACACAAAGAGCTGTTTTATCAGGGGTTTCTCAGTTGAGATCTATTTCAAAGAATATTTTAGCCCTGACGAGGCTTCAGCATCAAAGTCACTCCACAGTGATAAGAGGCTGGGCTTCAGTGTCAGAACATTTCACGACTCGGTGCACTTCTTGAAAGGAAACACGATCAAATTTATGCAATAGAAATCTGTGTTTTGTGAGTGTCTTCCAATGTCCTGCCTTGCATATGAAAACGACACGACTGGAGTAGGAAAATGGAAACAACTTGTTTCATTTCACCAGTACACTATGGCTCTGTCTGTTAATAAAGATGGCAAGACACAAGGGAGGAGAAAAAATAGGAGCCTGGCTTTGGGAGGGTTTGGTCCCATTTAAATGTTGGAGAAAACTGAATGATCTCCCACAGAGCTCACATTCATTATTCAAACCCTGAAGAAACACAAACCATGTTTGGACAAATAACTCTGGCCAGAAGAAGAGCACAGAGCTGCGCTGACACTGCAGCAAGAGGAGAAATCAAAGAAGACTGAGATAAAGAGAGCAGGGGAGAACAGAGGAGCCGAGGCTGGTGGGGGCTGAGGCTGATGGAGTGTGACAGGGAATTTCTGATTCAAACATTAAAGCTGAAGAGGAAGACAGCACGTTCAGTACAACATTATATTAAGTTTGAAAAGATCACAAACTCTGTTAATGTGTCATTACTTTGGATCAGTTGTGCAAGAAAGCAGTAATACAGCAGTACACTGTAAAATTGTGTTGATTACACTATAATTATATTTTAAGCTTTACAGCCGCAGTACTTAACACATTTCTTGGACCACCATCCAATGTAAGGTTTATGTCACAGAGGACATAAATTAGCAGCACTGGCAATTACAAAAACTCTTTTACACATTTCTGTGATGGTTGGTACACCAGTATGGGAAGCTTTAACTAAAATTATATTTTTAATGCTTAAATTGTTATTGTATTTCATGAATATTGAAATTTACTGTTCGTAAAAAAGAGAATAAATAGTAAAGCACATTAATATTTCTTGATCAAGATGTCAAATTATAGTTAATTTTGGAAATTACTAAAGTTATGCTTGATATTAATGTCTTGCTTCTCAAATTTGAGTATAGAAATGAGTTGTTGTTTTTATGACTAGTAAGTGGTTTGACAACTTTGTTAAGCACTGTATGTAGTCAATCAATTTGTGAATAATTTACATAAGTTTTGGAAATTGCAACATCAAACTAACTTCCGTTACAAGTTAAAACGTTAACATTTTAAAATAGAAATTGCTGTAGTAATGACACACAAGGATAAATGTTGACTATTGCCGCATTCACACTAACACTAGCGGGTCAACACGGGTTTTTTGAACGTGGGTTAACCAGCTACCACCTAGCAAGTAACTCTTTTCCCACTGCAAGCAGACCCGGGTCTAATCGGCAGCAGACGAGCTGCATGGCTTTGTTTATTCCTCTGGTGCATCAAGCTGATGTCATCACGTTAATGACATCATCAGCGCAACATAGCCCTTCCATGTAAACAATTGAAAGGAGCATGGAGGCTGTGGACCAGTTTCTTTTCTTTGTACTTTTGTCCCTCTTTAAAAAATGTACAAACTCTGCGCTGATGATACAAAGGCAGATGGAATTAGTTGCTGAGATGGCAAAGAGTCACCTAAGTTACAGATAGGGATGGGAATTGATAAGATTTTATCAATATCAATGCTGTTAACGATCCTGCTAATCGATCCAATTCTTTAACGATTCCCTTATCGATTCCAGCAGATTTTGCGAGTGGGCAAATGCTGGTCTGATTTTCAGTGGCAACAATGTCAAACACATGTCACAGTATAGATAACTGCGTCTGCAAGTTGCTGGTGTTTCCACTCACTTAAGGTTGCGTAGTAGGTGCAATGAAAATTAAGCTACAATTCTGATGCTTCTGAACCCTGTCAGTGGAAGGAATTGATAAGGGAATTGATAAGCAAAAAGATTAATGATATCGATTCTTTGATGGAGCTGTTAACGATTCTCAACTGGAATTGGTTTTCGATTCCCATCCCTAGTTACAGATGGGGCGGGTGGCGTGATATTTTGGGGATGTTACACTGCCGTCATCTGTAAATGCCCGGGTCGACCCAGGTGTGATGTTCTCACTGAAGCTGATCGGAGGCGAGCCAATAAAAAGCTGTCGCTTGCAGGGTCAAACGACCGGGGTCAAAATGCAGATTTAACCCTTTTAAACTGCCGACAGGAGCCAATTGTTACTGGTTTTAAACAGGTTTTTTGGTCAGTCTGAAAGGGGTATTTGATAATTACTTTGTCCTAAAAAATCAACGTACTTGCTGCTTCTGTCTCTGTGCTGGCTCTGGCATAGCCCTGCTGTCTTTATACTCCACCTACCAGCCATGTGTATACTGAATATTGTGGTAATTCTGAGAATGTCCAGCCCAAGCACTGAATAGAGGCAGCCATCAAGAGTCACAGTTTCCGGAAAGCATTTGTCTTGAATCAAACAACAAGGACACCAACTTATTCCACCACTATGCATCTTCTTTTTCCCTGGCAGACATGTCATTAATTTACTCTGATGGCTGCTGTGCTCTCCCTTGTTCCTCCAAACACATTACATTTCAGTGTCTTAACAGAGCTCAGTGAACTGTGTGTGACAGCTGGCACACAGAGCGCAGTAACCAAAGAGCTGGAAATACATCAGAGCGCCAGTCTGATCCCTGGGACCTGCTCTGGGCATCAAAATACAGACATACAAGTAAAACACTCAGAGTCTGCCTTGTGGTTTTCCTCTCCTATTAGGTGCAATGACCAACCTTGAGGGTAAGAATAAACTCCAATCTGGCAGTATGGGTTTACGCTCCCACGAGTCCTTGGTGCTGTGAGCCTGACTGTGTCTGAGTGCTTCTGTGATGATTGGAGTGCTTACCGTTGGGAGAGAGAGTCACAGCTGGCATGGAGTGCATACTGGGCTCGGCGATGTACTTAAAGTCCACGGGGATGTCCCTGAAACCGACACAAAGCACCGTGAGTACACTTAAGAGCGGGTTAAATACAGACAAAGACCTCAGCGGCATTAACATCAAGAAGAATAACAAAAATCATTTAAAAAGCAATTTGTTTTTATTTTTATGGATGATTTTACCACATTTCAGATGCTGGACACTAAAGAGGAAAAATCAAGTTTACAACCCAAGCAGAGTCCTCATTTCGAGTTCAGAGTGTAAACAAATTCACGCAAACTGAAGAGAGCTTTAGATGTTACTTCATCACATTAATAATTAAACACTCCTTTGCTCTTTTGCTCCACCCCTCTGTTCCTTCATCCTCGACTGTTTCTCTCTATTTGCCATTTTTTGAGTGTGCTGCAGAATGTTTAGTGGACTGCGTTTAAATGGAGCTGTTGTACACTACTTACACAACATTTTACAGTCAGGTGGAGCAAGCGACAGAGGAACAGGGGGTATTATGTTTGTCATGATGGGGATTTGTAGACTGGACATATATTTTATTGATCAAACAGAAAAATGAATTGTGACATTTTTGCTGACCTCTCGTGTCTTTAATGTGTAGATATGGTTGTGGAAATATTTCAGAATTAGAAAGGCAGCAAGGGAAGTCTGCAGATTGTAGAGAATAGTATATGAAGTCTCAGGGAAATTAATAATTTAGTAAGTGAAGGGGGCTTTAAAGCCAATCTGTGTCAATCACAATACTTAAAACAATATCTTGAGCTGAAACTGTTCAGCCAGGAAACAGTCTGCTAAAGACAGAACATGAGCTACTTCATAAAACAAACTCCTGGTAAAACATATCAGAAGTGGAGTAAAAATATAAGTTCAAAGAGAAGATTGCAGTCTTCTCATTCGAAAAAATGCAGTCAAGATCTGACAAAGCTGCTACTAAAGTTGTTAGCATTTTTGCTAATCTCTATACAAGCTGTTTATGCTGTGTTCCATTGACCTCGGAACTGGGGAACAGGGAAATGGGAGTGACGTCATCTCCGACTTATCGGCGTTCCAGTTGAAGTCGGAAAAAAAACGTGCCGACCTACCAGGCTATTGTTAGCCACTGTTAGCACACCCTGCGTTGTTGTTCACAAATATCACATGAAAAATGTAAATATCACTATGGCAGCCATTTTTTGTAAAATAAGTCTAACAACACTGTGTATACAGCTGATTTAAAGTGGCACACACTAGTCAGAAGAGCTAATAACTTGATTATTACAGGAGCTTAATAACTGTTCACACTGGGGGCAGCCAACTTTGTTTGTCAACTCGGAGGTGGCGTGGTTTCACAGAGTTCCCAGGAGGAAATTCCAACCTCGGGGGGCGTTCCATTTGAAGTCTGACTACAACAGGAACGCACCATTAGGCCGATCTGCTTTTAGATTGGAGCTTGCCAAGATGGATCTGCCATTAAAAAGGAAGACTGGGGTTCTGGATTGGCAGACTGGTTAGCAACCAGGCACCCCATGTACATGCTTCTGCTGGTCCAGGTTCGATTCCTGCTTGTGACCAGTTTGCAGAGTGTCTTCCCCTACTCTCTCACCCCCTTTCACAAGCCTATCCACTGTCTCTCTCCTATCAATAAAGGCACAAAATGCCCAAAAAATACATTTAAAAAAAAGGAAGATCAATCTGTTCTGTAACGTTAGTAATTTAGGTCGTAAACCTCTTCACAAATAGCTACAGCACAGGGGTAGATAGTCATAGTCTGGCCCCTTCTTGTGTACTTCCTGCATCCTTGAAACCAAAAAGATTAATTTTTAGAGAAAAATCCCCCTCTACAGAGTCTCTTGAAAAGCATCAAGTAAATAGGCCAAAATCTTTTCAACAAGGCTGTAAGCATGCTTGTTTATTTAGAAAAAAAATAAGTTAAAGAGTGTATATGTCACAGCTCATTCTTCTCAAGTGGACAGTAAGTGAAAAAGATATTTAAAAAAAGCTCTGAATATACCTTTAATGGAATAAATCTGCACTGACAATATGATAAGTATTATTTTTAACCACAGGAGGAACATAAATAAACACAATTTAAAGGTTTTTAAACTTCCTTTAAAACATGTGATTGCATCAAAGAAGTGCATAAGTGCTTTCCAGCCTTGATTACTCTCACAATCTGAAATTCTGCTTCCTCCTTATTTTGTGACAAGCAAAAGCTGCAAAAAAAGACACAAAATTGGCTTTAAAGAGCTACAAACAAAACTCAAATGAGAAATTTGAGCCCTTGTACACATAAGACACGCTTTAATTCCTGCATGTCCACAGAGTAAGAGTTACAGGTTTGGAAGAGCAAATGTCTGCAGATGAGCCGAGTTAAAAAAATACAAAACAAAACCCTCTGAGCGCCAGAAAAACAGTGCTGTCTGAGGAGTGACAAGAGGAAGAAGGAAAATACATGCCACAATTTTCACACTTGGGATTTTTCATGAATTATAAATGACTGACTGTTGTTGTTGTTTAGAAACTTTACACCAGTAACTGCAGTAAAAACAGGAAAACAAAGAGAATTTTGGTGCATCTTCCATTCCATGTTCAATTCTTTTTATGCATAATACCCCCAAAGAGGTTCAGATTTGGTACCAGTCTGTTTTGCTAAGGGACAAGGCAAACGCTGCTCTCAAACTGAGGAAGAACAGAGACGGAGCAGCTTTGGTTGTTTATTTGGAGCTAATGTGAAAAGAGGATTTCTGTAAACATAATTACTATTGACAGAAGATTGAATGAACTGTGGCTGATTAATTCTGCCTTGGTGTGGTTATTTCTGATGGAAAATATTTAAATAGATTTAAAAACCAGTGAGCTGCCAAGAGATTTTTAAGAAGGTCAGGAGCCTTAATAGAAGCCAGTCAGGAGAGCTCCTTGAGCAAAATGATTATTAAAGTAAACACATGGAGTCAGGGACATTTAATTCCAACATTATTCTTAACTGTCTGTCGCTTTTTATCAAATCTTTTTTAAAAATTCCATCTAATCTGTTCAGTCCCTCTCAGCCCATGATCTCATGCTCTGTGACCAAGACCTTAAAGGGATAGTTCAGTTTTTTGAAGTGGGGTTGTATGAGCTCCATATGGCCACTGAGGACATTGGATGCAGTAGAAATTTCTCACCTCTCCCTCAGTAAGCCACAGTCTGTAAGAGTCTGTGACGAAGAAATAAGACACTAACAGGAAAATACCATACCAAAAACAAAGGGTATATTCTCCACCTACAAGAACTCAAATCAAAAAGTTTTACCACAGTTTAAGAGTACGCTACATATGAGTGTTTTAAAGTGCTTTAACCTTTCAGAAATATAAAGTTTAGCCGGACCTAGCTAACTTGTGTCATGTATTCCTCCACGCAGCGCTGCTGCAAGCTACTGGATCACAGAAAAATCTCAGAAAAATTTGTCATATAATGTGCTTTCAATCAGTCTACAACAGGCGTCTGAAGCCGCTAGCTTGTACTGTTTACTACAGGCGGAGTGATTTAGCGGAGGGATACATGACGTGAGTTGGCTTAGGTCCAGATAAACTTTATATTTCCAAAATGTTAATAAACTTAAAAACACTCATATGTAGCATACTCTTAAACTGTGGTATTACTTTTTGATTTGAGTTCTTGGAGGCAGAAAAAATACCCTTTGTATTTGGCACGGTACTTTCCTGCTAGCGTCTTTTTCTTCGTCACACACTCCCCCTCTGTGACTTACTGAGGGAGAGAACTTTCTACTTCATCTAATGTCCTTAGTGGCCATATGGAGCTCATACAACCCCACTTCAAAAAAACTCAACTATCCCTTTAAGATCAATCCTACCCATTTACATTTGGGCGAATACCCTCTGGTTCGTTGATCAATCAGCTCTTGTTTGTCCAAAAGCTCCACTTCACTTTTAACACCATAGTGTACCCAGTCCGTAGTTTTCTACTACATAATACAATCAAGCCAAAATATGCACTCACAAGAGAGAATTGGAAAAAAATGTCTCCCAGTATTACAGGCCAAATGGTAACTCTACCACAAGAAATTCTGTCGCTGATGTGACTTTCAACCATTTAAAATATAAATCTAGAAAAGCACTCGGAGAGCGCAGACAGAGCGCCACAGTCCTCAGCCATATTGTGATTTAGACCACAAATTTTAGTCCTAATTTTTATTTCATCTAAATATTGAAATTCCTTGACCATGAAAACATACCATTAGCAATTGGATTCATAATGATATCTATTTTAGTTCAGTAGTTATTCACGACGCTAATCCGGATCAACACCAAAATGGACTAATTTGTTCCTTTTCCCATGCTGAACATTTCCTGAAAATTTCATCAAAATCCATCCACTACTTTTTGAGTTATTTGGTTCACAGAGGGACAGACAGACGGAAGGACAAACAAACTCTCCCGAAAACATAACCTCCTTGGGGGACGTAATAAAACCACCAAAATATAACTTAACTTTCAACAGCCAAACCCAAAAATGTTGCGGCTCAGTAGCAGCATAACACATTTCAAGAGAGAGACAACCACACATTTAGTTACAGCTACAAGACAAAAAATAACACACACTATTTTTTGTAATCATCTTTCTGTAATATAATGCACTCCCCACCACCACCACACACAAAATCAATCACAGAAAAGAAAGGTTTGCAAAAATGTATAAAAAATACTACTACTAATAATTCTAACCATAATTAAAAATAAAATGCCCAAATCTTAAGCAATCACAATTTGATATCAATGTCACATATTTAGAAGCCTCTGTAACTTCTTAAAACTACACATTTATTTACATTTTTTGAAAATAGCTTCAATAGCTTCCTTTCTATATAGGGCAAAGTATTATAAAAAAATTCTCAATATTTAAGACATTTATTTCTTATCTTAGAAGATTCTTGACCTTTAAACAACATCATTTTATTAAAGACTTTTTATTATAACACTTATACTAATGTCATTTTCAAATGACTGACTTCAGGTCAAATTAATTATTTGTTTTCACAACATTAGAGTCAGTTTAATGTTACTGTTGTAGCACATCTGCTTCAGTGCCAAAGTTTGTTGACTTTTTGTGATGTTGAGTGGATTAAATGAAAGAAATATTTACTTTTAGTAGTTTTTATGCATCACAGTAAGTCCACTGTTTTTTTGTGTAATAAATTATCAAGCGATTCTCTAATATGTATATATTTTTAATTAATTTCAGCTACATAAATAATTGATTGCTGTCAACATGGGGTTGAATTTACATTTTCCAGCGGTGGTATTTCATTTAATTGTAATCCTCCTCTTTCTAGCCTGATGATGAACCTCTGCTGCAGATATAGTCGCTTACTGAGGAACACGGAAAACCTGATTGCAAAATTGAGGGTAAAATTTGAATAACGCTCCCTCATTCACTCCCTCTCCAGAGATACGAGGCTGTTCTGGTGGATTCTGTGTAATGCGGCTCTCACAAGGAAGGAGGGGGGGTTCAGCTGGAGCCAGTTGCCAGGTGGTATCCGTGGGAGAAGCAGGGACAGTAAAGCCAATCTTTGGCCTGGCGTCCAGCGTGCCCGTTTCGCTCCCACGCTGCTCTAAAAAAGCTCACAAGGGGGCAAGTGTGCTGAGTAGACTACAGGGACATACTTGTTAAACTTTGTCCTTAAACTCTGACTTTATTAGTGAGGATAAACAAAACTTTTTTCAACAGTTAATCCCAAGACTTTCATACACTGGAGGGAAAAGAAGAGGCAGGCGAGGAGAGGAAACCAAACTTGCCCTTGAATAAAAATGACCCCCCCTCTCCTACGAGGCTTGCAAAGCTTCTTTTATCAGTAGTTTGTTAAACATTTATAATCTTTTAGCAACAGCTATCCTCTGCTGGTGTACAAGCCACTCATGACAGTGAAAGATTGTGGAAGGACAACATCCCACTTTTGCTTCTAAACTATTTAGACATGGTTACAGTTTTCCCCACCACAGCCGCCTGACTTTACTATTTGATTTCGGAAGTATTTCAAATCCATTTGAATTTAAAAACCCACTGGCTTTAGTGCTGGAGCATTGTCAATGTATAATATAAGCTCCAGGGAAAATACAGACTCCCACAATGACAGCTGTATGTAAAGCAGAGGAAGGCCGTGACTCAGAGCAGATTAGCAGCACAGTTGGGTGAGCCATGTTTATGAATGTCTGAGGGTTTGTTATATTGACTGTTCTTATACGTGCTGGGTAAAAGAAGCTCTGAGAAGTATGAGAGCGTGTCATCAGGAGACAGCATTAATGAAAGTGAAGGTGTAACGTGGAAGTAGCAGAAAGACTTGTCTGTGTCTGTACTCACCACTCCCATACTCGCAGACTCTTGTCGTCTGACGTGCTGACAAAGCGTCGATTCTCGTCCACAAAGGTGATTGTGTTGACAGCTCCAAGATGACGGTCATACTCCTGAACCACCTCCCCCGACCTGATGTCCCACTGGTGAGACAGACACAGAGAACACATTAAAACTGACCAGAAAAAACTAAATTAAGCAAAGAAAAATTTAATTGGTCAACATCTAATTTGTTTCACGACAGTATAACATGACCTCAGTGCAAGGATGGAAATTAAGATTTTATTGACACTAAAGCAATTACTGGTTCTGTTGATCATCCTGTTCTTTAAGATTTTCACTTGGATTTTTGCTCTTGGAAAAGACTTCCCACACATTTTTTCAGAGGCAAAAATATTAAGCATAAGTCACTCCTGATAGCTGATTCTGTGCTGCAAAGATAAATGTTTCTGCGTTAGTGGCGTAGACTGATAGTGAGCTTGGTCAGTAATTGAAAAGTTGTCACATGGCAACGTGTCCTTGAGCAAGACACTGAAACCCTGTTTCCACCAAAGGGTTCAGTTCGGTACTGCTCGCTTTCTGTGGCGTTCCCATAGCCTAAAACTGGGAGAGGACCCCTTATAAGTGAACCATACCTTCCTACTTTCTGGGACCCTTATGTTGGGGTGCCAAGCATACCTATCTGACCACAGAAGGTGGAGCTAGAAACACTGCAGTCCGTTGATTGGTCAAATGAGATGTCACTTCCCGTGCAACAGCGTAACAACACATAACCCTGCCATGTTTAAGGGTGTTTTCACACCAACCATATTTAGTGCGCACTAAAGAAGTTTTGGCCCAGGGTTTGGTACGTTAGTATCAATGTGAATGCAACCACCGCACTTTGGTGCGCACCAAATCAGCCGGTCCAAGACCTCCATGAAGGGGTGGTCTCAATCCGCTCCATTTCCCTACATTTGGTGCGGTTTCACTGGTGTGAAATAAAGTGGTCCGAACCGATCTACTTTTGAAGCATTACTTCCTGTTAATCCCACGGTTGAATCTTTTGCTTACTCAATTTGTCGATTTTTTTATTCTGGTTGAGGATTACGATGATTTACGAGGGTCCAGAAGGTCGCTGATGCCGTCTCAAACACGATAAAAAAATAATTTGAAGGAAAATGTAGAAGACAGCGAAACGTAAACAATGGTTGTTTGGTGTAGGAAATGGTTACCATGGTGGCCTCTTCTTCATTCTCCTCCGTAGCAGGTTTGGTAACCAGTTAGGTGCATAACGCCCCCTGCTGTTTCAAACTGAGTGAATAAATACACAACTGGGCCCGGGCATGGTTCGATGTTGCAAGTGTGAATGCTAGCCGGAGGGGGGAGGGGGAGGGGGGCGAACCGTGCTGGATGTCTTTCATCGTTGCTCTTTGCTTACCGTGTCATGTTTTCTTCTTTGCTGTATTTAATAGCCAGGAACACTGTGTCACGCTGCTATGACGTCATGCTTCCGGCAAACGACTTATACGCCGCCTACCAAGTACAGTTCGGTTGGCTGTGGAAATGCAAACGGGCTTTACTGATCTGGCCTGAGCCAAACCGTGCCAATCCATACCGGACCACTTTGTGGAAACGGGGCTTTAAAACCAAGTTGCTCCCACTGCTGCATCAGTGGCGTGTAAATGGGCCTGAAAAGGCATGCCTGTGTTAATTGATACTGATGGAAAAATGACTCCAACCATCGGTGAGTGAATGGGTGTGAATGGGTATGTGTGACCTGCTGAGTAAAGCTGCTTTGAGTGGTCAAAAACTAGAAATGTGCTAAATAAGCTCAAATCAATTTACCACTCTGCCAGTTGCTGATGCTCCCGCCCACTAAACTTTGTGTAATAAGAGTTTTGTCAAAATTGAGCCTCAATTCTGACCACCTCTGCTCCTTTTCTTCCATGTTTGATTGTAACATCCCTTGATTTACAAAGGTGTGTAAAGCAAAGTGGAAAGAACTGATTCGGGATATTGATAGGCACTATGGCTAATGGGGCGCACATGGCCTAGTGGTTAAGGTTGCATCCCATTAGGTTCGCCCTTAAGTAGGGGGCCTGGGTTCACATCCTGCCTAAGGCTCGGTTACTGAATGTCATTCACTCACTCTTACCATGATTCCTACTCTATCCATTGTACCCTCTCCTTGCAGTAAAGCCATGAAAAGCCAAAAAATAGCTTAAAAAAGGACAAACTCTCAGCTGGAATTAGTTTTTGTTTCACATCCCTACTCAGCATCAACATTTACACAATCGGCTTTCTCCATGAACGGTTGACTGGTCTGCTCCATACGCAGCAAACTGTAATGTATTATCTAACAACTTTATGTCAGAACCAGCGCTAAACTCTTCAGCGGTGTGACCAACATTCGCTCATCTGTTGGATCAGAACACAAGACTAGCATCATCTACTGCACTCAGTCATCCCGCCAGCACAATTCAGCTCTCAACAGACTCACTCAAATCATCATGCTTGCCCAGTATTGCTGCTTTTAACACATCAGTTTTGAAGACTAAATGTTCACTTACTACCTAATATACCCCCTCCAGTAACAGGTGCCATGAAAAGATAATGAGTGTTATTCACTTGACCTGTCAGAGGTCAGAATGTTATGCCAGCAAAACTTAAAACAAAAACAGGTGTATTGTTGTGTTCTGATGCATTCATTGTATTTTCACGTGCATGTTCCAACTCTTTTTATTCTTATGATGTATTTTCAAAACGGCGCATCTAAAAATCCAACTACAGACAAGAGTTGGACATTAGCAATAGTGAAAATCTCAATTACATCAACTTCATGTTTTATTATGAAAACATATCAAAGTGCATTGTTAGTAACAACTAAAACAAATAGAATTAACCTTATGAACAAAAATACTACATCAGGTTTTCATTCCACGTCTTTAGAAACAGTGGAATTTCCCATCTTAACATTTCAAGACTTTAAGATTGTGAAGTGATCCTAATGAGATTTATGAACTTGGATAAACATGGTCAAATTGGATCTTCCCTTTGGGAGCATATTTTGTCTATTTTAATTGCTCTAAATTACCTTGTTGCAGAAATGTCCTTAAATAATAAACTCACTTGCCTGTGTCACAATCAAGCAAATTTTGCAACAATTTGCAAATTAAACCTGTTACTTATGAGCTCTTATAATTCTATGACTAATTATAATGAAATAAAAGTAACTTCATTATTATAGCACCATGAAAAACAGAAGTTAACCGAGTGCTTAACAGAGAACCGGCACAATAAAAAGAACATAAACAGTCCGGCCAATTCCCAAAAGACTCAAACAAAAAAGCAGGAACAAAATGCAAATTTAGAAGGTCAAGGGAATAAAAGCAGATAAAAGAAATGAAGGTGGTAAACTGGAAACATTTGAAGAACTAAATGAATGTACGGTTTGATTAAAATGTCAGCATCAGAGCTTGCTAATAAGAAAGATTTTGAAGAATGATGATAATAATGATAATAAGAAGACAATAAGATGAGTAGATTTAATAATAAGCAGATGATGACAACACATCAGGGAGATTAGAAGATGAGAGTAAATAAAAATGATTAGCTTACTCACTGGCTTTCCTCTAATTTCTTAGAAAACTGCTTACGTACAAATGAATAAACCACCAGATCAACTCAAGGCAATAAATGAACAGGGTTCATCTCTGTCCAAACAGACTCCTCATCCAATTCTATTTATGCCCTCTTTTTTTTTTTTTCTAAATCTTAGCCTTGGGCCACTCACAAGAGGCGCCATCTGTTCTAAAAAAAAAAACCTAAACAGATGAGGGCTGCATGATTTAACGCTAACCCTGATTATGAGCCAGATACTGTGATAATGACGGCCCTTCATCTGGACTGTTATGGGACACATTTCCTTTCTGCCTCAAATGAAGGCTGATATAAAACAGTCGTTATGATGGTAAACTTAAAAAGCCATAACTCTCTGCTTGTTCCATCAGCTTGATGATAAAGGATATAGACTTCTCTCTTTTGTATTTGTTCCATAAGTGGTGATCAGAAATGCCAAAAAAGAAATATTAAACTTGATAAGTCAACCCCAAAATTTTCTTATTTGTGTTATAATCAATTGATCTGTTTGGAAAGTGAAATCTCCAGAACAAACAGAACAAGCCTTGAAGAAACGAGACAATAACTATGTTTCTTTAAGAGACTTTTGCATGAGTACATTTAAACTATGACTTTAGATATACAAGTATCTGAAAGTGCAAGTAGAGCTGTTGTTGTGATACACAAGTCAATTTTATATTGCCTTTAATAAAACAAATTTATCTGACGCATGACTTATGACGGCCTTTGGTCCTGTCCCTACTTAAGGATGTTAGTAAAGCCACGTTTCCACCAGAGGGTTGTTTGGTTCGTTTTGGTACGACACACTTTCTGTGGTATTTCCATAGCCTAAAACCGGGACAAGACCCCTTATTAGCGAACCGCTCCATCCTACTTTTTGGGACCCTTCTGTGGGAGTGCCAAGCATACCGATCTGACTCCAGAAGTTGGAGCTAGAAACACTGCAGTCTGTTGATTGGTCGAATGAGATGTCACTTCCCGTGCAACAGCAGAACAACACATAACCCCGCCATATTTAAATCTCCACTCGTCTTCATGAAGATAACTCTTGCGGCACACAGCCTTCTCTGAAACTCAGCTTGAGTTACGTGGCTTCGTAACAAAAAGCCACATGGTTATCACAAAAATGAAGAATTGGTGGATGTCTTCCATTGTTGCTCTTTGTGTTCTGTGTCGTATTTTCTTCTTCGTTGTATTTAATAGCCAGGTACACGGTGTCACGCTGCTGTGACGTCATACTATCTGCAAATGGCTTATACGCCACCTCCCAAGTAGGGTTCGGTTGGCTGGGGAAACGCAAACAGGATCAGGCTTTACCGATCCAGCCTGAGCCAAACCGTGCCGATCCATACCGGACCACTTGGTGGAAACAGGGCCTAAGGGACTCAGCATTGCTATCACTGAGCTTATATACGACAGCATAGGCTTCAAAGCTCTGCCACATGACTCTCTCCACATACCAAAGTTTCTGATTACACTCTAAAAATGTTTTTTAGTTTTTTCTCCCCAGACCTGAATATATGAGCATACATCAGGCCACTATATGAATCTTTTTTTTTTACAATTATGATAATGTAATGTCAGATTCCTGTTTGTTCTCTGTTAATATCACATAAAATGAAAATTAAGTGTTATAAAAAAACAATATAGATTTGCATGTACCTGACTTAGAATCAATAAATTGTTTGGAATTTCTGTGATGTTTTAACAGGCACTAAACCACATAACAAAACATAAAAACAAAAACCAAATATTTTAAAATATTAAATGTCATTAACTCTTAGTTGTCAATCGAAAGTAGGAGTTTCCTTATAATTTCAAATTAGAATCTCTTGACAGCTCTACAATATTTTTTTTCATTTTTTTCTCAACACATTGGCTTTACTGTTCCGCAACATTCAAACAACAAAGCTCCTCAGAATTGAACTGATTTTAAAATGAGAGTGAATAAAATTCAGTCTATCACTCAGACCTTGTATCATTTGGTGAAAAGACAAACCATTAAATAAAATTTGGCGTTTCACCAACAACAAAAAACCTCTGGAAAGACTGAAAATGAGCTATAAACGCAGAAATCCATTTAAATTATAGATACAATGCTCTTTGTTGGACTGCAAACAACGCAGAAATACAGCGACTACCTTGTTTAGCTGAGTGAGCGGACAGGCTCTGAGTGCGTACTAAAGCTTAAGTGGTTAATTATGAATAGATTCATAGGTTATTTTTTATTATTAAAGGATGCTGCTGCTAAGATTTTTATTCCAGGTGTTCTCCATCCTTTGTCCTTCTTCCACATTAATGCTTTCCAAGATTTATGACTTGCTCGAGTCCTGTCAGCCGCTGGGACTCAGACAATAAAAGCACACACACACGCCCATGCTGGTCCTGGCAGATGAGAGGGGAGTGAATTTCATGCTCCTGTGGGCACAGTTTGTATACACAGAAAACTCTTTTGTGCGTGTGCTTGCTCGATTGGGAAATACACATGAGGTAGGATTGGATTGTTTGGAGGTGCCAGCTTTACCTGAACAATCTTCTTATCTGACATGCCGGCCACAAACAGGCTCTGTTTGTCCTCGTCTGGGTTGAACTTGACGCAGTACGGCACTTTCCTGTTGGTGAAGCGGGAGATACACTGGCCTGCGGAGAGGGAGAGGGTGGACACGGAAAGTCAGGGCTGCAGAGCAATCTTCAGCGACTGCTCAAAAAGTTGTTTTAAATTTAGGGACAAGGGAGCAACTTCAAGAGCTGCTTGTGCTCTCTCTCTGCAGGCAGCTCAGCTGTGACAGAGAAGCTTCTTTGTGTTACTTCAGCGAAGGTGAACCACAGCAGGAACAATGAGACAGCAAGAGCTGACAGAACAGGAAATTAAACCAAGTGTTACACCAAGGGGCTTTTCAGATAAAAATAAAAGTTTGTCAGGGACTTGATTTCTGTATTGCAGCCAGTATTTAACAGCAACTGAAACAAATCTGGGATAAAATGCTGGGAAAAACTCTCTTTAAAAACTACAAGAAAGACACACAAGCTAAAAATGTAAGGATTTAAAACCTCAAGAAGTTAGATAAGAAACACCCTGTTAAATAACTTGTGGTTGATAAATTATAAGTGAAATGTAATGAGAAAGTGTGGCTACAAAAAGGATACCGTGCACAAGAAGGGGGTTTAGCTCTTTCCTGCCCTCTGCTGGATTGGCAGTCAGGAGGTAAGAGGGGTACGAATGAGAATGAGAGATAATAAGGAGCAATAAGAAAGACAGAAGCCCTTGTGTTGCTATTACATATCTCCTTTCAAACCTATGTCTATACCTTCTTTTGCAGAAATATAAAGGTAAATGCAGGCCCATAATAGGTCTCATAGCTGCGGTACATGAAGTTAATCTTGTTCACCATGTAAGGATTGCATTAAAAACAAGAAGTGCTCTGATTGCTCGTACATCCACAAAGGCATTTCTAATATTGCTGGGCGAGCTACTTTTAAAAACATGGGAAAACTGCTCTCTGGTACAGTGTGAACATATCTCTGAAAAGATCCTTTGATTTGCTTCTGGATTTGGATCACCACTGAAATCTAATCGTCTCTTCCTTGTTTCCTTTGAAAACAGTATTCAAATCTACTGAGAGTTTTTTGGAAAACTGCCTTATGGTGTGCAAATGCTAACAAATTAAAAACATTTCTGGAACTCTCTGTTTTCAGATCACCACCAAATCTAATCACTTCTACCAAGTGCCATGATCAACATTCCCTGAAAATGTAATAAAAATCCATTTAGAGGTGTTTGAGTTACTTTGCGCACAGGCAAATGGACAGAAAAACGGTAACAAAAACAGAACCTCCTTGAAAGAGGTACGGGTGGTGTAACTAAGAAGTCACTGATGCTAGATGACGTTAAAGATGATATTTTAATTTAAAACAAGCTTTGCTTGAAGCTGGGTTGGTAATCTGATTTCGATACACTTTCTGTAATACTGGTTAATATGAACTTTATGACCCGATGGCAATCAATTCATAATGTGTTCTTAAAATAGAGCTAAAAATATCCACTATCTACAGCAGGAGTAAAACACAAACCAATAAAAATTTTGGAACCCAAATTTTTAAACCAATCAAATCCCATCACCATTGTGCCTGCCTCCTGCACTAACATTTCACTGGCGTGCACAGACTCTGATTCAGTGCGTGAAGCTGAGCTGAGAGGGATCCAGATCCGCTGGAGAATGCTTACCTGTCAAGTTTTGGCTTTGAAAATAAGGGAAGCCCATTACGAGCCATCCCACAACCCCAGCCAAGCTCCAGTATCCCTCACATTTTAAGACAGGTGTACAATAAATCTTAAATAAACACTTTGTTATTCTTGGTTTGTTCTGCTGTTGGCTCTAATCTCTCAACAACTGCCACCCAGGCTACTGCAGGTGGACGTTCTCACAAGGGTTTTTCTTATTCTTTGGTTTTACGGCGGTTGGCATCCATCATTTTGGAGCATTACCGTCCCATTCAGGCTAGTGACAGAGTTCAGCTTGGAGAGGCAGAGGAATGTTTTTTATCATTATATCGTCACACGGGACATTAATGGGAGAATCCTAAAATGGGAGGATGTTGGGAAAGAGGGTAAAATATGTTAACTTTGGTAGTTTCATGGCCAAAACGGGAGACTTGAAAGCTATGTGGAGAATGGCAGAGGCACTACCTATACCCCAATCAACATCGGGCTGTGAGTACTAACTAACTTTCCATGTTTGTTTGTTTTTTTAACTTTACTATGATAATGTTTTGGTGTTTTCTTACCGCTGAATGAGACATGACTTGGTGTAGTATAAAACATACACATCGTGCTGAGGGTTTGGAGTTGAATCAGTCCTCTGGTTGTGAGTCAGACGAGCGTGTGCATGTGAGCGGGAGGGGTGGGAGGGGCTGGACAGAGCCTGAGGAGATGCTACATTCAAATTCATGCTAGTTTTCCAAAATTACCGACCCTAGCTTTAATTCACTTTTGTGCAACATCTACACATAACTGCTCAACAACAGCTGATTTCTCTACCTACAGGCTGGTACTTTTATTTAAAAGTATAATTCAAAAGTTGGGCATCAAAGAAATGGAAAAAGTGGTTAGAAGCAATTTGCTTGAACTTGTTATTTGGCATTGTACCTTGAAACGATCAAGAGTTGAGGGGGAAAATCGGAAAATTTGACCTTTCAGAAATCTGGACTGAGAAATGTAATATTTTGCTAAGATTTCTCTCATTTCCTGTAAATCGATTAGAGCTGCAACTATCGAGTATTTTTGGAATCGAGTACTCTGTCAATTATTTCTTCGAGTACTCGAGTACTCTAACAAAATATACCTTTTTTGTTTTTAAACAAATAAATCAATTGTATACAATGCAACATGTTAGGGCTTTCAAAATGAGCAACCAAATGCCGTTTATTCCTCAGAAAAGGGTTTTTATTTTAACAACTTTCAAAGTTTAAACCAGTACTGGCTTAAAACAAAGCCAATACAATACTGATTTATAAAGCAGTAATATAATTCTGCAATTATATTTGTGAAGTATGTTCTGGAGGGCATTGTGTAGTTTGGATTGAAATCCTTGATCATGTTCTTAAATCCTGTGTCCTCCACCATGGAAAGAGGACGCATGTCTGTGATGAGCATATTTAAAATGCTGTAATAGTAATAGTTGCAGCCCTAACGATGTGCTATCATGCTAAGCTACATGCTAGGCTAACTCTGTTTGACATCAGACACACTGCACTGTGTTTTCTTTTCGTCCCTTCTTGTAGTGACCACACACTTGGGACACTCTCTGCCATTTCTTCTGTGGACTCTCTCCTTTCTGTCCCTCTCTTTTCTCTTCCTTCATGATTTTACAAGCAGTGCAGCAGCGGAGGTAGCCGGCACGTTGTGCCACAGAAATGACCGTCCGTGTCAAACACCGTGCACTGTATAGTAGTCCAGATATATTTATATGTATAATTATATATTAAACGAGGTTTCGAGGTACAAAATTTAATTCGAGGATATTTTGTAATCGAGTACTCGCGAATATTCGAGGAATCGTTTCAGCCCTAAAATTGATAAACACAAGATAATTTGAAGGCAATTTCTTTGCTTCCTCCGCCAAAGCAAAGAGGTCACAGTTTACAGAGGTGGTTTTTTTACCTTCCAGACATATACTTGTAAGCTTGATTCAAAGTATCTTTTATGCAGGTGAAGTTCTGCCGCCATCATTCACAGCTTCATGAGATCAAGGTTATTTCAGATTGAAGTCATAGTTCATTTCTATTACCAACATGTGCACATTCTACAGGTGCTGCAAACACTGAATTAATATCTGTGAAAACCTGCATTAAGTTTTCTCTTTCACCATCCTCTCACTGCAACATCAATGGAAGGCTCTGTACAGGTGACACATTCACGTGAAGCACGTCTCACTTGTATCAGTCATGAGCACTGAGTGAGAGGCGATGAACAGAGAAGAGGCATAAGAGTGCTGGAGCGTACCGGTCTCAGAGTCCCACAGTTTGAGGTAGCGGTCGTAGGCAGCGCTCAGGAACTGCGTCCCGCTGTTGTTGAAGCAAATGTCTCGCACTGCTTTGCTGTGGCCTGAGGACAAGAGGACATTTACATAAATTACACACAGATAAATAACTATAAACCAGACATAAACACACCCTGTAACCATGTCTACCCCCCGCTGCTCCTTTGATTCCATTTCAGTGGAGGTATGTGGCAGCAGGTTGAGGGAAATCAGGAAAGTTATGAAGTGGAATCTTTAAAATAAGCTTGGAGAGGATAAAAAAAAATGAGGACGATAAAAAGTTCAAGCTGCAAGTGTCTTTTCAATTTCCCTTCGCCTTGTGTTTTTCTCTCTTTAATCCCTATCTGTGCAGCCCTTTGGCTTTTTCCTCATTCAGTGCAGGTGATGCGAGCTCCCTGCGGGTTTCGGCTCTTCCCTTGTTAGAGCTGGCTTTTTATCAGGTCTACACTGTTTCCACGGCGATAACGGAGCCAACTGAGGGTAAGTGTCTGCTTGCTCTCTTGCTCTAACCCAGCTGGCTGTCAAACTGAAGCTGAGGCTGAAGAAAGCTATGATGGTGTAAGAGTGCATGTGCATTAAATATATATGACACGGTTACATATAGGCATGAAGTGATATGCATAGAAATGAAATCTCACCAGAGCTCATAAATTCTTGACATCTCGTGATTTAAAATTCTTACAGGCAGCATATTGTTGCTGTCAGGCCAAAACCTGGGATTTATTCTTTTTTTTTAGGATTTTCCCGTTTCCCCTAAAACTGAAGGTGAAGCTGCCATGGGTCACATCTATGTTGGTGAGTGGGTTTCATTTATGAAACGACTAAAAGGACATTAAAATGATTTTATGTGGTCGTAGAGTGGGTTTCTTTCATTTCCGTGATTAAAAAACAAACAGTTTTTTAGACAACATGTCTGTGCCTGAAGGTAAAAAAAAAAGCTGAAGTGAGGAACAGCAGTGATGAAATACAAATAATTTTAAAGTCTGAATAAAATGCTAGCCTCACTTTAAGACTGCAGCACAATTACAGCACAGTTTTATTATTAAGTTAAGAAAAACAATTCACTGATGAAAAGGTGACTAATCAGAATTTTCAAGGACAAAAAAAATATACTATCAGCTGGTATTATTAGGAAGAGGGAGGGGTGTGCGATATGACAATATTAAATCGTTAAGGATTATAACGTGGGGATGATCTCATAAAGCAGAAAGATCGTCGAATCGTCTGTGTGAGCACAGAGACTCTGACGCGCACCCGACTAACCAATCGTAGCACATTACACGCAGTGCATGGTGGGATCTCATGTTTGGTTATGTAGCGTGAAGCCATGGCAGCAAGAGAAAAGGAGAGAAAAGCTTGAAGATGTCTGAACAAAAATCTGTTTTAAAGCAGCTGTATTATTCACTCAGATAATAGACATTGCAGTTAGATAACATTTGTTTTGAATTGTTGCACTTTAAGAGATAATGTTGATATTGTTGTTCATTACCTTTTATGTTTACATTTATTGCACATTTTTATAAAAACTGCACTATTTAAATTAAAACCTGTTCAGAACGTTTCTTTGGCTTTAATTGTCATTTTTTTCTTTTAGGGTTTTACATGTTTTATATGTTAAACGTAGGGGAAAAAATGGTCAAACATGCAAATTAGTCTAGAAAAATCAATGCAAAAAGAATCGTGATAAAATCGTGATTTTATTTTTAAAAAATCGTGATACGATATTTTTACCATATCGCCCACCCCTAGGAAGAGGGGATAATAAACCAAAGTAACATTTCCAATTTTTTGGAGGAGTACATAATAAGATGTGAACTCAACTGTGAACAAACAAGATGCTTTATTATACTGATAATAAAGATCTACACTTTAGAAAAACATCCATCGTAGGATGCACAGTATTACAGTATCAGCAGAAAACTTCCTAAAAGACTGCTCAGCAGTGTTACAGATGACATTTAGGCCACACATACTGGCCATATACATCCCATAGTTGCTGAAATACTGACAGAACATACAAATGGGCTGTAATGGTTTACCTAATCATAACTGAATCTTCATTTTAATCAAAATTATAAGTTCTTGATAGAGATTCACAATATCATCTGCCCAATGTCTGTATCAGAAGACGTTAGCTGAAAAAGTGGCTTATTAACATCAGTGGATTTTTACAATTCCTGCCACTGTTAAACTACATATTTTAGCCATTTATATCACATACAATTGCTGTAATACCCACAGAATGTATGAATGTAGCACAATGTCTCATCCTATTATTTCTGAATGTTTTAAGATACCAGTGGTAGGGAAATGAAAAGAAGAGACCATGTTTTTACAAGAGGCCTCTAAGTTAAGCAAAAATTAAGCAGCGCTATTACCAACCCAATAAAAACACTTTCAGATATAGTATATAAGCAGCAACAAAAAATCCAACAGGTGATGATAGTAAATAGCCTTGCAGTGCAGATGGATCAGCCTGATTAAGTTACTATAATCAGGCTGATCCATCTTGCCAAGCTCCAGTCTGCAGCGACTGCTCAGCTCAAGGCGGCACCACCCAATCAAAGCCCTCAGAGCAGGAAGAGATGTGAGCCACCAGCGAGACATCGGCAAGAAGTGACTGTCTGTACAGAGATTAGCATAGATGCTAACAGCTTCAGTAGCAGTTTTATCAGAATCGCACAAACACTGCTGTATTGACTCAAAAAACAAAAGAAAGACACTGCAAACTTTTCAATGGAAGTGAAACTTTCAATCCACTTCCTTTAGTTTTGGCAAGTCGGTTCTGCGTAGTGGCTTACGTTTTGGGTGTCATACTGCAGCGGTAATGCTTGCTTGTGACATTATCTTACTGGTCTATAATGAACTGAATGATGGGACGACCTGCCAGATATACTTTTCCCCATTCCTAAACACTTTCTACAGGCTCTTTCCCAGATGGACTAGTGAAATTTTGATTGGTCAATATGGTGTGTCAGGTTCGACAGTGATAGCTTAAACAACAAACTGTAAAAATAGTCATCTGTATTGGCTTGTTATTCAATAACCACATTTTGTAAACTGAAATACATAATTACAGGTTATAATCAGTGACAGGGTTCCCACTCTTTTCTAGAAATCATTTTCCAGGACTTTTTCCAGTGTCACATAACCAACTGAAGTTACATTGTTGCTGTGGGCAGTTTTCAATTCTAGTTAGCCTTCTAAAAAACAAGATTAGAGGTTGATGAACAATATCTCTAGCTATGATCATACTGATCTTAGAATTTCTTTGTTTCTAACTCTCCAGCACGATACATATAAGTATTTTTAATCTTTAAGTACTCTGCCCTCTTATGAATAGATTTTGTTATTTTAGCCTAAATTTTATTTTGTCATTTTTTTTAATTATTTCTTTTTGTCCCCATTGTTTTGAGTTTTTATATTTTATGCCATAACTTGCATTATTTTACCTACTCACATTTTCTGGCTATGTGTACATTAGTTACCAAGTACATTTTTACTTCATTTCCTATGTTTCAAGCTAGAAGGAAGACAAATAATTTTCCAGGACAATTTAAGCTTTTCCAGGACATTTCACTTCATTCCTCATTTTCCATTTGTTGTCCATGACTGGAAAATTGGGCAATCATTTTGATATTTGTGATATTTATTTTCCTGCACTTTTGTTTTGCACTCATCTTGTTTAAAAATCAACATAAAACCGACTGTTCCACATACTAAGAGTTCAGATTGACGTGAATTAAAGCCTAAGCCTTTTATCAAAGTTTTAAACAAAAAATCCTGCTTGTTCAAAGATTAAATCAAACATCAGAGAGAATGAAAGTATAAAAGAAAGAGAATAATTTATCATTCAGCAAAAAAAAGAACTGGATAGCGTAGACGGAATGAAAGCAACAACACCAAAGTGAAAATCTAACATGCTGTATACACCCAACACTGGACTGATGATAATAAATAAAATAATACAGTATTTTTCTCAAACTCCCTCCGCAAGTAACTCTCTGTCAGTTTATTCACTCCTAAACTGTGTTCTCTCTGCCAGCGTGTCAACCTCTCTGTTGGTGAATGTGTGCGTGTGCGCCTCCCCCTGCCCCTCAAACCCCTCAGCTGCTGAATAATGTATATTCTGTGAAGAAGCTGACAGGCAGAACCGCAGCTGCAAACAATCTCCATTCAGACAGTGCGCTGCCTCTGGGTACACTGACCTGCACACATTAGCCCACTGCTTCCCCAGACTCAACCTATTTGCCCAAAATAAATAAATAAACAAAAATAATACACACTCTCTCTCCGTCAACGGTCAGCAGACGTGTCATTAGTGCTGCTGTAATGCTGAGCTCACAGTCTGTCACCACTCTGTATTTCCCATAAGGCCACGCTCAGCTCTGACCTGGAGCATATTTCATGTCAGCATGTTTGCAGATGACTCGCTGTTGTTCATGTGTGCTCTGTTTTCTCTCCATGTAATCAAATAGCACATCAGTTTATTCATCAGAGTTCTGGGTCACTTACCAATAAATGTCCGTATACATCTCCTCTCGCCGTACACTTCCCATAGCTGTGGAGAGAACGACACTTAATTATGAATGAACACAAACTGTGACAACAAGCCCGACGCCACCAATAATTAGGCAACCACAGACATACTCATATATACATACATATAAACTCATTTGGGTCTGCTGGTAGTTTAAATTCCACAATTAGTTGCTTCACTGAGCAGAACTTCGAACCTGTACCCCCAACCCCTATCAGCCCCGCTGTGTCACAACAATCTTTTAGACGTCCTTTTTATCTGCTCGAACAATGTATGGTACAAAAAGCCGACAGGACCGCAAAAGCTTGCAAAAAGCAGTTTCCCTCTGAAGTTCAAAACAAGCATCAGAATGGAAAAGACCCTATATTGCTATATTTGGAGTTCCATTTGAAAGACTCCAAATCAACTCTTTGCAGTTGGAAATATGAGGATTTACCTCCCTTTTAGCAGGACGCTGCATTTTACTTCTTTGGAAATATCTTAAGCCCCCATCCATATCACTGTGGCTGAAAGATGTTACATCCTTGCTTGAATTAGACAAGATAAGTCTAATGGCCCTTTTCCACTTGCACGCCTTGGCCCCAATCTACTCGGCCCTACTCGATTTGCAGCATGTTTCCACTAGCCTGGTACCTCCTAAAACAAGCTAGTTTTAGTACCTACTCCGCTCTGGTTCCAAGCGAGCAGAGTCGATACTAAAAGATGACATCACCAACTGCCGGCTACTGATGCTGATACTCAGACAATGTCGTCATCGATGAGTCATGAGCGCGACAACCTAGCATGCTAGCTAGCTGGTAGCTACCATTACCTTACCCTCACACTTCTTTTCTTTGCCGCTCGATTGCTCTCGTCCTCGGCTTCATTCTGTTGTATAGCTTCCAAAACTCTCCTGTGCTTCTAAAGGGGTATTTCTTCTTACCACCTGCAGCCTTCTCCTGCTTTCCTTTTTTACTCGTTTGTGACAAAAAGCCACAGATTGTTGTGTCGCGCTCAAAATGACGTAACCGCAGTGCCGCTCACCCTGTTGGGCAGCCGACTGGGGCTAATGAAAAAGCAGCACAAGGCGAGTAGAGTAGAGCCGGGTAGAGTCGAGTAGAGTAGAGTAGAGCTGGTGGAAAAGGGCCATAACTGTAAAAGGGCTGGTAAAACAAATTCTATGGGAAATGGAACTCGTAATCAGCTACTTTAACTCTTCACCAAACTTTTCTCTGGATCAACCCCA